>CAWUFW010002300.1:1422500-2022500 GCA_963921515.1 Calotriton arnoldi | reverse complement strand
CTAGTTGGGGGAGACTGGAATGATCTTATGTCCCCATCGCAAAATAGGTGGCGCGCCAGGGCCCGAGTTGCAGGGACCCCGGACTCTAAATTATTGCCCCTGGTTCAGGGCTTGGGGTGGGTTGACTTGTGGAGGACCATACATCCCACCACGCGTGCTTACACTTATTTCTCTGGAGCCCACAAATCCTTTTCTCGCCTAGATTACATTTTCCTCTCGGGGGCGCACACTCATAGGTTGACCGTGGCTGAAATTCTCCCCAGGGGTTTATCTGACCATTCACCGGTGTCTATTCTCCTGTCTCTGGATCCCAGGTGCTTCCAATTTCGGTGGCGTTTGTCACTGTGGCTGCTGCGGGACGATAACTATAGGACGCATATCCACAAATCTTTAGCGGACTATCTACTACTCAACACAGGCATGGTGGAGTCTCCGGTCATTCTGTGGGAAGCAATGAAGCCCACTCTCAGGGGAGCGGATATTGCCTTCTGTACCACGAAACGCCGACAGCGACATGACAAACTATTACTAATTGAGGCCCAGTTGCTCGATCTGGAGCTCGCGAGTAGGGACACAGTGGGACGGGTCGCCCGCAGACAACTGCTGAACGTACAACAGACGTACGTACGCCAGAGAACTCCTAAACGAAGCCTGGCTCTACTGGCTCGCCACCCGTAGCCGGATATACCAATGGGGAGACAAATCTAGTGCTCTGTTGCATCGCCTGTGTCAACAGACACTGCGCCCCCAGACGCTCCCGAGCGTACGCGGCCCCGATGGGACTGCTCCTACAGACCTGTCCGCCATTGCTGACTGCTTTGCCTAATATTTTACAGATCTGTATGCTCCCCATGAAGTGCTGCCCGCGGCCCTAGTTCGGAAATTTATCAATGACTTTCCCCCTCGGGCATTGTCGGCTACAACAAGAGATACGCTGGACGCTCCCCTGTCTATAGATGAACTGCTGACCGCGCTGCTTGATGTGCGGGCAGTAAAGGCACCAGGCCCGAATGGCTACCCTTGTGAGTTTTTCCAGAAATATCACCCGCAACTATTAAAACCTTACTTGGCGGTGCTGGAGGCCTCCTTGGAGAGTGGTGAACTCCCGCCAGATTGGCGGCATGCTGAGATTGATGTGTTCTTGAAGCCGGGTCGTCCGCCGGAACAATACTCGTCATATCGCCCGATTTCTCTACTCAATGTGGAAGCTAAGCTTCTGGCCAAGGTGATTGCAAACCGCCTAGTCCCATATATTACGGAACTGTTTCATCCGGATCAGGCAGGATTTATGCCGAGCCCTGCTACACGGCACAATATCAGGCGTGCCACGGTCGATAAGCTCGATACCCCTGCCGGGCTCCTTTTGGCGGACATGAACAAGGCTTTTGATTCCCTCAGCTGGACGTATCTCTTTGCCTTGCTCGATCATCTAAGTATCGGCCCCCGGCTACTAAATCTTATTCGTCTGCTGTACACAGATATAACCGCCTCAGTCCGAGTGGGCGACTCGGTTTCCAGAAGCTTCCCTATCGGGCGGGGGACGCACCAGAGCTGCCCGCTCTCCCCTTATCTTTTTGCTCTTGCTATGGAGCCACTCACAGCTTGGATACGTATAGACGCACAGATACGCGGCTTCGAGTGGGCACCGGGCATTTCCGACCGCATAGCTCTCTATGCGGACGATGTCTTGTTTTTCCTCACAGACCTTGACCGGACTGGCCCACGTCTTCTTCGTATTATGCAGATCTTTGGCGAAACCTCCGGCCTCTATATGAATCGGGGGAAATCCTTTTGTGGCCGCTGCGGGCGGAGATCGATTGGGCGACTGGTCGCGGGAGGTAGTAGTCATCCCAGACGGCTTCAAGTATCTGGAAGTATATCTCTCAGCATCTCAGACATTGGCTTGGAGCAAGAACTTCGCCCCCTTATTGACACAGGTGAGCGACCAGACGCAAGTGTGGTCCCACCTGCCTTTATCCCTCTTTGGTAGGTCCGCTATTTTTAAAATGATTTCCCTACCTTGTCTCCTTTATCAATTGCAGAATCATCCTTATCGGATAAACCCAACATGGTTTCGTCAATTGAATGCTATTGTAGTCCGCTTTCTCTGGGGGGGCGGTGCGTCGCGAGTGGCCCTGAAGACCTGCTTCCAATCTACCTACTCCGGTGGAGTGGCCACCCCGGACGTTCAGGCATATTACATGGCCTCACACCTGCTCGTCCTCAATGAATGGTGGTATGGCGACCGCGTAGACCCGGCATATGCTGTAGAACGCTGGCTGCTGGGAGACAATGCCCTCCACATAGTTCTCTATTCAGCGACATTGGTCCGAGAGCTACCACCCGCTACAACCACAATTTTCAAGATTTGGAAGTCGGCGCTCCGTCTGATGGGTTGGTGGGGGATACTCACCTGGGAAACTCCACTATGGAACAACGGACAATTACCACAGCTGGCGCAACTGTCCGGCTTTCGGGGCTGGGGGGCCATTGGGATAGACACGGTGGGGGCAGTTGTACGCGGTTGCACTCTCAAGTCTCTTCTTGATATACTAACGGAATATGATATGCCCCGCACACAATTCTACCGCTATCTCCAATTCCGGCCCACCTTTACCCCATACATATCCCACCTAACAGAGATTCCTGAATTTAACCCCATCAAGGCTAAGGTTTTTATGGGCAACTTGGGGGACCATAAGATAACTAAAATATATCGCACACTTATCAATAATACCCCTACCACACTACACAAAACTAGAGTGGCATGGCAGCAGGATTTGGGTCCCTTAAAAGAAGATGACTGGGTAGAGGCTCTGGAATCCCCGCGCAGTGCAGCAATCGTCTTATCCAGTTTAAGTACTTACATAGAGCCTATTATACCAGGCACAGGCTGTGACATGCTGGGCTCATTGCGTCCCCACATTCCTTATGCTGTAGATCTATGGAGGGTACCTTCCTACACACCGTGTGGTCCTGCCCCGGATCCGGACGCGGCGTGGGACCGACGTCGCCCGACGCCGGCTCCGGCGCCGATGAGACCTTGGGTCCCTGACGTCCCCCCTCCTCCTTATTTTCAATCGGAGGAGGACCAGGAGAAGCTGGGAGGGGTCGGAAGACCCTCTCACACAGCAGTGTGAGTATGATCAGGACTGGGCAGAGGAACTTGGGGATGCCAGTGGTCTGGACACTTCTCCTGACACTGGCATGCTGTCTCCTCCTTCCGTGGCTACGGAGGAGGGAGCAAATTCGCAGCGGTGTTGCGTAGAGCAGCTGGAGCCTTGCACCTCCAATTGCCTACTGTGGCTGTCAGGACTAACCTCCTGACGGAAGTGCTTCAGCCGGCAGCTACCTCCTCAGAGCCATTGCTGCCGTTTAATGATGCACTGTCTGACGTTCTTGTGGGCACCTGGTCCAAGCCCACCACAGGGGCTCCTGTGGATAGGAACGTGGCCCGACGCCATCGCCCTGCTCCGGGCGACCCCTTGTTTCTCTCTCAACATCCCACCCCCGAGAGCTTGGTTGTCCAAGCCTCTGCCTCCCAAACCGCCTTCCCTACCGCCCCTCCGGATAGGGAATCCAAACGGCTGGACCAATTTGGGAAGAAGGCCTTTTCTTCCTCCAGTGCTGGCTTGCGGTCCGTCAACACCGCTTGCCTTTTGGGCCGATATTCCCACTCTCTGTGGGATTCGGTGGCGGCAGTTTTGCCCCAGTGTTCTGAGGAGGTCCAGACACTGCTTACCCGCACCATTGCGGAAGGTAGGGATGCGGCAAAGTACACCATACGTTGTGGCCTTGATACCGCCGACTCGCTGGGCAGATCGCTTGCAACGACGGTGGCGCTGCGTCGCCACGCCTGGCTGAGAACAACTGGTTTCTCGGGTGATGTCCAGAATACACTCATGGACATGCCCTTTGATGGAGTCTGTCTTTTTGGTTCCAAAGCAGACCATGCGCTGGAGCAATTTAAGGACTCACGGGCTACTGCCAAGTCCCTGGGCCTTTCTGCTGTGCGCCCTCCGCTAACCTCTGCTTTTCGCCCCTTTCGTGGCCACGGAAGGGGCGCCCAGTCACCTCCGCTGCCCAGCCACCGGCCCGCGCAGCAGGCGTCTTCGCGTGGCCGAGGACGTGGCTCCCGCCGTGGCGGGTCGGGCAACCAGCGTGCGGGTCAGGCCACCAACTCTGCCCCGTCCGCGGCCTCCAAGCCCTCCTAGTCCTTCCTTTCAGGTGCACAGCACGCCAGTAGGGGGCAGGGTCCGCCATCACCTTCACCACTGGCGTGCCATCACCTCGGACAGGTGGGTCTTGGACATTGTCCGAAGGGGCTACTCCCTCCCCTTCGAGACCACCCCCAGCCATGCCACCTCAATTCCACCGCATGTCAGGGGATCACTTGGTGCTTCTGCAGAAGGAAGTCACGGCCCTCTTGGCCAAGAGGGCCATCGAGCATGTTCCGACCCCAGAAGTAGGACGTGGTTGCTACTCCCACTACTTTCTGGTGCCCAAAAGGACAAGGAGGACATGCGTCCTATCTTAGACCTCCGGAACGTCAATCGCTTCCTCCGGAAGGAGAAGTTCAAGATGCTCACCCTAGCTCAGGTCTTGACTGCCCTCGACCCTGGAGACTGGTTGGTAGCGTTGGACTTGCAGGACGCTTATTTCCACATCCCCGTCCTGCCGGCCCACCGGCGTTACCTGCGGTTCACGGTAGGCCTCGAGCATTTTCAGTTCACCGTGCTCCCCTTTGGCCTTACAAGTGCCCCTCGGGTGTTCACGAAAGTGATGGCGGTGGTCGCAGCTCATCTGCGCCGGGCAGGGGTTCCAGTCTTCACCTACCTCGACGACTGGCTGCTGAAGGCGGGCTCGTCCCAGGCAGTCGTCTCCCACCTCCAGACTACGGCCGAACTGCTGCACTCGCTGGGGTTCTCCATCAATGTGCCGAAGTCGCATCTGATTCCTTCTCCACAGCTCCTTTTCATCGGAGCAGTTCTGGACATGACGCAGTTTCGGGCCTATCCTCCCGAACGGCGAGTCCGGGATATTCAGGCTATGATTCCGATCTTTCAGCCTTTATCCTGGGTTTCGGTACGGATGACCCTGAGGCTGCTGGGCCTCATGGCCTCCTGCATCCTGCTGGTCGATCATGCCAGATGGCATATGCGGGCTCTGCAGTGGGACCTGAAGTTCCAGTGGGCGCAGCACCAGGGCAACCTGTCCGATCACGTCCAGATCTCGGAGGGGACTGCACAACAGTTGCAGTGGTGGCTCTCGAACCGGCAATGGGTCATGGGCAGATCGCTCTCCCTTCCCCAGCCAGAGCACACAGTTGTGACGGACGCGTCCCTTCTGGGATGGGGCGGTCACATGGGAGAGCGGAGATCAGAGGCCTCTGGTCTCCGGCGGAGTCCCGGCTCCATATCAACCTTCTGGAGCTCCGGGCGATCCGACTTGCACTCAAGGCATTCCTTCCCTCTGTCAAAGGGAAGGTAGTGCAGGTGTTCACAGACAACACCACCGCCATGTGGTACTGCAACAAACAAGGCGGGGTGGGGTCGTGGACCCTCTGTCAGGAGGCTCTGCGCCTCTGGATATGGCTGGAACATCAGGGCATGTTCCTGATGGTTCAACACCTGGCAGGTTCCCTGAACGCGAGGGCGGACGAACTCAGCTGCAGGTGCATGATGGATCACGAATGGCGTCTTCACTCGGAAGTGGCGCAAGGACTCTTTCTGCAGTGGGGAGAGCCTTGGTTAGATCTATTCGCCACCGAAGAGAACGCGCAATGTCATCAGTTCTGCGCGTTGGAATTTCCAAGGCGGCACTCGCTCGGCGACGCTTTTCGTCGCGAGTGGAGTTGCGGTCTGTTGTACGCCTTTCCGCCTATACCACTTCTACCCAGAGTGTTGAAGAAGATTCGGCGCGACCGGGCCCAAGTCATCCTTGTGGCTCCGGACTGGGCTCGAAGAGTTTGGTATCCCGAGCTACTCAGTATGAGCGTCGATCCCCGATCCGTCTGCCTCTTCGGGAGGATCTTCTGTCGCAGATGCAGGGGACGGTCCTCCACCCGAACCTGTCCAGCCTCCACCTGCTTGCGTGGAGATTGAGCGGCGGCAGTTGATTCCTTTCGACTTGCCTCCCGAAGTTTGTGATGTGATTCTGGCAGCCAGGCGTCCCTCCACTAAGGTGGTATACGCCTGCAGGTGGAACAAGTTTGTGGCATGGTGCACAGCAAAGGTTGTGAATCCCCACTCTGCCCCTCTTTCTGAGGTTCTTCTGTTCCTTCTTTCCCTGGCCCAACAGGGTTCTGCCCTGGGTACCATCAAGGGCTATCTTTGTGCCATTTCGGCCTTCCTCAGGCTTCCTGATCAGCCCTCCCTTTTCAAGTCCCCTGTTGTTAACAGGTTCCTAAAGGCGTTACACACCTCTTCCCTCCTGTTCCGTTTGTGATGCCTCAGTGGGACTTGAACTTGGTTCTTACCTTTCTCATGTGCGCTCCCTTTGAGCCTCTACATAACTGTCCTCTTCGTCTTCTGACTTTGAAGACAGCCTTTCTGGTGGCCATCACCTCCGCTCGGCGGGTGAGTGAGCTCCAGGCTCTATCATGCAAACCTCCCTTTCTGTCTGTCCATCCAGACAAGGTTGTTCTTAGGACGCGTCCGTCCTTCTTGCCAAAGGTGGTTACTGCCTTCCACATTGGGCAGACCATCACTTTGCCCACCTTCTTTCCGCCTCCGCATCCTTCCAGAGAGGAAGAGAGGCTCCACCGTCTGGACCCGAAACGTGCGCTTTCCTTTTATATCAACCGCACACAACACTTCCGGGTGGATGACCAGCTCTTTGTTGGCTTCGTGGGCGCCAAAAAAGGTTGGGCGGTGCACAAGAGAACCATCTCCCGCTGGGTAACCTTGTGTATCAAAGCCTGCTATTCTTTGGCTAAGAAGGAGCCTCCTGTTGGGCTGCGTGCCCATTCCACCAGGGCAACGGCTGCTACCACGGCTTTAGGCCGCGGTGTTCCGCTGCAGGATATCTGTCAGGCAGCTACGTGGGCCTCGCTGCACACATTTACAAAGCATTACTGCCTTGACAGTCAGGTCCGAAGGGACGGCTTCTTTGGCCGTTCTGTCCTCCGGGACTTCCTTGTCTGATCTTTGTTCGCAGACCCACCACCGGGGTTGGTATTGCTGGGGTATCCATTCTAAGGTAAGGAATCTGTCACTAACGTGTCTCTTTCAGATGCACAAGTTACTAACTTGTGTAAAGATATATCTGTAAGAGACAGTAGTTAGTGACAGATTCCTATCGCCCACCCATCCTCCCCGTTCTGCGGAACTGATTTCTAGGGTTAAGGACATCCCTTTCAGGGCCCTAGTATTTTTCAGACACCTATGTCAGCTTCTTGCATGGCTCTGCGTTCCTGGCGCAGAAAGTCGTGTACAGAACTGACGTCAGCGCGCAGGGGCGGCGTCTAAGTACTGCCCGCGACGTCATCCCGGTGGTCCCGACGCCGGACGCGGAGCCGCACGACGCCACCTACCGACGCGCAAGGGTACTGCTACGCAAAAACTTTCCGGATCCAGTCTGACGCCTGGGGATATTCTAAGGTAAGGAATCTGTCACTAACTACTGTCTCTTACAGATATATCGTTACACAAGTTAGTAACTTGTGCTTTAGGTCCTAAGCCAATGAAAAAAATGGGCGGAGAGTGGGCGGAGCTTCCACGGAGCTTCCACGCCATACTGAATACTGCATGCCTCGCAAAGCGAGCAGCGCATGCGCGCTGCCGCTATAGGCTCGACCTAAAAAGGGAGAATGCATATTTTTGTGTAAATGTACAGTTCCAGTGGCACCTTTAAGTATCCTTTTTGTATTTTCTTTATATTGAAATGTATTTTCATTCTCTTTATTAATTTATATATAATTGCACTGGTATGCTAAGTTTTTTTTACTCAGCACTCGCTGTTGTATAGGAAAGAGACGAGGATGTCACCATTTTTGGTATCATTATCAATCACAAAGTGGAAAAAAGTGTTGCAGGGCAAAGGCCAACTTAGGTTTAACCATGATGGCGTCCATCATGAGATTCAGCTCATGTGAGAAGCCATTCCATACCATACCAAACTTCGAAAAAATCCTTTTTAATGATGAGAGGTAAAAAAGCATTCAAAACAATGAACTAATTCAGTGGGCAATAACAGTAATGTGGAAGATGAAGGAATCGGCGTCCTCAAGGCATAGTCTTCAAAAGTTGGTGTAGTAAGTGGAATTAGCAACCAGAACTTACACTTTTTTGTTTCTGGTATGGTTTTCTACTGCACCGACTTGGAAGCCCTTTACAAAAACATGGCGGCTATCCCGTTCAACGTATTACAAGTGCAATTGGATATAATGCTCTTGTGATACGGTGGACATGATATCCATCAGGATGTGTGATGGTATAACCTATCCGCAGAATTTAAAACAGGCCCTTTGCGTTCAGTTACATAGTCAGTAAACTGTCAAATGGTTTAGCAGTGCATTTAAAAGAGGAAGCAGGCGAAACTGAGTTACAACAAAAAGGAGATGGTTAGGCATCATAGATCACGTTGATAGAGCTCTTAATTTCCTAGTAATAAAGCATTGTTTGGGTGAGAGGCAGTTATGGAAGATTGTGAGATCCAGTCTTCAGTCTGAATTTTGTGAGCCAAAAACACCCCATTATTGCTGTCGTGTGGAACATTTGCCACCTGTACTCTATATGTTGGTGGGTATTTGCCTGGTGCTTACTAATGACGTGTTGCCTTTGTTTCTTTGAAGATGGGAGATATGGCAGAGGCTGAAGCTGCGCTGTCAGAGGCCAACACTTTGAATAACAGTGATGCTGTTGTTTGGGGCTACCTCGCCTTGGTGTGCTTGAAGGTGAGTTCCTGAGCCCAGATTGTTTTTTGCCCTGGTCAGACTCCTTGGTTTAACATTTCTAATTTCTTATTTGGTAAAAATTAAGTTACCTACCTTTTACTGTGTTTGGCCAACATTGGTTTCTTTCCTAGAGTGATGTGGTCTATTAAATATTCGCTGCCGTCAGGACCAGGGATAGTATAATGATCTTTGATTCCCTGGGCATAGTCACATTTTGGTAATTACAGTGACTTTTTGTATTTCTCCTCATCAGAAACTGCTTTGACTTGTTGCTTGTGGCGGTGTAGACAGTCTTCTATTCTTACCCCACATAAAACCAACCATGGTCCAGATTCGCAGTTTAGTGCAGAGAATATTCCAAAAAGCATGTCAATCAGCAACAGACCCACTGCTGGAGAATGCTACGGTCAGTCAGTCAAATTCAGTTTATTGGGAAAGCGTTCCCTTAAACTAAAAACATACCTAATTTTGCATCAAAACAATACGTTAATTAAAAAATACAATAACATCTGCTCTCTAGACATTTCAATGCATCCACAGCTCATATATCGTATAAAAAGTTAAAAATCAAAAGTGTTTAATTCTACTTATTTAAAACATTGAGTACAGTCTCAGTGCCAATGAATAGGCTCAGATGGCACCCAAAATCATTCCTCAAAAATGTCCAGGCCGTTCAGATTGTACTATGATGACGAGCATTACGAGAAAAGTAATCCTCTCCTGGGAACTTTGAAGGTGTAGAAGACCTGTATTGCCTATATCGCAGGCAAGTTTCAGGCTAAAGCAAGTGAATGAAGAATTTGGCGACCTGTATTACAGCCCAGCAACTTGTGTATTTCCTAGCCCGTTGGTTTGAACCCTGCTGTAATATTTTGTTGCTCTTAAACGTCAGTGTTATTTAACCAGGCCATTGTGCTCCGAGAATCCTTTCATGATGTTAGTATTTTTTGGAACATTAAGTGACTTGCTGCTGCTTGAACACAAGATGGTGGGTGTGTGGTAGAACGTCACCTTAAACAGGGTGTTAAAAATTAAGGACAATATTAAGCTGCATATTTAAAAGACATAAGCAATTTTTAATGCAAGAGGTCAAACTGCTGGAGGGCTATGCCAGTTTCCCCCGTCAAACATACTTCTAGTAAAATTTAATTCCTCAGGTACGACATGCATTTTAAATATTTAGGCTGTGACAAGTTTACAATATGGGCATTACAAGGGTTTTTAAAGAAAAGTTCCCCAAAAAAACTGAGGCGATCTTGTAATCTAGAAGCGCAAGTGACTTTGCATGTTATTACTGTATTTAAGACTGGTTCTTCGAATCCAGGAAAGGTTTTGGAGAACATTCTCTTCATGAGGAAGATTAGAACGGGAGGGTAATTTAAATGAATATATGTGGGGCACAATAATACAACTCAGGCTCGGGTTAACAAACTTAAAATGACATTTCCGAAAGCCCCGTGCAGACCCTGCGATGCAGAGGGCCCAGCCCTTCAAGGGTCCCTCAACCCTTCAGAGATGCCCCCATTCAGCCCAAGGCCAATGAACAGCTGTGATTTATGGGAGACTCAGAGGCCCCTCTTCACTTTCTGCAGGGTGGCCCTATCATTTTGTGGGACACCACTTATTTCAGAGACTAAATTATCTGCAGCAGGAAAGGTTTTAGAATTAAACTAGTTAGGTTTAAATAGTCTTTATAGGGTACATTTTCTGTAAAAAAAATAGTGTACATGCAAAATGCAAACATACCGTGCATCCTGCAACAGAAGGTTTTAATACACAATGCACTAGGCTTACTCTACCTGTTTTCAAAGATGACCATTTTTAGAACAGCATAAAACACTGCCTCTCACTTCCTGTTTGATATACCTAATGAATCACTTCAATTGTGTCTTTCGAATCCTACCTGGGCCGATTAACAAGATTCTTTCCTCTATGATAACTCCCTCCTGGTGTGAACTTTTGTTTGTAAACATCCGCATGTGAGGTTTTATATGACGGATGAACCACTTCTTTTCAACATGTGAACCATGTACCCCATGCTCAGCTGCTTATTAATATTTTAGTTTTCTGAACTTTTCAATAATTCACTATTGCAATACAGTTTGATTTTACCATAATACAAATAAAGACTTTTTACCATAGGGCCCAGTTGTAGCCAACATTACAAATGATGTAGTTCTGGAACTATTCCTTCTTCTTATAAAGCTGTATTATTCCCCGTTATTCATAAAAAAAGGGAACAAGTGAGCAGCTAGCAGTTGTAGACCTGTCTCACTCTAGCTGGGAGTGGAATGAACTCTTCCATCAACAAAAGGGCTGTGGTGCGGAGGCGGCCAGAGAAACAGTAACCTGCTTTACTCTATCCTTTTAGTGGTATTGATTTTTTTGTTTTTTATACAAAGAGCACTTTGTCTGCAGGAATTGTTTATACTTGGGCGCCTGGACTTTGCATTTTGTTTTGAGCCTCTCGCCCGTGTTCTTTGTGTTTTTAGCTTTTATGGATTTTGAGGGAATGGTATTTTAATGGGTGGGAATTGATGTGCTTATAGTGATTGTACCTGTTACATTTGCTAATCTAGTGGTCAGTTGGGTGCAGGGGACATTCTTTAAGTTCAGCTGCTCTCCGGTCCACTTTGTTTGTTTGTAGAGAGAGTGCTAAATAGAGCGGCCATTTACTCCAGTATTGGAACTTTCATAGAGTCACATGCTTGAATCGTTCCCCGTCGTTGATATGGGAGTCCCACGGTACATTAAAATAGCTATGCAATGTTAAATATAGACCAGAAAGGCCCTAGGCCCTTTCGTTTTGTAACATATAGTCTTTTTAAAAAAAGAGACCAAAGTTAGGTTTCAACTAATCAGGTTGCCCTGCCCTCTTGAACACCCACGTAAGGAGCTCCATTTCCTCTGATTTTCTATTGCACGTCATGTTAGGGAGTTTCCCCTGAGCTCTGCTCAGTTATCTTTGTTGTACACTTTTTTCAAGGATGCAAAACCCTTTATTGCTTCAAGAAATATTCATAATGCACTTTTACATTGGCTTGGGTCTGTATTTTTTTTTACTTTTAATTCTGACTTCGTCATGTCAAATAAGGAAAAGAAGAGCCTTTTCAGGGCCTGTGGTACCTGTGCCAAGAAGAGGCTTCATTCAGATGACCCTCATCAGGACTGTATTTATTCCCTTTATCCACATCATAAGGCCAATCGCACCTTTTCTAACAAGTCTTTGAAAGACTGTGAGGGGCGGCTGCTGATATGGCTGCAAAAGCTTCAAATATAGAAAGAGCCAGTATCTAGTGATGACAGTGAGGATTCATCACCATCTTACAGACGGTCTCATGAAAGAGATAGGTCATCTTATTCTCACTCCTCTCTAGAGCAGCCTAAGAAAGTCTAAAAAAAGACCACTCATGGGTCTTACAGGGGGCGCAGTCCTTCCAAATCTCCTCAGGAAAGGTGACAGGAGAAAAAAGGACCTTCTACCTCCTCAAAAAGTTTTGAAAAAGCGAAGTCTGAACCACCTACACTTCCTACTAAGGTTCAGCTCTCTTTCAAAAAACCCTCTTCAGTGCCATCCACTGAAAAAACGTTTACTAGTATCTCGACGTCAACGAGAATATCGTAGTCGATGACAAAGATATGCACGGCACAGTCAATGACGTCTAGCACTGTTACTACACTATCTACGACTTTGGCTGCTTCGACGACGACATCCTTGATGACGGCTCTTGTCGCTAGAATGTCGACGCGGAAAATTACCACAACTTCATTGTCGGCGTCAGTACAGACGTCTCCTCTGTCAACAACGATGATGATGCCCATCCCATCAGCGGAAATCTCTTTCACATCGTCATCGCCTAAACCCTCATCGACATTCTCATCGACAATACCGTCGATGAGAGGGAAGAAAAAGTGAAAAATATGAAAAAATAAGGCATTTGACCCCTGAGCACACCTCTCCTAGTAAGGTGTCATCATTACTGCCAGCCCATCTGTTGGCAGAGGAGTACTCAGATGACAACAGGCCCTTTGGGATTGCACACAGCCCATCCCAACTCCATGTCAAGTGCCAGGAAGATGATTACGAGGAGGAACAATATGATGAACAGACTTATTACGCCTCTCAGCAGCAAAACTACCAACAATACCATGAGGAAATGGTATGCTTGCCTTCCTCATTAGTTACTGACTTGCACTGTATGCTTGCATCTACAAACAGTGTTTTCCTGCAACTTCTATGGTCACAGCACCAGTTTCCTCACCTGCAAAATCTCCACCTGTGCAGCCTTCTACTCCACAGCAAAGGCCATTATTACTGCCTCCGTCGGTAAGACGCACTCTGGAAGTGGCTCTTCTCCAAGACCCTGCAACTTCCGACGATGATAGAGAGAAAGGTGAGCTTTGCGACGCCCATGCAGAATGGGATGATTATATACCTACGCCATCCTCCCCCTCACCAACTCCAGTGGATTCTCCACCTGAGGACATTGGGGGTTTTCACATCCTGCTCGAAAGGGCAGCAAAGAAATTCGACCTGCCCATGCCTACTAAGCAGACGGGCTGCTTTCTTTATGATTTTAAGGAGCCATTTAGAAAGAGTGTGCAAGCTATGCACATTGTGAGCTACATATGAGAAGAGGACTTAAAAGTCATGAAGACTCCAGCCACGATAACTGCTGTCCTTCTCCACCTAGATAAAAAATACAAAGCTACAGAGGATGCTCCTGCATGTTTGATGGCCATCCGAAGCCTGATACAGTTAATACACAGGCAGCTCAGTGCAGATGTAAAAACCCATCAGCACCAATCACTGCGCCTCCTGACAAGGAGGGTAGGTGCCATGGTAATATTGGAAAGCGGTTTTCATCCATGTTGGCGCTTACAGTTAGGGCAGCAAATTCCCTTGCTGTTATTGGACGATATGACTGCCAAATGTGGTCCTATATTGCCCCATATCTGGACCAGCTCCCGGAGGACATTAAAGCAGAGGCCAAGAAGGTTCTATAGGAGGAGGAATGCACATCATCAGAGCTGATAGACTGTGCAATGAATATTGCCACTACAGCATTCAGACAACTTTCGGGTGCTGCTGTGCTACGGAGCAGGATTGGCTCAAAGCTACATCAGTTAGGCCAGAGGTCCAAAACAAAATACTGGATCTCCCTTTTGATGGGAAGTCCTTTTCGGCAAACACGTTGATGAAGCGCTGCAAACAATTAAAACAGATACAGACACATCTAAGTCATTAGGGACACTACAATATAGAAAGGTGCCTTTTCTGGTGCCTGAAGAAGAGGTCTTCCCTCCTACAGGGGAGGTTACCAACAGTATTGTTACCCCTCATATACATCTTCCTCACAGCAATTTCTTCCCCAGTACTCTCAGCGCCAACCACCACAAGCAGCGTACAGTAGACTCACACCAAGAGGTACAGCGGGGTGTCAAGGAAAGGACATAGGTCATCGCCAATGACCTCTTACAGGCTCCGGCTATTCCTCTTTTTTCATAAGCCGAGCTAGGAGAAAAAATAACCAGCTATCTTCATAGCTGGCAAGACATAACTACAGACCAATGGGTACTAACCCTTATACAATTTGGCCATATGCTGGAATTCATCCAAACCACACCGCCCACCCCACTTCAACCCTCCATTTCAAAGCATCTACACCTTCCCAAGTTGGAGGTCATCACAATGCTCAAGAAAGGGGCAATAGAAAGAGTTCCCGCATCACATCAAGGGAAGGAATTCTATTCCCGTTTCTTTTTGGTCCGCAAAAAGCTCAATGAACGGCGACCAATTCTTGACCTGAGAAATCTCAACACCTATCTCAAAAAACAGACCTTCTGGATGGTAACATTACAGGACATTCTGTTACTCCAGAATCAAGGGGATTATATGACAACCCTCCACCTTCAGGATGCGTATTTTCACAGATTCACATTAACCGGGAGCCATTACCAGTTCAGGGTCCTTCCTTTTGGCCTGAAGTCTACCCCCCGAATATTCATGAAGTGCTTAGCACCGGTGACAGCTTTCTTGAGAAAACAAAAACAGCAAGTATTCCCGTATCTAGACGACTGGTTAGTCAAGGCACTGTCCAGTTGTGCAAGGCAGACTTTAACAGCTGCCTGTAAAACCTGTTCAGCGAGCTGGGCCTTACACTGAACCCAAGATATTCAGTCTTACATCCATCAAGGAAAATCGCATTCCTAGGAGTGACGCTTGATACTACACTCAACAAAGCGTACCCTACAGCGGAGAGGCAATTGAAACTGAAGTCCTTCACAGAATTCATAAGAACAAAAGAGCCTCTTTCAGTTCGCCTTTACAAATCCCTATCAGGGATGATGTCATCATGCATTCCCCTAGTTCCATTCTGCCGTCTAAGAATGTGTCAGCCCCAGTAGGAATTAGACAAGTAATGGCTACAGGCAGCGGAATCTTTTGACGATCTTCTCAGGTCAATGCCCTATCATGGTGTATGAAGCAGGCAAATCTGTCAGTCGGCCTGTCTTTCCTAAGTATACCTTCTCCACTGGTCATAATTATTGACGCCTCCCTAGAAGGATGGGGAGCGTACCTTCAAGACCTGCAGGTCAGCGGCAGGTGGCAAAAGTCTCATCTGCACTTTCATATCAATCAATCTGCTAGAGCTCAAGGCAGTGCATCTAGCCTTGCAGGCTTTCCTTCCAAAGATACAGAACTCAGCGGTGCTCATCCGAACGGACAATACAACCGCGATGCACTACATCAAGAAGCAGGGAGGTACGAGGTTATGCCTCCTTTCCCAAGAGACGTAATGCATCTGGGAGTGGTCTATCCACCACAAAGTGCATCTGCAGTCGGAACATGATCGCAGAAAACAGAACACAATAGCAGACCCTCTCAGTAGTAGACTGAGATCATCTGGCCACGAATAGGAGCTGGATCAGAAAACTCTCAACAGCATCTTTCTCCAGTGAGCAAACCAATCCTCCACCTCTTTGCAACCCACAGAACAAGAAATGCCAGTTCTTTGCAAGTTGGCATCACCATTAGGGATCATGGGGGAATGCATTTTCAATGGCATGGTCCGGCATCTTTGCTTACTCCTTTCCTCCCATTTCTCTCCTCCCAAAAGTCCTCATGAAGATGAAGGCTGAACCATGCAGGATAATCCTCTTAGCCCCGACCTGGCCACGCCAGCATTGGTTTATGGAGCTCCTTCTCGTCTCGGAGAAACCTCACATCCAGTTGAAACTGATACCATCTCTCCTAACAATGTCTCAGGGACAGGTGTTGCATCTGGATTCCAAATCCCTTCACTTATTGGCCTGGCTCCTGAGCACAATGAGTTCGCTCATCTAAAAATCTCTTCAGACTGCAGGGAAATACTGTCCAGATCCCGTGAAGAGAGTAGTAAGAAACCTATTCCTTAAGTGGAAGTGTTTTTGCATATGGTGCCAGCAAGCTAATGTGCATCCATTCTCCTCTACGCCTGAAGAGATTCTCCTTTATCTTCTTAGCGAGATCAGGGTTGGCTCACGCTTCCATCAAGGTCCACTTGGTGGCATCTCCTGGTTCAGGAGATCACCTACTTCACCCTCATTATGGTCTGCTAGAATAGGTAAGTAATTCCTCAAGGGATTATTTAGGGTTCTTCCACCTGTAAGACCACCTCCTCCGCTCTGGTAGTTGAATATTGTTCTCTCACAGCTTATGGAGCACCTGTTTGAACCCATTCACAGAGCGGATATAAAATGTATTCCCAGGAAGGTTTCTCTCCTCATAGCTTTAACATCTGCCATATGAGTTAGCGAAATTCAAGCCCTCACCATTCAGGAACCTTTCCTGCAGTTTCGCGACGATAGAGTGGTTCTTCGCATAAACCCAAAGTTTATTCCTAAAGTCCCTTCAGACTTTCATCTTAATGAGCCTCTCATCCTACAAACATTTTTTCCAGCTCCTACAATACCAGCCGAAAGAGCACTTAATTCTTTGAACATCAAGAGGATTCGTGAAATTCTAACTAGACAAAACCAACGGTTTTTGCAAGTCTAATCAACTATTTGTGGCTTACAGCGCGCCATGGAAAGGTTATCCTCTTTCTAAGCAAAGCATTGCTAGGTGGGTATCCAGCGCAATTCACTACTGTCATCAAGCTGCAGGCAAACCGTTGGAGACATCAGTGCACCCCCACTCTACAAGAACTATATCTTCTTCAACTGTGCTGTTTTCTGGTGTGTCTCTTCAGGACATTTGCTGGGCAGCTACCTGGAAAAATGCACACACCTTTGCCAGGCATTACTGTTTGGAATCTGCAGTTCGCAGCGATACAGAGGTGCACCAGGCAGTGCTGCAACATCTTTTTCAGTGACGGTGAGCTTTCTCCTTCTCCCCACCTTCATTTACTGGTTCTGCAAATGTTTTTCTTTGCATCGTATTCTTGTTTATAGAGATGTGTGTGTATATATATATATATATATATATATATATATATATATATATATATATATATATATTATTTATGTGGCTTTAGGGTCCTTGCTTCTTATCACAATATATGTATTTATATAAGTATATATATGTTTATATATCTGCAACTCAACTGCATACTTTGCATTTCCATTTAAAAATGTGCTTCATAACTGCTATGTAATCTGATTAAAGCACGTGAATCTATGAAAGTTCCAATTCTGGAGTAAGAAAATAAGTTACTTACCTGTAACTGCAGTTCTCCAGTACTGGAATCTTTCATAGATTCACATGCAACCCACCCTCAACCCCTGAGATAGCTCACCTTTCTCTCTTTTTTTCTGGGTGTACCCTTACACTCGTGCTTTGAAAATCTGAGGGAATGGAACTCCTCACAGGGGTGTTCTAGATGGCAGGGCAAGCTGATTGTTTGAAACCTAACATTGGTCTCATTTTTAATAAAGACTATGATATGTTACAAAGCTAAAGGGCCTGGGGCCTTTCCGGTCTATGTTTAACATTGCATAGCAATTTTAGTGTACCATGGGACTCCCATCTCGACTACGGGGAACGATTCAAGCATGTGAATCTATGAAAGATTCCAATACTGGAGAACTATAGTTACAGGTAAGTAACTTATTTTCTTCTTCTCCTTTGAACCAACTAGATGCGCCATTTTGGGTATGACTGCACTCTAGTCGACCTTGGAAGTGTAATGACCACTCCCCTTAAAAGAAGGGCTGCGGCACAGATGAGCGCCAAAGAGCAAGTCTGGCTGCATGCGTCCGTTTCACGGCCAGCACCAGCCATCCTGCCCGTTTGAGTGCAGCCTCAGATTCGACAATTAGCTACCCACTTCACAAACTGTATAATCTGTGGCCTTCAATAAAATGCAAGGATGCATTTGTGGTGGCAAGTTGCCTGGGCCCTCTGGTATGCCCTGAGTGTTTGGCTTTACTTACGATTCAGGAGGCTTTTGCAGATAGCAGGAGTGAATTACGTCACAGGAATAATGCTGGTGTCAGCCACATTTGACAAGGGCCACATCAATTAATGTGTGCTTCCTCCACACAAATGCTTTTTATATAAATAATTTGCTCAGGGAGGAGCAGTTGGATATGTTATTTTTAGCAGAAACTTGGATGAATGAGTCTTCTGTACTGGTTGTGTAGCTTGCCTTCCCAGAAAGTTACATTGTGTGCCTGCTGACACAACAGGGAGAAGAAGAGGGGGAGTTACCATTGCCTTTAAGAAAAGCCATAGGTGCTCCACTTCTCCAGTATTGAATCTTTTATAGATTCACATGCTTGAATCTTCCCTGTCGTCATGGTGGGAGTCCTACGGTAACAGTAGAAATAGTAGTACTGAATACATTACATAGACCTCCATAGAGAGAAAATTCAATTGAGCACTCTATCAACCTCATTTTATAACATCCAAAGTTCCGCCAATCACAGCAGAGACCTCAGAGTTACCCTCTCCACAGAGCCACCACACCTCAGATTTCTTACCGCACGTCGTGTGATTGGGAGTCTCTCTGAGCTCTGCTCAGTGACAGTTGGCTTTTCAACTTTTGACCTCCAACTTCCAGCTCAAGGTATTCCTTTCTGTGACTTTCACAATGCCAGATAAAAAAGGGTTGTTTAGGCCCTGTAAAACTTGGGGGAAATCTAGACTTTTCTCAGAAGATCCCCACAAGCTATGTCTCTATTGCCTCTACCCTGACCATAAACCCAGGGAATGCAAATACTGCCGTACCTTCTCGGCCAAGATCCTCAAGGATAGGGAAAGAAGACTGCTCCTCTGGCTCCAGAAAAAAAAAGCTGTTTCTGATTCTGGCTCTGACACTGAGGAAAAGCCCCGTTCTTCCTCCAGGAAAAGAAAAGAAGGCAGCTCCTCTTCTCACCAAGGGGACTCCAAGAGATCAAAATCACAGGAGCAGTAAAAATCTGAGGAGAAACGCCACAGAAAGGTAGAAGGAACTTTAAAATCATCTTCTGCTCCAGTTTCTGCTTCTATAACCCCTGCGAAAGATCTTCCTTCTCGTTCGTCGACGTCGTTGTCGACGAGAGCTATCTTTTTCAGTAAACCTGAGATGATTTCTTCACCGTCGGTGGCTTCTACAGCGACGGCGACAACGTCGACGGTCACAAAGTCGACAGCCACTGCATCGACGGGCCCGCAGTTGACTCTGACGACAGCGTCTATGTAATGTATTCAGTACTACTATTTCTACTGTTACCGTGGGACTCCCACCATGACGACGGGGAAGATTCAAGCATGTGAATCTTTAAAAGATATCAATACTGGAGAACCATACTGTACAGGTAAGTAACTTGTTTTTTCTTACATACCGGACCTTAAAGGAGCAGACGCCTTGGGGTTCTGTATTACAATTTCCTCCCAGCTTTCCATGGCAGGGGCGCTGGTTTATCATCCCCCAGGCTATGCTGGTTTTTTTCTCAATTAATTCGAGGAGGCTATAGCTCAGTTCACTCTCCCATTTTCCAATTTTATCCTAATATGGGATTTCAATCTTCATATTGATAATGGGTCTAATGCTTATGCTTCTGTATAATTGGAGAAGATGGTTTCGCTTAATTTGAGTAAATGGGTCGCTACCCCCACTCATCAGACAGGGTATACCCTTGACCTCATTTTTTTTCTAATAGTACTGTATTGGTGGAGGATTCTCTGGCAGTCACATGGTCGGACCATACTCTAATCCCTTTCTCTTATGTACTGGGAAGGTAAACTGCTGAGGAGTCCTTGACAAAATCTGTTACCTACGGCGCCTAGAGGACAGTTAATCCCTCAGAGATAGAGAATATGTTGGCCAACTCAGTTCCCAAGCTTTACAGAGTAATAGTGAAAGTTATAGAAGAAGCAGAAAAGTGGCAACAGACTAAGTCCAATAAAGTGACATCTCTTAAGATGGTTTCTAATCAGAGACACAGTCCCTCAGCACCTTGGTTCTCCCCTGATTTAGAAGTGGATAAAAGACTCTGTAAGACACTTGGGAGACTGAAAAGGAGGCATTATTCTCCTGAAGATATGATCAGATACAAAGAGACCGTCAGGAAATATCATTCAGCAATTAAGGTAGGGCAGGCCACTTACTTTGAGGGTAAAATATTAGCAGCCTCTGAATTTTTTTTTATTCTCGGGAGTTTCCTTCATCCTGGTGCTTGTCTGCAGCCTATCACGCTGCTCCTGTAAGGCTGGCTGCGGAGACGAGGCAGGGTGGCGTATGTAGGACAGGGGCCTACGAATGCTTGAGTTTAGCACCATCTCTTTGGAAGAGTCCGCGAAAGCTATGTTGAGCTGCAAATCAAGAACTCCTGCTGCCCCCTGCTCCTATCAATCCTGGCACAGATTATTAATGCCATTAACCCGGCTTTCAACCAATTGTTTAATTCTTTGCTCCAATCAGCGATGGTTCCGGATTCCTTGAAACAGGCTAAAGTTATTCTACTGTTAAAAAAAACACCTGCTGCAGATAAAACACAGTTGGCCAACTTTAGCCCTGTCTCGCTGTTCCCGGCTGCCTTTAAAATGCTGGAAAAGGTATTTAACACTCAATTATCAGCATATCTGGAGAAACCTAGGCTGCTGCACCCTTCACAGTCAGGATTTCGGCCTTGTTAGAGTACTGAGACTGCACTCTTGGAGCTGGTTGACTCCTATAAGATGACGTTAGATCAAGAAAAAAATGCTGTCTTGATTCTATTAGAACTATTGGAAGCATTTGATACAGTGTCCCACACTATTCTTTTACAACGTTTAGAGGACCTTGGAGTCGGGGATTTGGCACTAGCCTGGATTTGATCCTTCTTAGAAAATAGGAGTCGGGCAGTTTGGATGGCTCCCTACTTTTCTGCCACCAAAGCTCTTAACTTGGGGGTACCCTTTGGCTCTGCTTGAGCCCCACTTTATTTAACATCTACATGTCCCCTTTGGCTTCCTTGGTGAAGTCTTTTGTCACAAAGAAAGTCTCTTACACAGATGAAATGCAGTTGTTATTATTCTTAGAGAATGGGTCTTTGCTACCCAGGAAGCCTTTAAGGGATGTTTGGGGACTGTTCTTAAGTGGATGTGGGCCAGCATCTCCAATGCAATTCAGATAAGACAGAGATCTTGCTGTTCAGATACCCCTCTCCTCAGCGGTGAGAGGACTGTTGGCCGACTCTCATGCCCCCAATACCCCCTCCCACAACCAAAGTAGAAAGAAACCTGTGAGTCAAGATACAACAGCGACTGTTCTTTAAGCTGCAGGCGGCCTCCGTGGTGGGCTCATGTTTTGTGCTGTTGCTCTCCCTCACGAAATTCCTGTTTTTTTCTGCTACTTCAGACATGAAAAACAATGATCCATGCGTTAATTACATCTAGGTTAGACTATAGCAACTTTATGTATTTGGGCCTACCCGGCCGCTTGATCAAGCAACTACAGGTGGTCCAGAACACAGTTGCATGGTCTTGTGTCATACTCTGATCTCTCCTTACTTGACTGCTCTTCGTTGGCTACCAATCAAGGAAAGTATTTTGTTTAAAACTCTGGTATTGGCACACCACACGTTTCATGGCTCTGGTCCAAGGTATTTATCCAATAGACTTATACACGACTTCTCTTTGTGGGCGCTTCATTCTGCTGATGTGGGGCTGATACACATCCCAAATATCAAGCATATGAAGAAGGGGGGCCCTTCCTTTTCCTTCTTGGCAGCCCAAGCTTGGAACAGTCTTCCACAGGAGTTCCGTAAGGCTGTCAATGAGCTTCAGTTCAGAAATCTTTTCAAAGCCTGGCTTTCTGTGGCAGCTTACTGAATGGTGGGTCTAGCTGATGTCCGTTTCCCAGCCCCGGGACACTCCTAGGGGTATCTGTGCTCTTTATAAATAGTTACATTCATTCAACTTCTGTGGTTAAAGTACTGAGAAAGCTCCTCTTTTCAAGGAGCTAAACTTAACCTGGAAAAGGAACTTATATGTCCTATCCATTCAAGTTTACGTGTATGGTTGTAAGAGTTGTGGGCAGTCATTTAAGACTATTTTGTTTTCTACTTAACAAATTTGTACTGTTCATGGCATTTGTACTCTAAAGACTCGAGTGCGAGCTCTGAGTTAAGGAAATCCTACTTTGAAGCTGGGTTGGATCTACCCTTTATAGAAATTCTGATATCCCTTCATGGTGGAAAGACAGTACATGTGGGTTTTTTTGGATGTAGGAGGTTGGGCTTACTGAGCTATATAAGGGCATGCCGCAGAAGTTACCATTTTCAGTCAACGATATGGAACAAGTAGTGAACAAAGTGTAATCTTCGGGTGTACTAGTATACTTTTATTTTCAGACAGTGTTGTTCTGCTGACACCGACGGTTAGGTTTAATATTTTAAAAAATCTATTAGGCACACCCTAGCCTAACCCTGGTGATCTTGCAATGGACAGAAGCCCAAAGATGTTTCCCAAATTTGAACACAGTACTAAAAGAGAAAATGAAAATGAAAACCTGCTCCCTTTAATGGCCAAAGAAATTGTCCCCCCCCCCCCCCCCAAACTCCAGTGAAACTAGCCCGTAACCTGAGGGTGATCGGCTGTAGTCTTTAATTCTGTTCACGGCAAATGCAGGTTGAAAATCAGCATTTTTCCATCTGTGACGCCTAAAAGGGAGTCTGCCAGTCCTTCATTTCTTTCTGAAAGTCACACTTTTCATTTCTGTTAGCCCTGGCCCTTTCTGCAGGTTTATCCCCAAACTTTTTGCCTCCTATTTTTCTGACCCTGTTTTTGTTGGCTATAGGATTCTGGGCACTTTACCACTGCTGATCAGTGCATATGCTGTCTGTATAAATTGTGACATGATTGGTTATCCATGATTGGCATATTCGATTTACTGGTAAGTCCCTAGTAAAGTGCACTGAGTGTGCCAGGGCTTGCAAATCAAATGCTACTTGTGGGCTTGCAGCACTGGTTGTACCACCCACATGAGTAGCCCCGTAAATGTGTCTCAGACCTACCACTGTAGTGTCTGCGCACGCAGTTTTAAACTGCCATGTTGACCTGGCAAGTGCACCCACTTGCCATGCCAAAACCTTCCCTTTTCCTACATGTTAGGCGCCCAAGGTACCCCCATGGGCAGGGTGCAGTGTATGTGAAAGGTAGGAGAAGTCCAGGTGTGTGTGACATGTCCTGATAGTGAAATACTGTGTATTTTGTTTTTCACTATTGATAGGCTATCATTGGAGCTGCACTGTAACATTTTACATCTGTAACTTTCAATTGGGACAGGATCGAAAAATGGAGATTAGGTTCTCTGAACTCAGAATTTAATAACACACCTTTTGGTAAAGGTGGTTTTTAAATTGTGTGTATGAAAATGTCACTTTTAGAAACTGGGCATTTTCTTACTTGACCATTCTGTGTACCTCTGACTGAGTATTCAGCAGCTGGTTTTGGAGCGACAGGAGCTGGTGATGTGCATTCACTTCAGACAGTTACAAGGGGGTTGAGAGGTATCCTGCCTTGCTTGGGTGACTCATCGCTGGGATAAATAGACCTGGTCCTCATTTAGAATGGTAGGAGGAGTTTCGCAGGCAACTGAATAGACTGTGTCTCCTTTGCACAATGCTGTCTCCACCCCGTGTGGTCATGCCGGTCTAGGGAGGACAGGAGTGGTTTGGACTGTGCTCAGAGACTCTTGCCACAAAGAGAACAATGACAAAATGGGGTATAAGTATTGGACCTTAAACCCCAGGCCTTTAGATTACTTCAAGAAACAAGAGGACCCTGCCAAGAAGAAGAGCTGGAAGAACTGTGTGAGGAGCGCTACCTTTTCAGTGTGAGGGGTGGGTTGGCCTACAGTTCCTGCTTCTGTCTGTGGTGGAGGAAAAGGACTGACTGTTTTTGCCCTGCTGTAGTATACTGATTGTGAAGAATCTCCAAGGGGTTGTGTGTGCTGGCCTCCTGTTTTGGGAAACTCAGGGACTTCAAAGTTTCCATTGTGCTTTCACTTGGTTAAAGAGTTCCCTGAGACTTTATGTGCTGAAAAGCCTCACTGTGCTTTATTATCAGAGAAGCTCCAGTGCGCTTTCCTGAGTGGAAGTTCCAGTGTGCTTTGAGTAAGAGAATTAAACCGGGGCTTTATTTGCTGAAAGCTCCATGCATTTATCTGGCCAAACAACGCCTCTGTAAGCATCAAGCTTGTGGTGCCGTCTCTGGGCCCAGCCCCCACCCACTGCTTGCAGAGCCGAGAGTGGAGAGGAATCGCCCAGCGAAGGCGCGGCCGGCACAAAGGCGTCCACAGTGTTTTCTGGCAACTGACGCGCTGCCCTGAAGCTCTTGGCATTGCCCGGCAACCACCCAGGAAACCGAAGCCAGTGCGGCGTCATCGGCAGCCAACCCAGCGCAGTAGGAGTTAGACCGCATTGCACAGAAGAATCCCCAGTGCGAGCTGGCGCAGGGCGCTCCCTGACGATCAGGAGCCAAAGCCCAGGGCTGTACTAGCAGTAGCGGGCACCAGGCGTTTTCCAAGTGGGCCGGAAGGCTGGGGGCCGGTTTTGGATTGGTGGGGGCCGGTTTTGCAGCAGAGCAGTGCTGCAATATCGGCCCCCTATAACAAAAGCACAGCAGCAGTGTTTCTGTGTTTCCCACCAGCATCCCCTCTCCCCCGGGCCAGTCTGACATAATTGCCAGGGCTGGTTTGCGTTCCCTGTCCGGCCCTGCCGGACCCCCGCCCCGCCGCACCAGCCACACTGGACCGACGAGCCAGACCCCAATGGAAGGAGCAGCACCTCGCCTCTCCCGATTCAGAGACCTTGGGAGGACTCCCAGTGCTGCAGTTGTGTGCCGCACTTCTCCCTCTCGGGGATTCTGCCTGGGGCATTGTGTTCTTTCATCATCTGCCACATTCACTGTGGGTAGCTGCCATTCGCGTTGGGGTCATACATTAAGGGGGATTAAGCCCCAGAGATCACTCACAGCTGCGCCACACGATTGTGGGCAGCTGCTTCATTGCATACCTTTGTGGGCACTTGAGAAAGTAGCCGAGGTGCTCTAGGTTCCATGGTGATATCTGGCAATCCATGTGATGGCCTCTCCTAATCTATGATGATTCATGGGATTTGTGATATTCACCTACATTTCTATGCACTAATGTTATGTCCTGATGTAATGAAGTATTTCGACGATATGATGTGCATGGTGATGGTTTTTTTCATGATGGTCTTATGACCTGTGCAACTTATAAGTGTTTGCTTGAGTTCACTACCTGTAATGTTATCACAATTGCCTAGTTGGCAAAGGGTTTTATGATCTATGTGTTGGTATGACAATTGCCTAGTTGGCAAAGTGATTTATGTGATTGTTGTCTTATGTGTTTTTTATATAATACAAGTGATATTTTTTATGTAACCTTGTGTGGAGTCTCTTTTGTGGTGTGCCTAGTGTGTCACTGGTGTGTGTGTGTTGCGCAAATGCTTTACACATTGCCTCTGGGATAAGCCTGACTGCTCTGCCAAGCTACCAAGGGAATGAGCATGGGTTATCTTGGGTGTGTAACTCCCTTACCTTGACTAGGGTGGTGGGTTCTGCATGGCTTAGGTGCATAGCCTAGGCAACCAGAAACCCGATTTCTAACAATGTCCCAGTTGGATTATTGCAATGTCCTATAGACAGGCCTCCCTAGTACTTCCCTTGCCAAGATGCATTGAATACAAAACTCTGTTGCCGAAATGGTCCTGGGCCTATATCGAAAGATCACATAACTCCAGTCAGAGATCGCTCCCCTGGAAACTCTCTCCATTATTCACAAGGCACTCCATGATCAAAAAGAGAAATGCATTTCTAGTCTATTCACTCCTTACCATCCCACCAAAATCTCAGGTTGGATAAGATGGGCCTTCTGTCTCCCCATAGATTCATAGAGATTAGAGAGAGTTCCTATTCCAGTCTGTTCTCTGCAGTCAGACATCACGGAGATCTCTTTTTCTGCTCACGCTCTCTCTCATGTGTACGATCTTGGAGCGTATTGCCTCTGTGGGATGCTTTCTGCTTGCTGTTTGCCTCCCGATACTCTGAGGGTCTCGCTGACATTCCCTCTCCAGCACGGCTTCGGAGCGGGTGTGGGTCTGGTGCATTGTGCCTTTCATGCCGCTTACCTCGCCAGCTGGCAGGAGGCGGACACTGAGAAGCGGGCAGTAAAAGCGGTGGGAGAAGGACACTCGCAGCACGAGCGATCATAGAAGAAGGCGTACAACTGAAGGAGGAGCGCGTGGCAGCTCTGTGGCTCCTCCACCGGTGAGAGACAGCCACCCGTGAGGTGAGCCAGGCGCAGTGAGTGCAGTGTCTGGTAGAAGCCGCTGCCAAGTCCAGGATCCGCTGAGGCAACCAAGCCAGCTCTTGGGTGCAGTCTGCGATGCCCGGTGTAGCTACTGCTCACTTACGCCCCCGCATGTTTGTTTGCCTGCCCTGTTTGCTCCTCCACCGGGTCATTCCCCAGACAGATTCTATGGCGCTGATAGCGGACTGTGGCCTGCTGCCACTTGAGGCCAACTTTTGGAGGTTGATTGCTGGTCTTCTGTTGGTGTCCTTTTTAGGGGCAGTAAATACTGCATTTTCTTGATATCTGGTGTACGGTGGGCACCCTGCTCAGGCACCGCATTGGCACTGCACTTGCATCTGCCTGTGCATCAGCATAGCACTTTGTTTGTTGACTGCTACTGCTTGGCTGAGAAGGATCCTCAGCAAAGCTTTTTAAAGAAGATGCGAACCCACAGCTCCGGCTACTGCTGAATAATAACAAGGAGAGGAAAAAGAACATTTGTGCGACAAACGTGGGCAAAAAAATAACTTCTAATGTGCAGGCACTTCACCAGAGGCACAAAAAAAAACATTCACCCACCACCACCTAAATGAAATTTCCAGGAAGATTCTGATTGTTCTAAGGTGATGATAGGGCAAGATATTGGCATTAAAAAATATTTGAAGCGTAAGTTGGTTTAAGAAAACTTACAGGGAATCATCAGATGCCTGCTGCCCTCATAGACTTTAATTTCAGTGACTGCCTATGACAAAATATATGCCTCCTGATGCCGCTACCTTCGAAACTGGATAGTTCATCTCATTTAAACTCACAGAACAATCTAATAATGAGTAAAGACAATAGGTCAGGCAGAGGGGACATTCCACTATGCATAATATTTGCTCATAGAACATCAAGGGCTCTAATAATTTAATCTCTTTGTCAGACTGTTTACAACATGTACTTTCAAAATAGTTTCCTACAAGAAACTTGGCAAGCGACATCAAACCCTTGGCCCGATTATGCCGAGTTTCAATTACCAGCACTAAGGTCAGAAAAGGGTAGCCGTCCCTCTGCCCTCTGGCGGTGTTTCAGTCTATGTCCGTTATCAATTGGGACTGACACCCACTACTTTGGTAGAATTCAACAGTGAGATTATCACAATAAAACAATTCTGTGGTGCTTGCGAATATATATATATATATATATATATATATATATATATATATATATATACACACAAATCTGGCAAAGAAAACGGCTATGATGGGAGTATTTAATCCACACTCTCCTCCAATTAAGACCTGCTAACTTAAAATCCATACGGCTGTTAGCAGGGAATTTTAATGCTTATTTGCTAACTCTAGTGAACAACCAGGAATGGCTTGTTATTAAGAACCAGCTATGGGGAATTCCTCAAATAAATAATCCTCTCCTAGCCGGAAGCACAAAGGTTAGTATCACCCTTACTAAAGCACTGAATGACCTAGGCCTACCGTCGCTGAATGGCAGAAGCATATGTGGCGAAGTTGCAGCCCAAACGCATATGTCGCATCAGAGGCTGGCCACACTTGACTATTTGTGGGTAACAATCCAACACTTCCACTGGTTTGAAAATTTCAAAATTGACCATCTCCATTAAGCGGTCATACCATTTTATCTTGTTCTTTTCCTTTGAAGGCAGCTCCTCTGCCGAAAGAAACCATGCGGGGACATCAGTCAGAGATGGAAATTGTTAGAAGGCTTTGATGGGGCTGTGGACCAAACAATAGCAAGATCGAGCGTATGCAAGCTTTACTATCTTTCCCGATGAATGCAACTCAACACTTAATCGAAGGTTGGTCTGATTTTAGTAATAGTTACTAATATCTCTTGTTTCTTCTCCGCCAGGCCCTCAGGAACATTGCTCTCATTCTTTTCCTCCTTAAAAAAAATCAAGGCCTTCTATTATTAAAAAAACAACTAAATAGAATTAGAAGGGCAGTAAACAAGGATAATGCAAATCTTGCCCTGATAGCCGAACTCAAAACTACATTAAAAAGTTATCGGCATCACTTGCACGAAGAAAAACAGCTGTTGCAAGATGAGCTAAGGATCGCTGTGTTCAAAGCAATAAAATCCAACAATTCTAAGAAATTTTGGCTAATGGTCCATAAATTCTCAGACGGTCACTCGACAAGGGAATTAATAAACCTCCTCAGATCCGGATGATCTTCTTACATTTCCACGTTATATGTTGATCCGCTTATCCCGTCGTTTGATCCAGTGACCATACAAGATGTTGACAGGGTATGTGCCCCTTCGCCAGCTTTGGATCTAATTATGGATTAAATGGTCACCAGTACTTGCATCAACATGCGATCTACAGGCACTCGCAGCCTGAATGGGATCCTAGCCAGCATATTCAAGGCAGCAAGAGCAGAATGGACAAGTCGAATCACCCCTGTTTTTAATGAATGCTTAAGTAGGAATCGGGTCCTGGAGAGTTGGAGGGGCTCGCTACTAGTCCCCATTCATAAGAAAGGCTCTTATGATAGGCCAGAAAACTTCTGTCTTATTGCCCTACTTGATGTGGAGTACAAGTGTTTGGCGAAAATCCTGAAGAAAGAACTTAAGGAGTGGGCGAGTGATAAGAAAATCATCCCCATAACACAAAGAGGCTTCCAAAAGGGCAATGGGACGGAGGTTAATTTGCTATGCCTTAGCAGCATTGATCGACCTCTCTATAAAAAAGGGTGCATGTCCTCTATTCAGTGCATTCATTGAAATTGTCACAGCTTTTGGTAAGGTGGCTAGAGGGTTGCTTTGGTCCAAATTAACAGCTTTAGGCATTCCTCCATGCTTGCTGAATGCCATCATCAGCCTTTACTCATACACATCGGTAAAAGGAAGAGTCTCCAGCAAATGATCTACCTCTGCGAAGATTTATACCAATAGGGGCCTGAAGCAGGGCTGCAGACTGGGCCCTCTTCTTTTTAATTTGTATTTGGCAGAGTTGAACAGTCACCTAAGCACAGCTAAAGCCCTCTCTCCTAAAATTGCAGGCATTGATCTTGCACTATGCTGATGACACCATTTTAATGGATCAAACTGCAGTAGGTTTACAAAGATCTCTGACTAGCTTGGCAGATTATTGTACAGCTAACAAGGTTTTAGTCTTTGGTAAAGGGAGGGCAAAAAATGGTGTATGGTTTTTAAACTGCCAGAAAGCTGAAAGGGTTGCCACTATCAAATATCTAGGGGTATGGCTAAATAATCGAGGTCACCATTCCGCACAATGCCAGGAACTAACAACAACGTCTAATGCCCTTATTTTTGCCTTCCAACGCCTCCTTATAAACCTCACGGGCCCAGATCTTTGTGCAATTTGTAAAGTTATTGACAGAAAATTGATGCGCACCCTCACGTATGGCTCCTTCAGCTGTAATAAAAAGTCTATTAAACTGGATGGATTTTGCTCAATGCCGATGTTGCATGCAGTTTTCGCAGTTACTGTCAGGCACGGCTCAGGCTCAGACCCGGCTTGAGTTTATTCTGGCTGGCCAAGATTATTTACTCTATTTACAATTTCTTTCTCTTTGTGCTAAGTGGAAGTCAGCCGAGCTCGGGGTCCATCCAGCATTTCATGTGGAGCATTATACAAGATAAGAAATCAGAAATACATAATTTTTATCAGGCTGCGATTGATGGGCTAGTAGTTAAAGACCTTATGCAAATGTTTCTTCCACCGAAAAAGTTAGCAAAACTTTTTTGAAACAAGCAAGGTTGGTATCTGCTTATGACGATCTGCAAGCTATAGCAGGCATAAACCCTGCCGACATAATCTATCTCGCCCATCTAAACTTTTGTTAAAACTCAATTACTTAGTTTATGACTTGCTTTGATTCCGCTGAAAGCATACAAGTATGGGCAACTAGCAGGTGATCAGGATGTGACATGCAGGGGATGTTGATCCACGACAGAAACACCCTTCTCACATCATCTGCCCTTACCTTTCCTGCCCTAGGAGCTTCTGGCTAGCACCAATTTTTAGACACCTGCACATCAGATCTTGAAAAGCTGCATTAGGCATATGCTTAAAGGGGACTCGTGCCAATTATCTGCAAGATTCTTAAGATTTATGAAGTCTGCTTTAATGATGTTGAATGCTGCGGTCCCAAGCCACAAAGACTAGCTCATTTTCAAAATGCACCTCCTAAGGGGGCGTGGCTTGGAGCGTCAAGATGGCGGTCGCACTCTAAGAGTGCTCCGGACCCCTCCGTCATCCGCTCCGAGATCCACAGCCATCGACAGCCTAATTCTTGCCCCAAAAACGGCTGCCTCTTCCCTGATACAGTGCCATCACCCTGAGGCGACGGAAGCACCTGCGGCGCCTGCTCGGGGCCACTTCTCCTTCCCGAGACCTGCGACGCGGCCGCGCAAGATGGCGGACCTAGCCCCGTCCCTGAAGCGGCCCGGTGAGGCCTGAGATCATCCGTCGGGGGCCTGCTGAAACCCAGAGCGACCCCAGACTGACGCCCTACCTGCCGGCCCTCCTGAGGACGAACGGCAAAGAGCTGCCCCGCAACTGGCTACCAGGGCGCCAACCAGGCTCCAACCCTTGGGCCTTCCCCCCCCTCCCTCCGCCCCCCCGGACCGGTGCGCTGATCCGTGGCCACCGGGGGCCGAACTACGAGCGGCGGTGCAAAGACACGGACCATAAGAGGCGGGTGCCCGCCTGGGAACCGACGCGACTGTGAGCCCCGCGCCTTAACTCCGGGACCTGGAGAGCAACATTGATGTGGTGAAGCCTTGCGGAAGCCTACAGCCTGATACGACCGGAGCGGCCGGCTCCGCGCCCCGCCAGGCCTCCGAGACAGCGGTGAGTGCCCCCCCCCTGCCCCCGACGGCTGCTACTCTGGCAGGCCGTGGAGATCTTTCGTCTCTCCAGGGGGGGGGGGGCTGAAGCCGTGTATCTGTGCCCCATGATCCGTGGCCCCGGGGGGGTCCCTGCTGATCTCAATCCACTCGGCCTCCCTCCCCTGGGACCTGCGGCTGGATCGGGTGGCGGCCCTGGGGTGCTCTCATCAGCCCCGGGCTGCCGCTCCTCCTCAGCGATACCCAGAGGCACCACTCTTACCTCGGGCCTGGCCCCGTGGGACCACCCGAAGCGGCCGTGCCCGCATCTCCCCACTGATCGCCACAGAGGCTCCCATCTCGCTCCCTACAGGAGTAGGAGCGCTGGGATGGCTCTGGGGCCGGACACAAACATCGGAATCGCCGCATCCTCACCTGGACACTGAGGTGCACTGGGGCTTTCTAGCTGTACTTTGAGGGGGGGCAGTGACACAATCCCCCGCACATCAAGGCTCCTACCACTCCTGACCCTCAAGATCCCCCCGCCTCCGACTGGCCCTTGCCGCAGGGGGACGGCCACCATTCCTGACGCCCTGCTGCAGGGCCTCACCAGCGCCTGGCGGACCTCAAGACTGGCGGACCTGACGACTGGAACACTGGGCCCCACTTCCACCCTGTACCTGTACACAGACGTTAAACAGAAGTTGCGCTCCCTTACCCTCCAATACAGACTCCTCTTTCCAGCTAGTCTTCGTGTAGTATTTCAGGACAAAGCACACTTCTTTGATTCCCCACAGGCTGCTTGGACCTGACTGACTGAAGAAGGGCCCATTTGGCCACTCCACCTGCACACTCCGTCCATCATCCCCTTTGGTTTTGCTATGTTCGCCCTAAGTTGGCAGGGTATGCCCAGACGTGGGTCCCTTGCTCACTTTGCCACTGGATTCAAGATAGCCTGGCTGATGACGGCTGTAAGCCAGAAACCGGTCCCAGGATGCTTGTTTCTGGTCCAGGGAAGACATGGCTTGGCAGTTCGGGCTGGACTGTTCCCATGAGGCACAGGGTCAGACTGATTTGCATATGGCCATGTCTGAACTGGGGTGGCGGAGTGAGCTAAAGAATGATGATGGATTAAACCCAGATCAGTTGACTGGGGGTGAGTGTTTGCAATGTTCAACACTCCGTCCATCATCCCCTTTGGTTTTGCTATGTTCGCCCTAAGTTGGCAGGGTATGCCCAGACGTGGGTCCCTTGCTCACTTTGCCACTGGATTCAAGATAGCCTGGCTGATGACGGCTGTAAGCCAGAAACCGGTCCCAGGATGCTTGTTTCTGGTCCAGGGAAGACATGGCTTGGCAGTTCGGGCTGGACTGTTCCTATGAGGCACAGGGTCAGACTGATTTGCATATGGCCATGTCTGAACTGGGGTGGCGGAGTGAGCTAAAGAATGATGATGGATTAAACCCAGATCAGTTGACTGGGGGTGAGTGTTTGCAATGTTCAACACTCCGTCCATCATCCCCTTTGGTTTTGCTATGTTCGCCCTAAGTTGGCAGGGTATGCCCAGACGTGGGTCCCTTGCTCACTTTGCCACTGGATTCAAGATAGCCTGGCTGATGACGGCTGTAAGCCAGAAACCGGTCCCAGGATGCTTGTTTCTGGTCCAGGGAAGACATGGCTTGGCAGTTCGGGCTGGACTGTTCCCATGAGGCACAGGGTCAGACTGATTTGCATATGGCCATGTCTGAACTGGGGTGGCGGAGTGAGCTAAAGAATGATGATGGATTAAACCCAGATCAGTTGACTGGGGGTGAGTGTTTGCAATGTTCAACACTCCGTCCATCATCCCCTTTGGTTTTGCTATGTTCGCCCTAAGTTGGCAGGGTATGCCCAGACGTGGGTCCCTTCCTCACTTTGCCACTGGATTCAAGATAGCCTGGCTGATGACGGCTGTAAGCCAGAAACCGGTCCCAGGATGCTTGTTTCTGGTCCAGGAAGACATGGCTTGGCAGTTCGGGCTGGACTGTTCCCATGAGGCACAGGGTCAGACTGATTTGCATATGGCCATGTCTGAACTGGGGTGGCGGAGTGAGCTAAAGAATGATGATGGATTAAACCCAGATCAGTTGACTGGGGGTGAGTGTTTGCAATGTTCAACACTCCGTCCATCATCCCCTTTGGTTTTGCTATGTTCGCCCTAAGTTGGCAGGGTATGCCCAGACGTGGGTCCCTTGCTCACTTTGCCACTGGATTCAAGATAGCCTGGCTGATGACGGCTGTAAGCCAGAAACCGGTCCCAGGATGCTTGTTTCTGGTCCAGGGAAGACATGGCTTGGCAGTTCGGGCTGGACTGTTCCCATGAGGCACAGGGTCAGACTGATTTGCATATGGCCATGTCTGAACTGGGGTGGCGGAGTGAGCTAAAGAATGATGATGGATTAAACCCAGATCAGTTGACTGGGGGTGAGTGTTTGCAATGTTCAACACTCCGTCCATCATCCCCTTTGGTTTTGCTATGTTCGCCCTAAGTTGGCAGGGTATGCCCAGACGTGGGTCCCTTGCTCACTTTGCCACTGGATTCAAGATAGCCTGGCTGATGACGGCTGTAAGCCAGAAACCGGTCCCAGGATGCTTGTTTCTGGTCCAGGGAAGACATGGCTTGGCAGTTCGGGCTGGACTGTTCCCATGAGGCACAGGGTCAGACTGATTTGCATATGGCCATGTCTGAACTGGGGTGGCGGAGTGAGCTAAAGAATGATGATGGATTAAACCCAGATCAGTTGACTGGGGGTGAGTGTTTGCAATGTTCAACACTCCGTCCATCATCCCCTTTGGTTTTGCTATGTTCGCCCTAAGTTGGCAGGGTATGCCCAGACGTGGGTCCCTTGCTCACTTTGCCACTGGATTCAAGATAGCCTGGCTGATGACGGCTGTAAGCCAGAAACCGGTCCCAGGATGCTTGTTTCTGGTCCAGGGAAGACATGGCTTGGCAGTTCGGGCTGGACTGTTCCCATGAGGCACAGGGTCAGACTGATTTGCATATGGCCATGTCTGAACTGGGAGTGGCGGAGTGAGCTAAAGAATGATGATGGATTAAACCCAGATCAGTTGACTGGGGGTGAGTGTTTGCAATGTTCAACACTCCGTCCATCATCCCCTTTGGTTTTGCTATGTTCGCCCTAAGTTGGCAGGGTATGCCCAGACGTGGGTCCCTTGCTCACTTTGCCACTGGATTCAAGATAGCCTGGCTGATGACGGCTGTAAGCCAGAAACCGGTCCCAGGATGCTTGTTTCTGGTCCAGGGAAGACATGGCTTGGCAGTTCGGGCTGGACTGTTCCCATGAGGCATAGGGTCAGACTGATTTGCATATGTGCATGTCTGAACTGGGGTGGTGGAGTGAGCTAAAGAATGATGATGGATTAAACCCAGATCAGTTGACTGGGGGTGAGTGTTTGCAATGTTCAACACTCCGTCCATCATCCCCTTTGGTTTTGCTATGTTCGCCCTAAGTTGGCAGGGTATGCCCAGACGTGGGTCCCTTGCTCACTTTGCCACTGGATTCAAGATAGCCTGGCTGATGACGGCTGTAAGCCAGAAACCGGTCCCAGGATGCTTGTTTCTGGTCCAGGGAAGACATGGCTTGGCAGTTCGGGCTGGACTGTTCCCATGAGGCACAGGGTCAGACTGATTTGCATATGGCCATGTCTGAACTGGGGTGGCGGAGTGAGCTAAAGAATGATGATGGATTAAACCCAGATCAGTTGACTGGGGTGAGTGTTTGCAATGTTCAACACTCCGTCCATCATCCCCTTTGGTTTTGCTATGTTCGCCCTAAGTTGGCAGGGTATGCCCAGACGTGGGTCCCTTGCTCACTTTGCCACTGGATTCAAGATAGCCTGGCTGATGACGGCTGTAAGCCAGAAACCGGTCCCAGGATGCTTGTTTCTGGTCCAGGGAAGACATGGCTTGGCAGTTCGGGCTGGACTGTTCCCATGAGGCACAGGGTCAGACTGATTTGCATATGGCCATGTCTGAACTGGGGTGGCGGAGTGAGCTAAAGAATGATGATGGATTAAACCCAGATCAGTTGACTGGGGGTGAGTGTTTGCAATGTTCAACACTCCGTCCATCATCCCCTTTGGTTTTGCTATGTTCGCCCTAAGTTGGCAGGGTATGCCCAGACGTGGGTCCCTTGCTCACTTTGCCACTGGATTCAAGATAGCCTGGCTGATGACGGCTGTAAGCCAGAAACCGGTCCCAGGATGCTTGTTTCTGGTCCAGGGAAGACATGGCTTGGCAGTTCGGGCTGGACTGTTCCCATGAGGCACAGGGTCAGACTGATTTGCATATGGCCATGTCTGAACTGGGGTGGCGGAGTGAGCTAAAGAATGATGATGGATTAAACCCAGATCAGTTGACTGGGGGTGAGTGTTTGCAATGTTCAACACTCCGTCCATCATCCCCTTTGGTTTTGCTATGTTCGCCCTAAGTTGGCAGGGTATGCCCAGACGTGGGTCCCTTGCTCACTTTGCCACTGGATTCAAGATAGCCTGGCTGATGACGGCTGTAAGCCAGAAACCGGTCCCAGGATGCTTGTTTCTGGTCCAGGGAAGACATGGCTTGGCAGTTCGGGCTGGACTGTTCCCATGAGGCACAGGGTCAGACTGATTTGCATATGGCCATGTCTGAACTGGGGTGGCGGAGTGAGCTAAAGAATGATGATGGATTAAACCCAGATCAGTTGACTGGGGGTGAGTGTTTGCAATGTTCAACACTCCGTCCATCATCCCCTTTGGTTTTGCTATGTTCGCCCTAAGTTGGCAGGGTATGCCCAGACGTGGGTCCCTTGCTCACTTTGCCACTGGATTCAAGATAGCCTGGCTGATGACGGCTGTTAGCCAGAAACCGGTCCCAGGATGCTTGTTTCTGGTCCAGGGAAGACATGGCTTGGCAGTTCGGGCTGGACTGTTCCCATGAGGCACAGGGTCAGACTGATTTGCATATGGCCATGTCTGAACTGGGGTGGCGGAGTGAGCTAAAGAATGATGATGGATTAAACCCAGATCAGTTGACTGGGGGTGAGTGTTTGCAATTTTCAACACTCCGTCCATCATCCCTTTGGTTTTGCTATGTTCGCCCTAAGTTGGCAGGGTATGCCCAGACGTGGGTCCCTTGCTCACTTTGCCACTGGATTCAAGATAGCCTGGCTGATGACGGCTGTAAGCCAGAAACCGGTCCCAGGATGCTTGTTTCTGGTCCAGGGAAGACATGGCTTGGCAGTTCGGGCTGGACTGTTCCCATGAGGCACAGGGTCAGACTGATTTGCATATGGCCATGTCTGAACTGGGGTGGCGGAGTGAGCTAAAGAATGATGATGGATTAAACCCAGATCAGTTGACTGGGGGTGAGTGTTTGCAATGTTCAACACTCCGTCCATCATCCCCTTTGGTTTTGCTATGTTCGCCCTAAGTTGGCAGGGTATGCCCAGACGTGGGTCCCTTGCTCACTTTGCCACTGGATTCAAGATAGCCTGGCTGATGACGGCTGTAAGCCAGAAACCGGTCCCAGGATGCTTGTTTCTGGTCCAGGGAAGACATGGCTTGGCAGTTCGGGCTGGACTGTTCCCATGAGGCACAGGGTCAGACTGATTTGCATATGGCCATGTCTGAACTGGGGTGGCGGAGTGAGCTAAAGAATGATGATGGATTAAACCCAAATCAGTTGACTGGGGGTGAGTGTTTGCAATGTTCAACACTCCGTCCATCATCCCCTTTGGTTTTGCTATGTTCGCCCTAAGTTGGCAGGGTATGCCCAGACGTGGGTCCCTTGCTCACTTTGCCACTGGATTCAAGATAGCCTGGCTGATGACGGCTGTAAGCCAGAAACCGGTCCCAGGATGCTTGTTTCTGGTCCAGGGAAGACATGGCTTGGCAGTTCGGGCTGGACTGTTCCCATGAGGCACAGGGTCAGACTGATTTGCATATGGCCATGTCTGAACTGGGGTGGCGGAGTGAGCTAAAGAATGATGATGGATTAAACCCAGATCAGTTGACTGGGGTGAGTGTTTGCAATGTTCAACACTCCGTCCATCATCCCCTTTGGTTTTGCTATGTTCGCCCTAAGTTGGCAGGGTATGCCCAGACGTGGGTCCCTTGCTCACTTTGCCACTGGATTCAAGATAGCCTGGCTGATGACGGCTGTAAGCCAGAAACCGGTCCCAGGATGCTTGTTTCTGGTCCAGGGAAGACATGGCTTGGCAGTTCGGGCTGGACTGTTCCCATGAGGCACAGGGTCAGACTGATTTGCATATGGCCATGTCTGAACTGGGGTGGCGGAGTGAGCTAAAGAATGATGATGGATTAAACCCAGATCAGTTGACTGGGGGTGAGTGTTTGCAATGTTCAACACTCCGTCCATCATCCCCTTTGGTTTTGCTATGACTGAAGAAGGGCCCATTTGGCCACTCCACCTGCACCTTCTGGGCCCCAGCTCTCTCATCCTCCATCTCCCAAGCAGTGCAGGAGGCGCACACAATCGCTCAGGGGCCATGGAGGCCCCAAAGAAACCTCTAAATCGCTGAGCTGGGCCACTCGAGATCCTGTACACATCATCAGCTCCACGGGTTCCCAACCCCGACAGCGAGAAAGATCAGCGGACAATTTGTCCATCGAGCACAGCCCCCCCAGAACTCTAGATTCAGCAACTGCGGACTCGGATCTCTCCCGAAGTCCAGTGATTTAAAGATCCATGGAAGAGCAACAGCCAAAGAAATGAAAGGCTTTACTCCTATGAGTCCTGGGACTTGTGTCTCACTGAACTGTAAAACTCAGAGAAATCTGCTGTGCTGCACCCACATCCGACACCGGAGGAGGGCTCCACCACGCAACTCCTAAGCTAAGCGTTCTAGTTTAGCCTGTTTTCTCTCTAGTTGGTAGGGCGACAGATGCTTCAGTTTCAGAAGTGTAGAGTCGGGGGCGGTGGGTAAGGGGGGACCTGGACCGTTGTCCAATGTTTGACTTTATGTTTTGTATTGTTCTTTTTCTCGTTCATTACTCCCAGCACTTTAACACAGGAATACCACGCATGCACTGCGTCCCATATGGTGTAACTCGAACAGGGGGACCAAACTCTCCTTACGTCTCACCGCGGGTCACGGACGGACTACCGTTCCATGACACTCTTAGACCACATGCTCCATATGGCGCACACAGACCTTAGACGGGGTTCTCTCCGAGTCTTGTCATGGAATGTCAATGGGTTACTTGATCGTATCAACCGCACAGCAGTTTTGAAGTACGCCCAAAGACATGCCCCGGGGTTCACGGGGGTGGGCATCCTGCTGCGGAGAACCCTTCCCTTTGTCCCCAGCCACATCAATAGGGACCCACAGGGACGGTTTGTGACTCTGTCTGGAATGCTGGAAGGGTGCACCCTTAACCTCGTATCCATATACATCCCACCCGCTATGCTTACACCCACGCTGAGACACCTTACTGACGTAGTTTCCACCCTGCCCCCAGGACAGACGATTCTAGGTGGTGACTTTAACGCGTTTATGCAACCCCCGCTTGACACTATGGGAACACCCTCCCCGACTAGAATGGCACAGGCAAAGAAATTGGCTGAATGGGCGACCACCTTGGGCCTCTGTGATGTGTGGAGAATTTGGAACCCTCAAACCCCCCCAGTACACGCACACCTCAGCGGCACATCATACCCAGGCACGAATCGACATGGTTTTTATGCCTGCCCCCGACTGCCACAGTGTGGCTGACATCACAATTCTCCCCCGAGGAATCTCAGACCATTCACCTCTGCTCCTGCACCTAGGCGGAACCCCAGGCATGCTGCGACCGATGTGGCGATTAAACGCCGGGTTCCTACAAAGCAAAGAGTTCCAGAATGCTATAGGAGAGGAATTACGGCAATACTTTCTCACAAATCTGGACTCAGTCTCCTCCCCGAGTACCCTCTGGGAGGCAAGCAAAGCCACCATCCGAGGAGCGGCTAAGAGCCATCTTCGAGCACAACAACTGTCCCGAGTCAGCCACCTGGCTCTCCTCGAAGCGCAGGCAACCGGGCTAGAGACTGGCCTCGCCAGAGTCCCAGATGTGGCTCAAGATAGGCAATTAGCGGTCCTGCGTGAAGAGATCAAGCAGATCTCGTTGGAATCGGCCAAATTGTTAAGGCGCTCGACTGTCGCCTGGGTATATGGTTGGGGCGACAAGAATGGCAAGCTGGTACACAGCCTAGCCTCATACCTCCTAGCAAATCGAATCGTCCCTGAAATCCGTGACTCTTCCGGATCCACTCGCCACACATCGCCCGAGATTGTGCAGACGTTCGCTGACTATTACGCTCGTCTATATTCAGCACGTAAGCTAGAGAGCTCCCTCCCTGACCTACCAGACCCAGGAAGGGTCCGTATTCCCTGCATGACGCACTCGGAGGCGGCCAGCCGTGACCTCCCCTTCACCCCAGGAGAGATATGTGGCAATTTCCTCACTGAACCCCCCCCGAAAATTTGCAGTCCCAGATGGAATTCCTCAACAATACTATGCCACCTACAGAGAGCTGCTGGTCCCCCACCTCTCCGCTTTGTTTCAGCACATCGCAGAGGTAGGAGCATTTCCCCCAGAGAAAGACATGGCAACCATTGTGAACCATTGTGGTCATCCCCAAGACTCAGCCACCCTAGTCAGCTTGTGCAGACTATCGGCCGATTTCACTAATCAATACTGAAGTTAAAATCTATGCCACGGTCCTGCCCAACGCCTACACCCCTTTCTCAACAAACTGATTCACCCGGACCAGTGCGGCTTCATGCCGGCACGCAGCACTAGACACTGTTTGCGACGCCTCCACCAAGCCCTCGCAAATCGCCAAATGCTCACCCCCTACCTAGCGCTCCTCCTTGTCGATTTTGAAAAGGCCTTCAACACAGTCGATTGGCTGTACCTAGATGAGGTACTGACAATGATGGGTATGGGTCAGCAGTTTCGTCGCCTCGTCCGGGTCCTATATTCCAAACCTAGAGCTAGAGTACTCCTTAACGGGGCCCTCTCGGAGACATTTCCAATCCATAGGGGTACGAGACAGGGCTGCCCCCTTTCCCCACTCTTATTCGCATTAGCGATGGAACCCTTGGCATGCCTCATTCGAGCCGACGACTCGATTCAGGGCTGGACCTGGGGGAGTCACCACACCGACAAAATTGCCCTATACGCGGACGATGTCCTGCTCTTCCTAGCGGACCCGGCCCGCTCTGGCCCCAGATGTCTTCAATCCCTACAAGCCTTTGAGAGTGTCTCTGGCCTCCGACTCAGTCGGGCAAAATCGACTCTTGTACCCCTCCACCTTTCTAGGGAATGCTTTGATTGGCAGTCAAGCATCCCCATTAGACGGCAGTCATTTAAATACCTGGGCATATGGGTCGCTCTGCTCCCCGAACTAGAATGGGCGCTAAACGTTACCCCGCTTGTCAAAAAGGCCAAGGACGACCTCCGGCGCTGGCAAACCCTGCCGCTTAACTCTCTCGGGAGGGTGGCATTACTTAAAATGATGATCCTCCCCCGCTTCCTGTACGTTATTCACAACACCCCCTTCCATTTCCCACAAAGCTGATTTAAGTGGACGCCATGGCCACTAGGCTTCTGTGGGGAGGTGGGAGATCGCGTATAGCTCTCGCCCATTGCCGGATTCCGTCCTTCGATGGGGGCATGAGCATGACTGACCTTTACTTATACTTCCTAGCCACCCGGCTACTCGTCCTTCACGATTGGTTCAACAGAGGTTGGTCTGACCCGGCCTATAGAACCGAATGAAAGGACTTGGACTTCCCCCGAATCCAAGCCATCATGTATGGGTGCCCACTCCCTAAAGCACTGCCGACAGTGACCCGTGCGGTCTTCCTAGCCTGGCGCTCGGCCCTGCGACACACACAGTGGGACAACAAGTTGAGTCAACAAACCCTGCTCTGGCACGGTGCATGGTTGGGTGAGGTGGTAGCACTAGAGGGCTTCAAATGCTGGGACAACATTGGCATATCACAGCTGGCCGACGTATGGGTGGGAGATCACATAAGGTCCGTCCAAGACCTGCAGGGGCGCTTCACTCTCCACGCCTCGCAATTTTACAAATACTTACAGCTGCGACACGCCCTTCACGCCCATATACCAACAGGCACCACACTCCCCGAGTTCAGCCCACTGGAGGCGCAAGTTGTGATGGGCAACCTAGGGAAAGGGGGAATATCAAGAATATACCGCACCCTCACGAATAATGGCCCAACAACGCTTGACCCGCTCAGACACCGGTGGGAGGGATGGCTGGGCCCTCTGGAGGACGAGGACTGGCGTGACGCCCATATGGCCCCCAGGACCATTACCACTTCCGCCAGACTCCGCCTCATCCAAATTTACTACCTTCATACCGCCTAGCTCACCCGAGGCGCCTGCATAGAGCAGGACTGCGCAACCTCGTCTGAGTGCGCACGCTGCGGACACCTATCAGCGGATTTTTACCACATGGTCTGGTCTTGCCCCCGACTCATACAATACTGGGACAAGATAGAATCTGAACTCACACACGTACTGGTCTGGCAGGTACCACACAACCCCCTACACCTCTTTTTGGGAGTCATGGATGGCTTAGACGGGTCCAGTGCGGACAAATTATTCTTGGGGACGGCCACTATTGTGGCCAAATGCGATATCGCTATGGCATGGACAAAACCCGATCCTCCCACAATAGCTAAGTGGCGCAGAGGAGTAGACTGGTGCGCATGCCCAGGAGAAACCCTTGTTTAAGGCCAGGGGATGCCCAACCAAACACCAAAAGATATGGGGCAAGTGGACGAACCAATTGGGATAGTGGGGTCTGAGGGCTCGTCTCTTCCCTTCTGCTTGCTTGGTTTTGCGATGTGCCCTGATCGTTGTGCATGCATGTACATTATCGTCATCAGTATATTCGACATATCACTGTATACTGATTGAAGTGCTGTACCTTTATTGCTACTATTAATTTTGTTTTCAAAATCAATCAATCAATCAAAATATCTTTATTCAAATATGAGATATCCATAAAAGCACAATAAAAACAATTCATAGATGGCAACATATTCAAAACAAAAGATACAGTACATTTATAACAGTGACTAAAATGGATCATAAATAGCGTGATATATCATTTATTAACAATCGGTAGGGGGGTTTTAATAACAATACAGTAAAATACATTTCTAACGACCTTCATTGGGCACACATAGTTCTACGTGACCATACGGCCGACTTCAGGAATGATCCGACACGGAAAATTAATTCATCATCCGCCAATTTAAGCACTTCCGTGTAGGCTGTCCTGAAGTCGGAAATAGCACGTGATTTAAAAAAAGGTATCAAAAATCCTTTTGCAAATTTAAAATAAAAACCGCAAAAGAATAAAAAGTGCAACATTGTTTGATTACTGTGTGCGTTGCAAGGGCAGGGCGATGCATCAAGATCAGTATTGTAGCCCAAGGGGAAGCATAATAAATATTTCATAGTACCTGCCCGTAAACGAAATAACAACCCTCTTTCCCAATATCCTAAGGGTTTTAAAAGATATCTAGCAGGCAAATAAGAACAATCCTCTATGGACATATACCTTACAACTGAGGTTTTCTTGGTCTCTCACCAGAGCCTTTCATCACTATATTTTTGTACAATGCCTCTTGTATTGCTTTTTTATTAATTAGCTCGGATTGAATTGGATTTAAAAAGATGCGTAAATAATTTACGCCTTTAGGCTCTCTTTTACAGCGGCAAGCCATGGTATATCCCCGCCCTCTCACATCTAAGGCAATCAGTTATTATATCTCTGGTGAGAGTTGCTGCAGTGTTTTTCCAAATTGCAACCCAGAACAGTGCCGGACGAGCCCTAATGTAATCTTCGATGTAGGGCAAGTTCAATTCTTTGTGGCACACATATACCGATGAAGCAATCGGTGCTCCCAAGAGTTTTCTACATAGTCTATTTTCTTCGCATTGAATACTACTACATTTGGTAAAGCCCCAGATTTCTGCTCCATAGGTTGCGATGGGAGCACACTGTAGTTTAAAAAATTTCTTAAAAGCTAAAACGGCTTCAGACCTTTTGGGTTGGGGTAATCCCAGAAGTGTATTAATAGCTTCGTGACAGCTACTTCTGCTGTATGCCACATGTTCAGACCAAGAGCCATTTGTAGCGTAAAGTAACCCAAGATAAGAAAAAGTGCAAGTGCTTTGTAAACTTTCTGAGTTAACAATAATTTTATTAATGGGGCGCTTTTTAGGACCACATGCCAATAAAAATGATTTTTAAAATTAGTCCTCAAATCTAAAACAGCCATAAAATCTACAAAACCTCGTACTAAAATGCGTAAGGCATTTGGGGTGCGTGCCATTAAAACCGCATCATCGGCACACAATAGGGCAGGCAGTGTATTGCCATTTATACTCGGCACGTCGTGGGTAAGTCTTACTAGTGAATCATGCAAATCATTAATATATAGAATAAAAGAAGAGGTGCCAGGACGCACCCCTGTCTGACACCTCTATCAATTTTAATATCACTTGATACGTCCCCATCCTGACTAATCCTCACTCGCGCATGCAAATCTCTGTGCAAATATGCTAAAAAATGAACTAAAACTTCATCCAAACCTTGTTTTAAAAGAATAGACCATAAGCGTGACCTATTAACGAGGTCAAACGCAGAGGTGAGGTCCATGAAGGCGAGATATATAGGAGATTTTTTTGCAACAGTATACTTGCCAATAATCAAATTTAAATTCAAACACTGTTCTACTGTGCCTACTTTACTTCTAAACCCCAGTTGACACGGCCTTAAAATATTGTCACCCTCAGCCCATAACCTTATCTTATTATAGAGAATCCTTCCCAGGATTTTCAGGGTATTGTCGATGAGGGAGATAGGTCTATAGCAACTGGGGTTAGAACGATCGCCCTTTTTAAAAATCGGTACAATAATACTCATGGACCACGTGCTCGGGATTGTATCATAGGTTAAATTGTTAAAAATGTTCAATAAAAGGGGTGCCCAAAAATCTGGTTTATTTTTAATAAGATCGATGGGCAGCCCATCAGGGCCCGGCGCTTTATTGCCCAAACTTTGTTGGATTGCATCCTCCACTTCTAACAGAGTTATATCTATTGGGGTAGGCGCATAATATTCATATAAGTCCTCTGTTCCAATTGGGGCCGAGTAGATTTTAGAGAAATGGGCCACCCATAAGTCGCTGGTTATGTTACAACTGATAGCAGTTAGGGGATGTCCTAGTGTCCTGATATTTTTAACTGCCACCCAAAAACCATTTCCCTTTTTTAAAGATGCACTGCACGCTAAGCTCTCCCAGTGATTTTTTAGGATTTCATCTTTCCTTTGTGTAGTTACTGTCTTGTAATGGAGCCTCAAGGATTTAACGAGTACCCGGTCTCTAGGGGTCGTTGACAGTGCCTTGCGGAGCTTTCTATTGGCTAAGGAGCAGTCTTTATTAAACCATCTCGGTCCCGCTTCTAACTTTCGTAATAGGCCTTGACAACAACCATTTTGTGCCCACACACAATTGAGTGAATGCACCAATCACATCGGGATTGTGATCCTTAAATGACAAGCAGGTATCGACAAGTGGCGAGAAAGCAGTTAACATATTAACAAATAACTTGTTGATATCAATTCCTCGCCAGACTAATCTCAAATTATCTGTCGAGGGTAACAGATTCCTAGCACCACACTCCTTGTTATTTACTGATTTAGGGGCAATTTCCAATAATATTTTAATGGGATTGTGGTCGCCATGATGGGTCGGTATAACCTCTGCACTTAGCAAACTATCTTCTAAGATTGAAGAGATAAAAACATAATCAATAGTGGAGGCACAGCCCCTGCCTCTATATGTTGGTTCAATACGATTATCTTTATCGGGGATAGCAGCAATATCCATAGTATTAATTAGATTATGATTGCATAAATAATCTAATAATTCTATACCCCTAGTGCACCGAGACAAACAGGTGGTCGGAAATATTGGTATGTTATTGCTCATTGGAATCCTTGCATTAAAATCTCCCCCACACAAATGCCGACAACATTAGTAAAAGCCTTAAGGTTTTGTAGAGTTAAAATAAAGTTAAACAAATTATTAAACATGATATTTGGCACCGAATAAAAATCATTGTTATAAAAGTTAATTAAACATATGGAAATACCCCTCGTATAAATCAAAGCCTGTATGTTATCATTTCTTGTATCTAAAACATTCACATTACCACCCGTTAGAATGTTCACCCAAATCGAAAGCCCGCCAGATGGTCGCCCTACCTGGGGACCGGGACAACATTATTAAAACACTGAAACCCTTCTAAGTAGAAATCCCGAGTGGCCCAGGTTTCTTGCATCATTATAATGTCCTCTTTTTCCACTATTTCAATCCAGTCTGGTAAATTCATTTTAGATGCCAGACCGGCGACATTCCAACTAAGTATACTCAGTTTAGAGTTGATGCCGGTCCTAGTTGGATTTGGATGTCCTACCAAAGGGCATTCATCAAATAAACTATTAGCTTCAATGGGTAGCTGGGCGGGTGCAAGTCAATCTTGGGTGTCTAATGAGGACAGAGGCAAAAACCTATTATGCCTCGATAGAGAAGCACCATCATTCATTTGTGAGCTAAAAATTGGTTTGTAGAAGTATCCCAATGGCAGCAGAAAAATACTGCTGGGCCCCATACATGTGTCTTCCTGTACCTTTAGTAGGGATTTCACCATTGCAGGGTTACGAAAATTAACGACAATACAGTCCCCCTCGATATTTTTGACAGAGGGCCCAACCCAGCTTATCCTTCGAACCATGATAATATTATTTGCATCGACCACCTTATACCCCTTATGTTTGGATAACCAATCAACGCACTTATTGCGAAGTTGGTACCATGTCTCAATTTGATTTTTCTTAAGTGGAGGTACACCTGCAAGTACGCAGACAAATGGGCAGGATGCAGGTGGAAGGTTCAATATATCTTTACTGGCTTGAGTAGCTATATTGTTTGCTTGAGATAGAGTCCCCCGTGTATATTAAGATCCCTTATGTTAGATCTCTCTGTAGTGGCACACATAGTGCTACTAAAATCAGGTTGTGTGTGTAAAGTTGTAGCTGGCAAAGTATTTAATCCTACAGTATTAGATATATTCCCTGGGGTAACAATAACCTTTGCTATGAGGCAATCTTTTACCTTCTCACAAGTAGGACATGTCCCAGGTGGTGGTAACAATGAGGCTGGAGGAGCAGGGACATGTAACTGAGGGACAGTGTCAGCCAATATCAGCCTTGATTCCACCCCCTCTACTGGAACAGGTTTAACATTCTTAAATTGGGAGCATAATTTATTTGACAAAGTATCCAGCCTATCGAGCCGTTTCCACAAAGCACAGAAATTAGAATCAATCAGATCTTTAATTTGCCCAAAAATACTATTAATAACAGTGTCAATAAAGGTCTCTCCCAAGCCGTTATATGGAGGAGAGGGCAATATAGTACTCGTCTGAGTACTAACAGAGTTTCTTAGTTCTCCATGGTGAGGGGAGACGACAAATTCAGAATTCTGGGCCTGAGTCTGTGAAGGTTTATGTAGCCAGGTACTCATAACAGAACGAGTAGAACCGGTGCGAGGTGGTTGTTTTCTCTTCAAAGGGACGGGCTTTGCTGTTTTCCTCTTCCTCTTTGCACCCGCACACTCTATAGCACTGGCCATGGGGGGATCCTGATCAGTGACAGTGCTAATAGCCTTTGGGCTCTGTATCAGAATAGCTTCATGTCCAGACATAGGACCGGTGCTGGAAGTCGGTAAGTTCGTCGGATGAACATTCCGAGCACTATAAAGCAGAAGAGAGCCAGCTGTATCAGCCAATTCGGGCCCTAACATAGGACCATCATGCAGTGCCTCAATGCCAAGGGATAGTCTCCTCTCTGTTAAATCAATCTCATTAGAGACTATATTCACCGCCCTTTCCAGCATACTATCTATACTTGTGATAACTGGGCGGGGCGGTATTGTATCAGTTCTCTTCCCCATAGTTGGAATTTAAACAGCTGGGATACAGATGATCAGGGGGCAGTGCTCACCTGGTTCGATGCCACCAACAAAAGAGAGATGGCCCAGCCCGGCCTCAATCGGACACTGACGGGCAAGGACGGGCCCGCCCTTGGCCCGGGCTTCGTCCGGGCGCTGCCCGCGCGCGTCCCGCGCTGCGGGGGGCCGGGTCTCAACTTATTGCGCCTCCTGGCGCCGCAATGACGATGTCAGCAGGCGTCTTCCCTGCGCCTGCTGGGATGTGTAGTCCGCTAGTGCCGTTCCCCTCACGGCTGGCAAGAGGAGAAGGAAGACTGGAGGAGAGCCGTTCCCCTCACGGCTGGCAAGAGGGAAAAGAGACTGGAGGAGAGCCGTTCCCTCACGGCAGTGACTGCTAGCAGGTAGCGCGTTCCGCGCTGCGGGGGCCGGGTCTCAACTTGTTGCGCCTCCTGGCGCCGCAATGACGATGTCAGCAGGCGTCTTCCCTGCGCCTGCTGGGATGTGTAGTCCGCTAGTGCCGTTCCCCTCACGGCTGGCAAGAGGAGAAGGAAGACTGTCACGGCAGTGACTGCTAGCAGGTAAGCGCGTCCCAATAAAGTTGATTATAAAAAAAAAAATGCACCTCCTAAATTAGCATCTAATCAGTATTACTATGGATAGCACAGTACTTTCTTTTGACTTAATTCAGGTCACAGCGATTGCATTTTTGCAGCTTTTATATTTACAGTATCTTGATGGGATTTTGTCCAGATCAGCACTGCTCAACAGTTTTTCTGCTTGCCCTTCTGGTTTTTCTAGCACTTGCACTTTAAGTGTTGCTGATGTGGGATTTTTGCACTTTGCATCACCCAGCTATAGTTTACCTGAAACTCAAAAGACTGCATACCTTCACTCATTTTTCCTTGCTGCTCTTGTACATACATCAGCTGCTCTTTTTTTGTGAACCATGATGAGATTGGATCTAAGTTAGAGTTATTTAACTCACGCACTTTGTGCTTTTCTGACACACATTGCACCTACTTTTTATTGGCTGTTGATGTTCGATATTATGCTCCTTTTTATATTTAATTGTACCTGCATTGTATTTAATTGATAATGATCTTGTGTGTTTTCTTTAAAAATTTGCAATGATTTTGATTAGTAGTGCAAAAAACAAAAAAGTAACTATCGTTAGATTCATATATAAAGATTTGGAGGCTGCTCCCGTCAACATGCACTTATTTTTCGAGTCTCTGCTTGACATCATGCACTCTTGCTGTGCTTGTTGTCTCAACATCTCAAATTACATTTATATCTATAAGTGTGATTCCTTGTATTGTCTCTTCTTTTATGTTCTTGGCCTATTTAATATTGTCACCTAAAACATTGCTCTGCATAAACTTTTACCGAAATCCAAGGGTGTCCTGATCTCTTTATAATATGATACTATGATTTTCTAATATGTTTTCACATATTGGTTGTATCTTTCTGTAGTTAGAAGATTCATTCACCTACTTCCTGTCATTGGATCTTAAGCCATAGTTCCTGGTATTTAGGTCTCGCTCGCACAGCGCTTGCGCTGTGCTTATGGAGTTTATTGTATTAAATATATCTGAAAAGGGCTTACATTCCGCCCTTACTTTCCTTGCTTTTCATTGGTTCCTGTGCTTGCCACTTACTTTTCCTCTATTTCTATTGGCTGTAGCATACTGTTTCCTGCATTTACCAATGCTTGTTACTGTGTTGTTCCTCATATTATCTTATCAGTTTCCCATCACCAAAGTACTGTTTCCATCCGCTTAATTTGTGGAACTCACACAGCCTGACTTTAATATGGCCGTCTGACACCAACGCACGTATTTAGCATGATAGACAGTTCCATGAAAGAAAGCATTCGGAGCACACACACTCTTTTTTCTGCTTGGACTGGGTTCAGGCGCAGTGGAGGGCTTCCCACTGTAGTCGTTGATGCAAAGAGGAGCCAGTGTACCTTGTGAGAACTTTTTACCGGGACTGTTCTCTTCTGCAACCTGGCGGTATTAGCTTCAACCTTCGCACGCCGTGACATCACGCTGCTGTTGCCTAGGAGATCACTAAAATCTCAGTGCGGAAGTGATGAAACCTGAACAACCATAATATTTTTTGGGGGGTGGAGTTTTACATATCCTGAACTCGACCCAAAGGTATCAGAGAGCTTTACATGAGCACCTGTTGCGTTATAGAGGGACACAATCATTTTGTAAGGCATGGGGAGATTAAGTGATTTGCCAAGAATCACAGGATGTCGAGCATCCCTGCCGAGACTCGAACCCGGTTTCCCAGCTTCAAGGTCAACCGCTCTAGATGTTAGGCTGGTGCGGTTCGTCTGTAATGGCGGTAGAAAATGGGAAAAGACTCTGACAGTTTATAAGGGGTGGGGGAAGAAATACTACTGTATCAAGGGAGCAGCGTCCGCGATTTGGAAACAGAAGACATACTTGATTTATGTCCCTTATCTGATCAGCAACGGAATATGACGCTCTGCTGCAGGGCACCTTGAAATGCCCTTGGGTAAGTAGCCACTCGTAAAAGAGATTTTCCTACCAAACCATGCAAACCGTTTTCAGCCAGCAGCCCCAAAAGTACTACACTGGAAGACAACCCTTTCTAATTCATCCGGAAACTCCGCATCCACTACTAAAGACTACTAGAGACCGCAGAACACAGGTTCCCTGTACTGTTTCCCTGTCCTTTTGCCCCGGGCCCCACCCAGCTGTTCCTGAATTCTACCCTTCAGCGAGCAGGCCACTTGTTTTTAAAGTGTTGATGAACGATAACGGGAGTGCACCGTCTTCGGGAAGCAAAATGCATTATAGACACAGTTCTTTGCAAAAGGTGTATTCATATTCACCCACTAAGTTGCCTATTGGGGATAGATTGTTTGACCTGGAGGCTGGACACAGGTCTTTGCACTGAGAGGTGGTAGGAAGGTAAAGGAACTTGTGGCAAAGGGACTAAGAGCACGTTGAACTGTTGCGGGAATTCTGCACCTACACAGAACTATGCGCAGGAAAACAGGACTTCGGTGTATAGGGGTGTACCTACCTATCACCTTAGTACCCAAAATCCCAAAACCGACTAGCTATAGTGTCTCATTCGTTTTCCTCCAAATATCACAGAGCTACAAATGATTAGACAACCCAGAACACAACACTCCCGACTCTCTCAGGAATCGCAGTAGCAAGACATACTCTTTCGCTCACTCACTCGTACTTTCCCACAATAAGAATTGGCAGAGTCACTGTAATAGTTCAAAATGTTTATTTTAACTATCGTGCTCTACAATACAGTATACGAGCCACTAACAGCAGCAAAATGCATAAACTAAGAATGGTTAGCATTGTTACAATTCCATAGAATACAAAGGGGGAAGTCATTTTATATAAAGACAGTGGAATAAGGACTAGAAGGCCTAACCACCCTCCCCTTGGCTGGAAGAAGTTTATTTTATATAAAGGAAGATCTCTGGGCTTTGACAGCAGACCCCATACCTTAAAGCCTGGAAGTAAGGTTTACATCATAGGAACAGCGTAGCTCGTCTCCATCGAAAGGCTCTCTCCAAGTGTGTGTTAAAACAACATGCATCCCCCTTAATATCAAAGCACGAGTCTCCAGCCTTGCAGCTGTGTTTAGCATGTTGTGTCTAGGTGCTAGGGACTGACCAGAACAGAACAACAAGGGGCATTGTTTATCGACCTTGCACATCGTGTTCAGACAAAACTCCAGGAATTCAGCAGAAAACGTGAAAAGCAGACAGTTCTCATGTGAAAGGCATAAACAGAGACTTGCAAAAATAAAATCATGTAGTAACATGCGCAAAAGCAGCATCATGGCAGCAAAGCTCATGCTAACTTAGCAATGTCGACAATGTCCCTAAGGGCCATATAACAGAACATCAGGGTAATGTTGTTTGTACCAACTTCAAATACAGTTTTGGAAGGCATGCTAGGATCTTGGGATCTAAAATCCCTTAAGACTTCCCATAAAAGCTCTACTGAAGTAGCATGAGCAGCTGGCCCCTTGTTCCTTAAAATGAATGTAGCACCTTCCACAGACACCTTATGCAGCTCAGGACAAAATGAGAATTACAGCAACTTTTGGCAAACAGGGTATATATGCAAAACAAAATGGTGCTATAATTATTCAAGTGGTGCATGGATTTGGGGTGGCATATTTCATCTTAAAAAATGAAACAACTTGTGGGAACTGATTCAGGATTTCCAGGGAAATCAGTTCACAATACTCAAATTGTACCACTTGTGTCCTGGAGCTTTAGGCTACTGTTGAAACCCAAAATTGAGCACTAAGTGCACCTGTTTACTGTCTGATCTGCTGGGCTGTGTGGGGTAGAAACTCAGAACTTAATAAAGTATTTCATAACAATCAATAGTTCATTGTTCAGCCAGTGCTTGACTTAAGAAAAGAAAAAACTTTATTCTGGCATACAACCATTGCTACTCAAGAAATTATAGCGTCCCAAAGGAAAAAGTACACACAATTTACAGGGGGCTGGAAGCAATCAACAAGTTCTAATCAGTGTATGGTATAGCATCAATGAGCATTATATTTAGGCCCTCCCCTGCGTTATATAGCACAATATTCTCTCCCTCTGTCCCTGGGGCTGCTATTAGGTTAATATTCAGATTGTTAGAAGTGGCAGGGCCATGAAGCTACAGGTGTAGCAGCTCTACTGACTTACAAAAAGTTTGTCTCCCTGGCAATTATGGTTTGGTAAAGTACCTTGACTAATCGTGGGCTAGTGGTCCTCTGTTATGTTTGGGTGGCTGAGTTGGTGCACTGCTCCTGCTGTTGTGCATGCCGTGTAATGGCTCAAAGAGCAGAGGTACTGATTCGGCCCCGTCTCTGTTGGCTTTATCAGCAGTCTCTGTTGCAGGTGTTGGGCACCTGTCTCCCGAATGAAGAGATGGGGCTGCGCAAACAAAGCCATGTAGAAGGCGCACTCACTCGTGCTTGATAAAATTATAGTAATTGCTGCAGTGAGTCTGGTGAATTATCTGCTATGAAAAAACGCTGACTGCATTTGCACTGGTCTCTAGCACCAGACCATCAGAGGTGCTTTGTCTTCGTGTGAGGTAACTACCTAATACAGCCACATCTTCTTCGTAGCACCAAGTCAAAGTGCTTCCGTCTGTACTGAAAAACTCTGAGTGTACTGGCAATTTTTCTGGTGACATCAAGATGCCATGGGTTTGTGGAGCGAATCACTTTGCACCTGGTTAGGCTGCAGAGGGACAAGGGCACAAGGCCTTACAAAGCTGCCTGGCGATGCAGATCCCTACCTACTCTACAGCGGCTCACCACTCTGTTCCCCCAGCCTAGCTTCTTGAGCCCTCCTTATTAGGTTTCGTCTGCACAGCGTTTGCGCTGTGCTTGTGAAATCTCTTGTATTTAATATATCTTAAAAGGGGGCTCTTATCAGTTCCTGGGCCGAATTACTGTGTCCATCCGCTGTTGTGTGGAACTTTTTTTTTTTTCTTTCCCTGGCTGCACGTTCTGAAATAGCTGTGTCACATTCCTGATCTTTTCATTGTGATGCCACCAAGGAGTATTCATTTGATCTCACTCTACATTTTATGTGGGCTTAAGTTCTTGAATTCGATTTTATGACTTGGTTTTGGGCAGTTATATTAGTGTGCCTTCACGAGCCCATATGAAGAACTCACATCACTTTCTCCTCATATTGGAAGAACTGGACAACACTGCCATATACTGGTTATTTTTTTGATTGATTATAAAAATTACTCTTGCACACATTTTCTCTTCAATTTTTATATTGCTCGGGTACTGAACTGAGTACCAGTTGTCAACTCGGATACCAAATCGGATATCTTTATTTTTAGGTTTCGCCTGCACAAACAGCTTATTATTAATCACATAGGCAAAACCTAATGCATTTACCAATGCTTGTTATTATTTGTTTCTGTGCCTTGGAAGAAAACCTGAAGACCTTTTTCATTCTTATTTATTTTCAAAATTTTGTAATGACCTTCTTTTCTCACCTTATATGCTTACCCTTGCCTGATTCCACAATTCCACACCTACAGTGGCATGTCATCCACTTTTTGCCTCTTCAGAGCCAAAAATAGGAGAGGAAATGACCTGCCACCTGCTTGTTGACGATCCTGTTAGGGCTCCTACCTCATACTGCTTCTAGTTCCCAGAAGAGATAGCTTAGGAACTGGAAAAAAGTGGATTCCATTGACATCATTGTTCTAAGCCATACTTGTAATTCATTGTTTTAGGTCTGGGCTAGAGTTAGCTTTAGCTATCTCTCAAACCTTATGCAATAAATAAAGCGCATAAAACAAAAATGCATAGTAAGGGGCTTTGGGTCCGCCTCTTCCCCATTTCCCCTGTCCCCATGTGCAACACTGTTTGGCTCCCTACACTGCGGCTCAGCCACCCACATGGTTACATCACCACTGACTCCAGTTCAGGCCTGTAACCCTCCTTTGTAGCTTGATAGCTGTCTGTGCGGGTCCATTACTTGTGAAGTTTGTGGTACCTGGGAGATAACTCTGCAGTAGTTGACACATTAAAGATCTGAACAACCTGAAGATTGCTTTGCAGAGTGAGGAATGAACCAATAATTAAGCTATGTAACCTCTTGAGGGATAGCTATGCTGTCTAGGGCCAATGTCTTTTGGTCTGTGTTTCCTGGAGACAGTCTGTTATTTAAGGTCTCAACTCTTAGGTCTGATTTGCATCAGCTATAGCATTCATCTCTGTCTACATGTGAGCTGTATTTGTGCATCTCTATGTACCACACAATGTACAGCCACTACAGAAAACAACACATTCACCCAAAATACCTCAGACCTGTTATCTTTGCCAATGCTTGTTTTTTTGGGCATGAGGTTAGGTTACTGCCAGGCCTCATTAACATTTATTTCTTTAATCAGTATGATTTTCTTCTTACCTCAACTTATTTGATTTACCATGCCTGCTTCCATAACACCAAGGCAGCAGTTCCATGTTTATTATCCCTTATTGACTCTTTGTAGGAAGGTGCTTGTGCGATCTTTATCAGGACTGCTACTTTTATAATCCTGCTTGTTCCCAGAGGCTGTATGCTTGCATGTTCTTCCTTGTGAGTTTTCATTTATCTGTGGATCATACTCTTGTGTTTAGGCAGCAGTCTCTTCCATTCGTTCTGTGCTCCACAAATGAAAACACTAAAATTGCCTTATAACCACCAATCATCTTATCTTGTGCTTTTTGATGGGTAGTCAGCAGATCTTGCACCTCATTCTCAGTTTTAACACCCAAGCTCCTCCACATATCATTGTAGTATTAGGGTGAGTATCTATGCAGCTATGCCCCACTCTCCCGTTTCCAAACCATACCAACATTAAAAGGAACCAGGCTGCACCTACTCATTATCCCACACCTCTGCGGAGAAGTGGGTAACATGAGGTTGAGAGCTTTACTAGTCTATAATTCTCCTTAGATCAGGCATTAACTCTCAGCTGGACAATGCTGAATGCCATAGTGCATCTGAAACCAGTGTGTAAATACTTTGAGTGCATTGTGACTCTGTCCAGGCAAATATTATTTCATATCCCACAACTGCTACATATGTAATCTTGCCATTAATCCATAGTTGGGCAAGTTCTGTTCAGCGATTAATCTGGAACATTTAATGGTGAATATGATCAGAACGAAATGGACAGCATGAAGGTAACCTCAGCTACAAAGATAATTGGTGAAGTTGGATTACAGTTAATACTGTATGCCTCTAGGAGCTATCAGATATGAAAAATTTGCCTGGAAACACAGCGTATTCAAATAGTATCATATTTAACTTTGCAGTACAAACACTTTACATCAGCTAATACAGATTCTTCTAGCCTGCTTTGAGAAAATCATGTTTTATTAAGGGCAGATATTATATCACAGTTCTCCCATAATTTTGGCTTCTAGCATGTGACCTCACAAAGAAGACTGATGTCCACAGACAAGAAGGTTAGACACACTAAGCACATCTTCTTTTGATTGAGACTTGAAGAGTAGCAGAAGAAAGTTAAGAACCAGTAAAAGACCCAATAATGAAGACTAGCAGATGAATTAATAAAGAAGCCCAGACAAACAGGTGTCTCAATGAACAAGCTGCACCAGAAATTCGAAGAACAAATGAAGATCAGGATACGTCGACTAGGCCACGGGAGATGGAACTCAAGGAGACATTGTAAAGAAACAGGCTGCTGGCCAAAGGCAAAGGATACCCAGGCAATGTTGGAAGAATCCTAGGGCCAAGACAGTGAGGGCCACAAATAGCCAAAGTAGCTTGTACATAAATCCAGCTTCACATTGGAGTGGGAAAAGAAGATGGCCTTACCATTCCATGCTTCACATTGTTTAACCACCAGTGCAGATATGTAAAGGAATCTTGGTTACGATGAATCAAATCTGAATAGCTGGAACTCTATCTTAAGTTTCAAATCTTTCAACAATGAAGTGCCCTGTTGTAAATGAGAGCCAGAAAAATCACCTCAATGAAGGACGATCAGGGGCCTAAGAGTCGCACCAGGCCAAGCTGGCAAAAGTTAAACTCTATGATGAACCTGATGAATTCCATCACCTGAGATGGAATACAATCCCACTTCTTGAATTTTACCAGGAAGCCTAGGTGATAAAAGAAGACCCATAGTGCACTCAGGTTGGTCCTGAGGTGAGCAAGGACTCGGGCCATCAACAGAATTTCATCCTGAAAGATCACCAGCCAGAATCTGTGGGTGTACACATGGACTAGAATTGCACAGAGAGGCTTACTGAAGTACCAAGGAACTTAAGAGAGGCCAAAGAGAGACACTGGATCGGCCACACTGAAGCTTGCAAAACATTTGGGGACACTCGCAGATTGGTCGAAATGCATTGTCCAGTCCCCAACAACAAAGGCATCCCTCAGAAAACGAATACCTTCTATGTTTAAATGTTGATATCTGGCACACCAATTTAGAGATTTTAGGTTTGACAAGAGGCAAGCCCATGAGTTTCTTGTGCACAAGAAAAATCAAGCTGATGAACTCCAATATGGACGAGCTGGGAATTATTGCTCTTTTTCTGTCCACCTCTAATTTTTGATCCACCAATGCATTCTCAGAAGGGAGGAAATGACACTAGAGCTTGTAGTACTAAAGACAGTGTTCAAAAAACATGTATGCAGTAACCTCTCACAGTTTAGATGACCCAAGTATTATGAGTCAACTTTTCCCTCTGGAAGATAAAGTATTATGTGTCTGACAACTTTCACGTGAAGGGAGAGCTTAGGCAAGACTGTTTGTACGCCAGGGGGAGGATGAAGGATTGCTTCCCTGCCTCCAACATCTTGAGCAATGCCTTTTGTGACAGCCACTTTGTACCTTCAAATCAGTCTACTGTCCTCCAGCAGCTTCGAAGGGTTTCCATTCAGAACACAACCAATGAGGCATGGGCTACCGTGGGCCTCTCAGAAGAACATTGTTTTTGTAAAGGCCCAGTGACACACTTTTCCTTTCAGGTTGTAGGCCAAGGTGGAGTCTGTGGTGCCTCTATCCCATTAGACATAATGACTGCTTGCTGCGGTGTGGGGGGTGTTGCTCATTTGTAATTAGCAGTTCTGAACCTAGCGGGACATGGCGGAGTTTGGAGGCAGAGGGGAGTCCACATGGATTTGGACCTTCTTAGGTTATGTAGCTGAGCAGGCAAGCCCATGCCTGAAGTTATTCTGGAACAGGGCTCACAGCTTTAAAATGTTTGTATTTGTAAAATGTTATTGTTTGGGGAGATGCTGGGCCCTCGCCAGTGTTAAAAAAAAGAAACATAGACTTCAAGCAAATATATTTTCTAGCTCCAAAAACACACATTGCCATAGTAGTACGTGTCACTGAAGAGAACTGCTGTGTGTTTGGATGTGCAGAATGCCATACGTCACAGTGAAGTTAGTGGTTGAAGTGGGCTGGCCCATTGTCCCAGGCTATATGCTGTACTAGGCAGAAAAAAACGTGACTCATACTGCAACAGACCAGTAGATGAAGAGGACTGGCTGGAAAAAAAATATATATATAGATATCTATCTATCTATCTGTCTCTCTCTATATATATATATATATATATATATATATATATATATATATATCTCCAAGATGTGTCCATCAGTTGAGTCGCACTCGGCCATCAGCAGCAAGAGAACTCTCTTTCCATGGTATGGACGGATACCGCTTACAGCCATTAACAGCCTCCGTGTAGGTTTGCCTGACGCATTTCGAAAGCTCCTCAGCTTTCTCTTCAGAGGCTTTCACGGGAAGGATGCGTGCATATGACGTTCTCATTTAAATACTGCACTCCCTCCAATGGGATAGTCATATGGAACTGTGCATTATGGGAACTATAGTTCGTAATCGATCATCCCCCAAATGGATGCACGCATTATACTCTGTATAGGTCACATGGACCCCGCAAGCGGGCCCGTCCTAAATCCTCTGCTGTTGGCCCACATAATCGATTTGGTAAATACCTTGTCGAGTGGCCCCCTATTATGGCGGGGTGGTGCAGACTCCGCGGCAGGACGGCCGCGAATACATACAGCTCCAAGATGTGTCCATCAGTTGAGTCGCACTTGGCCATCAGCAGCAAGAGAACTCTCTTTCCATGGTATGGACGGATACCGCTTACAGCCATTAACAGCCTCCGTGTAGGTTTGCCTGACGCGTTTCAAAAGCTCCTCAGCTTTCTCTTCAGAGGCTTTCACGGGAAGGATGCGTGCATATGACGTTCCCATTTAAATACTGCACTCCCTCCAATGGGATAGTCATATGGAACTGTGCATTATGGGAACTATAGGGCCTGATTCACAGAACTAACTTACATCAAAAACGTAAAGTTAGTACTTTTCGGTATTCACAGAATACACTTACCACTACTAACTTTATGTCCGCTCTCGGGCCGGAGATTCCGGCCCTGTGGCGGAATTTCCGCCTCTGGGCCGGAATCTCCGCCTCCGGGCCGGAATACCCTCATTTAGGCCGTTTGAGCATTGAAACGGCCTAAATGAGGGTATTCCGGCCCGGAGGCGGAGATTCCGGCCCAGAGGCGGAAATTCCGCCACAGGGCCGGAATCTCCGGCCCGAGAGCAGACATAAAGTTAGTAGTGGTAAGTGTATTCTGCGAATACCGAAAATGACTAACTTTACATTTTTGACGTAAGTTAGTTCGTTGAATCAGGCCCATAGTTCGTAATCGATCATCCCCCAAATGGATGCACGCATTATACTCTGTATAGGTCACATGGACCCCGCAAGCGGGCCCGTCCTAAATCCTCTGCTGTTGGCCCACATAATCGATTTGGTAAATACCTTGTTGAGTGGCCCCCTATTATGGCGGGGTGGTGCAGACTCCGCGGCAGGACGGCTGCGAATACATACAGCTCCAAGATGTGTCTATCAGTTGAGTCGCACTCGGCAATCAGCAGCAAGAGAACTCTCTTTCCATGGTATGGACGGATACCGCTTACAGCCATTAACAGCCTCCGTGTAGGTTTGCCTGACGCGTTTCGAAAGCTCCTCAGCTTTCTCTTCAGAGGCTTTCACGGGAAGGATGCGTGCATATGATGTTCCCATTTAAATACTGCACTCCCTCCAATGGGATAGTCATATGGAACTGTGCATTATGGGAACTATAGTTCGTAATCGATCATCCCCCAAATGGATGCACGCATTATACTCTGTATAGGTCACATGGACCCCGCAAGCGGGCCCGTCCTAAATCCTCTGCTGTTGGCCCACATAATCGATTTGGTAAATACCTTGTCGAGTGGCCCCCTATTATGGCGGGGTGGTGCAGACTCCGCGGCAGGACGGCCGCGAATACATACAGCTCCAAGATGTGTCCATCAGTTGAGTCGCACTCTGCCATCAGCAGCAAGAGAACTCTCTTTCCATGGTATGGACGGATACCGCTTACAGCCTTTAACAGCCTCTGTGTAGGTTTGCCTGACGCGTTTCGAAAGCTCCTCAGCTTTCTCTTCAGAGGCTTTCACGGGAAGGATGCGTGCATATGACGTTCCCATTTAAATACTGCACTCCCTCCAATGGGATAGTCATATGGAACTGTGCATTATGGGAACTATAGTTCGTAATCGATCATCCCCCAAATGGATGCACGCATTATACTCTGTATAGGTCACATGGACCCCGCAAGCGGGCCCGTCCTAAATCCTCTGCTGTTGGCCCACATAATCGATTTGGTAAATACCTTGTTGAGTGGCCCCCTATTATGGCGGGGTGGTGCAGACTCCGCGGCAGGACGGCCGCGAATACATACAGCTCCAAGATGTGTCTATCAGTTGAGTCGCACTCGGCCATCAGCAGCAAGAGAACTCTCTTTCCATGGTATGGACGGATACCGCTTACAGCCATTATCAGCCTCCGTGTAGGTTTGCCTGATGCGTTTCGAAAGCTCCTCAGCTTTCTCTTCAGAGGCTTTCACGGGAAGGATGCGTGCATATGACGTTCCCATTTAAATACTGCACTCCCTCCAATGGGATAGTCATATGGAACTGTGCATTATGGGAACTATAGTTCGTAATCGATCATCCCCCAAATGGATGCACGCATTATACTCTGTATAGGTCACATGGACCCCGCAAGCGGGCCCGTCCTAAATCCTCTGCTGTTGGCCCACATAATCGATTTGGTAAATACCTTGTCGAGTGGCCCCCTATTATCGCAGGGTGGTGCAGACTCCGCGGCAGGACGGCCGCGAATACATTGCAGCTCCAAGATGTGTCCATCAGTTGAGTCGCACTTGGCCATCAGCAGCAAGAGAACTCTCTTTCCATGGTATGGACGGATACCGCTTACAGCCATAAACAGCCTCCGTGTAGGTTTGCCTGATGCGTTTCAAAAGCTCCTCAGCTTTCTCTTCAGAGGCTTTCACGGGAAGGATGCGTGCATATGACGTTCCCATTTAAATACTGCACTCCCTCCAATGGGATAGTCATATGGAACTGTGCATTATGGGAACTATAGGGCCTGATTCACAGAACTATCACCTCAAACGGATGCACGCATTATACTCAGTATAGGTCACATGGACTCACAAGCGGGCCACGTCCTAAAACCTCTGCTGTTGGCCTACATATCGAGTCGGTAGATACCTGGTCCAGTGGCGCCCATTATCGCCGGGTGGTGCAGACTCCGCCTGCAGGACGGCCGCGAATACATTCGGCTCCAAGATGTGTCCATCAGTTGAGATTGCACTCGGCCTTCAGCAGCAGAGAACTCTCTGTCCATGGTATGGACGGATACCGCTTACAGCCATAAACAGCCTCCGTGCAGGTTTGCCAGACGCGTTCGAAGCTCCTCAGCTTTCTCTTCAGAGGCTTTCACGGGAAGGATGCATGCATATGACGTTCCCATTTAAATGACTGCACTTCCTCCAATGGGATGGTCATATGGAACTGTGCATTATGGGAACTATAGTTCGTAATCGATCATCCCCCAAATGGATGCACGCATTATACTCTGTATAGGTCACATGGACCCTGCAAGCGGGCCCATCCTAAATCCTCTGCTGTTGGCCCACATAATCGATTTGGTAAATACCTTGTCGAGTGGCCCCCTATTATCGCGGGATGGTGCAGACTCCGCGGCAGGACGGCCGCGAATACATACAGCTCCAAGATGTGTCCATCAGTTGAGTCGCACTCGGCCATCAGCAGCAAGAGAACTCTCTTTCCATGGTATGGACGGATACCGCTTACAGCCATTAACAGCCTCCGTGTAGGTTTGCCTGACGCGTTTCGAAAGCTCCTCAGCTTTCTCTTCAGAGGCTTTCACGGGAAGGATGCGTGCATATGACGTTCCCATTTAAATACTGCACTCCCTCCAATGGGATAGTCATATGGAACTGTGCATTATGGGAACTATAGTTCGTAATCGATCATCCCCCAAATGGATGCACGCATTATACTCTGTATAGGTCACATGGACCCCGCAAGCGGGCCCGTCCTAAATCCTCTGCTGTTGGCCCACATAATCGATTTGGTAAATACCTTGTCGAGTGGCCCCCTATTATCGCGGGGTGGTGCAGACTCCGCGGCAGGACGGCCGCGAATACATACAGCTCCAAGATGTGTCCATCAGTTGAGTCGCACTCGGTCATCAGCAGCAAGAGAACTCTCTTTCCATGGTATGGACGGATCCCGCTTACAGCCATTAACAGCCTCCGTGTAGGTTTGCCTGACGCGTTTCGAAAGCTCCTCAGCTTTCTCTTCAGAGGCTTTCACGGGAAGGATGCGTGCATATGACGTTCCCATTTAAATACTGCACTCCCTCCAATGGGATAGTCATATGGAACTGTGCATTATGGGAACTATAGTTCGTAATTGATCATCCCCCAAATGGATGCACGCATTATACTCTGTTTAGGTCACATGGACCCCGCAAGCGGGCCCGTCCTAAATCCTCTGCTGTTGGCCCACATAATCGATTTGGTAAATACCTTGTCGAGTGGCCCCCTATTATCGCGGGGTGGTGCAGACTCCGCGGCAGGACGGCCGCGAATACATTCAGCTCCAAGATGTGTCCATCAGTTGAGTTGCACTCGGCCTTCAGCAGCAAGAGAACTCTCTTTCCATGGTATGGACGGATACCGCTTACAGCCATAAACAGCCTCCGTGTAGGTTTGCCTGACGCGTTTCGAAAGCTCCTCAGCTTTCTCTTCAGAGGCTTTCACGGGAAGGATGCGTGCATATGACGTTCCCATTTAAATACTGCACTCCCTCCAATGGGATAGTCATATGGAACTGTGCATTATGGGAACTATAGTTCGTAATCGATCATCCCCCAAATGGATGCACGCATTATACTCTGTATAGGTCACATGGACCCCGCAAGCGGGCCCGTCCTAAATCCTCTGCTGTTGGCCCACATAATCAATTTGGTAAATACCTTGTCGAGTGGCCCCCTATTATCGCGGGGTGGTGCAGACTCCGCGGCAGGACGGCCGCGAATACATTCAGCTCCAAGATGTGTCCATCAGTTGAGTCGCACTCGGCCATCAGCAGCAAGAGAACTCTCTTTCCATGGTATGGACGGATACCGCTTACAGCCATTAACAGCCTCCGTGTAGGTTTGCCTGACGCGTTTCGAAAGCTCCTCAGCTTTCTCTTCAGAGGCTTTCACGGGAAGGATGCGTGCATATGACGTTCCCATTTAAATACTGCACTCCCTCCAATGGGATAGTCATATGGAACTGTGCATTATGGGAACTATAGTTCGTAATCGATCATCCCCCAAATGGATGCACGCATTATACTCTGTATAGGTCACATGGACCCCGCAAGCGGGCCCGTCCTAAATCCTCTGCTGTTGGCCCACATAATCGATTTGGTAAATACCTTGTCGAGTGGCCCCCAATGCACAGTCTCATTCGAGCTTCCCATTGGTGGGTGTGCAATATGAAAATGGCGAAGTGTGTTCAGCGTTTGCACACACTGTCTCCGTTCAAGCCTCTGAAGAGAAGCATATGGAGCTTCGAAACGCGTCAGGCATTTCCATTACGGAGCAGCTTCTAAAGCGGATCCTCGATCCTACCTATCATAAACAAAGCTGCTGATCGAGTGCTACTCACCAGGTGGACAACCTTTGGAGCAGAATATATATATATATATATATATATTCACTGAAAAAACCATAGGTTTTAGGGAAAGTTATAGTTAGTTGGACATTCCACTCGTACAAAACCCGTGAAATTCCCCCGTTATAGTTAGTTCAGCTAACTATAACTCGTGCCCCCGCAATGCACTGCTGATGACGTCACATATTACATCACTCATGACATGGTCAGTGACATCACTGATGACATCACTGATGACATCACTGATGACATCTCAAATGACATCACTGATTACATCACTGATGACATCATCCATGTGATAATTTGCGGCATCTTCTCACACCCTAATATAACCTTTGATACACCCACTCTAAATTACAGAGTGCCATTCTCAAAACCATAGACATTCCAACACCAATAACTACATACCCACTCACTGATTCTTAGGTCTACACACACATCCACTCACTCACCCATACAGTCACTCATACTTACGGTCACTCAGTACAGGACTATCATATGCACTCATACACCTATATAGACACTCACACACTGCCACTCATCCATAGAGGTACTCACACACCTAGTCAGTCATGCAAATATTTAATCACACTCCCATTTACTCACCTATACAGTTATACACACACCAGCTCACTTACTCATACAAATACTAGCACATTCTTACGCTCTTATACAATCACTGATTCAAGCACACACTCATCCATACAGCCACTCTCACAATTACACACTCTCGCTTATAGCCATTTATATACTCTAACACACATATATACTGCCTTTCACATATGTAGTTACTCACACATGTACCACTGAGATATACATTCACTCACTAACACACCCATACACACACTCACCCACCCATACAGTCCATCACAGATGCACTCTTGAAACTATGCACCCAGTGAATCACCCACTCACACATCTATGCACAGAGTCACACACACCCCACCCACACAAATACTCAGGCACCCATACAGATACTCAGACAACCAATCAATAACTCATATAGACACTCATGTAGCTATTCACAAACCCATGCAGCCGCTTACACACCAACAGACAGACGGATACAGACATTCACCCAGTTTAGTCACTAACCCATGCATTCAGTAAGATACGTTTAATCACTCACTTATAGAGTTAGTCACGCACCTACTAAATCATCCATTCAGACACTTATACACCCACTCATTCTTCAATACGCCTTTCCCTATATATATTAAACATATTTAAACTTTACAGAAACACACAGTCACTGGATGATGTCATCAGTGATGTCATCAGTGATGTCACTGACCATGTCATGAGTGATGTAATATGTGACGTCATCAGCAGTGCATTGCGGGCGCGAGTTATAGTTAGCTGAACTAACTATAACGGGGAATTTCACCGGTTTTGTACGAGTGCAATGTCCAACTAACTATAACTTTCCCTAAAACCTATGGTTTTTTCAGTGAATTTCTAAGGTTTTTTAAATGCTAATTTCGAACTATAACGTGCCTGAAACCTATGTTTTTTTCTGTGAATTTCAAAGGTTTTTTAAATGCTAATTTCTAACTATAACGTGCCTGAAACCTATGGTTTTTTCAGTGAATTTCAAAGGTTTTTTAAATGCTAGTTTCAAACTATGCCTACAGAGGTAGGACATGTGAAGAAAGAAGAAAAAACGCACAGAAAGAAGCAAAAGAAATGCAGAAAGAAGCAACAGAAGTCCACAAAGATGAAGAAAAGTGCAGGAAGAAGCAAAAGATGTGCAGAAAGAACCAACAGAGGAGCAGAAAGAGGCCTTGTTGCAAAATCATCCTGTGCCCACAACTTTTTCAGATGTGTACTGGTGGTAACTGACTCTGACTAACCAGAGCCAGTGCTATGCTAAAAGACACTTAGAATACAGTGAAAACACCTACATACACTAGGGAACACTATGCGTTGGGGTACCCCTGTGATTAGCATGACCTCCTCTGTAAGTCCCTAGTACATAATAGGGCAGGGGGATTAAAACTACCTCCTAAAATGCGCTACGGGGTGCGTTTGCACAGTGGTGAAGGGAGGGGGGGCCTGAGGTGACATGTGTGCAAACGCACCCCGTGGCGCGTTTTAAGTTGGGGGATTAGGTCACCTTGAATCCTGAGGGTCCCTGGGGCCCAACTAGCCCACCAGGTACTTCCAGTAAGCACCACAGGCCTGTGTTGCAGAGAGGTGGTCCAAGGCCACGCCCCTTTTTACACCTCTTTGCAACGCAGCTCTGTGGCGCTTACTTGAGGTACCTGGTGGGCTAGTTGGACCCCAGGGACCCTCAGGATTCAAGGGGACTTAATCCCCCAACTTAAAACACGCCACAATGCAAAACATCATTTACCTCTAGTTTACCGCTTTAAAGGTGATGGACCTTTGCCACTGTGCATCACCTTCAGGAGACTTTACATAAACATGAAAAATCAAAATGCAATTAATATTTAAGCCAATAATGAGAGTTGTGAGTATTTTAAAGGGTTTTATTTTCTAGTCAAAAGTTAAGTTTCTCTGATTCTTTATTCATTAATCAATTTTCAATCAGGTTACAGAATTGAAAAATAGGAAAAATAGAATTAATACAGAACATATTATAGATTGCATACAAAGCACTTCATAAAGGAAAGGGAAACCCCTAATTCTATGTCAGTCAGAACTCTTTAAAGAGTTCCGGAAAAATATAATTCAAGAGTGAGTTTTGCAAGGCTAATCAATAATTAATAATTAGCAAAAATCTCCCATAAAGAGAAATAAATGCATAAGACAAAAACCTGTCTTGATCTCTCAGCTGCTCTCTCTTCGCTGGTCTGTTCATCTATCTCACTCCCTCTCTATGTATGACAGAGAGGCTGCTCCTTGAAAATGCCCTCCCTTCACAAGACCACAGAAGAATGTGATCTGCCTTGCCAAAAATATGACGTGCAAGGACTCTCTGAAAAAAAATATGAGCAAGGCCCCCTCCTCCCTCTGTGTCTCCTCGGACGCAATCTCCTCCCAGGCTGCACCCGCGACGTTCACGTACCTAACCCAAATGATGTCATGGTCAGATCTGCTTCTTCTCCTCTCCTCCCTAAGACTGACACGCCCCCTAAGGGGTCATTATTTATACTCTAATTCTTGGCTGACTATACTAATAATGTTGCAGTTTCAGTAGAAACTCGCACTGTGATTGGTTAGCATAGGTGACATGAGGGTCTCATCATCCTGTTCTCATTGCAAATCCAACTCATACCAGTTTTAACAAAGGAAGCGTTAAGGCTTAATACAGTCATATGTTTCACCATCAATAATTATACAACTATTGCAACATTTAAGTGGAAAAATGTATCAGTCCATTTCCTTCTCGCTTTCACATCGCACGCAGGGATGATACTCTCCCACAAACACTGGTACATTGGCACGATGACAGGAGTGTACAGTTCATTGCGGCCTTGACCCATGTGTCTTCACTTGAGGCACTTGGCAGTTCATGCAGCTGGCACAATCTTCTGCGCATGCGTCTCTCATTCAGCACACTGCTAACAATTCTCAGCCATGCTGGATTCCTAGGCAGCCATTTTATTGTGGGCCCAAAAAGCAAAACAAACACAAAAGAATATTAATTTATTAAATAAAACCCATTGTTTACCTCCCCCATACTAGTACCCTGTATTAGTTATTACCTAGCAAAAGCCATTAGTTTAAAGCAGCTTTTCTATCATTTGTGCACAATATGCAAAATGCAAAATGTACAACATAGCATAAACATGCACCAGTGCAAATTTTCAAAGCGCAAACAGTTAATACATACTCATAGCAACATGCTTTAATGTTTTAGATAGCTTTTCATGCAAAATGCGTTTGCCCCACATGTAGTGTTGGTGCATGGGTGATTAATTAATACACATTATAAGAAGATGTGTTATGAACTGAATATGCATTGTCTAAATATGTAACAAAGCCAGGGTCTCTTGAGAAGGGAACAGGGGGTGTAGATTACAAGGAAAAGAAGCTGGGAGGAGAGAACACACATTCCATTCTAATCTTCAAAGCTAAAGAGGCCACGGTGAGCCTTCTAAAGGAAACTGTAATCACAAATTTTCTACACTGCAAAAACACGTTAATTCAGCACAATTATGTGCTACTTTAAAAGTTAAAAAAAAACATTCTCTAAATTAAATGTACATTCTATAGTGAAGTTAAATCTAAACTAAACACATTAAACATTCATGATTAATTAATTAAGCATGGTTTTACATGATTTCATTTGCAGGCCTCTTTCATGTTTTTCACTTTGCATGCACCAAAAGTGCCACTTTTAAAAAACATTTGACCAGGCCTCATTTCATGTTTTTCACTTTGCATGCACCAAAAGTGCCATTTTAAAATGCAGTCTGTCTGAAACACAAAAATAAAGCAATGCCTGAATCCAGATGAAATCTGAGCTACATCACCATCCCGCCCAGATTTTAGTGTAGCTGTCATGGAATCTTAATGAAAAATACAAAAAGGTGATTGGTGCTTGAATTAATTACCATCACTGGTAATTACTCTTGGCCACACCCCAGTCCATCATTTTTTTCTCACTGTGCACAAGAGACAGGTATTAACAGTAGCAAATCAATCTTGGACCGCCACTAAAGGACAGTGCAGTTAGAACTTCCTAAATCATGTCACCTCTGCATGGAAACATAAGCAATCTCAGACATGTTTCTGGCTTGTTGGGTGAGTCACTTAAGGAAAGATTACTGCCCCTGTCCCTCATGTGATAAAGTGGCCATTCCAGAGCTGGTTAGTTTCCATTTTTAGACTAGTGAATGATGAAAAAGAATGGGATACATGTAAAGGTACACTGAATTTTCCTTTTGCCCCTGGACAGATAGACTTTAGAAGGGAGGCACTGAATCCATTTAGTAGAAAAGTATAATGACAAAGAGAAGCTCAGGCAGAAAGCCCATGTTAAATTGAAGAAGCATAGCGTGAAGTAAAAATCGGGGATTGTAAGAGCATGGGCACTCAATTTTCCATGGCTGATATTTTACTTTTCTTTTCTTTACAACTTCTCTGTATTTCATTCACTTCTCTTATGTTTTTCAAGACTGGAAGGCAGGTGGAAGCGGAGCAGTCCTACAAATATATGATGAAGGTGAGTATGTAGTGCACCATCACTTTCCTGAATGTGCTTTACAATATCTCTTTGTGCTATGGTCATACTGCAATCATAAGGTGAACTGTTGTGAAAGTTGAGAAATATTTTATTAGCATCTTCTGTTTATCCTTGGCTATTGTGCCTATGAATAAAAAAAATCAGTTCTGTTAAAAAAAGATTACCTCTTTTCCTAGAGGTGAACTTTCTAATGTCAGTCCTGAAGTTGAACCCCTTGAGTTAGAGGGGACCTTTTCCATCGTCTAATGCTGTGAGTCTGTCCACACTCACTTCATGAGATTTAATACTATAGCTGTAGCACAAAACCTCAAATTTTCAACCTTTGTGAGAAGTCCTCTTAAAGGATATTAGTGACAGTTACCTTCTGTTATTTATGGGGGTGAATGAAACATTTCCTAGCTACCATAATGAAAAGTTTCAATTCTATTAAAGACACAGAGGCGAAGATTATGCTATTCTTTCTTCATTTATTCAAATAAGAATTATGATTGTGCTGAAGATCATAACTCTAACAATCTGCTTCCTTTTAATTACTAGGAGGCTGGCCTATATCTTGACATACAAATATCAGTGGTCAGGATACCTCACTAGAAGGGTGACATCCCTTACTCCTCTGGCCCTTCTACAGAGGAAGTGTTGCCCATTACCACAGTAGTACGTAAGTCTGTCATGGCCTCAGAGCTGATCTTACCTCCTGAGGAGCCATGGTTTAACATTTTGACAGACATTTCACAACCTCCCTTCAAATCTATTGGACCTCCCTGTCCAAGGTTTGTGGGAATTGGCAAAATAGGCACTTGTAATGCTACCAGAACATATGAAGAATCCCTTTCCCACCTTGGGCATTGATGGCTTTAATGTTTTAAAGCAGATCCTGAAGTGTGGCTCGGATTTTTTCTGCAGATACTGTAGTTTGGTTCATGGGCACAGCTGTCACACTATCACACCATTAAAGAAAGAAGAGCGCCCCTAATTCTAGAATGCCTTGTTAGCAAAGTGCTATCCATGCTGAACTGTAAAATGACAAAAGCCTTTTACCACTCCAGGCACAGTATTACAGCTTTGGATTGGTAAAAATACCATCTGATAGAGACATCTAGCCGCAGATTCCTTAACTTAGAATATTCCCCAGGCGCCAGTCTGGATCCGGAGATTTTTCAGCAGTACCTCTGAGTGCCGGGGGACGGCGTTGCATGGCTCCGCTCTGACGTCGTCCACGGATATGTCGTCAGTGGAGCCATATAAGTCCCTCCCAGCGCGCTGATGTCAGTTTTCTTCTTTTCCGCGCTGCAACGCGGATCCAGGAAAAGCGGTTCCTCTGGCCTGTTTTTTGTTTTTGGCCTCACGGACGCCTTTTCGCGTCCGGGAACAGTGTGTCGATGCCTTCTGGCTTTAAATCGTGTGAGTCCTGTACGCGGCAGATGTCGGCGACGGATCCGCACCCGATTTGTATGTGGTGCTTGGCGAGCACCATGACTCCGAGGAGTGCGACACCTGTCGGAAGCTGAAGCCAAAGTCCCTGCGGGAACGTAATATGAAATTGTTATCCGCCCGGATGTCCCGTTCGGAGTCCAGGCGTCGTCGGTCTCCCTCTCCAGCTGGGGCTCCGGTTCGGGGCAGGTCACGGAGTCGGTCCAGAGGACATTGTTTGCCTTCCTCAGGTAAGCACAAGAGAAAGTCACGGAGGCCCTCTGCCTCACGTAGTAGTGACATCTGTGCCCGTCGTTACCGGTCCCTCAGCAGTCGCCCCCGCCTACCCACCATTTCCTGGTGTTGGGGCGACTAGGATCCAGATGGAAGCCTATTACCGGGTTTTGCGGGCCATCTTTAGGCCGACCCCTCTCCCTGGCGTGCCTTCGGGTCCAACAGAGGTGGTAGGGACTCAGTTTGGGAGCTTGTCGGCGGGTTTGCCCTCGGCCCCAATCGAGTGCCCTGACTCCGGCTCCGGAGTCACGGCGACATCGGGAGTTGGATAGGTGGGGCTTCCCATTCAAATGTCAAGCCACAGTCCACCCCCGGCATCAGGGGACAGCCCGGTGGGGCTCCCTGGAATGACGTCTGCTGCGGTCACAGCAGAGGACTTGTCTCCGGGTCGATGCTGTCCCACACCGCAGTCTCCCATCGCGGTGGATGTCGAGTCGACGCCGTCTCGACTCCGATCGATAGAGCCTCCTCAGACGTTCATCGGCGTCGAGGCGGCGCCGTCTCAACGTCGTTCGACGCCAGAGATGTCCATTACTACTCCTTTTCAAATGGAAGATGAGGCCCCTGGGGGTTCACCCCCCCCCAGTGTTGCTTGAACGTTCTTCAGAACATGTTGATGTGGAGCAATTGCAGGTCCTTGGACGTCCTCGGACTGAAGGGCCTTTGGTTTTTGGTGGACGTGTTAGCCTGCAGCTGTCCCCTAGCTATGATTTGCCGTCGCCTCCTAGAATGGTGACGGAGGCTAGTGCTTCATTTGCAACAGTCGTTTGCACAGCTGCTAACATTTTACGGTTACAGCCTCCTTCTCTCTCTCTGCCTTTCGATTCCTTGTTGGATCTGCTCCACCAGGGCAACGTGGATATCGAGCCCTTGCTCGATATCCGCGTTGGAGAGAGTCGTTGTACGACATCCTTCTAGGGACCTGGGCAAGGCCCTCGGGGGACCTGGTGGAACGTGCTATCGCACATCGTCACTTCCCGGCTCCAGATGACCCAGTCTATTTCTCCCTACACCCTATGGCTCAAGGGCTAGTTGTCCAGACAGCCTTAGCATTGCGGCCTTAGTCCTCTCCTCCGATGCTTCCACCCACTAGAAAATCTCGTTGGTTGGAGACCTGTGGTCTGCAAATGTTTGTGTCCACGAGCTCGGCGCTCCAGTCTTTGAATACGTCCTGCCTGTTTGCATGGGCTACTTTCGCCTTCTGGAAGGCCCTCGGGCTGACATGACTCGGATACTCCAGGGTGGTCTTGAGCTGGCAAAATTTTCAATTCGATCAGCCATGGACACTGATTCTGTGGGTCAGGTGATGACCAGGTCAGTTGCTCTGCGTCGACATGCTTGGCTGCATGACGGCAGTTTTCCTGACAATGTTCAGGAGCGTCTTTGGGGCTTTCCCTTTGATGGGGCCCATCTTTTTGACAGTTATGCGGACTCAGTGGTTCAGCGCCTCAAGTCTGGTTTGCAGTGAATGGCATTCTTTCTAGTCCCTTTGTTGTTGTGGACTTCTTGTTTTGTTTGCATTGGTCTATTGCCACTACCTTTTTCTGGTGTCAGTCTGTGGGTTCAAGCTGTTATTTCCCAGACGGACTGTACAGCTATGCAGCTGTTCTGTCATTATTTTCAATTCCTCTGTATAAGAGCTAGTCTCAAGAGGCATTCCCTTGCGTTTTATAGGGATGTAACATACCCTATGTGGGGTATTCGTTGGTTATTGTGTAGCCATTCTAACTTGCCATGGGAGATGTCTTTCTGGGTGGTGTGAGTGCGATGCTCCAGGAAATGTTCTTCCTGGGAGGTGCAGGTCCTTACTGAGGATCTGGCGAGGTCCTCTTAGGATTGTTATCTTTCTCCTACATGGGGAGTTTTACTATATGCTACATGCTATAGACTTATAGCGATATGTTTTTCGCTTCTTCACGCTCTACCTGCTGTTGTGGTGCTTCCCCTCTAGACAAGCCCACAAGAGTAGCGTAGCTCTCTTCAGGGTTTACATGTTCGTACTTACGATTGGTCCATAGTTCCCACCTGCCTCTAAGGATGCAGACCTCTCCAGAATATTGTTGAGTTTGCGCCACGTTTGGCTCGCCCCAGTGTGTTCACGTATACCCCTTTTCTTGCCTTGGCTGTCCTTTCAAGCGTTTTGCTGTGTTTCCGCCATTTTTCCTATGTTGGCCGTCTTCGTCGGAAACCAGTGCCTGTCTCTTGTGAGCGTGTTGTTCTGGTCCACTTCACAGACAGTTTCTTTCCGTATCCAGTTTTGGCACGGTATGTTACCACACACTGGGCACGTTCACAGGCACTGGGTACCTGCTGATCCAACTTGCGCCACAGCGTTGGCTGTGGTTGACTCTGGTGGTGTTGTTTACTCTTTACTCTTGGGTGCTAGGAAGTGCTTCTGTTCATGGTCTTCCATCAGGTCTTCGACCTGTCTGGTTCCCTCCTTATCGGCTGTTGGTTCTGCGCCATTGTCTTGGGCCTCAGTTTTCATATGCACTTCACAAGCAGGGGCTCAGGTCGCTATGCTAGTTGCTCCTTTGCTGCTCTTTTTCCTTCATACATCTGTTTGCGGTTATATATATGTGTGTGTATGTATATGTATATATATATATATAGGTGTATGTATATATATATATGTATCTATATAGATATGTGCTTCTCTATACATATGTATCGGATTTACTATGTTTGACATATCTTACGTCCCATTATGGTTCACGCCGGTGCCGTTGGTACCTGTTGTGCGGGCTGCTCTACTCGTCTGGGGCATGGTCTTCAAGTATCCATTGCCTTTCACTTTTACAAAAAAAAAGGAACAGAAACAATAATATATATATATATATATATATATATATATATATATATATATATATATATATATATATATATATATATATATATATATATATATATATATATATATATTTTGACAAATTTTCCCCAGAGATGAGGCCGCACTCCTTAGCAGGTAGGTGTCACCACTTTTATTCATGAAACGGAATGCTTCTCACCCCCATTGATGCCCCCTGGCCTGACGCGTTTCAGGGAATCCATCCCTTTCTTCAGAGGCCGACACGAGCAACCGGTCCTGTGCTCTACACTGTCCCCTGCAAGCTTGTTCATTTAAATGAAACGCGTCAGGCCAGGGGGCATCAATGGGGGTGAGAAGCATTCCGTTTCATGAATAAAAGTGGTGACACCTACCTGCTAAGGAGTGCGGCCTCATCTCTGGGGAAAATTTGTCTATATATATATATATATATATATATATATATATATATATATATATATATATATATATATATATATATATATATATATATATATATTGGTGTATACACACTGCGAAAGTGCTCACATTCTATGTTTTTCCTCGTTGCAGTATCTTGGGTTTCTTGCCCCAGATTCTGTCTCTCTCTTTTTTTCTCTCTCTTTTTATGGGAGCGAGCCTTGGGTGTGTGTCCGGCTTCTGCCGGTATCCTTTCACCAATGTACTTCTGGGTATGGTTGGTCAGTTTGACTACCTGGGGATACGTTCAGTGTTCTTTTGCCGACGCATCTGTACTGTCTATGCTACGTTTCACAGGCTTTTACACGTGTGTGGTGTGGCTCCACGGTTCATACAGTCTGCCTATGTGTATCCATACTATCCACTTACATGTATCCCCTTGTAGTTATGGTTTTGTATGTCTCAGCATCGATGACATCTGTCTCTCTGCATGTCCATCTTGGCATCCACTGTTGTGTATGCTCAGTTTGTGCGATCTGACTTTATCGTACTGTTTTGTCCTTTCTCTGGACGTTCTTTTATGCAGGTCCATGGATTCTGTGCACAGTTCTGCTTCTTATTCTTATTACAGAAGCTTATGGATTTCTTCCATTGGGCATTGGCCATTTTGGTTTCTGTTTTTTCCCTTGTCCCTTCCTGGGAGGTGAAGGTCTCAAACTGTCCTCTGCCGGACTGTGGTGCTGTTGCCTTTTCTTGTTGATGCTCCTTTTACAGAGCTTAATGGTCTGGTGTCAGCCACGCTTACACTTGCTGTCCCCTCCTGTCTTGGTCCATCTTCTCGACGGACTAATTCTCTTTTGGAACATGGTGGGGTTGAGTCGCAGACCCTCCTCCAATGAGGTATATCTTTGGTATCTATTCTAAGTTAAGGAATCTGTGGCTAGATGTCTCTATCAGATGAACAAGTTACTTACCTTCAGTAACGATGTATCTGGTAGAGACACAGTTTAGCTGCAGATTCCTTAACGCCCACCCATCCTCCCCGCTCTGCGAGGACCCTTTCAGGTTGGGTTCTTACCCACTGGTCTTTCCTGCCAGTGATCTCTGCCTTCCTCCGTGTTTCTCTACTTCACATCCTTCACCAGGTCAGGATGTCTTCTTCTGTTTTACCTGTTGCTTTTCCACCCATTCTCGCAAATGGGTGGTGAGCTCATATATCCATGCACGCTCTGGCACCCTGGTTTCTTTTCCAGTGTGGAGGTTGGCCATGTCCTTCTCCCCTCCCTCCTCTCCTTTCTCCTTTAATGTGGGGCCTATTTGACTCTGATACAGTCATTTGCTCATATTTAGTGCGTGTGGTTGCACATTCTCTGTTTGTGCAGAAATGTTGTCACTTGCCGTAACTTCATGTTGCTAAAGTCTTGTTATTGACTCCCATGACATTCATGTGGTGGCAGACTGCCTGTCGTTTACTGTAACATTCATTTGCTGTTTGATTTATAAGAGGGTATCATTCCTTGTTTATGCGTGACTGTGTCTATGTGGCGAGTACTCTGCTCTCGCGCTTCAGTCACTTCCGTTATGCAGTGTTTTTTTCTCTACAATGCAGAGTAATGCTTCTCTTCATTTTATTATTTATTATCATTGTCGTCTTAAAAGATGTTTAACCCTTTTTTGGCACACTGTTCCCACTATTCAGTTTTAGTGTTGGCTCCGCGTTGTGGCGCGGAAAAGTTTCCCAGTAGAAAACTGATGTTAGCGTGCCGGGAGTGACTTATATGGCTCTAATGACATCATATCCATGGACGACGTCAGAGCGGAGCCATGCGACGCCATCCCCTGGCGCGCAGAGGTACTGCTGAAAAATCTCCGGATTCAGACTGGCGCCTGGGGGATATTCTAAGTAAAGGAATCTGCGGCTAGACTTTGTCTCTACCAGATACATCGTTACCGAAGGTAAGTAACTTGTTCATCCAAGCCAACCTGGAATGCATAAAAGCAACCCCTTACACTTGTTTCGCTCTTATTAGAGCTCTCCAGAGAGGTATAGCTCTGTCCAGACACAAGGGAGCACCCAGCATACGTCAAAACTATACCCTTTCAGGCTTAGAGTACTGAATAAATTATGCAGAATAGGAAGCAGAGAACTCAGGCTAGTGCACATATGTACGTGGAGAACAGCTCCTATATAGAGCACCCTGCAACACCCGCGACACTCTGAATCTACTCACCTCAAATGTCTGTTTTTCTAGCAAAGTTTTTAAGCATAGAATTAGCACTGTGCCATCCACGCCGAGCTAGAAAGGGACAAAGCCTTTTGCCATTTATACAGCAAAATCTTTAAGCATAAGATTAGCAAAGTGCTATCCATGCCGAGCTGTAAAATGACAAAAGCCTTTTACTTTTCCAGGTACAGTAAAACAGCTTTGGATTAGTAAAATACCAACCATGCCAACCTGGAATGCATAAAAGCAACCCCTGACATGTGTTTGGCTCTCATTAGAACTCTTCAGAGAGGTATAGCTTTGTCCAGACACAAGGGAGCACCCAAAGCTGTACCTATCTTAAGAGCTCTAATGAGACTGAGATTTGAATCTTGTGTGGACTTCTTAATGGCATCCCCTTTTGAGCAGTTGTATAGTTATCCAGATCAACTTCTTATTTTAAAGTGTTTTTAGTTGCAATAACTTCAGCATGTGGGATTGAAGAACTTCAAGCTACTTAGTTAATCTACTTTTCACAGTTTTCTACTGGTACAAGTTGGACCTCCGCACCAGCCCAGCATTGTTGCCCAAGGTGGTTTTGACCTTTTAGATGTGCCAGTCACCCTTCTATCTTTCTTCCCTCCTCCTCCTCCTCACCCAACCAAGGAGGCAAAGCAACTGCATAGACTGAAACCCAGCTGTATAGTAATCTATTACTTCAACCACATCTGACAGGACAGAGTAAACAATCAGCTCTTTGTGAGCATGACTGGAGCCGAGAAGGCTAAAGTGGTGACCAAACACGCAATTTCACTTTAGATCATCTATGTATGAATATCTGCTATGCCTTGTTTCACTCCATTAAGGCCATGGCAGATTCCAAGTTTCTCATTAGAGGTGTTCCAGTGGCTGACATCTGCCAGGCAGGTCATCTTTGCATACTTTTGCCAAACATTAATGCCTCAAAGCACAGTTGTGCAGTGAGAGTTACTGTGCAAGGGCTGTGTTGCCTGACTTCCTTGTTTACTCTTCACTATATCACACTGCCAAGGGAGGTACAGCTTTGGGACTAACTCTTAAGGAGCGGAAGATGTATTCATCAGAAGAAAAAGTTACTTATCTTCAGTTATTTTATGGTGAATACATGATTTTCCCACAGGTTCCTCACCACCTTCCCTCGTCTCCTGATGAATAGTGCCTCATATAATATGATCTCAAAGTATGCAAACATGTTTGCTGTATTTGTCATTGTTGTTAATGCTCTCTTGGTTCCTTTCTGCATACCCTGCTGGGGTGCAAAAAATGTTTTAGGCACATATGTCAGCACACAGGCTGTTACCTGTTATACACCGGTGTTGTTAGGGAGTCACTGTACGGCGTAAACTAGAGGTCCTAGAGAGTTACTGCTGTGGAAAAGGTTTCCAGACTAGCCTGATGCCAGGAAGCATATTCTTAAGGTGAGAAATCTGCCTTAAGATTGCAAGTAACTTTTTCTTCTGTTCCCACCTCCACCAATGACTGGTCTTACTGATGAACAGGGTGCTTTCACTGTTTGCATATTGGTGCTGCTCATCACAAAAACCTCCCACCAGTTGGGCACATCCAAAAACTGAATTGATTGTGCCCCAGAAGTGCCGGTATGGATTAATGAGGCTAGTCAATCAGTTTCCTCTCCTCTTCCCCAGTCTCTTTCTCACTGTCTCTCTCTCTCTCTCTCTCTCTCTCTCTCTCTCTCTCTCTCTCTCTCTCTTCATCTCTCTCCCTTTCTTGCTTTCCCCCACCCCCATCATTCTCTCTTGTAGATATATTTCCATTCCCTTGTCTACAAAACAAAGTGTGGCAACAAGTAGAATCCACTTGCTACAGCCACTCTGTTTATGGGAACATCATTTGCATAATTCTTTATTATCCCTCTAATATCCTTCAGTACTGGGAATACAGGCCAACACCAGTCACACAAAATTCTGTGTCAGACTAAGAAAATTATTCAAGCATGGGGCTAATTTTAAGGTTCACTCTCTCACTTCGAGTGCTATTTATTCCATGGTTTAATTTCACATGCACTTTTTGTGCACATATAAATTGCATACTCCATGGTATTTACCAACAGAATTGTGTCAGGTAACACCTGGATAGAATGTTGTTGTCAAATAATGTGAAATTCTGATTTGCCCACCCTTAAACGTGCACAGGTGTTCTCGAGAGTCACATTCTCTATAGTGTGCCCTGTGGAGGGAACTGTATCCATCAGAACCAATATAACTCTGTGGTGTACAAAGCAAATTGTCTGTACTTAGTGATGCCTTTAGGTCTCAAAAAGAATGTATGTCATCCAGGATATGGCAGCCTGATTACTGTCTGGTGTATACATTTGTGACAACATTCTCCAAATCCCTGGTTGCTTCATTGGCTTTGCATATAGTTTGAGGCCCACCTTGTGGCAACCCTGCACGGAAGACAAACTCCTGCATTATACTCAAGACCAAATCCTTTCTTAAAGTAAAGTAAACATCTTGATAACCCTAAAATATGCAAAAACCAGAATGTGGCTGGTTGAGCATTGCTTATCATGACACCTACCCTCTGGCACATTTACACAATTAAGGGACAGTCTATCCTCAAAGCCTCTGACTAATGCCTAAGCCTTTCATTGGGTTTTTGACAAGACCGTTATCGTCCTACTAACCGACCAGATGAGTAGCTTTGACTTCCAAAAACAAATTCTGCCCGTAAGAGGGGAGACCTGCAGACACGATGTTCTTTCCTTTGGAATTCCCTCCAATAAACAGTTCATTCTGCAATATTGGTGCTGGGAAAACCGTTGGGTCAGTGGGAAGTTTGCACACAACTCTTAATCCCAGTTTAGCTGCAAAGTTACATTTGCACTCAAATTGTGATTAGTTCAGCAGATGTAATAATGGTTTAAATGTTTAAAAAGCCCTTGATTGAACCCATGTTTACTTTAGTAAATATGGATTTGCATCAGAATACATGGGTCGATGAACAGGAATGCCCTTGCTCCACCCATGTGATGCCTCCCCGATGCAAAGTAATGCAAGGCAGCGCTGTGCACTACCCTGCGTTGACGTGAAAATCATAAGGCCCAACTCCATCTTAAGTAAGCCAGGTCTCCATTTTCTGTATTTTTGCAGAATCATCAACATGTCTGCCTTTGATACAGATGTTGTTTGTCCTTATCTTTCCAAGAACCCAGGAAAGTGTCAAGTCACTCAGACATAAACATCAATAAGAACCTGATGCAACATCATTCTGGAACAAGTGCCTTATTATCTCTATTTCAAGGTCAATCAAGAACAATAGCAAAAACAGTGTAGTCTGATTTGTCATATTTTTACCTTATTTGTTTATAAGAATGCTTCTTAGACTAATATCTTGATGCTCATTGGTTATTGATTATAGTCCTAAAATATAGTATGAAAGGGCTGCCACTTGACTGCTTGTCAGGACAGTTCCTTTGCCTCAGATTATCACGTCAGATACTACCAGAGACAATCTTGCCTGCCAGTGATGCTGCAGTATCACACTTTCTACTGAATGGTGATTACCGGGCCTGTGTCCAGGAAGAGGGGAGCTGATGCGACACGTGTTTGCCTTTCACAGGGAATACAGCCTCTCCGACTACTGATAATTGCAGTGTTTGGCTGTAAACAGGTATGCCGTGTGCTGATTCTTCCTAAGAAACTTTAGATGCAAGATATACTACTCCATGCTCTCCTAGCGTAGTGCGCAGAAATAGGTTTCTGATGTTAGGTTTTAAGATGACATTTTAACCATGGTAGAAATGCTCATTTTATTATCATTGTTCACAACATGCATTTGTGCTGTTGTAATTATATTCTGTGTGGTTGTTTTATATGTGCTATGCAACAGGGCAAGCCTGTTGAATTAAACGCTAAGCAGTTAAAGTGCTTTTTTTTAATGCTCTTTGTGTGTATGGTATTGAGAAGAATGAAATGGGTTTGTTTCCAATCACCACAGTGTCCTTAGATCCCTGTTTAACGACTGTTAGTAACCCAAAAACATTGCACCACTTCAACTATGTATTGGGTGGGATTCTGCAGGGCTACCAAAACCGTCTTTCACATTCAAGCATTGGTTCATTGAACTAAGTCCACTTGTGTCACCCATTGGTGTGAAAATAACCCTTGTTGAGTTGAGACAAAGACTTGGTATATGCAATGCTGGCACCCAACGTGGGGTCTAGATGTTTTGGTAACCCTTGATTAATTTCTTTTTAATATTCATACACACGTGAACCGTCATTACAGAGACATCCATAGTAATCATGACCATAAACTCTAGACCTGCTCCTGCAGTGGGACCAGCAGTTTAAGGACATGTACAATCCATTAGTCCACAGACTATAAACGGTATCATGGGAAAAGCGCCCATGAAGCATGACAAGATTGCCTTCTGGATTGTTCTCAAGACCAACTAGTTGGAAGGGGTCTACCTGCATACTACATACCGAGACAAACCTAGAATACTGACTATATTTCTTCCTTTTGGGATGATGCCATCCAAAGAGGAATGTAGTACTTGGAGATGCACATTCGCATGCATTTACACCAGGACTCATGGCACGCCTTCAGTGGCAGATCTCCCTGAGGTACTGAAACAAGTACAGAATAAGCACGGGCTGTACCAGATCTGGAATTATGAATGAAGTTAATAGAGAACTTTTGTACAGTTTCCTTGATTATCCTGAACAACATTAAGGGAGAAAAGCTTCGCATCTGGCCATATGCCAGAGACTGGAAGCAGATTGAGAATGGGAAGTGCCGAAAATAACTGCGGAAGTTTACACCTCTGTGGGCCGTGATACCTTGGGTACACGAGTCATTATGCCACTTTTAAACCCTAAAAGTGACATTGAGGGTTCCAGTAAAGAGAATTCTGATGGATACATCTGCCTGTGGATTCCTCACCTTTCGAATTACCCCTTGCACAGCATTCCATGGAAACTCTTCTCCATAGCTCTCTCACATCGACGAGGACGTCACAATGGAACAGCTCTGTTCGTGACCCCACGCAACGTCATTGGAACCATAAGAAGACCTCGTCGGCGTGCTGAGTCAGTTACCTTTTTTCCGTGCCATCAACGCCTAGCGTTTTTTTCCAGGGCTCTCCATTTCTGAGTGTTTCATTTTTACAGGTTCTCCTGAAATTGTAGCAGTGCGATGGCTGCTCAGAAGAAATCTGGTTTAATCCTTGTAGGGAATGCGGGGTTCATATGTCCATCACGGACCCCCATGATGATTATCTATGGTGCCTGTCGTCGGACCACGATGTCGAGGGATGTTCGTTGTGCCGACGCATGAATGCGAAGGCCCTCAAAGAGAGGGAGGCCAAATTGTTCATGGCCAGGGTGAACAAGCATAAGAGGGGCTGAAGAAGGACGAGGTCCAAGTCACTGAATCTGCACACCTCGAAGTCATCGATGAAGCACAAGAAGAAGCGGCGTCATGGCTCCAGACATCGTTCTTCTAAGGACAAGTCACCAAAGTCGGGGTCCCCAACTCCATGGCGTCACAGAAAGGATGAAGTCTCACCTTCACCTCAGGTGACTCCAGCACACTCTCCGACTCCGAGAGGCTCTCCGATGCCTAAGGAAGCAGCGCCTTCGCCTCCGACCACTCCGCCTCCGGCTCTAGTGTCTCCAGCACTGCAGCAAAAACCAGTCTCAAAGCCTTGAGCTGTTCTTAAACAGGCGGTACCAGATCCGTACCCACCCTTTATGGCTCCAGGTACGGATCCTTCGCATTTCTTAAATGCGATGTAGGGCATGTTCGCCAGGGCGGCAAACCCTACTGGTGGCTGGTTGGCCCCATGGGACCGCTGTCTTAGAACCTGGGAGGCTTACCACCTCATTTTGCACAGGCACTTTTCATGCCATTCTTGCCGATGACCTCGAGTTGGCCTCTCCCGACACCGAGGTTCTCGCCGCTGGCGCAATCCCAGGAGGGAAGACTGGAGTATTCTGCACCGTCGGGCTCCGGTCTGGCGCCGGCTTGGCTTCGCATGTCGCCTTCAACTATCCCTGTGTAGAGCCTCCATTGATGCCGGCCCCGAAGTCGCAAGCGCCATGTCTGGCACTGCTGATGCCGATACCCAAGTTAAGATCAAGAAGGGAGGCACAGAGACTTCTGGAGGAGAAAGAATTCCAGGAGCAACAGGAAGAGGCTAAAGAGGGGGAGATTATTGATCCCATGCAGGAGTTTGAGGGGCTTCAGGAAGCTAGTGGGCTAGATATGTCTCCAGAGTGGGAACTCTCTTCTCCTAAGAGCCTTCCTTCACAGGAGGTCTCTTCTTACCACTCAATTAGCAGAAAGGCAGCTGATCTTCTGTACTTGCAGTTGCACACTGCGGATATCAAGTCAAACATCCTGACAGAGGTTCTTCACTCTCCTTCATCTGTGACAGAGCCTCTGCTCCCATTTAATGAGGCTTTGATGGAGCCCATATTAGAAGTATGGCAGAAGCCTATGACTGCTCCTGCTGTGTCCAGATCGGTGGCAAGATAGTACTAAGTAGCGCCTGGAGATCCTGCTTTTTTGTCTGCGCATCTATCTCCTGAGAGCTTGGTAGTTCAGGCTTCATTCTCTACAAAACAATCTTTTGGCTCTTTTCTTCCACGCCTGGAAATATGGAATCTAAAAGGATGGAACAATCAGCCAAGAAGGTATTTTCCTCTACCAGTATGGCTTTGAAATTGACTAATGCGACATGACTACTGGGTTGCTACAATCATGCTTTGAAGGATTCGGCTATGGAGGTGATCCGTAAGCTTCCAGAGGACATCCAGGGCCATTTTGCAGAGGTTCTGTCGGACACCCAAGCGGCGGCCCGTCAGGTCATTCAATCTGGGCTTGACACAGCTGACTCTGTTGCTAGAGTTATGGGTTCTTGAGTGGCAATTAGGAGGCACGCCTGGTTAATGGGGTCTGGTTTTTCTCCAGATGTGCAGGCCACCCTTTTGGATTTGCCCTTTGATGGCTCTCGAATCTTTGGGACCAAGGTGGACTCAGCGCTACAGTGCTTTAAAGATAGTAGGGCCACTGCTAGATCATTAGGCCTGCAGTCCCAACCTAGAGGCTTTGGTTACCGTAGATTTCAAGGGTTTGGCAAGGCTGCTCCATTTCAGGCCCAGCAGCAGCATCAGCAACAACAGCAGGCGAATCCACTGTATAGATCATACGGAGAGAAAGGTAGAGGTCGCCTGCAAGGCTCAGCTTGCCAACAAGACTCCTCCTCCTGCTCCTCCTCCTCCTCTCCTGTTCCCCCAACTGGTACCGCAGAGAAGCAGCTCTAGATCCCCCATATTAGAGCATGTTGGTCCCGTGGGAGGTTGGGTGTCACATTTTCTACGAAATTGGAGATCTGTTAAATCAGATCTCTGGGTGTTGGATCTCGTAGAAAATGGATACGCCCTTCCTTTCCTGGAGTTTTCCCCTTTCCCCCCTCACCAGGGCTGGAGTTCAGAGGACCATCTGTTGCTCCTGCAACAAGAGGTTCTGTCTTTGCTACAGAAAGGTGCGATAGAGGTTGTTCTAGAGCAGGAAAGGGGTCAGGGATACTACTCCCGGTATTTCCTGATCCCCAAAAAGGACGGGCGATTGAGACCGATCCTAGACCTCAGGATCTTGAATTTTTACCTCAAACAGGAAAAATTCAAGATGTTGACCCTAGCTCAGGTTCTTCTGGCGCTGCAGCAGGAAGACTGGATGGTGTCGATCAATTTACAAGAGGCATATTTTCACATTCCCATCCTGAAGTCACATCGGAAGTGTCTCCGTTTTACGGCGGGGTCTCAACACTACCAATTTGCAGTCCTTCCTTTTGTCTTACATCCGCTCCACGGGTCTTCACAAGGGTGATGGCGGTGGTAGCAGCACATCTCAGAAGGTTGGGGATTGCTGTTTTCCCCTATATGGACGACTGGCTGCTGAAAGCAAAGTCACCAGAGATAGTGCTGCATAATCTGCAAGTAACAACACAGCTGTTGTTCGACTTGGGTTTTTCGATAAATGTACCGAAATCTCACCAGGTGCACTCTCAGCGCAACCTGTTCATAGGAGAAGTATTGGCCACTACCTTGAGTCGTGCTTTCCCGCCTCCTCAGAGGATTCTAGACATCCAGGCTATGATTCCAATTTTTCAAGATAGAGCGGTTGTTCCAGTCCTGAAGGTCTTACGCCTGCTCAGTCTGTTCGCTTCCTGCATACTGATAGTCAACCATGCACGCTGGCACATGAGGGCACTCCAGTGGTGCCTCCGCAGGTAGTGGTTTCAACACAACGGAGATCTCGGGGAGGTGGTCAGGATCTCCAGATACACTGCAGCGGAGCTGTTGTGGTGGAGTGTTTCCAACAACCTGTCTCAAGGGAAGCCATTTCAACCTCTTTCTCCAGTGGCCACATCGATAACGGATGCCTCCACTCTAGGGAGGGGAGCTCATCTGGGGATCTGGAGGTCAAGGGCCTTTGGTCTCCAGAGGAAAGATTGTTTCACATCAATCTTCTGGAATTGCGGGTGATACGTTTGGATCTCAAGGCCTTTCTTCACTCCTTTTGCGGTCAGTCAGTTCAGGTCCTGACGGACAACACCACCGTGATGTGGTACATAAACAAACAGGGAGGAGTAGGGTTGTATCGTCTCTGCAGAGAGGCTCTGCGACTCTGGTCCTGGGCTCAGGACCCTCAATTTGTGTGATTGCAAATCATCTGGTTGGGGTGCTGAATGTGCTTGCGAACAGTCTCAGTCTGCAGTTCTCCACCAATCATGAGTGGTATCTCCATCAGGAGGTGGTCTGTCACATTTTCAGGATGTGGGGGTTTCCTCGGTTGGACCTGTTTACCACTCACAAGAACACTCACTGCCCATCCTTCTGCAGTCTCCAGTATCCGATGCGGGGAGCGTTGGGGGACAGGTTTCAGCTAGACTGGGGCTCACAGCTTCTTTACGCATTAACTCCCATACCCTTGATTCCTCGAGTTCGGAGGACGATTCGCCAAGACCGGGCCCAAGTCATATTGATCGCCTCGGACTGGCCAAGAAGGATGTGGTACACAGCCCTCCTTTACCTCTCATCGCACCCTCCGCTCCGTCTCCTTCGCAAGGCAGACCTCTCGCATTCGCAGGGGCAGGTTCTACACACCCACCTCCAGAGCTTGCACCTTCATGCCTGGAGGTGGAACGGGGCAACCTGAGTTCCTTCTCTCTCCCACCGGATGTGGTGGACATTATATTATCAGCCAGGAGACACTCCACCAAATCTGTCTATTCTCGTAGGTGGGCCAGGTTTGTTAAATGGTGTGGAGAGAGATCAATTGATCCTTTGCAGGCCCGTATGTCTGATATTCTGAGTTTCTCTCTTTCCCTGGCTCATCAGGGTTGTGCAGTGGCTACTGTTAAGGGCTACTTGTCGGCCTTTCTTTGCCTACCAGACCAACCCTCTTTGTTTAAGTCTCCCATAGTCATGAGATTCATTAAGGGTCTTAATAACAAGTTTCCTCCCACTCCTTTTATTATGCCTCAGTGGGATTTTAATTTAGTCCTTACTTTCTTGATGGAGTCCCCCTTTGAACTAATGCATAGTTGTCCATTGAGATTTGTAGCATTTAAGACAGTTTTTCTGATTGCAATTACTTCTGCCAGGAGGGTTAGTGAGCTGCAGGCCCTTAGCTCTAAGCCTCCTTTTACCACAATTCATGTGGATAAGATGGTTCTTAGAACCAGAGCTGCTTTCCTGCCTAAGGTGGTCACTCCCGTCCACCTAGGGCAGTCTATCACTTTACCTACTTTCTATCCTCCCCCCAACCCTTCCAAGGAGGAGGAGAGACTTCACCGCCTGGACCCTAAGATGGCCGTCAGCTTCTACCTGGACAGGACTAAAGACTTCGGGTTGGACGACCAACTCTGCATTGGATATGTTGGCAAGATGAAGGGCAAGGCCGTCTACAAGAGAACGCTGTCCAGGTGGATCATCCTCTGCATCAAGATCTGCTATGCCTTGGCCAACAAGGAGCCTCCTGAAGGTATTCAAGCTCATTCCACCAGAGCTAAGTCTTCTTCTTCGGCTGTAGCTAGAGATGTCCCTGTGGTAGACATCTGCAAGGCGGCAACTAGGGCCTCCCTCCACATTTTTGTGAAGCATTGCTGCTTAGACTCCGAGGTGAGGAAGGATGGCCACTTTGCACGTTCTGTGCTTCATGATTTTTTGGTATAGGTAGGCAGGCACCCTCCTCCGAGAGCAGGACTGCTTGGGGATTCAATTCAAAAAGTGAGGAAGTTACTTACCTTCGGTAATGCTTTTTCTGGTGGATACAGTATGTGCCTGTGAATTCCTCACTGACCCACCTGCCTCCCCATTGCCTGCCTGTTTATTCCGAAAAAATTAATTGTCATGATATTCATATACTTTGTTATTCGATATAATATGATGCTTATCACTAGGAAATGTCTATATTTTAGAATTTCCAGTTTTCTTTTCTTCTTTAAATCGTATACTGTGTATACTTGTGCAAATGTTGTATACTGTGTATACTTGTGAAATGTTGTCGGTTCACCTGTTCGCCTCGAAGGCACGGAAAAAATGGGTGGAACTGACGTCAGCACGCCGACAAGGTCTTTTTATGGCTCCAGTGACGTTGCGCGGTGTCCCGAGCAGAGCCGTTCCATTGTGACGTCCTCGTCGACGTGGGAGAGCTATGGAGAAAAGTTTCTGTGGAATGCTGTGCAAGGGGTAATTCAAAAGGTGAGGAATCCACAGGCAGATCCTGTATCCACCAGAAAAAGCGTTACCAAAGGTAAGTAACTTGTTCATCTGCAACAGATAATAGGAAGAAACAGAGGGGTAAAGAGCAAAGACGGACTGGATCTCCGGCATCTAGGGAATCTGGTAGCAGTGGTTATAATTTAAGTGCCTGCGAAACAAATCTAAAAAAGGGAACGGTATCAGTATTCTGATATCTGCTCTCCGCGTTCTTAGCAGGACACTGACGATAAACAAGCAGACAGAGAGTCGATTGCGTACTGAAGAGAGGAAGAGTATAGCAGGAAAGGTGCAACAGAATGAGAGGCTGAAGTCAGTGTGAAGAGGGAAGAGAAAGGATTAGACTTTAAAACTCAAGTTAAGAAGAAGAAAGTAGCAGGGCTTTCTAAGAAACATGCCAATACAGTTATGTATTCTCCTGCAAAACAAGACTTGGGTGAGAGACCTTCTAGACAGCTTAGCAGAAGTCACAATACTGCATCAGATGCTTCAGAGGTTTCTGGTGGCGAGTTCAACTGATGACCTCATACGAGTCGAGACTCCAGATAAGTATTTAAATCCTACTGATAGGGCTTATAATTTAGAAATACAGATTGAAGGGTTTATACACCACACATTATTAAAGCAGTCTTCTGGTCACATTTATCTGAATATTATGATATCATACTAAAGGAGGAAGAATGGCCTCCAGTCTTTGTTAGGGAAGCGCCCTTGAGGAAGGAAGTAACAAAGGTAGCTTTTTCTCCTATATAGTACCTGAATACATCAGGGAAATTTACACCAGTGAATGGGCTGTACGAAAGGTGTCGGCCTTATACAGAAACCAAGCGGAGTGGGATAAACACTGTTCTTAATGCTAATCCCTTATGCAGTGAACCTCATGCGCAGGCTCAATACCCTTTAAAACCAGAAACAGAGCATAGTATAAAAGCAAGATTAGATCAATTGCAATATCAGGGCATAATAGTGCATTTTCTTTTGCAAATGAACACACATGTTTTCCCGTCTCCAAATCAGACTGATCCTATAGGATAGTTTTAGACTATAGGAATTTGAACTCACATATGCAAACATATGCGGTGCAAAATGCACATAGCACAAGTTTGGTGACAATCCTAGTGCAGAAAAAATATAAAACAACTCTATGCCTCTCCAGTGGGTTTTTTAGTCAAAGCATAACATCTGAAAGTGAGTATCTAACCACCTTTAGTTTCGATGGGGTACAATTCGTGTTTCAACTCTTACCTATTGCCTATTCAGAACAGTCCTGGCTTATTCTCAGAGTGCATCATGGATATCTTAGTCCCAGATCCAGAGGTTTTATCATACATTGATTATATTTTAACGATGATTACTTAAATGTACTCCTAAACTAGGGTGGAAAGAGTTGTAACACTATTAAAAAACGGTTACAGGATTAACTTTAAAAAATCAAATATCGCCTACCTTACGGTGACTTTCCTCATATACCAGTTATCTAATGAGGGCAAGCGTTTGGCTTCTGATTTCCTCAGAAGTGTGCTACCTTGCACTAAAGAAGTTGCGATCCTTGCTGGTATTTTTTAAAACCTTTGAATGACTTAATTTCTCCCATGTTTTTAGCAAAACAGTGGACGAACAAACAGATATCTTGTGTGCTCTGCAAGCAAACATGCTCAAGACAAAATATTTGCAAACTAGGGACAATAAGACCAACCTAGTGCTTTGAGTCATACCAAGTCAATCAGGTTATCCTTATGTGACGTACAATGAAGGGCAGACTGTTCCTATAGCATACAAGTCTCACTTGTATTCATCAGTTGAAGCACACTGTGCTTCCATTGACAAAGTTCTTGCAGCTGTGCAAATGGCTGTATTGAAGGAGTTCCATTTGGTGCAGGGAAAACTCATGATCCTGGTTTCTTCCGTACCGGCACTAGAGGCGGCCACTAAGGCAAGCATTCCTAATACTCGCGCCCTCCACCCAAGTTGTGTGCAGTGGGCCTCTTCTTTAAGTATAGTGGATGTAATGTTTCAGTATGATCCTACTCTTTGTACACAGGCTTTTCTCCAATATGAACAACATGTTCCTCCAACTCCAACTGTGTAACCCATTGAGTCTTATCAGAGCATGTGCTATACAGATGGCTCAGCTCAACCAGTGGTAGGAACTCAATATAAGAACTCCGCAGCCTATGCGGCAGTGCAAGGTGTAGTGAAAGATGGTAAATTCCGTCTGCAGCGTACACACATTAAAATCTTAGGCAATGGCACTGCACAACATGCAGAACTTCATGCACTGGTACTTGCATTACAGAAGTCTAATCCATTAGTCCCCCACTCATAGTGTCCAATTCATCCTTCTGTGTGCAAGGATACAATTTTGACTTGCAACATTGACGCTTGAATGAATTCAAGGATTGAAAGAGAAAGCCTGTTAAAAATAAACAACTTTGGGGAAAGGTAGCTACCATACAAGTTAAGCTTCAATTGGTCAATGTGTGGCACACTTTGGGCCATCAGCATGATGGATTTCACGCCAAAGGGAACGTGCGACTGACTAATCTGCCAAAGCTACAATTTAGACTGTCAGAGTAGCAACCTTAACCAGATCTCAGACAAAGATCAACACAAATATTTTAACAGCCATATATGCAACCAAACAAGTTACGAAGCCTCCTGCAGGCTTTCCTGCTGAATATTCCTACACCCTTAATTCAGGTAACACTCCTCTAGTCATTCTACCAAGGAGTGGAAGACAGGATAAGTCCTAATAAACTGTTCAGATTAGATTTAATCAGGGGAGCACATGAGGGACTGGCACCTGCCCGTGCTGGGGTTAATACAACCATAGCAATGCTACAGCAAAGCTACTGATGGCCTTGTTTGTATAAACATACTCGAGACTATGTTAGAAAATGTGACATTTGTCAACAGATCCAACCATCTACTGTTAAGAGGCCCTTGCCAACTCCTCTCACAGTCTCCAATATCCTGTGCTGGGCAGGTTATTTGGACCATATCTGTCCCAGAAATTTTGTTAACCAATATAAGCATATATTGGTAGCAATTGATTCATGTTCTAGATTCCTATGGATGTGGCCACAGAGAAATGCAAGTACTTCAGCGATCGTAAAAGATTTGCAGCGTCCATTCTTTTCACTCAGATAATGGTCCTGCGTTCGCCTCCAGTGCTTACAGTGATACTATGCCTGTACTGGGAGTTTGTGTGTAATTCAGCAACCCATTTAGCGCTGAGTGAATGGGTTGGTTGAGTGAGCTAATGGCATGATTAAACCACCCTTGACTGCTAGAGTAGTAAGTTCAGGTCTTAGTTGGTACCATAATCTGTATAGAGTTCAAAGAGCTTTAAATAACTTGCCCCTATGATTTTGTTTTTTAAACTTCTTTTTATTAAATCAAAAACAAGCTTCAGGTATAAGCATTTTACAATGTACATATATAAAGCATGTATCAGACAGGACAATTCTCAGGCATTATAACACATCATCTATATTAAAATGTGCGTGGAGTCCCCCAACACCCATTGGAGTACGTCTCTTAACCAACCCGGGAAACCCAGTCAGTGCTCCCCACAAGTCCCATCACAGACCCCTATATACTGTCCATGGCCACCATATTTTCTCCCACTTACGAGGGCAGCCCTGGCTTTGATACCCCACCTGCTCCGCATTATGACACCAGTCCATATCGCATAGCCATGCAGCCAGAGGAGGTTCCGTTGCCCCCCATGCGCATGCAGTGTTCCTCTTAGCAACCCCCCCAGCCAGAACTAGCCACAATTTGGTCCACTTCGGCCACATGGTCTCTCCCGTGACACAGAGGAGGTGCCATCTGGACTCCAGCTGGACCTGTGCACCCGCTACCGCCTCCATCACACGGGCGACACCCTTCCAGTATTTCTGAATCTTGGGGCAGGACCACAAAATATGAAAGAACGAACCCCTCTCGCCACATCCCCTGACGCAGTCCTCAGAGCCCCCACCCCTAATACGGACCTGCGCCATTCTCGAGGCATATTATCTGTGAAGGATGCAAAGCTGGACAAGTCGAAATCGCGCTCTGATGGCTATTTCCCTGGGACACTGGAGGGCCACCGCCCAGTCATCGTCTTCTAGCAGACCCACATCTGTTTCCCAGGCCTCCCGCAAAGGACCCAGACAGTCCGGAGTATTGTTAACTAGTTTCTAGTACCTTAGCGACACCGCCTTCTGAATCATGGGGTCCAAGAGAAGCCTATCTTCTAGTGGGGAGTATTCTGGGAGCACAGACCCTTCTTTCACGTTGCAGTGAAGTGCCGAGCGCAACTGTCAGTAACGAAGGAATTCACCTTCACCCATTTGGAAGCCCTCTCGCAGACTATCGAAGGTTACCATTTTACCACCTCTCCAGACGTCCCCGAGCACGTCAATGCCTATGAGGCTCCACCTCCGGAACCCCTGCAGTCTGTGCACTTCTTTCAGGAAGTCCCCCTCCCATAGCGGGGTCTGTTCAGTGAGCTTCCGTTCCCACCCCGTCATCCTAGTTGCTCTATGCCAAATATCAACAATCGTTTTAGTATGTGGTGGCAGATGTGCGGAGCCCCCACCCTTACGATATAGTTCCCCCAAGTGACTGCTCGAACCCAAGGCCAATCTGTCCACTCTATAGGCTGGTTCCTCAAGTGGGGAGAAGACCCAACCATTGACGTTGATAAGATGGGCAGCCCAGTAGTATTTTCTGAGATCCGGGACTGCGAGCCCCCCTTCGTACACCCCCTTCTGTAATTTCTTAAGCGCAATCCTGGGACTACCCCCCCCCCCACACACACACAATAACAGGCGTAGCTCGGAGTCGATCGTGTGGAAAATGGAATCTGGGATGCAATAAGGAATGTTTTGAACGACGTATAGTAGTCGTGGAAGGGCCATCATCTTGAAGAGGACTGCCCGTCCCATAAGGGAAATAGGGAGCCCCCTCCAGTGCGTTGCGTCCTCTTGCAACCTGGAAAGCTGCCCCTGAAGGTTCAATTGTGTAAACTCCGCTTCAGTCTTAGTGATCCAGATACCCAGGTATTTGAATTTTTCCTGGAGCCCCATCTCCGACCATGCGGACGTCGGAACCGGAGGGTCTCCGGCTAGAGAAAAAACCAAGGACTTGTCCCATTTGATACGATAGCCAGAGTAGGAACCAAAGGATCGAATTATATGAATAAGCCGATGTTTGTCGGGCCGGTGTGCGTAAAGAAGGATATCATCCGCATATAGCGAAATGCGCTCTTCCCAGCCCCCCTAAATCGATCCCCCTCACCACCGGGTCCTTCCTAATCCATGCCGCCAAAGGCTCGAGTGCCAGTGCGAAGAGCATCGGGGACAGAGGACACCCCTGTCGTGTCCCCTTGTGCAATTCAAAGGCTCTGGAGATAACCCCATTAACCCGGACTCTGGCCATCGGGGCAGTGTAAAACAACCGGATCCACTGTTGCAGCCGCGGGCCGATGCCCACCTTTCCCAATACAGCAAAAAGGTACGGCCATTCGATACTATCAAACGCCATCCTCGCATCTAGAGAGAGGAGGGCGGCTGGGACATCTGGCTGCCTTTGAGTCATATACATGACCCGTATAAACGTCTCAAATTTAACCCCGTACTCCTATGGGGCATAAATCCCGATTGATCCGGGTGAATCAAAGATTGCAAAACCGGGCCTAACCGGTTCGCGATAATTTTGGCTAAGACCTTAGCTTCGAAATTTAAGAGGGATATGGGACTGTAGGAGCTGCAGAGGTCATGCAGTTTTCCTTTTTTAAGAAGAACTACAATAGTTGCCATTCTCATAACTTCCGGAAGTTGCCCCACTTCGGATTCTTCCTTAAACATTTCAAACATGTACGGAGCCAGCTTGCCCGCCACACATTTAAACATTTCAGTGGGGAGCCCATTTGCGCCCGCCGCCTTCCCAGATTGCAAGTCTCTCATGGCATTCTCCACTTCCTCCAAGTGGAGAGGTGTGGTGCAGCGGCCAGGGCAGCTGACTTCGGAGCACAGGGCTCACGGTTCGATCCCCGGCTTTGGCGGCAGCTCAGCTCAGCACCATGTGACTCTGGGCAATAGCTCACTTAATTTCCACGACTGCCCCCAGCGCCTTGAGACCCGTAAGGGTGAGTAGTTTGTGCTTTACAAATACGGATTTAGATTTTTTTTTTTGATTTAGAAGTCCGAATCGAGCGCCTCCCTGTCCTCCGAACCTAGAGTCGGAAGAGAAATGTCAAGCAAAAAGTCATTGCATTCCGGTTCCCCCCATGTGGATTGAGATTGGTAAACGTTTTCAAAATATTTGGCAAAAATTTCCGTTAGGGCCGCCCCCGTACCACCCTGCGTCCCTTCTTCAGACCGAATCTCGGACACCCAATTACGACTCCTGTCCCTGCGTTCCAGCCAAGCAATTAATTTGTTGGCTTTGTCACCCAGATCATACACTCTGCGCTGTGTGGCAATCGCGTGAGCCCGGGCCGCGTTTTCTGCAAGGTCTCGCAGGGATCGTTCTTTAAGTTTGAGGGAGTGATTGCCCCTATGATTTATTATGAAGTGCCACCTAAGTCTACTTCAATCGAAATTATGCCTTTTCAAGAAACACCTATTTATGAGAATGACTCTGAATTTTGCACAGATTACTTTTCACCGTGCTACAAAGTAACTCTACGACATAGATTTCTTCTTTTTTTACCATTGATTTTGTGACAGATACTTGATTCCACCTTGGTCCTATGTTTGGACCACTCTAGGAGTGTTCCTTTTCATTCTATGGCTGTCTTCGATGATCACCGTTTACTGCCACTGAATGGACGCTACGTCCCTGAAAGAAAAATTGCACAACCTGTGGTTTGTGACCTGCACTGCATCTTTCATCCCACAGAGCTCGAAGAAATCTCAATGCTGCAAACATCACAGCTTATCCTGAACCCGAGGGCATTGCTTGGGCAAAGGTTATTTATCAAATCATTGGACCTACTGAGACATTGCAATTACCTAGTTTTGACATTTTCAATTAATTATATTATTATTCCTCGTTCTGTGTCCAATGACTGGTAAAAAGAGTAAACTGTAAAACGAATGATGTTTGATTTACAGGAATATGCCACGCTAAACAATAAAGATCCTTATTTGTATTCAGTAAATTACAAATACATGTATTGTTCTTATCATTATGCACGGTATTACATACATAGGACTAGCTACCCTAAGGAGGCCTATTATATACAATGGGAGCATAGTGAAAACCCACCTCCTAATATTAACACAAATTGCTTGAAGAAATTTCCTTACTTCCAGAGTGAGGACTTGTCACATACCTCAGCTTTCTATTTTTCACAAAGTCCACAACGACTTCAGCAGAATCTAATCACCACTAACAAGCTCATGTATTCAATTGAATTTATTCAATATTTGACTAACCAAGAATATGATTATTGGAAAGAAAATTTGATGAGAAAAGAATTTGGGGAACTAAAGTTTAGGAGAATGATGGCAAGAAGGCCTTATTTCTAGCATGCATTATACCTAAAGAAATTATTTTTCTGAACAAAACCATCCAGCAGATCACTCACCTGGGATTGGGTACTATGAAAGACCCGAAACAACCTTATATACCTAAAGTTAATTTGAGACTGTTTAATAATTGGCAAATACAAATTAACGTTTCAAATTCTGATATAAATGAAATGATCGAGAATGGAACATATAATTCCATTCAATTCCCGTTTGAAGGTTTAGCCTTATGGCCCTATTATTCCAATAACTGCATGTGTTGGTTTTTTTTTCAACACCCCAGGCCCTAAATGTAATTGTTCTGATCCACGTTATAACACACAAATACCTGTAGTAGTGACCACATACAGTGTGGGTAAACTATGGCAACAATGGTTAGCACATTTCAGTCGTCCAGCTCTTAAAGAATATATATCCTCAATTAAAGAAAAATAGATTTTTCTGATTTTCTTCTGGCACCACATCCCACTAGAAATAAATGATTTATAGCGATAGGAAGATATGCCATTTATAATTAATGGAATAAATACTCAGAAAAGAAGCTGCTGAGAGAATTAGGCAAATAGATAAGGAAAACCTGCAAACTATTTTTAAAGTTATTGACAATGGGACATTACACTCTCTAAGAGAGTATACTCATTAAATCAAATCCTGTCCTTAGAAGTTTCCTTTTTCCTACATGTGTTTAAATGAAAAAGACCCTGTGTTTATCAGCACCGCTAGCTGCAGAAATCTGTTAGGATGTCCTTCTGTGTGATACCATTTCCTTGCATGGAATGTATAGCTCTTTAATGCTAGGGTTAAATTGTGTTTTATTGGGCACTCCTACTACATCGATCCCCATGCACCAAGAACTCCTGTACAATGCTTTATATTTGATGCTAACTTATGTTACTTGTTGCGGTTGAAACCAGGCCAATTATATCTGATTACGGTTTCTAAAACAATACAGTGCAGTAGAAGGACCTTGCACCCACTGCCTCGACATATAATCAAAAATGTCCAGGGGCCTAGTATTGATATGAGAGGTACACATTTTGCAGACATTAGCAAATTGGTCTCCGTGTTATTACAAAAAGAAGTCCCCTTGACTTCTGCAGCAGAAACGTATAACTTGCAGACAGACAGAACTGCATCGGGGATTCAGAGGCTATTACAGATGCAGTACCTAACTCACTTTGCTGATATTATACATATGATTTTTAATGTGTTGGCAACAACTGGTATTCTGCATCTTTTTAAGAACACTGGATCTGGTCTAGTGACTGGATTTAAAGCAGTGTTTGGACGGTTACCATAATCTTTTCATTTGTTATTCTCCAGTCTGTTTGGAGGATTTCTGACCATTCTACTGCTCTTCGGCTGTGATATTGTCATCTTTCTCCTGAGCCGATGAGGAAATCAATAACATGGAGCATACTTATCCAGCTGAACAAAAATGCAGAAAGACCCTAGCACGCTATTTGGGACATGCTTAGCTATCGGAACTTAGCAAGAACTCCATGCTGACCTTTCGCAAAATAGATGCTACACAAGTGAAACCTTTGTTCTGATGAATAACTGTCCAGCTGAAATCATTTTGGATTTACATCTAGAGCAACTTCCATTAGCTTTCCTAGATATGGAAATGTTGCTGCAACTGTTGCAGTCACACCAGAGGCAATACCTTTGGGGAGAGAATGTGGCCTACCAGCTAGGGCGGTCGACCTCGGAGCTGTGGAACCGGGTTCAAGTCTCAGCGGGGACGCTCAACATTCTGTGATTCTGTGCAAATCACTCAATCTCCCCGTGCCTAACAAAAATGAATGTGTCCGTCTGTAACGTACCTGGTGCTCATGTAAAGCGCTCTGTACCTTTGGGTTTAGTTTGCGATATATAAAACTCCACAAAAAAAAAAGAAAGATACAGAGCAAAGCATCTGTCCTTACTGCAAAAAGCTAACTATGAGGGATCAACTATACCAGTGACACTCTTTGACAAGTTGCTTGATGACTGGCTTGACTCACTGTTAATATTCCAGCCTCCAAATGTAGTACTCTCATCATCACTGAATGCTTTGCAATTGCAACCGCTTGCTGGTCCATCTAATGTAAGAGCAACAAGCACGAACTGAGTGGGTTTCTCCATGACCACATGTATGCTGCGTTTAAAACTGATGACATCGACATGTCCTCAAAAGCGGATTAAAAACAACTTGTGATCCGACTGAGAACATGCACAGGATTCTAATCTACCACAGAGACTGTGTTGTGAAGCTGAAGATTTACAACAGACTATTTTCGCTTTTTCCTTTTTAAAAGCTGCATTATTTTTCATTGGCATATTCAGTATCATGTTTGATCTGTTTAATCGCCAACATGCATCCTTCTTAAACAAACATAATGCTTTTATGATAATGCTTTCCATCCATATAACATCTTGATACTGTATTGCTTGAAACATGCATGGCTTAAAGAAATTAGGGCCATATGCATCAAAAGTCAATTTTGCGTTTACCAAATAGCGATTTTTACCAAATCGCTATTTGGTAATCGCAAGTTCCAATGCATCAATAAAATCGAATTTTTTTTGCAATTCGGTAAAAATCGCAATCGCTATTAGTGATTTCAAAAATGCAACTCGCATTTTTGCGAATCCGCTATTAGAGAATCGCTAATAGCGATTCCGTGAATCTGATGCAGCATGATGACCTCACAACCAGGAAGTGTGCCCTCCCATGCTGCCACCTGTGTACTGAGAGTGAGGAGGAGGAGGCAGACTGCAGGAGCACAGCACTAGGAAGCCTGTTGGGACAGCTGAACCTGTGGAATAATATAGCATGGCATCGGGAAACCCCGAGAAAGAGTGCAAAAGGAAGCTGAAGTTCAGTGAAAAGGAGTTGGAAATCCTCATAGAGGAAGTGGTGAAGAGCCATGAAAAACTGTTTAGCAAACAGTCACTGCATGTCCCAGAGTCTGAAAATAGAAAAATATGGCTGGGAATACAATCCAAAATCAGCGCAGTGTGGGTAACGCAGCGCTTTATTCCGGATCTGCACAAGCGGTGGTATGACCGGCAGAGCCGGGTGAAGGAAAAGGTTTCTGCAAGGCTAGCTGATGCAAAGAAGACTGGAGGAGGACCATCCACACAAACAGCCTCTACAGCCTTAAAAGACCTTGTGGAGTCTACCCTTCAGCCTGAAGCTGTTGTTGGAGTGACGCAGATCGATACCTCTGCACCGCCCAGTACTTCTCAAGGTAAGATGCATGCAAATGACCATACAATGGTAGAATCACAATCATACTCTGTAAGTCAGATCCTGCTTAGTGTAGCGAATATTACTCCAGTCCACATTTTACTTGTAACACACAAATGCATTATGGGAATAGCAGTCAGCAACTCCAATTGGAAAGGCAAGTGGGGAACAAACCAGCATAGGTGCATTTAATTATGACAAGCAAGTTTAATCTCTACACACAGTGTGTTGATAAATAACTTTATTAAACAATACCGTGTGCAAGATGAAATACATATCCAAATAGGCAAACTGAAATATCACATTTTTTAACATCACAGATGCACCTGCCCTGGAGTCAGATGACAGTGAAGGCCATGACCCCCTGGAGGCTCAGCCACCGTCAGGAGATGACATTGCAGTGTCCCCATCACCCACAACACCTGCACCCACAAGACGCAGGATCACAGTGGCACCATCACTTGAACTAGAAATGGAAGAGGAGAGCCAACCTGACCCTCCAACAGCACAGTCTGGGCATACACCCACATCAGGACCCCGAGTCCAAGTGCAACGTAGGAATGTCCGCATTAGGAGGCGCAGGACAGGTGCACAAATGAGAGCTGAGGAAGGCGACAGTTCAACGGTCTTTGGTGGGCTGGAGAACGCAATGTTGAAGGTACAGCGCCTGCAATGCAAGCACATGTGTTCAATGCAGGCACACCTTTCATCTTTTGCAAGGAACATGGGAGAGATGAGTGACAGCATCAAACAGCTCACAACAGCTGTGGTGGAAGGCCGGAGGGAAACAAATCAACACTTTAGTGACATGACACAAGCACTCAAGGAGTTATGCAAGGTGATGCAGGAAGACCAGGTGTACCACCACAAAAGACACCATCAATTTCTTGGCCGCTTAGATCGCTACACTAGGGCCATCAACCGCCTGAGCACCACAACAGCACAACTGTCTCGACGTGCTGTAGGCATGCAGTTTGAAATGACACATTGCTGTGGTGATGTGGCCAGGGGACTGATACAGGTCACCAATGCTGTGGAGCAATTGCAAACTACTTCAGTTGCTGCCAGTAATGTCATTGGTGGAGGGGAAAATGAGGATGTCTCCAGCCTCAGTAGCAGCATGGCACCAGTGGCAGAATGTAGAAGGCGCAGCACAAGGAATACTCCAGCATCAGAAGGATCGAACAGGGATGTGTCAGAGCACCCAGAACGGGCAACGGGAGTGCGTGGCCACTGAAAATAGTGTGGCATTGAACACAAGAATAACATTTGGTGAGGTAACCATGATCCAAATTTGTCTGGGCTTATGTACAAGTACCATGGCAAAGTTATCCTTTTGCGTTCTGACTTACACATTCTGCTTGGTATGTGTGCATTAACAAAACCTAAAGTATTTTTGTTTAAATAAAACACAATATCAATGAAACCATGTAGTGTTTTGTATCATCATTACCCACCTTAAAAATAATTCTTTGTTATTTCGGCACATCTCTGTCTACCTTCTGCTGCCCTCGATGCGCTTGCTGCTTGTTGAGATTGTCCTGGCTGATCGTCTTCATCGGGTTCACTATCCGATTGGTCCAGGGGTATGCCTCTATCAGTTGCAATGTGGTGCAACATGGCACAAGTGGCCACAATTTTGCAACAGGTGTCTGACCTGTACTGAAATGCCCTGCCAGTTTTATGGAGGCAGCGGAAGCGAATTTTCAGTAGGCCAAAGGTCCTCTCAATCACATTGCACGTTGATGTGTGCGCTGCATTGTATCGCTGTTCACTTAGTGTATTTGGATTCAGGTATGGTGTCAATATGAATGAGCGCACAGCATATGCGCTGTCACCTGTGGGGTAGAAGGCAATAGATTACTCACTGCTATTTCTCACAAAGACCAGAGAACCAGTAAATCAGAGTTACATGTGTTTACCAAGCAGGTATCCTTCGCCAAATTCACCACCAAGGAGACGTGTATGTATGGCACTGTGTCTGAAGATGTAGGAATCATGCGTACTACCTGGAAATCTTGCCACTATGTCTGTGATGATGTTCTTTGCATTGCATATGACTTGTATATTCAGTGAATGATATGACTTCCTATTCCTGTAAATATACTCATTCACTGAGAGGGTACATTTAGCTACATGCGTCCCATCAATGCAACCAATTACAAGGGGGAAATGGGCTATCAGGTAAAAGTCTAATTTGGTTTGCTGCAATTCCTGTGGTGTTGAGGGAAATCTTATATGGTGGTGTATCCTCAGCAACATAGCGTCCAGGAATGCGTTAAAGAAACGTTATAATGCACTCTGGGAAACCCCTCCTGCTGCAGCTCTTCCCCCCTGGAAGCTACCTGAGGCTAGGAGGTGCAGTGAACATAGGACCTGCACACGGGTGGGGATGGCATGTGTTTTGCGAGTCTGACGCTGCAGTAGTGGATCTAATTCAGCTGTCAGATCATAGATCATGGCAGCATTTAACCTATATTTCTCAATAAGCTCTTCCTCTGTCTGCCCTAACAATGTAATGCGCAATCTGAAAATGCGTTCCTGTATCCTCCTGCTCTGTGCTGCTGCTTGTATCCTCATCCTCCTTGCCATGACGTACAGCGCGGCCATTGTGAAACACTCTGAGGCCTTCTGGGGCTGTTTAAATAGTTTTCACCTGGTTAACACCTGATTTGAATTGGTGCTATTTTGCATGTGCAAAATTGCGAATCCTAGCGTAATCGCGAATGTTTGATGCATAGTTTTGCAATTACCTAATTACGAATTCGCAAATACGGATTTGCAATTTCATGATTGCAAAATTGGGAATCACAAAATAAGCGAATTTCCAAAATATTCTGCGAATTTCAATGATTCATTGCTTAGTGCTATTTTGCGATCGCAAATGGCCAATTTTTGCAAATCTCACTGTTTGCGATCGCAAAATAGCTTGAGGCATGTGCCCCTTAATTAATGAACAGCTTATTGCATTTCTTCTTGCTATTTAATGTAATCATGCTTTTTTTAAGTTAAAAGTACATATATTAATGATTTACTTTATATGTATATAACATATAGTTTGAGATTAGTTTAAATATAGAATTTAGGGCGTGGCCAAGATGGCATTCTAAGCGGTCGCATACCCCGGAGGCTCCTCGTTCCTGAACCCCATACCCAGCCGAATAACCTAGCATACCCCCCCGTTGTGCACCACAACAGGTGGCACGACAAGTGGGAGTGCGGCGACACCCCCGCAAACTCCATCAGGCGTCCTTTGCGGCTGGTAGGAGCCTCGGAAGACCGAGCGGGTAGCGGCTGGAGGAGACGATCGGGCCGGAAGCCCAGCACAACAACAGAACAGGAAGGACAGCCGCGATCCGCCCAGGTCGAGGCGCGGGCGGATCCAGCGAGGGCTCACCACGGGCGCCCAGCGGAACGGCGAGTGAGCACCCGCAGCATCGACGAACACCTCAGGCACCGGCAGGAACAGAGCGGTGGCGGAGGGGCGGCCCCTGCTCGATCGGCGGCTGCAAATCGAGCGCCCGGCTTGAGGGCCTGGCTGGGCGCGAATCCGGAGTCCCCTGAGCGAGCTAGGGAGGAGGCCACGCCTGAAGGTGACGGCAGGGGAGGGCGCGGTGGAGCGGTGAGCGACCTGCAGAGCCTGGCTCCGCCGGAGACAATCGGCCCGGAAGACCGGGCGGGTAGCGGCTGGCGGAGACGCTCGGGCCGGAGGCCCAACAAAACGTCGGAGCGGGAAAGACTGAAGCGATCCCACCAGGTCGGGATACAGGCGGATCCGACGAAGGCCCAACACGGGCGCCCTGCGGAACGGCGAGTGAGTACCCGCAGCAGCGTCGAACGGCCTAGCTGAGCGCGCACCCAGAGTCCCCCGAGCGATCTGGGGAATAGGCCACGCCTGAAGGTGACGGCGAGGGAGCAGTGAGCGACCCGCAGAGCCCGGCTTCACCGGAGACCAGCTGCCCGGTAAGCCTCCGCGGAGGGGAGTGCCAAGGCCCAAAGTGAAGTGCACTCGGCAGTGGGGGAGAGGTGGGCCTAGGGCACCAACACCGACAACAGCCCAGTTAACAAAGGACAGACAACAGGGTGCATAAACAGCGGAGGCGCTCGGCGGATGGACAGGGGGCCCACCTCCTAAATTAGGTCTGGCAGCAAGGGGGCAAACATCGGAGCGGGAGCGGAGTGGGACAGCATAGCACAGCGGACAGGTGGGGACAGGCCCCGGTGCGGTGGAGACAGCGGCAGTGGCACTGGGGGGCTGCTCCCAACTCGAGCAAATTAAGCTGCAGTAAGCGCGTCCGAGGCGGATCGGGTGGAGGCGGTCCCTATCTAGGCGACAGCGCATACAGCGGGCGGAACCACAGATTGGACTCCAAGAATCAACGCCTCCAGGGTCCAAGGCCGCACACGGTGCGCAAGACCGTAAAGAGTTCACCACTGCCCCAAAGGGTTTCACGGCTGGCCGAAGACACCAACACCAAGGCTGAAACCAGGGAACAGATCTTGGCGGCGGGGCCGCGGCGGGCCCGCCGGTCTGACCACAGCAAACTAGCCGCGATAGGAGACGCCCTTCCAAACGAACACTGGCGCAGGAGAACCACACTACCGGCACGCAACAGGTCGTCCGCAAACGGAAGGAATAGCGGCTGTTGTCCGCGGCAGCCGGGGGCCACCGCCCACACGCGAAAACACAGAATCGCACCACGGGACATAGGAGTGAGGCAAAGCTGAGCGACCCTAACTCAGCGTCATCCAAGCATCCAGAGGTGATCCACACGTGCAGTACACGCAGATCTAGTGGGGAGGCAGAAGACCGACCACCTGGGAGCCCCAACATGTCTACAGTGAGGAAAAAAGGGGAAAGAACACTGAAAGAGATGTTGACCAAAGGCTCCTTGTCCGGGGAGAAGGGGGACGAACTTCCCGGCCCCTAAAACACAAGCAGAACAAGGCGATGGAGAAGCGCCAATCACACGACTATTCCTAGAAGCTCTTTTCAATACGCTGCGAGAGGATTTTCAAACGCTGAAGCAAGAGGTGGCAAGTGAGGTGAGCAGAGATCCGACGCGACGTTGACGAAATTGGAGAGCGAGTCGCCGCCATCGAGGAGCGTGAGCAATCCAAAGGCGAAGAGATAGAGCAACTACAGCAGGAGCTTATTCGACTGAAGGATCAGCAGATAGACTTGCAAGCCCACGCGGAAGACCTTGAAAATCGGTCACGCCGAAACAACATCCGCGTTAGGGGGGTTCCACTGAAAGAAGAGGGGCCAGACACCGCCCGATATCTTCAAGACCTGTTTAGGGAGATCCTGGAAGAGCCCCTAGACTTTGACATTCGCATTGATCGTGCACACAGGGTGAGAATGGCACGGCGGGCACCAGCCCCTCCGCCGGACATTCTAGCGTTTTTCCCAGATTTCCCTCTCAAAGAGTGCATACTACGTGAAGCCAGACGTAGGCAACCCCTCAAATACCAAGGTAAACCCATAGCACTATACCAAGACCTGGCCTCTACCACTCTACAAAAGAGAAAAGCATTCAAAGAAGTGACAACGTTTCTGAAGGATAAAGGAGTGTCCTACTCATGGGGCCACCCATTCCGATTGATTTTCAAGTGGGGAGACAAGCTGCATCAAATGAGATCACTACATGAAACGTGCGCGTTCCTGGGCCTCGAACAACGGGACTCGGAGGAATCGCCCATCCGCACACAAAGATCCTCGGGGGAGGATGGCAAAGAGCAGGCCGCAGACACTTGCCTAAACGGGAAACACGGCCGGATCACACCACCATCACACAAGAACGACTGGCAGCCCTGGAGGCAGTTTCGAGGGACACTACCTCGCCGGACAAACTTTGAGATGCATAGGGGGACGATATTGCACTAAACTATAGCCAGCTGGGGGGGGGGGGGGAGGGGCCTGGGGCACTTGGTCCACATTTTCACCCCGATTTCTCACTTCCAAATGTCCGCGTCACAGAATGTTGGACATTGGACTATGGGTACACCTGGGGTATGTCTAGTTGGGGTTAGGGAGGGATGGGGGAGGACCCGGGGGGGGGAGGCGGAGGGAGGGACTCAGGGGGAGGGGGGAAGCATGAAGGTGGGCAAGACGCACTCCCAGCACAGACTCCATACAAAGAGAAGATACGCCATAGGGAAATTTGAAGGGAGGGAGTTGGGGTTAGGGAGGAGGGAGGGAAGGGGAACCGGTGTGCTAATGGAGAGTGGGCATGGACGTAAGCCAGAGCCATTGACACATGGAACAAGGGCCCAGGGGCGCAGACACACGCGAAGCAAACCCAGCCTACCAAAGACACAAGCACAAACACCACTTGTAAACCCAATATGTCGCAACATGTTCTTCGGGTGTTGACCCTCAATGTGAGGGGTCTAAATAACCCTGTTAAAAGACGAGCTATCATATCTTATCTGGAGCACTCTGGGGCAGATGTGTGCCTCCTACAGGAAACGCATCTCCTCTCTAAGGATTGGCACAGAATGAGGTCCCGCGCATTTCCCCAACAATTTTACTCCTCTACTATGGATAAGAAAGCAGGGGTGGCCATATTGCTAGCTAGGAAATTTCGAGGCACAGTGGGAGACAAGGTAGCAGAAATCAAGGGTAGGCTCTACAGGCTCTGGGTCGGGGGAGCTTCCATAGTGGTGGGGTCCATCTACACCCCAAATGAAGGACAAGAAAAGTTCATCAAGGGAGCCATATCAGAGGTACTCAGTCCGCAAGACAGACGGATATTAGTGGGAGGCGACCTCAACCTGGTCATGGACTCAGAGAAGGATAGATCCGGGCAACGGCATGGCCAAACAGGAGCCCTATCAGAGGAAGGGCAGGAATGGCTGGCACATAGGGGGCTGGTAGACATATGGCGAGAGGCTCACACTCATAGCAAGCAATACACTTATTACTCAAACGCACACCATACGTATGCCAGATTAGACCACTTCATAGGGTCGACAGAAATCAATGCCCTAGTGGACACAGTAGACATTACTCCAGTGGGGCTCTCAGACCACGACGCGGTGATAGTGACACTGGACGTGCCCCCAACTCAAAGACCAAGGGGGAGGTGGAGACTCAGGGAGAATCTGCTGCTGCGCAAAGAAATATCCCAACAGGTACACAAATGTATCACTGACTACCTCGCGATGAATGATACACCGGAGACGTCTCTAACAGCGCTATGGGGGGCCCTCAAGGCGGTCGTGAGGGGGAATTGATAGCCATCTCCGCAGCGGAGCTCCGGGACCGGAAAGAAAAGAGAGAACAGCTTACGGCCAATGTGGTGGAGCTGGAGCGAGTACACAGCCGGACAGGTGCCCCTAGAATATGGCGTCAACTGAAGGCAGCCAGAGCGCAGCTGGCAGGCCTGGACCTCGACAGGGCGGAATATGCGGCTCTGCGGCTCAAACACTCATACTACGTAGGGGGAGATAAGACAGGACGCCTTCTGGCCAGTAAACTAAGAGCCCATGCCCAGAGGTCCAGGATTGCAGCCCTTCGGAACCCCAAGGGGGAGGTGGTAGAACGAGACGACCAGATAGCTGAAACTCTCAGAGAATTCTTCGCCTCCCTATATAGCAAAGATGCTCGAACTCAACCAAATGGAGAGTCGTATCTGCAACATGCCGCTACCACGGCCTTAAACACGGTGGGAGCAGAAGCACTGGACGCGCCGATCCGAATCGAAGAAGTGATAGGTGCCATTTCCCGTCTCAAACCACTGAAAGCTCCAGGGCCGGATGGCTTCTCGGCGGGGTTTTATAAAGCGTTCTGTCCACTCATCGCCCCGATTTTAACTCGCCTTTTTAATTCGTTCCAGGGCCCCGGATCTATTCCCGCAGACATGCTCGCAGCAGATATAGTGGTCCTTCCCAAGCCCGGAAAAGACACTACTCAATGTGGCTCATACCGGCCGATCTCCTTACTCAACCTGGATCTCAAATTGTTTACAGGGGTTCTGGCGTCTAGACTGGGCCCATGCATGCCAGGCATTATCGAACCAGACCAATCCGGGTTCATTCCCAATAGACAAAGCAGCGATAATACCAAACGAATCATGCATATAATTGATAAAGCCCACCATAACCAGACGGATGCCCTTTTACTGTCAATAGATGCTGAAAAAGCATTCGACAGGGTAGACTGGGGCTTTATGGATAAGACATTGGCGCACTTTTGCTTGGGTGAGCGATTTAGGGCATGGGTAACAAGCTGTTATGACAAACCCACGGCTACGATCCGGGTCAACGGAACCAGTTCCCAGCCCTTTGACATTCAAAGGGGCACGAGGCAAGGATGTCCGTTGTCACCTCTCCTATTTGCGTTATATGTTGAGCCCCTAGCACAACGGATAAGGGATAACCCAGATATCCTCGGTATCCCCTTTGGAGGGGAGAAACACCCAATCAGCCTCTATGCGGACGATATCCTGGCAGCCCTAGAGATACCCAAGCGCTCGGTCCCGGCTTTCCTGCGGGAACTGCACGATTTTGGTGAGGTTTCCGGCTTTAAGATTAATGTGGGGAAATCCATGATATTACCACTTGGTCTCTACGAAACTACACCAGGGGCACCACACGGCGAGTTCGGGGAGCTACAACTTCAAGACAAGATCCCATACCTGGGGATAGTCTTGACCCCCTCCACAGAGCACACAATCGCCCTAAACTACTCCAATCTCCTTTCGCGTGTTCAGGGAGATCTGCGTAGATGGCAGAAGCAATCCCTGTCGCTCCTGGGCCGTATCGCTGCAATCAAAATGTCTATCTTGCCTCAAGTGCTATACTTCTTTCAGACCATCCCAGCCTGGCCTCCCAAAGGCGTCATTCATAAATTGCAAAGTGCTGTGCAACAATTCATCTGGGCCGGGAAGAGGCCGAGGATGAATAGGGAGCTAGCTCATCGTCCCCCGACGAAGGAGGGCTGGGAATTCGCAATTTATTGGATTACTTCCGGGCGTCGCAACTCAGATACTTGGTCGAATGGAATAGACCGGAATCAGAAAAGAGGTGGCTGTTTCAAGATAGGGCGATGGCACAGCTAGACCTCTGGAAAGTACCATTCCTCAAACGCCCGGATAGGCCCCCGAACCTTACACTCTCCCCATTCACACGCACTGTTATGCAAGTGTGGGACACAGTGGCGACAAAACGTGGACTTACCTCCTTTCCCTCGCCGTTAACTCCCATATTCGACAACCCGGAATTCCCACCGGGGCTTGAAAAGCGAGCGTTCCCACAATGGAGGGCGTCAACATGCAAGTCAGCCGGGCACCTATTCGACCTAGAGGGGTTCCTCCAACTCTCAGAGATATCACAGGCCTACGACGTCCAGAGACCGCAGAGACTCCAATATTTCCAAATTCGCCACTGGCTAACACACCCAGACGTGCGCCCGTTGGTCGGTAGAAAACTGACGGCCTACGAGAAATGGCTCGTCACCAAAACCTCGGATAAGAGGATGATTTCCGAACTCTACCGACTGATTCGCCTCCCGGCTCACCCGGGACCCTCGGCTGGACAGAGGAGATGGGCAAGGGAGCTTGGTAGAGAGCTGACCGGAAAAGAATGGCGGGACATTTATTTTAGGGCAAACCACACGGCTAGGAACACAGCAGGCAGGGAGGCTGCGGTCAAGGTAGTAACATATTGGTATTTGACACCTGCCAGACTACATAAGGGAAACCCCGATCGTAGCCCTACATGTTGGAGAGGATGTGACGAAGAGGGCACACTGACTCACCTGCTATGGGACTGTAGGGAAGTGACAGGATACTGGACGGCAGTCCTAGACGATATAGACAAACAATTCGACACAGAAATCCCACGCTTCCCGGCCTATACCGTGCTGGGGCTCCCTAACCCGATTACGTACCCACTGAAGTCAGTTAGGGGAAGGCAGATGGGCCTGGCTATGGGAGCAGCGGTGCAACACATTCTCTCTCTATGGGGCACACGGAATAGACCAACTCACACGGGGTGGCTACACAAACTGTGGTACACGTTGGGCATGGAGAGAATCCAAGCTAGCCTTACACAATCCTCAGACACGTTTGCTACCACATGGCAGCCCCTACTATCACTACTAGCGATGGAATTCAACGAAATCACCTGCCCGAAATACCTTCGCCTTCTGCGACTAACTGTTATCCCACAACCTGGGGCAGCTTCCTGAGACACGGCGCACACGGGCTCTATATACACCGAAACACCAAGGATCCGCCATAGCACACCGGTTCGGGGAGGGGGGACATAGGGACGGGGGGGATGGGAGTTGTATATTTTATTAGCTATTGTATGTTACACGGACAAGCTGGGCCTCCGGCGGGGGCCCGAAATAGGATAAATAATATATGTATTATGTCTTTTCACTTATCTGCAAACCAATAAAACAAAGTTAAACATAAATATAGAATTTATATCTCAATTAGAGTATGGATTTCCCTATCAATTAGATAAATCCCTATATGTCTCTCCACACACATGACATCATAATTCAGACACAGAAAAGACCATAAGGCCCAATTAAATCTTAAGCAGACTCCCTTTTCTGTATTTTTGCTGTTTCATCAACATGTCTGCCTTTGACGCAGATGTCGTCTGTCCTTATCTTTCCAAAAACCTGTGACAGTGTCAAGTCACTCAGACATAGACATAAAAAAAAAACCTGATTCGATCTTAGTCTGGAACAAGTGTCTTGTTATCTCTATATCAAGGACAAACAAGAGCAATAGTCTAAACAGTGTAGTCTGCATTGTATTTTTACCTTATTTGTTTATAAGAATGCGGCTTAGCCTAAGATCTTGATGTTCATTGGTTATACCTGACATTCCCAAGGTGATGTTCAAAATTCCATCCTAGATTAAATATAGTATAAAAGGGCTGCTACTTGTCAGGAGAGGTCCTTCACCCCAGATTATTTTGCAAGATACTGCCAGGCACAATTATGACTGCCATAGATGCTGCTGTATCGCACTTTCTACTGAAAGCTGATATCAAGCCTGAGTCCGGGAGGTGAGGAGCTAATGCAACGTGTATTTACCTTACACAGGGAACGTGGTCTCCCCGCCTACTGATAATTACAGCACTTGGCTGTAAACAGGTATGCAGTGCACTGATTCTACCTAAGAAATTCTAGACGCAAGTTATACTACTCCATGCTCTCCTAGCGTGGCACATAAAAGTGGGTTTTAGGGTGTTGTGGGTGTTGTTTTTTTTAATGACATTTTAACCATGGTAGAAAGGTTCATTTTATTCTTGTTCACAGCATGCATTTGTGCTGTTTTAATTCTATTCTGTGTGGTTGTTTTAGATGTGCTAAGCAAAGGGGTGAGCCTTTTGAAATAAACACATTTCAGTTAAAGTATCTTTTCTTGATGCAGTTTTTGTGTGTGTGTGTTATTAAGAAGAACGGAATAGGTTTGTTTCCAATCACTATAGTGTCCTTGGATCCCTATTTAGGCATTGTTAGTAACTCAGAAGCATTGACTCCACTTCAGCTATGTATTGGGTGGGGTTTTGTGGGGCTACAAAAACCTGTCTTTCATATTCAAGTGTTGGTGCATTGAACTAAGTTCACGCATGTCACCCGTGGGTGTGAAAACAAACCGTGTTGAGCTGAACCAAAGACTCAGTTTACACAACAGCGTTTCTTTGTTTTGTTTTACATAGCCACACAAATCGGGATTTGCATCACGTAGTAAATACCAAAATAGAATTTGCATCAGGGTTGTGTCTAAGAAGAGATGCAACCCCAACACAAAATCTTAGTGAATCTGGGCCCATATTTGCAAATTGTGCTCGGTGTTTTATGAATGCAATCTGATTTTGCGAACCAACCCATGTGCTAATAGGTATTAATCGTTCACAGAATACCGAATTGCAGGGGGTCGCAGAAAGACTTGCCTATTTTGTTTTCAGTAGGCAGGTCACAATTTCGGATTCTCTGTGATTGGCTGCAAACATACAAATGGTACAAGAGACAACCGACCATCCTTATGATTGTACTCCAAAACTGAAGAGGCCTGTGTTCCTAAAAGGAACTGGTGCTGCTTTTTTTAAGAAAAAAGGTTTAGTTTTGGACCCTGCCTGCTCTGCCTGATGCTACCAACAGACTTTCCAAAGGAGAAGGGTCCTAAAGGGACCCCTTCCCATTTGCGAATCAGTAACCACCCCAACTCAATGGGTTGGTAACTTAGCATTTGTTTGCGATCACATTTGTGGTTGTAAAACATTGTTACTGTTTGTAAGTTATATTCCACTTGCATCAGTTGAATTAGTTTGCATGAAGTTTGATCTTCTGCTCTCGCCTGAAAAAATAAACCTCCAGACCACTGAGGGATCCTTTACTTTAACTGTAGAGGTGAACTTCTTTGCTGTCAATCCTAAAGGTGATCACCTCCATTAGTCCTGCAAGCAAATTCCCTGCACTCCAGCCGATGAACTACAATAAACCCTACCCTCTCTCCACTGCCCACCTCCTCCCCAGACACTTGCTTTTAAGGGTTTCATGAGCAAATCGAGTATTTTCTTAGACATGTCTTTGACTGATGCATGTTTTTGATTTCCCCCAACACAGTTAAATCTGCAAGATGAAGCCTTGCTCCAAGAAGTGCACGAGATGCAAGAGTTGGTTGGATTTGGCAACCCATCATTCTGAACTGGCTTACTGTAGCACTGGCCACAGAGGGCAAACCGAAGGCCAGGTCATCTGGAAGAGGATTTCAAGCTTACCTACTACCAGACTTCAGGACTGCAATAACAAGAGGGATTCACAGTGGGACTAGGGCAACGTCTCTTTCTTGTGACATAAATGAGTCTGGAGGATGTAGACGTACATTAAATTAATGGATATGAACTCTGTATTATATTTTAAATATAAAACCATAGGGTGTCTATGTTCATTTGATAATATCTGTTTTAATATTCCTTTTAGTTTCAACGTGAAATTGTTCCCAACTCCAGATTTGTTGGTTGCGCTAATGGCAATTCAATCACTGATGTTTAGTACGTAACCCATACCATACAGAATTACTTGTTTAAGAATTATTATGACCTCCTTAGAAGAAATTACCAATGAATTTGCACTATTTACATCAAAATTGCATCTTCTGTGGCTGAAAAATTAAGTTCAAACTGCATATGCCTCAAATAGTATTAACCTATCTTTGGCATTCACAAGGACTTTAAGGTAAACTGGGCCTTCTAGCAATCTCCAAAATTAAATAAGGTTTCTCCCTTTGCCATTAATGACATGTAAGAATATGCAATCCAGCATTTCAGTCATTGCGTAAATGAAGATTTGTGTTATTTAGCTAGGTATTATTAAGATTGTATTAAAGCCTCTTGATTCAGAAGTGAAAAGGGATAGTCCCTGGTGTACAACTGGCAGGCACAACTCTACACGAATATATTGTCTGCTTGAATGGAAACCCCAGGCGTAAGTGCAATCTCACATTTCCTGACTCCCTTTTGTGTTCACATGGTAACATTTTTCCTTGTGGAGAGATGTTTCCCTATACCCCATAAACAAATGTGTGTGAAGCTCTTTCACATACTTATTGACCCCCTTTTCACATACACTCCTCCAAATATTGCACTCCTTATTGCTATAAATGAGTGTATATTTAGAAGTGCTATGAGTGTGGCTAAAAAGCATTGAAAATGCTTGTGTCCGCCCATGAAATTACAGTGTTGTCATTCTTCAACATATTTACAATTTAAACTCCACTCACACTCCCTTGGGAATACTGTTTTAGATGCCACTAGCTTGGTGACATAAATGGCCATATTTAGTATTTGGTGGAGTGGGAATCCTGCTGCAAATTGAAAGTACTGCCTAACGTCCAGACCAAAGTTTGTCTTCCCCATTTAGAAGTTGGGGATCCACTGTAGTGGCATGACGTCTTTCTGGTGGGTTACAAGATCTGACCCGAGGGGTGAGAACTCTGGCTTGAGGACTGAGAGATTTGGCTGGTGGAAGCATTAGTTTGACTGGTGGCAGCTGAGGTTCGGCTAGTGGATTGCAAGGCCCAGCTGGTGTATGCAGAAGTCCAGCTAGTGGGTCCTGCTGTCAGGTCGATGGTTCCTGAGGCAAGAAATGTGGGTCCTAAGATCTGCTGGTTGGAGCTGAGGTCCAGCTCTGGGGACCTGATGTTTAACTGGTGGTTTCTGATAGTCAATTGTTGCTTCTGAGAGATCCTGGGGTCATGCTCGTTTTAGATGAGATCTGGCTGGTATGCTTCTGAGATCCTGTTTGGGGGCTTTTGGAGTCATGCTGGATCTTTAGGTCTAACTGGTTTGTCACAAGGTCGAGCTGGTGAGTCATACGTTCTGGCTGGTTTGTTATGCAGTCCTGCTGGTAGGTATTGAGGGTCTGTGTTTTTTCTGGTGGGTTCAAAAGTTAGGCTGGGAGTCTGCAAGATCTGGCTGATTGGTCCTGACTTTAGGCTGAAGGATCATGCAGTCCATCTGGTAGAAGGTGTGTTCCAGCTGGAGGAGCTGAAGTCAGAGTTCTAGTTACTGAGGTTCCTTATGTGAGAACTAGAGTTCCTCAGAGGTAAGCTGATCACGCTGTTAAGTATTGAAGACAAGAAAAAGGGTTGTGAGGTAGGACAGGCTTTTTTAAATGTCTAGTTGACAGGTTCTGACTTGGGTTGTTTCCTGAGGTCTGTCTTGTGTCTCCTCAAGCCTGGTTGTCAGGTTTCAAGGTCTGGCTTGTGAGTACCGAGGTCCGACTGGCATTTGATGGTGGGGGCAGAGGTGTTCTGGTGGTAGCAAAAGCATGGGTGGGGGGTCAGTAGTCAGCTCACCTGGCTCCCGGGTACAGAGGCCTGGCTATTGAGTCAGAGGATCTGGTAGGGGCATTCCCAGGTCCAGTTGGTGAGTCCTTAGCCACAAGGTCTCTGACACTTGCCTGGTAAGATGCCAAGATCCAGCTTGTGGATTTGTATGTGAAGTGGTGGGTCCAGGAGACAGTGTTTGCAGATTCTGAAGCCTGTCTGAGGGTTCCTAATGCCTGTTCTTTGTGTTCTGAGGCCAGTGTGACAAGTCCAAAGACCTAGCTGTTGTGCAATGGTGTCTGGCTAGCGAGTCTTGAGTTCTGGCGCTTGTGCTCTGAAGTCCAGCTGATGGGTCCCAAGATCCAGCTTATGGGTGTCAGATACACATTGTGGCTTCTGAGATATGGTTTGTGGGCTGTGACATCTGGTGGGTGCCAAGATACAGCTTCTGGATTCTGATGACAGGCTGGTGTTTCCCAAAGCCACGCTGATTTGTACTAAAGACAGACTGGTGTGTTACGAGGCTTACTGACGTGTTATGAAGACTGGCTGACATGCCCAGACCCCAGGCCGTTGTTTACTAAGGTCTAAATGGCGTGGGTTTGCGAGATCTGGGTGGTGGACTCCGAGACCTGGCTGGAGGATCACAAGGTCTGGTTGGCATGTTAAAAGGTCTTATATGTGGATCACAAGGTATTGCTGGCAGGTCTTGAGGTCTTGGTGGGTCATGAGGTCTGGACGGCAGGGTGCGAGTTCTTGTTGGCAGGTGGCAAGGTCAGGTTGGCAGGTTGCCTGGTCTGGCTGGTGGGTCTTCAGGTGTGGCTGCAGGCCGCAAGGTCTGGCAGGTAGTTCATGAAATCTGGCTGGAGGGTTGGTCCATGGATTATGCTTGTTGGTTCAGAGGATAACCGCTATGGTCTCAAGGTCGGGCTTGTGGTTCCTGAGGTGACTGGTGTGTCCTGGTATCCGGCTGGTTATTTCCGAGAGCCTCCTGTCTTCAGGGAAGCATGATTGATAAGTTGGAACAATTGCTACACAGAGGGCAGTACACACTTGTTTGCTGGTAACTTATGCCCTCAGTGTAGAAAGCATTGCGACGGCTACTATTTGTGAGATTATGGGAATGGTGTTGTTGGGAAGTGCATTGCCAACTTTTGCACTTGTCACCCCTTTTACGTATATATACTCTCACTATGTTTATTCTATGAGGTATGGCATACTATGGTAATGTTTATATCTGTTATGGACACTCAGGGTATGGGTCATCAAGCCCATCGTATCTCTGTCCCATTCTTAACCTAATGCAAGGACACAAACCTTCTTTGTTAGCTTATTTTAATACAGGGCTTTGAATGCCTATATCACATATTTACAGCCACATTTATGGAGCACTACCTCATACCTCCACGTATGGATGCCCTCACCAATTCTTTATTTGCCACATCAACTTCATTACAGCTTTTAGAGTCCCATGACGCGTTTCGACTTCCGTCTTCTTCAGATGGTAACTACTCACAGCTGTTTACCATGTTGTGCGTTTTGTCTTGTGCAGAGCATTGTGAGATATGCAGTTCTTGTCATGGTGAATTAATATTTGTATATATTGTTTCTGCTGAGTGCTCTTTTTCAACACAAGTTTCTTTTCCTTTTATTCTTGTTTGTCCATTCCCATGAATGCTCTTTTTCTAATTCGACATTTAATATATGTTTCTGCAAAGTGCTGACTCCTAGGCCCTTTCTCCCTTTTCAATCCCGGGCCACATCGGTACTTAGAAACCAAAGGTCATAGCCTCACCTTTATTTTACGATGAGGCTGTCCTTTTGAAACAATATTATGCCAAGTGGAATTTGAAGTATTAGACACTCCAGTCTTGCGTCTTCAAGTGGTGAGTGCACTCCGCAGGAGATTGGTATCTCCTCATCTGCTTCGTAAGTATTTGTGCACCGGGCGCTGCCAACAGTAAAAATGTTTGATGCAAAGGTGGTCAAAAAAGCGGCGTGCTCTTGCTGAGAAAGTTCATGTCTGTTGGGGTCAGTTTGTATAACTGGACCTCCTTGAATTAAATAATTCATCTGCAGCAAAGACTATACCAGGAATACCAGGGACACTATCTGCAATGTGATAACATACATTATGTCATTATGGCACTCATTATATCGGACATTCATAAAGCTAATGTGCAGTCCTTTGCCGCTGTTTGCTCTGTTGGAATTTACCAATAGGAGGGAGATCAATGTATTTTAAAAGGAGACGAACTGTGCGTGCTGACAGTAACTTTATTGAGGAACATTCAGAAAGGCAATTTGCACCGAAACGCTTTTGTTCATATTAAAGGATTAATTGAGATGCCTCGTGAGTGCTCTGCAACTTTTTGAGCTGGATATATATATATATATATATATATATATAATTCAGAAGTTGCCCTGAAGCTTGAAGACGCCACTCCACGAAGGAAGGTTCAACTAAACCTTTATTTCCAAACCAGCTCTTGCCTTCCAATTATTCACATCCCTGACGCGTTTCGGAGCTGCTGCTCCTTCATCATAGGGAAACCTGGCAGTCACGGATATACGCAGCACGCACTCACTCCACTTTACGTCTTTTTAGGTCTCGCGCCTAGCGTTGCACTGTAGGTCTCGCGCCTAGCGTTGCACTGCGCAGCAGTGCTCGCGCAGCGCGAGACATTTAGTAGCTGAAAAACGGGGATTCAGCACTGACCTAGGAATCGCACATGCTCGTGCGTGTGCGATTCCTTTTGTGCTACCCCATTGGCGTTTTCGTGCGTCTTTTTATAAAAGACTGCACGCAATTGGCCAAAGGCGGGCGCATTGCTCCGCCAATGGCCTATTGGTGACTATTACGCGCTTGGTGCGCGTAATAGACACCAATAGGCCATGTGGTTTCAATTATCGTGCCCAGACACGGGCGCGATAATTGAAACCACATGTTTTGCTGTGGCGCGCGCGCGCGCACCACTCGCGGGCGTGTTTTTTGTTTTTTTTTACAATAGTGATCGATTTCGCGATCGCTTTCACTGCCGCTTGATAACTGAAGTGACTGAGTAATTTTAAGGAGCATTTTCGAAAAGATCTTCATCTCCCTTCCATGCGTATGTATACACGCGTGTCCTGTCTGCGTTATCTTCTGAATTGACAGTTCTCGGATAACTCATGAATCCGCACCAAAAATAAGATGTTAAGCAACTTGCTTTTAATATCTTTCGATTCGAAATGTGTTACTCCAAGGCTGCGTTTTCAATTTGCCTATTTTTGAGAGCCTTTTTGGCAGACATCAGCTTATGTGCTGTGAGTCTATGGTTATGTATGTGCAGCCTTTACACGTCTTACCAGCAAGTGTGTGTGTGACAATGACATAGTTCTGCCTGTATTGTACAGTGCTGCCTGCGCTGTGCCCGTTCTGTGAGTGAGAGAAGCTTACACTCTATTCTGTGTATGGGAGAGAAGCTCGTTTTGTTGCTTTATGTAGATAACAGAAGCTTGCCACGATACCTTCTCTATTAATTATGTGTCTATGAGGAAATACATGTTGTTAAACCTGTTTGTAAAGCAGGAGCTTAGAATGTAAGGTGTAACTCTTGTATAGCATACATCTTGTATACATATGGCTTTACATTTTATTGGGGGTGGGGCCAAGTGACGTGTTTGTACCTTTGCTGCCAGCTAGCCTGCCTGTGTCTGAGAGGAGTGTTTGCATTGCTGCTTCTTGTACGCTTGCCTGTGTCTTAGAGAAGTGTTTGTACTGTTCCTCCCTGCTCGCCTGCTTGTGTCTGAGGAAATATTTGTACTGCTCCTGATACCTGTGCTGTGCCTCGTCTGCTTGTGAGGGAAGTGTTTGTAGCTCTGCTGTCTGCTCGCCTGCCCGTGTCTGAGGGAAGTGTTTGTACTGCTGCTGCCTGTACGCTTGCCTGTGTCTTAGAGGTGTTTGTACTGCTCTTGCCTGCTCGCCTGTCTGTGTCTGAGGGAAGTGTTTGTACTGCTGCTGATACCTGTGCTGTGCCTGGTCTGCTTGTGAGGGAAGTGTTTGTAACTCTGCTGTCTGCTCGCCTGCCTGTGTCTGAGGGAAGTGTTTGTACTGTGCCTAGTCTGCTTGTGAGGGAAGTGTTTGTAGCACTGCTGCCTGCTCGCCTACCTGTGTCTGAGGGAAGTGTTGGTACTGCTGCTACCTGTGATGTGTCTAGTCTACTTGTGAGGGAAGTGTTTGTACTGCTCCTGCCTGCTCGCCTGTCTGTGTCTGAGGGAAGTGTTTGTACTGCTGCTGATACTTGTGCTGTGCCTAGTCTGCTTGCGGGGGAGGTTTTTTGTAGCTCTGCTGTCTGCTCGCCTGCCTGTGTCTGTGGGAAGTGTTTGTGCTGCTGCTGCCTGTGCTGTGCCTTGTCTGCTTGTGGGGGAAGACTTTGTCTGCTCGCATGCCATGCCTATGTCTGAGGGGGGTGTTCGCGCAGCTGCTGCCTGCTCCTTACCCGGATGCTGGTGCGTTCCTCCCTTGAAGAAGGCCGCGCGCTCAGGTGGCAGCGCGCGCAGGGGGGTGCTGCTGTCCTAGGCTCCCGTATCAGCATCTCGAGGCCCGGCTTAGAAGCAGTCAGCTGTGCTCGTCTGGTGATTAATGCGCTGCTTGCTGGGGGTGGTGAAGGGATAAGGGCGAGAGGGGCTACTCCTAGCCAAGGTATCGAGCATTACTCCAGAGTAATGTGTTCATTAACTTAAAGCACAGGCAATAACCCTTGGCGGCTGGCACCGTCGAACGTACAAGTGTCTGCAGGAGCGCGCACCGGTGATTCATGGCGGAGATGAGCGGGAGACGCGCCGTATCCAGCAGGGATTCCTTTATCTCCGCACCCGCTACATGTGTGTGCGCAGACGGCAGCTCACGGAGCGCGAGGGCTTACGTCTTCCATTTTTTCGTTATTATTATAATATTTTTATTGCATTTTGATTGTCCCCAACATACTCGACTCATTGTGTTCTATCCAGCCATTACTTGTTGCGCTTGTGCCTTTATACTCACACGATGTGCTGCCTCTAGAAATCGACTATGGAAGGCAATGATGAGATTTTTGAACGGGCCATTACCTCGCCTGACATGTGACCGACTGTCCCAAACCTATTACCTGTGAGATCTGAGATGAAATCGCTAGTCACATATTTTCAGATGTAGCCCCTTCTAGAAAATAGAAGCCCACTTTCTAAAACGTCCTGGTCTGGGGCGTTATATTCAGGTCCAATGGAATTATGCAATTGTGTGGCCATGGCTTTTCCGCATATTCATGAATTTGCCGCATTTGCCATACAATTCATCATCTTCTGCATAATTTGCAGCTTTTAACAAAAATAAGTTTGTATCTCAAATAGATTAGACGTTAAAACAAAGGTGCCACGCAATAGCCAGCCCTTTGTTGTGCTGGAGCAGGTTATTTTCAGTTGCTGATTGCTGTGTTAGACTGATACTAATGAGGTGAAACCTTTTCCCCTGACAGAGTTAACGTGTAAAAAAAAAAAATAACAAAATAGTGCCACAAAAATTGGCACTGTATGCCGCATAATGTTCTTTTTGTGTTTTATAATTTAGTCTTCTCCTACCTCATAATTCTAGTGACCCTGGTTATATTCGAGTCAGTTATTAAAGTGGACTGGTGCAGGGCCTCGTCAGCATTAGTTTCGACCGTATAAGGAATGAGTAACTGTGTATCGCCCTAGACTCGTCAGCAGGTCGTTACATCCAGCAAGGTTTGAATAGGACTATGTGCCTCTCTGCAAGCAATCGTCAGTTGACTTTCAATCCTATGCCGCTTAAATAGGACTGTGTACCGCAGCGACAGCTAGAAAGGACATTAAATGTGTCGAACCTCCCAGTACACACACTGCAAACCACGCAACCAGATACCTTTCAAAAAGCCTCTGATGAACAGGGGAGCAGGTGAACTGAGAGAGGGAGGGATAAAGCTGAAGACCCCGCAGGAAGTTAAATGGATAAAGCTGAAGACCCCGCAGGAAGTTAAATGTTGGACTTTCTGCCCTCAAATCTTTATTTCAGTTCCATTTACATAAGAAGAACATTCTTGTGTGGTACCTGTCTCCATCCTGGGTAAATGTGTGTATGCGTTCAACAGTGTATCCCTGGTGGGCAACATAACCAGCAGTATCAGATTCCCAAAGTCATTAAAGTAGCAGAAGAGACATCATACTGCATTTGAGTGCCCCCGGCCTTTTACCCCTGAAGACATTGTGTAATCTGACCTCATGCAATCTTTAAAGTGATGGGCCAGCGTATTTCTTAAACAGTCTGTCTTGCAGCATTTGACCCTTCAGTTTTATTGGTTCGCTTGGCAGAGGTCAGTTCTGCCTGTATGGTACCGGATGCGGTTGAATCCTTCAATTACTTGCCTTTGAGGTCTTTTATCTGATGATCCCATCCCTTTCTCTGTGGGGGTTCCCAGGGCTTTTCACTAACACTGATGCCCTTTAATCCCTCTGCACAGCTATACTGATCCTGTTGTCTGCCTTCAGTGCTTCACCCATGCAAAAGACACCCATCCATAGGCACCATTGGACAAGGCTTGTTTGTATGCAGTCCTGTGTGTTTGTCTGTTCCTTGGAAAAAGCATGAGGATCATAGGCTGTTGTGGCGATAGTGAGGTGCTCCTGTGATGTCCTTTTTAGGTCGAGCCTAGGCAGCGCATGCACTGCTCTGCTGCATGCTGTATTGGAGTAGGAATAGAAGCCCCGCCCACTCTCCGCCCATATTTGTCATTGGCTTGTGCCATTGTCCTTCATAAATGCTGGCTTCTCATTCGTTAATAGGCTTGTTAGTTCCTCCTTAGTACCGCATTGTCTTCATTTGTAACCTCCCATGAGGACTGGCCCTTTTACTTTGGTTGTTACACAGTACGTCTTTTTTAGTCTGTAAGCACTATTTTCTTTAATGAGTTTCTCCTACTGCAGGCACTACATGCTTTTTTGCTACATTCAGAGTGCCATGCGTGCTTTCACTTTCAGAGCAGCCTGGGACAATGGCGTCCGCTTCTTTGAATATGTCTTGCATTTAATTAGCAAAACAGATAAATAAAAGACATTATCATTTACAATGCCAATAGTTTAAACTCTCGCAAATGCGAGACCTATTGCATTGCAAATGCTTGTTCTTGATTGCCCCCCGGTGGGCCTCACAGGTAGGTGTAACTGTCCTTGCATCCTGGGAGTTGTAGTGCCTGTGCTGCGACGATTCCTTCCCCCCAGTGGGTTCCGTGTGCTGCCTAGTTGATACTTTTGTAATTTAATATTCAAGCCCTCCAGTGGGCCTCAGAACGTAAGTCCGGTTTGCAATGATGAATCCTTCGTGCTGCTGACAGGAATAGAACGATTCAAACCTTGCAGACCCATAATTCATTTATATAGGCGGTGCAATCTTCCACGGCCGGGCCGCCGCGTTGACATATGATTCAGAAGTTTCCCTGAAGCTTGAAGACGCCACTCCACGAAGGAAGGTTCAACTAAACCTTTATTTACAAACCGGCTCTTGCCTTCCAATTATTCACATCCCTGACGCGTTTCAGAACTGCTGCTCCTTCATCATAGGGCAACCTGGCAGTCACGGATATACGCAGCACGCACTCACTCCACTTTACGTACTTTTTCTTGATTGCCCCCCGGTGCGCCTCACAGGTAGGTGTAACTGTCCTTGCATCCTGGGAGTTGTAGTGCCTGTGCTGCGACGATTCCTTCCCCCCAGTGGGTTCCGTGTGCTGCCTGGTTGATACTTTTGTAATTTAATATTCAAGCCCTCCAGTGGACCTCAGAACGTAAGTCCGCTTTACAATGATGAATCCTTCGTGCTGCTGACAGGAATAGAACAATTCAAACCTTGCAGACCCATAATTCATTTATATAGGCGGTGCAATCTTCCACGGCCGGGCCGCAGCGTTGACATATGATTCAGAAGTTGCACTGAAGCTTGAAGACGCCACTCCACGAAGGAAGGTTCAACTACACCTTTATTTCCAAACCGGCTCTTGCCTTCCAATTATTCACATCCCTGACCCGTTTCGGAGCTGCTGCTCCTTCATCATAGGGAAACCTGGCAGTCACGGATATACGCAGCACGCACTCACTCCACTTTTTACTTTTTCTTGATTGCCCCCCGGTGGGCCTCACAGGTAGGTGTAACTGTCCTTGCATCCTGGGAGTTGTAGTGCCTGTGCTGCGACGATTCCTTCCCCCCAGTGGGTTCTGTGTGCTGCCTGGTTGATACTTTTGTAATTTAATATTCAAGCCCTCCAGTGGGCCTCAGAACGTAAGTCTGGTTTGCAATGATGAATCCTTCGTGCTGCTGACAGGAATAGAACGATTCAAACCTTGCAGACCCATAATTCATTTATATAGGCGGTGCAATCTTCCACGGCCGGGCCGCCGCGTTGACATATGATTCAGAAGTTTCCCTGAAGCTTGAAGACGCCACTCCACGAAGGAAGGTTCAACTAAACCTTTATTTCCAAACCAGCTCTTGCCTTCCAATTATTCACATCCCTGACGCGTTTCGGAGCTGCTGCTCCTTCATCATAGGGAAACCTGGCAGTCACGGATATACGCAGCACGCACTCACTCCACTTTACGAACTTTTTCTTGATTGCCCCCCGGTGGGCCTCACAGGTAGGTGTAAGTGTCCTTGCATCCTGGGAGTTGTAGTGCCTGTGCTGCGACGATTCCTTCCCCCAGTGGGTTCCGTGTGCTGTCTATGATGAAGGAGCAGCAGCTCCGAAACGCGTCAGGGATGGGAATAATTGGAAGGCAAGAGCCGGTTTGGAAATAAAGGTTTAGTTGAACCTTCCTTCGTGGAGTGGCGTCTTCAAGTTCAGGGCAACTTCTGAATTATATATATATATATATATTGATCACAGGTCGGCATACATCAAACTGATACAAAGGTCACATGCTTATTTAGCAAAGGTCAGACTACCTGATTGGTTGGAGTCCATCACTTACTGTGTCCGTGTTTGATGAGCACATTTTCAAACTTTAAAAAAAGTTTTCAATAAACTGCATACTTGTTACATCATTTGGATGTTTTCAAAACTGCAGTTCGTAATGTCAATAATTATGTAAGAAAATGCGCAAAATAAATCAGTGCTGTGAACTTGCGTCCAGCAATTTCAATCTCCAAGTGCGTGTTAGAATCCTTTAGAGACTAGCAAGCAGAATAAAATATTTCGCTGGCATCCCTTGCCCATCTCCTCCTGCAATTTCTCCTGGGCACAGGCACTTTTTAGGTCTCGCGTGGCGTTGCAGCGCAGAGCGCTGCTCGCCTCGGCGAGATTTATTGTGAAGGAGGATTTTCAGAAGGGGGCTTAGTCTCGCCCCTCATTTCCATTGGCTGGCGTCACCGCTTATGCTAAACGGTGGCCTGCCATTGGAAATGAGGGTTTTTGGTTGACGCCCTTTGGCCTCCGAGCCGGACTGGGTCGCCTGCTTTGCTGCTGTCGCAAAGCACTTTCTTATCTTTATGGGGCCATGTGTTTCTAATTAGAAACACATGGCCCCATAAAGACAAGAGATCCCCATGCTTCGGCTGCAGCGCGGTCCTCTTTCACTTTCGGGACTGCGCTTGTCTTTATTGCAGCACTCTGTGCACAACGTGAGTTTTCGTATTCCCTCTGCTGTGTGCTACTTCGCCTGAACACCCACCCCTACTCTCCGTGTAGATCTCCACATCTCAGGGCGGGTTCTTTGCTTGTTTTGCATTGCTATTGTTTTAATTGTTTCCTGCTCCTCCAGTGCCTGTCGCTGCTCCCAGCTGCTCGTGTCTTCGCTGAGTGTTCAGCTGGTTCAGCTTCGGGGCACAGCGCTTCACCCAGTTCACTGAATCTCCCAGTGCCGCTCCCCTCCCGTCCATCACTGCTTGTTATTTTCAGTGCTGCCATTGTCCTGTAATCGTTCCACCTCCCGCCCATTGAGAATTATTTCTACTTCTAATTATATTTGAAAATGCATTTTTCCCAAAGCAGTATACAACGTTGCACTGGGTCATTTAATTTAATTAGTTTTATAAAGAGCTTGGTGTTAACTTGTAGCATGTTTCGTTAAAGCGTGTGTTTGTTTCCCCTGCAGTAACGTTCCCAACCCCCTTAACTGCACATGGGTCGACGAGAGCATGCTCCCTGAGGAACGCCTTGCATTGTCTCACTTTTCTGTCTCCGTGCTGTCATCTTTGCGTCTCCCTGGCAGACTTCCTCTCTGCTCACAAGGCCCGCTTTGTGGCAGCGCTTCCTTCCATTAGCCCTCTGCTGGCACTCCTCCAGCCCTGGCACAGTTCCACTTTTTGCCAGGGGTAGCCATGGCTCAGGCTGAGAATGAGAATCACAAGCCGACTGAGCAATGCTTGTTTAACCAAACTTTGTAGGGATACCGAGCCTAATGGTCTAATCCTTCTCAGGGAATTCATCCACCCAAGCATTTTTGTTGCGTTCTGATACTCGTTTTATCGCCGTTCCCATTATTAATGGAGGAGACTACAAGTACCAGAATGCACAGGAAGGGCCTTGCTGTATGTGCCACTCACCCAGGCAAAGGGAAGCTTGTAAACGTTTGGGCCAGATAGTCTTGGTGTACAGGAAAAAACAGGTTTTTGGTTCTAAGTTTAAGCTACTTTAACTTGTTTTTTTTTTTGTAGGCACGGGGAGGGCTGACACCAAGACTCGAACCCGATTCCCTAGTTCCAAAGTCAACAGCTCAGGGTGTTACGCCACATCCTCTCTCCAAATATTGCTGGGCATAGGTATCAGTGTGTTCGGCTGGTAGTGGCCGAGATGAGTAATACATTTTTTTCTTGCTTGTTTTCCTGTAGTCACCTTGAGACAGGGGAAGTGCCTGAGGCTGTAGAAGGTCATGAACTGAGTCATTCACCCTGACACCATGTGTGACCTTGGGCTAAGTTGCAACACAGTTTAGCCATCACACATTTTGGGAAGAATATCACCAGGTGTCTCTAGTTGGGAGACTGCAACACCCTAATAGTGGTTTCATGCTATTGAACGACTGCTGGAAAAATAAAGCTATGTCTAGAGAATACCACTACACATCAGTGTGTAATTCCAAAGCTAACGGATGCACAGTCCAAACTTTTGAATTCTTTAACAAAAACTGAAAAGTGGTATGACAGACAAAGCTATCCACAGTGTTTTTGTTGGTAATTGTATTATATTGGAATTATGTACGCTTACTACCCCAACAAGGAGTTGACACGCTTTATTATGTCTTTCTTGCTCCCTAGGAATGGTGAACCCAAGCATTGCCTCATCACCGCCAATGCCTCCATTTAGATGGTTTTGAAATTGCTCTTCAAAAAATGCAAATCACCCAGGATAATGTGTTGCATGGCTAAACACTTATAGGATCCCAAAGCGAGACCTATTGGCTATGCCAATGCTTGTTCTTTTGTGAAAGGAGGCAGGCGAGTCAGTCTCCTTTCCATAAATCCAAACACAGCTTCCTCCTTTAAAGAACTGTTTGGATGTTTTAAAAACTGCAGTTTGTAATGTCATTAATCATGTTAGAAAATGCGCACAGTCCCGTTTTCTTTTGTGAAAGGAGGCAGGCGGGTCCTTCTAATTCTTCGTTCCTGCTTGACGAAGCCGCCCTGCTTGGATCTGGGGCTTGTTAAATGAGGATGCTGTGTTTGGAGTTATGGAAAGGAGCCTGACCCGCCTGCCTCCTTTCACAAAAGAAAACGGGACTGTGCCCAGGAGAAATTGCAGGAGGAGGTGGGCAAGGGATGTCAGCGAAATATTTGATTCTGCTTGCTAGTCTCTAAAGGATTCTAACACGCACTCGGAGATTGAAATTGCTGGAGGCAAGTTCCCTGCACTGATTTATTTTGCGCATTTTCTTACATGATTAATGACATTACGAACTGCAGGTGTAGTGCTAGAAATTCAAGAAGAAGGGGTCACAACGCAATGGCAAATTGGGATTGTTGAAAGGAGTCGCTCATAATATCATATTAAATAGGAGTGATACAGCTAAAGTACACAAGGTTAGAAATGTGTCTGTAACAGTAAGGGAAGAGTTAAAAGAAGAATTAGACAGGCTATTCAAAGAAGATATTATAGAGGAGACTGAAAGGATATCATCAGTAGTCGTGGTGCACCCCCCCCCCCAATAGAAAGATAGGTGTAAATTTGCATGATTTAAATGAAAGTGCCTGGGTGAGATGAAATGTTGGTAAGGCTGGGTGATACCACCATATTTACCACCCTGGACAGGAAGAATGCGTACTCTTAAATAGCACTCCATGAAGTCTCAAAGCCGCTAACCTCCTTTCTAACAGCAGAAGGAGCCTATGGATATAAGCTGATGCTATTTGGGTTGATCTCTGCTTCTGCACAATTTCAAAGAATGACGCAAAAATTATTCAGATAGGTTTCAAATATAATGTATTTTAAGGATTATATACTTGTTTAGGGTAAATCAAAGGAAGAACATGACGGCGTACTATCTGAAGTCTTAACTATCTTGGAAACAAATGGTTTAACAGTTACAAAGGAAAAAAAGTTTGAGGTTAAGTCAGTAGACTGTCTAGGACACTCTATCAGTAAAGATGGTATAGCTCCAGAAAAAAGTTTAATACAAGCAATAAAAGATGCTGCAGAACCAACCGACATAGATCAGCTAAGGTCGTTCCAGGGCTAGCTGAATAATATTCTCTGACAGAACGACCCACATGAGAGAACTAATGAGGAACCATCATATTTTTTGTGTGAAGCATTGAGTGTAGGGCTGAACTCAGCAATATAAAGGAGGCCATAGCGTAAGCTGTCACATTTAGTTCATTTGATGCCAAGTATGAATCAATCATAATAATTGATGCTGACAACATTGGTTTGGGAGTTGTTTCTTCAATAAAGTAGAAGGGGAGGATGCTAACCACAGCCTATGTGTCCAGACCATTGCGACACATAGAAAGAAATTATTCTAGTTTAGAAAAGGAAGCTGTACCTTCTTGGTGGGGCATTGAGGGGCTCCTTTATGAGGCCTTGCGTCACATCATTTATGCTGCAGTTGAGTCACTTTTTGTGACGCTGCGGCGGCGTAATAGTGCGCCACATATATCTAGGCAGATGGGTCACTTTGTAAACCCCTGCGCTACATTATACCTGTGCCAGGTATAAAGTATGCAGGGTGGGCGTTCCCACGCATCAAAGCCTCGTAAAAGTGGTGCATTGAAATCTATAAGATTTCAGTGCGCCACTTCTAGGACGCCATTGCGTCAAATCCTTATGCCTGCCTCATAGCAGGCGTAAGGGTGACGCAGTGCTACAATCATAGCCCTCCCCCTGAATTGCTGGAGTTGTGTCACGCTTCCGACACAACTCCAGCAATGCATCAGCTTTGCGCGACAGATACGTCAGTAATACTGACGTATTTGTCATTCCTTGCGACATGATGCGTCATACAGTAAATATGACGTATCCATCGTGTCGCAAGGAGGGCGCAGTGAAAACTGTTGCATCACTGTTTACACACAGCGCTGTGACAGTTTTCATAAATAAGGCCCTGAATAGTTTAGAAAGTATATTTATGGATCATAATTTTCCATGATGTCTGTTAATCGGCCATTGGTTGATTAATTCACCACTGCAGGATGTAGGTGAACCACTACAAGGGTGGCTAAGTGGTAGTATAGGTTACATTAATTTCGTTTTCATGTTGAATACATTCCAGGAGCTAGAAATGTGATAGTCGATTATCTGTCATGCCTACCGGTGAAAGAGGATAGGGCATATGAAAATGTAGAACAATTCAATAGGGTGGTTTCAATAGTGTCTATGGGTTATATCACCAAGGAAGAGTGGAAGGAGGCAATACAAAAAGATGAATCTATGTTGAAAGTTATGGAATACATTGGTACAACTTGGCCAAAGAAGAATTTAGTAACCGAGGCTATACAACCATATTTTAAAGTTGATAATATTCTTTCTCTGAATAAAGGATTGATATTGAGGGGTAATTGATAGTACCACTAACCTTAAGAGAGACAATATTGTTTATGGCACATGAGTGTCTTCCAGAAACGTCTAGTATGTAAAGAAAAGTGGGATGTGATTTTTCGTGGCTGGAAATACAGAAATCTGTAGAAAATAACGAGATTTAAAAAAAAAAAATGTTAACGGAGTTTTATATAGCGCGAACTTGACCCGAAGGTATCGGGTATCAGAGCGCTTTACATAGCACCAGTTGCGTTACATGAGGACACATTCATTTTTGTTAGGCACGGGGAGTTTAAGTGATTTGCCCAGAATCACAGGATGTTCAGCGTCATTGCCGAGACTGGAACCCAGTTCCCCAGATTCGAGGTCGACCGCCCTAGCCGTTAGGCCAACTCCTCTCCCCAAAGATTTGTATAGATTATGCTATAAGTGATAAAACCAAAAAAGCTAATACACAATCTCGTGAAATATTGACTATACCAGATGACATTTGGGAGAGGGTGTCACTTGACATAGCAGGTCCAAATTGCTTGTCAAACAGACCAGGTTTTTTTAAAGTAATGACAGAAACATTTTTACAGTGGCCTGAGATAGAACTAGTGCAAGATGTAACATCTAAGCGTTATACATTTTTTAGGTCGAGCTTTAGCGCAGCGCGCATGAGCTGCTCGCTCTGCGAGGCATGCAGTAGTAGAGTATGGGAGACAAGCTGCCTCACTCTCCGCCCATATTTTTCATTGGCTTCTGTCTTTGTCCTTCGTAAATTCTGTCTTCTGATTGATTATGAGGCTTGTTATGGCCATGTCGTCATTTGTACCCTCCCATGGCTTTTGGCCCCTTTACTTCGAGTGTTACACTGTACGGTACATGTTATTTAGAGCACTATTTTTCCCCCTCCCCTGCCCACACTCCGGTTGCCCTTGCCTTCTCCCCCTCCCGCACTCCCGTTGTCCGTGCCTTTTCGCCCCTCCCGCCCGCACTCCCGTTGCCCGTGCCTTCTTCCCCCTCCCCCGCACTCCCGTTGTCCGTGCCTTCTCGCACCCCCTGCCCGCACTCCTGCTGTCCGTGCCTTCTCGCCCCCCTGCCCCCCCGACCGCACTCCCGTTTGCAATGCAATAGGTCTCGCGTAAATGCGAGTCCTATTGCATTGCAAATGCTTGTTTTAACACTGCCCTGTGTAGGACTTCGCCAGAGCTAGACTTCTTTCAGTTCTGCTATGTTCTGTCCCAAGGGGGAAGGTGCACACTCCCACAGGGTGACATCTGGGAGCGTCACTGCATCACATCACCTCAAGTGATGTTACACAAACTTGTTCTACTCTGGGCCTCGTCTGCCCCTTAGCAACCCTCCCACCATTCCATATGCACACGCCGTCCTATTATCTTGCCTGGTGTGTAATACTTGTATATTTTGCACGGTAAACGTCTCACTGGACTGTCAGCTTCTCGCCGATATCCCCCTATGCAGCTCAACAATGTAATTAGTCCCAGAACATGGAGCATCAAAATTCAGAATGTTGAAGTGGAAAGTGCTGTGAGGTCAGCTCCTCTTTAGCGATGAGCTATCAATGAAACGCAGGCAGCAGTTTAAATGAGAAACATAGTTCAGCCGCAAGTCATAGCTGCTGTTTACAGACGGGCCATGTAATGTATGCCATCATCTCTGGCGCGGGCGCGAGGTTGAGCCCTTGGCAGGGCTGCGCGTGTTGGAAGAGGAGCGGAATTAAAACAGCATCTTTATTCAATGCCTGCGTAGCAACACACACAACAACACCCACCTCCCTTCCGAGCACCCACCACCCATTAGCAAATTGAGGTTGTGAGCGCTACAATCGCGGGATCCCTGCTACCCAAACTTTCAGCCTTTACGGGCATATGCAATTAACTACTTAAATACGTCGTAATGCCTGTTTCCCTGACAGGGATGTATCGATTTTGTAATATTGTCAAGTCGCGTCCAGCACAAATAAATGTACTACAGTTGCCGTTAATGCACTGTGTACATCGTTAAATACCGTCACCATGGTATTTATTGCATGCTGATACAAGGATTGTGGTCTGCCTTTTGGAGAGAATGAATACCCCGTAAAGTTCACTCTTAATCTAAATATCCTTGTGCATGCGAAAATATGGACAAGGCTTGGGGAAGGGCCAGGTGCACAGGTCACCCCATTCCTGAGAGGTTGAAGGGTATTATATGCGAGGTTGGCGTAGGAAGGTTGGATGGAGAGGGTGATCAGTTCTTTACCACCAACAACACAATTTGCTTTTTAAAGGCTGCGCTGAATTTAAAGGGGGGAAAAAATAAATGTAGTGGACCAAAGTTTTTTTTTTCTTATCAGTCCCCTCACCCCCGCTTTGGTGCTCAGAGCCAGAGTAGTCAAACACCAGGGTGCCTCGTTTTGGTTCAACCTCATGTCTCTCATTTAGCATCCTACACTTCTTATTGCTACATCTCACTCTTGTTGGTTCTTTTCAACCCTGCTTTCCTCCCTTGTCAATGATTTCTCATCTCTTTCTCCTTCTTTTTTCTTTTTGTGCTCTTCCCAAAATAAGAGTACCGACCTACTAAGACTCTGCTTTAGAGGGAAGTTGAATGATGTATGCACCAAAAGTTAGCTGAGCCCAGGAAAGAGCCCTTTAACAAAATCTTTGCCATTAGTCTGACTCCTTTTCAGGATGAAATGTAATTTTCTAGAATAGGTCATAGCTCTTAAAAAACATAAACATCATCTATTACATCTATACAGCGCCGGGACGCCTCTTTGCTGGGGCAGCTGCGCGCTATATAAATCCGGTTAAGATAAGAAGATAAGATATTGCAGACCTGACAGCTTTGACATTAATTCTACTGTGTTAGGAGAGACAGGGCCTTGAAGGTTGTGGTCTGGTTTTGGGGCAACCAACCCCTGGCCAAACATGGGCTGAGAAGGACCAAGGTGAGGAGCTTTAAGACCAAGAGTGTCCATGGAGACCCCTTGCCTCCAAAGCACAAACTGCTAAGGCTTCAGAGGCAGCTACCGACACCCTGGAGAGGTCACCCCATTCTTGAGAGGTTGAAGGGTATTATATGCGAGGTTGGCGTAGGAAGGTTGGATGGAGAGGGTGATCAGTTCTTTACCACCAACAACACAATTTGCTTTTTAAAGGCTGCGCTGAATTTAAAGGGGGGAAAAAATAAATGTAGTGGACCAAAGTTTTTTTTTTCTTATCAGTCCCCTCACCCCCGCTTTGGTGCTCAGAGCCAGAGTAGTCAAACACCAGGGTGCCTCGTTTTGGTTCAACCTCATGTCTCTCATTTAGCATCCTACACTTCTTATTGCTACATCTCACTCTTGTTGGTTCTTTTCAACCCTGCTTTCCTCCCTTGTCAATGATTTCTCATCTCTTTCTCCTTCTTTTTCTTTTTGTGCTCTTCCCAAAATAAGAGTACCGACCTACTAAGACTCTGCTTTAGAGGGAAGTTGAATGATGTATGCACCAAAAGTTAGCTGAGCCCAGGAAAGAGCCCTTTAACAAAATCTTTGCCATTAGTCTGACTCCTTTTCAGGATGAAATGTAATTTTCTAGAATAGGTCATAGCTCTTAAAAACATAAACATCATCTATTACATCTATACAGCGCCGGGACGCCTCTTTGCTGGGGCAGCTGCGCGCTATATAAATCCGGTTAAGATAAGAAGATAAGATATTGCAGACCTGACAGCTTTGACATTAATTCTACTGTGTTAGGAGAGACAGGGCCTTGAAGGTTGTGGTCTGGTTTTGGGGCAACCAACCCCTGGCCAAACATGGGCTGAGAAGGACCAAGGTGAGGAGCTTTAAGACCAAGAGTGTCCATGGAGACCCCTTGCCTCCAAAGCACAAACTGCTAAGGCTTCAGAGGCAGCTACCGACACCCTGGAGAGGTCACCCCATTCTTGAGAGGTTGAAGGGTATTATATGCGAGGTTGGCGTAGGAAGGTTGGATGGAGAGGGTGATCAGTTCTTTACCACCAAAAACACAATTTGCTTTTTAAAGGCTGCGCTGAATTTAAAGGGGGAAAAAAACAAATGTAGTGGACCAAAGTTTTTTTTTTCACGTGCTCCACATCAACAGAGCAGAGCCTCGGGGGCGCTAGAGGGTGCACGGCGAAAATGGGCGCACCTTAGTGCAGCTCCGCCCGACCGAGCGAAGATCCGCCAATTATCCACCCGCTATCGAGACATCCTAGCTCCTGGCAGGCCGGGGAAGCACTGGAGTGCCTGCCTGAGGGGCTGGGAACGAAAAAATTGCACTTCGCTCGGACGCAGAACCTGTTTACGGCTGGCCGGCTTGGCTGGGCTGAACCCGCAAGATGGCGGCTCCTGGGCGCTCCCGTGGAACTGGAGCTGCGGCCCCTGGTGGGAGCTAGCGGTGTGCGTCTGCCCCGATACCACGTCTCTGACCGGCGCTTTGGGAAGAAGAGAGAGAGCGGCTGGCTGAGCGCACTACTGGAAGCGAGGGGGCACGCCTGGGAGAGAGGCCGCCTGCCTGCCGTCGGCAGGACCGGAGCCGCGCCGTGGGGTGCTGCCAGCGGTTCATGTCGCCCACTGGGACTGGCGGTGGTGAGTGAGGGTCGGCGTCTGCTGGGCCCGCAGCTACGGAGGCGGTTGGGGGCTTTAGCGGGTGTGGCGCTCGGTTCGCTGCTGCTGGGCCTGGTGGGGGGGCAGGCTGCTGGTGGCGCTGCGGCTGAGCGAGATTTGTGGGCCTGGGTTGGAGAGCTGCCCAGAACCGTGGACTGCTGGTCTGCGCCTGGAGCCTGTGATGCCCTGGGACTGCTTAGGCTCAAGGAACCTGCTCTGTACATGTTGCCTTGCCGCTGGGCCCCTTCTAGTGCACGAGACGAGTGGTTGTTCTCACTGGCTGTGCTGACTGGCGCTGGGCGGCAGGAAGGAGGACTGCCCAGCTGCATCATCCGTGGGGCAGGCTGCTGGACTGTGAGCTATCTCCGCTGGAGGGCCTGGGCGGCAGGCCTACCTCTTGCGCTCCACACGGCGAGGCTGTCGGGCGCTTGGTGTGCCACCTGACTCCCTGGGGCTGAGGGGATTCCTGGCTGCTTCATCCTTGTGCTTCTCTGTGACTTTTGGCCTGCTGGGGTTGGAGGACGCTGCTCTGCTGTCACTAACGGGTCACTGGACCCCTTCTTGGTGCTTTGCTTGGTGGCTGTTGCTGCGGGCTGGGCCGGCCTGGCATGGGGGGGGGCTGCATCGGGTTGCGCACGTGGATCCTACCCAACGGCGGGCCCAGATTGCGCCCTGCATCTCTACAGCCGCTAGGCACTTGTGTGCCGTCTGTGGGCCTGCGGACTCGCGGACCTCTATTGGCGCTTTGGGCCTGTGCCGGGCCTTCACCGGGTTGGTTGAAGTGGCTTTCGTGTTTTTTTGGGGGCCGAGGCAGCTGACCTCTCGGACCCTCATGGTGCTCGCCCCCCTGCTGTACTCTCTGTTTTATTGGCGCTATCTCTACTGGATCCTGGGTTAGGCTTGGGTGCCCTGACCGACCTAACATGGGGAGAACCGACAAATCACAGCCTCGTCTCACTTTCGAGGCCCGCAAGCCAACCAAGTCCTCGCAGAAGGCGGCATCGGATTCGGAGGTTGAGGCACAGGGGGATAGCCCCCCTAGCTTGGAGACTACTCTTATGGCGATGCAGCGCAGCCTCCAGTCTATCGAGGGTTCTATGGCCGCCCTATCCTCACAGTTGGAGAAACAAAATGCCCGCATGGGTGAGGTCGAACAGCGGGTCTCGGCAACTGAGGATGGCCTGAGTGAGGTTGCTGGCAAGGCGCTCAATATGGAAAAGGTACTCTCCCTCATCCAGGCCAAGAATGAGGACTTGGAGGCGCGCTCCCGGCGCAACAATATTAGACTTACTGGGCTGCCGGAGTCTACGAATGTGGGGAGGATGGAGCTCTTTATGGAGAACTTGCTCAGGGAACTGTTTGGCACTGAACACTTCTCGACGATGTTTGTCATTGAACGAGCTCACCGCTCTCTGGCGGCGCATCCGGTGCCGGGCGCCCCACCCCGCCCCATAATAGCTAGGCTATTAAACTATAGAGACCGTGACACAATTTTGCGCCTGGCACGGGATAGGGGGACTATTGAACATCAGGGCAACAAATTGGCTTTTTCCCTGATTTTACTGTGGCTGTGCAGTCTGCTAGGCGGGAGTTCACTGCGGTCAAGAAATTCTTGCAGTCTGAGGGCGTCCCTTACGCTATGTTGTATCCTGCACGGTTGCGCGTAGGTCCGGAAGGGGACTCAAAAATGTTCTCCAAACCAAAAGCAGCCCTTGAACATGCGAAGCAGCTTAAGCGCAGGCGTAGTAGATCGGGTTTGCCGCAGGAACAGGATGACTGATGGGGGGGGACACAGGGACGATGGGTGAATGGGCTGTCTGCTTTACCCTTAGGTAATCTCCTGCTTTGCTTATGTTAGACTCCCTCCGGTATGTATGGTTCTGGGTGACCTTGGCTATATGAAGTACTGCACCAGTTCGGAAGGCACACTGGTTAGGGCCTGGGGCTCGGGAGGGAGGCAAAAATCTTAGAGAGTATGGCGCTTACTTCCCTGTGATGATATTTGCCGGTCAGGACGAGTTTGGCTGGGGGGTGCTCTTTGGGAGGTATCAGGATGCACCAGGGGTCAAGGTTCATTACTCTATTGCGAATTAGCGTCTGAAGTGCTCACATCCTGGCAAAATCTAGACCTGCTCAGTCACCTCCTACTTTGTGGGAGGCTAGTAGCACTCTGCGTCCCCGACTTGGGAGCACCCCAAATGTGTTTTACTTTACTGTGGGTTTGTTGGGGGGTGGGGGTTATTGAATTGGGATGGCTTTGGCGCGTTGGGGATGCTGAAGTGGGCGGGCGGATGAGGGGTTTGTGCTGGGGAAGGCAGAATGAGTCGGTAACTTTGTTCAGTATCACATGTTATGGTACGAGATGGATCTTTTGTATGCACTATATGCACTATTGTCCAGGCGCTCAGTTTCAGGTGACTCTACAACATGACTAGTACACTTAGGTTCCTGACTTGGAATGTACGGGGGCTTAATAATCCCAAAAGATAAGATCAGTCTTTGCGTACTTGGATCGTATGGGGGTGCACATAGCTCTCTTGCAAGAGACTCATTTAACTAGCGACTCTGCTAAAAAAGTGGGTGTGCAATGGGCAGGTGCTAAAGTGGCTTCTTCTTACTCTACCTACTCTAGGGGGGTGCTGATTCTTGTGAAGCAAGGTGTCCCATTTACTGTGGTAAGATCAGACACGGATGCATATGGGCGAGTGGTGATCATCCATGGCCAATTAGGCGGTGAGAGTGTGCTGCTGGTGAATGTGTATGGCCCAAATACGGATGACCCGTCTTTTTATTCTGATGTGTGGGGTTCACTGACAGAATATCGAACAAAAATATCGTGTGGACAGAATATCGTGTCCAAAATATCGAGGACAAGAATATTGAGTAGGTAAGTGCAAATAGATAGGTATAAATTTACTATTCTTAACTCCAGATCTACGTACCTTGAAGATATATATATCGTCAAAGTACATATATGTGGAGTTATATATAGTACAACTTTACTTACCCATAAGCAATGACCTTCACGATATTCTTGTCCTCGATATTTTTGACACGATATTGTGTCCGACGATATTTGTGCTTTCGATATTTTGTCCACCCACCGATGTGTGGCGTAGAATTAATACCTTCCCGCCGGCTGCAATTATCTGGGGCGGCGATTTTAACGTTTGTCTGGATGTTACCCTGGATAGAGTTGGCAGTGAGGATGTGAAGGCCTAAACGGGCTGCGGAAATGCTTACGGGGTTGCTGGATGCAGGACACTTGCATGATATTTGGCGCCTTAGACATCCCGCTGGTCGGGAGAGTACATTCGTGTCCTCGGTTCATGGGTCCTGGTCCCGTATTGACTTTTGGCTTCTTTCGGAAGGGGCTTGTCCTTGGGTATTGCAGGTGAACCATGAGGCTCGCACACTTTCGGATCACTCCCCGGTAATTCTTGAAATGCGGGTTCCTACCTGTGAGAGATTGCCTTTCGCGTGGAGGCTGCAACCCACTGAATTAGCGGATCCAGTATTTAAACAGACAATCGCTGAAGCAATTAAGAATTTTTTTCAGGAAAATGAGGGATCAGTGGATAGCGCGGGTATGCTTTGGGAGGCGTTCAAGGTGACCATAAGGAGGGCTTGTATAGGGGCGCAGTCCGGTGTGCTGCGGGACATCCAGCGCCGAATTAAAAAATTGGCATCAGAAATTTCTATGCTTGAACAGGAATATGCGGCCAATGCTTCCCCAGCAAAACTGGCTGCAATACGAGAGCTTGTCACAGAACACAATGACACGGTGGATCAGGAGATGATGCATTGCTCTCGACGGAGAACTGCTCGTTATTATGGGGAGGGCGGCCGTCCTGGTCGCTCCCTTGCACAAAAATTAGCAGAGCCGCGTAGACAGGAGTTTATTACGGAACTGTTGGACGTAGAGGGGGTCGCACGGTACTCGACCACGGAGTTATGTGACATAGTTTTGCAGTTTTATACTCGGCTTTATGCTGCCAGGGGTTCACCATCGCTGGAGGAGGTAAATGCATATCTGGACGATGTTGCATTGGGGTGGCTCTCCAATTCGCACCATGAATATCTTGTACGACCATTCGATGTAGAAGACGTTAAGGAGGCCATAATGTCCCTTCCAACCTGCAAGGCCGCAGGGCTTGATGGGCTGCCCAGCAAATTTTACAAGACGTACGCGTCGGATCTTGCCCCCAGGCTCCTAGACGTGTATGCGGAAGCATATGAGGAGAGTACACTACCGCCCTCTCTTCGGGAGGCTTTGCTTGTAACGCTCTTGAAGCCAGACAAACCCCCGAATCAGTGCGAGTCATATCGGCCTCTATCAATGATTAATATCGATGCCAAGATCCTTGCGAAAATGATCGCTACTAGGATACAACCGCTGGTCCCTCTCCTGGTCCTACCGGATCAATCAGGTTTTGTCGCGGCGCGTTCTACGGCTCACAATCTGCGCACGGTTTTTTCTACTCTACACTATTTTGATCCTGACTTTCAAGCAGTCGCCGTGCTGCTAGATGCCGCAAAGGCGTTTGATTCTTTACAATGGCCCTATATGTTTGCGGTACTGACTAGGATGGGTTTCCCTCCGTTTTTCTTGCAGTGGATCAGAGTGCTGTATGATAATCCGGTTGCCCGAGTGAGAGTTAATGGGTGGGTGTCAGCGCCATTCCCGATTGAGAGAGGCACGCGGCAGGGGTGCTCCCTGTCGCCCATGCTCTTCTCGATCGCCTTGGAGCCCCTGGCCTGTAGGCTCCGTCAGCGGCATGCGGAGGCTGCGCTGCGGTTTCGGCAGCGTCCGCTGGTGGTCTCTCTCTATGCGGACGATATGCTTTTATATGTCCGCGAGCCCGCTGTGCATTTGTCTGCGCTGCTTAGGGAGTATGTAAAGTTTGAAAGCTTCTCAGGTCTTGGGATCAACTGGTCTAAGTCGGTGGTGTTTCCACTGACGGAGCATACAAAAGAGGTAGAGCTGGATTATCCACTTGCCTGGACGTCAGATCCTGTGAAATACTTAGGGGTGTGGCTGCACAGGGACCCGGAGAAGGTTATAGCTGAGAACTATGGCCGGGCGATCATGCGTATTACCGAACAGGCTGAGCGATGGGCGCATCTGCCCTTATCATTGGCCGATAGGATAGCGGTTGTAAAAATGGCTTTCCTCCCTAAATTGCTTTATTTCTTCGTCAATATTCCCATAAAACTAAACGTGGCGATGTTTAAAGCGCTTCAGTCATCGCTGCTTTCATTTGTATGGGGAGGTAAGAAGCCCAGATGCCGATGGGATCTATTGGTTCAGCCCTTTGATCGAGGTGGCTTTGAGGCCCCTGACTTCAGGCTCTATTATCTGTGTGCTCAGGCGCAATTCGCACACTATTGGCACTTCCCCCAGCGCTTCCAGCCGCATGTAGCTATTGAATCGGATGCTGCCTTACCACTGCCTCTGCAGGCGGCGACCTTGTCTGGGGGCTCAGGTGGCCCGCGAACTGAAATAAGTCTGGTACAGTGCACGGCGTGGCCTTGGCGAATGCTGGCGAGATGGGCTCAGCTATCCTATTTGTATGCTCCGTCGCTGCCCCTGGCCTCACATCCGGACATCTCTGCGGCACGAGAGCAGCCTGCCTTGCGAGAGCTGGCTAAAGCGGGTATTACTCGGCTGGGTGATTTGTACACGAATGGCCAGTTCAAGACTTTACAGGAGGCGCAGAATGGTGCGGATCGCGGTTTTATGTTCGGCTTTACTTATGTCAGAGTTCAGCAGGCGATTCGGGCGGACTATCCGGCCTACCCGGAGGAACCCACTACTCTACGGGCGTTGCAGGCAATGCTGGCGGGAGAGGGGCGTAAGGGCTTAATTACTAGGCTTTACACTGCTTCCTTGCGCGAGCGGGAGCTGGGTGAACACCCCTCATGTTTGCAGTGGAAGGCGGCGTTGGGTAACGCTATTACACCAGAAGTATGGAAGGCGTGTTGCACACTCACTGGTCGCCTTACAGCGAACTGTAACCTTAGAATAATTCACTTCAAATTCTTGCATCAACTATACTACACCCCTTCACAACTCTGCAGGTATGGCTTGCGAGAGACCTCCAACTGTGTGAGGTGTGGAGTGGCGGATGCAGATTTTTTGCATGTGGTGTGGCTGTGTGCTAGCGTGTACGCTTTTTGGACTGTTGTGGCGAAGATGCTGTCTGATATTGTGCTGGAACCAGTGCACTGCACTCCGGAGATCTGCCTTCTGGGGGATGTTAAGGGCCTGAAACCCTGCAATAGACGTGTTGTGGCAATTTCCACCTTATTTGCCAAAAGGGCTGTTGCGCAATGCTGGGAGCTAAGGCAAGTCCAACTGTAAAGAAATGGCTCCGTGATTTGCTTTACTGCAGGGACCAGTTGTTGCTATATGAGGAGGAGTTACCAGAGGTATCTCGCCCTAAGGACTTTTGGGCCCCGCTTACAGCATACCTACTGTCTAACCCCAACCTACTGTGAGTCTCTGGAAAGGCCTGCATGTTGTTATAAATTGCCTACACCAACGGATCCTGGGGGATAACCTGCTCACTGTCTCAATTTCTGTTGCTTTTTAAGCGTTGTCTGAGGCTCTCTATGCTGATGTTACCTCTCCGCATTGATAAATCTAATGTAAGCACCCATTCATGCCCAATAATGCTATTGATATGTATACGTCTGGTTACTAATGCACAGGTCTTTTCTGCATGTACTAGACCTCTACTCTCGTTCTGCCTGGGGGGCGGGGTATTTACAGGGGTGATGTTTAATGCTGCAGCTCTGTATTGGATTCTCAGTCAATGCTGTTCTTGTACCTGTTGAACTAATAAACAGATTTAAAAAAAAAAACAGAGCAGAGCCTCCATACAGCTTGAGACCCATTCTCTGAAGGGGTTTCCAGCTGACTGTGTGGGCACCATGTGATATTGGCTCTTCACTGGGTGACTGTTTGAAGACAGCCGATAATGTGTGATGCATGATCGCATCATGTGAATTGGCCGGTCTGCTTTTGTTTGTTTGGCATTTTCACCTATCACATGGATTTATTTTAATTTGCATAAAGTCACATGTTTTATTCTTGTAACATGACCTGTGTGATTGAAATTATTTTAATTTTTGCAATCCTTTCACGTGGAAGCCTGCATTAGGAATAATGTGTTTATCCCACATTTAACAGCAGAGGCATTTTCACCTCCAGTGTTGATCCTTTTTTTTGATGTTTGAGTCACTTTGTGCTTAAGTCTTCAGAACCTTTTTTTCCACAAAAGGTACCCCAGGCCAAATTTGTGTCATTTCCCCTCCATAAACAGGTGTTGGAGATTCCAAAGGTACCTAGTGTTTGTGGATTTCCCTGGAGGAAGCTTAAATTGCCACAATATAGCAACATTTTTTTTTTTTTTAGGAATATGGAAAAATACTACCATTCAAGTTAGAGAGCAGTTCGCAAAACGTGTTCCTTCTTGCACATTGGTTTACATTCAGAAGTCAAAAATGGAGAGGAATTCGATTGATAATAATAAATGCTATACTATTCTGTGTTCCACTTTGCATTTTGTGGTGATAGGCCCATCCACACAAGGGTAGATTGAGAGTAATCCCACTGGGCCCATTCTGGGTGGGGTCACGGCCAGTCCCTGGGAGGGTCAACCTGACCCCTTCTTTTTGAAAAAAATATTTTCCCTGGTGCCTTGAGGGCTTTCTGCCATCTGGGGACAGATTGGGGTACACCTCCCTCAATCTGCCTCCAGAGGGACAAAAACCCTGTTGTATTTGTTCTAGGGTGGGCACAGTGCCTGATGCCAGAGTAGGTCCCCCTCTCCTTTTTATAAATAAATAATTGATCCCTGGTGTTCCATGGGCTTTCTTACACCCCCAATTGCCCTCAAGGGGGTAGAAAGACTTTTTCTGTTCTTATAATTTTGAGGTGAAGCACCACCCCATGCCAATGGCGAGGGGTGTACCACCACCAAATGGCCTCCTTGGTGTCTAGTGCTCCATTCCTGCTTGGGGTTCATAGTCCTGGGGAAACCCCCAACCAAGGATCCACTTGGGAGAGGTACTGCTAGCATCTTTACCACACAGATCTGAGAGCTCAGGGGGCTACCAAGCACGATCAAAGTGAAAGGAGATAGTGCCAAATGGCAACATCTGCTTTCACTTTTTTTTACTTGGGCATCACCAGTCTGGCCGACCTGTGAGCCTTAGGGTGGTCTATCCCCCAAACTGTCTGCCTTCTTCCCTCCTGTGTTGCCGAATTTGTTTTTGTTGGTCTTAGGACTTTAGCACTGGCTAGCATTGGTAATGTGCACACAGTGTTTGCGCTCAGTCTCTGAAAACTTGGTAACATTGGCATATTAATTTACTTATAAGTCCCTAGTAAAGTGGTATACCATATACCCAGGGCTGGTATATTAAATGCTACTAGTGGGTCTGCGGCACGTATTGTGCCACCCACTTATGTAGCTCCTTAAAACATGTCCAAGGACTGCCATTGTAGCCTGTATGCAGTGTTAAACTGCCAATTCCACTTAGCAAAATTAACTCCTTGACAGGCCCAAAACTCCCTTTTAATTACATATGTCACCCCTAAGCAGCCCATAGGGCAGGTAGCATTGTATTTAAAAAGTTGGACATGTACTTCTAAGTTTTACATGTCCTAGGAGAGATAAACTCCTAAATTCGTTTTAGCTACTGTGAGGTCTACCTCTCCCATAGGTTAACAGTGGGATACCCTAATGCATTTAATAAGTGATAACTTTTGTTCGGGAGCAGGTGGAAATGGTATGTTTGGTGTCTAAGGAATTGTGTAATTTAAAATCCTGTTTAATTGTAAAATCAGATTTAAAGTCACAATTTTGAAAATGCCACTTTTAGAAAGTTGGCATTTTCCTGTCCTAGCCATTTGATGCATGCAGTCTGTTTCCTGGGTCACATGATCAGGTGTAGTTGGCAGCTGGCCTTTGTATATTCCTCCCAGACAGCCACACAGTACAGTGACTGGGTGTTAACAGGATGGGCCATCCAAAGCAGGAAGGGATATGGAGCTCTGCACAACCCTACTTGCACTTCCAAAGACCCTGCTCAGCTCACACACAAGAACTTCTCACTAGCCTATTGTGCCTCCAGACATACAGGAACCAGGGCAGAGAGGCAGGTCATTCCAGACATTTGTGTGTGTGGGGGGGGGACTGCAGAGGTTTCTTCTACTTCAAAGCTGGCAGCAGGTTTAAAAAGATAGGACCCTCAAAACCACTTTTCAGTTCATTCTGGACCTGCGGAAGGACTCAGAGGACTGACCAGTTGCCTGAGGCCTGCTCTGTACGTCAGAGGACTGTCTTGCTTCCCTGCTGTCTGAAGCCACCCTGTGCCCTTAGAGGACTGCCCTTCTGTCTGAGACCTGCTACCTGCTTGAACCCAAGACTTCCAGAGTGACTCCAAGGGCTAGTTGGCTGACCTCCTGATCAGAGCCTCAGGGACAGAAAAGACTCCATCCATCTTGAACCTGCACCTGGGACCAGCCTGAGCGATTCCTGACCCTCCAAGTTGTGCCGCTTCAGTCCTGGACCCTTGGAAGTAGGGCTAAAGGTGCCAGGATAGCCCAAATCCAAAACTTGGGACTTGAAATATGTCATGCACAAAAGTGCTCTGAGAATTGAGAGGAAACCAGGACCAGGACCTTTGGACTAAGTCCAAATGTAGAAATCTTCATTGTGACTTCCTCTAGCTTCTTCTGATGACGACGACGACCCTCTACGGACACCGACGCCTGCCTTGCCCCACTAAACTTTACCTTCTCGAACATTTTTCTTCTAAAATGTTTCCAAGTCCGAAGGTAAGCAGAGACCGGGCCCAATCCACTTTGTGTATCTGAACCATGCTCCATCGCGGTTAGCCCTACCTTTCGACTTTTCCCCGGTCTCAGGTGACTAGATGTCCGAGGTAGGCGCTTTGGTCTTTTAAGTGCTATTTTTCACTTTAAACTTTAAAACTTCATATCAATGTTTATTTTGTCATTTTGGTGCCAAATCATTTATTATAATTTACTCTGTTTCTAAATTGGTGTGGGACTTTTGTTGTGTTTCCACTTTATAGCTGTTTAAGTACTGCAAAAAAACTTTTCACATTGCCTCTAAGTTAAGCCTGAATTTGTGCCAAGCTACCAAAGGGTTAAACACAGGTTAATTTAGTGACTTTTTGTGGTTCACTCTCACAAGAATTGTGGCTGTTGCTTGAGTAGTGTTTCACACCCTTCAACCAATAACCCAATTTCTCACACTGTTCAATTCAGCCATCACAAGGAGACTAAGGATGTGCACAATAGCATGATTTTTTAATTGCGAAATATCAGAAACATTTTACAAAATTATACTATCCTATCAAAATGTCTGTAAGCAACCCATTTGCTCAGTGAACCACTCGCCCACTGATATTTAGCAAGACACATGCGCACTTGTCTAAAAAAAGTTACACAAATATCACATATTTTGAGAAATAGTGCAAATATTTTGTAAAGTAGGATTTGTACATTTCATAGGAATATTCAAAATGATGCCCAAGCTAGAGATCAAGCTTTCTGTTGCAGAAACAATGCATGGTAATGTTGTCGGTAGAGAATGTAATTGTTCAAATTTCCAATCATGCTAAGAGCTCCATATAGTTTCAAAGTTCTAGCAATGGGGCTGTATATTTAGTTTTCTAAAAGAGCAGCTAGTCCTTTATGCTAATTAATCTCTATCATATAGTATGAAAAATTCTCAGTGAATATTAAAGCATCTCATAGGAGTCAGAAACTAGTGGTATCTTTGTGTAATTTACATTTTGCCTCAACATATCTTGCATGCACCCTGCCATAGTTGGAATTAATTACAGGTTACATTTTGGGATGTGCAAAATTTTAACTTTTCCTGGAAAGTCAGGGAAAATCAGAAAAATTCCCCTTGTTGAATTCCGTCAAAGTTTTATGACTTTGTATAAGGCAGGGTTAAACATTTCTGAAGTCCCTAAAAGACAGGGTTTCCCATCACAGGATGTTCCATGGGCTGGACTTCCTGCAACATGAGCTTCTTTGAATAGAATGGCAACAGCAACTCTCCTTGCATCACCTTCACAAGGTGTAAGGAGGGATGAGGTGAGGACGGAGGGGTACACGGAACAGATAACAGTAGGTGCAGGAGGAGGCTTCAAAACTACTTCTCAGGGGGATAGTCAGTGCTCAAAACAGGTAGTATCAATCAATCAGGGAATTGTAAGCGCGCTACTCACCCGTGAGGGTCTCAAGGCGCTGAGGGGGGGATCCGCAGATCTGTTTAGCCGAAGAGCCAGGTCTTGAGGGTCTTCCTGAAGGTGTTCAGGGAGGGGCGCATCTGATGTCTGCCGGTAGCTCGTTCCAGGTCTTGGCTCCAATGTGAGAGAAGGATCTTCCGCCTGCTCTGGCTCTGTGGATGCGTGGGGTTTCGGCCAGTGCGAGGTTGGAAGATCAGAGGTTTCTTTTGGGTACGTGGAAGTTGATTCTGTCGTTGAGGTATTTGGGTCAGTTGTGTAGGCATTTGTAGGCATGAGTGAGGATTTTGAAAGTGACTCTTTTCTCCACGGGGAGCCAGTGGAGACTTCGTAGGTGTTGGCTGATGTGTTCGTGTCGGGGGATGCTGAGGACGAGTCTGGCGGCGGTGTTCTGTATTGTCTGGGTTTGCGGAGTAGGGACTTGTTGATGCCGGCGTAGAGTGCGTTTCCATAGTCCAGTCTGCTGGTGATGAGTGTGTGGGTGACTGTCTTCCTTGACTCAGGGGGATCCACTTGAAGGTCTTGCGGAGGATGCGGAGGGTGTTGAAGCAGCTGGAGGTGACGGCGTTGACCTGTCGGTTCATGGTGAGTGATGAGTCGAGTACGATGCCGAGGTTCTTGGTCTGGTCTGAGGGGGTAGGTGGGCTTCCGAGGGTGGTCGGCCACCAGGTGCTGTCCCATGCAGAAGGGGTGGTACCGAGGACGAGGACTTCTGTCTTCTCGGCGTTGAGCTTCAGGCAGCTGTTGGTCATCCATACTGCGACGTCTTGCATTCCTTTCTGGAAGTTGAGTTTGGCAGTGGTGGGGTCTTTGGTGAGGGAGAGGATGAGCTGGGTGTCGTCGGCGTAGGATATGATGTTGAGGCCCTGTTGTCGGACGATGGCTGCGACGGGGGCCATGTAGATGTTGAAGAGGGTGGGGCTCAGTGATGAACCCTGTGGGACTCCGCAGGTGATTTTCGTGGGGTCGGAGAGGAAGGGTGGGAGTCTGATCCTTTGGCTTCTTCCGGTGAGGAATGATCGGATCCAGTCCAGGGCTGTTCCTTGTATGCCTGCGTCGTGTAGTCTGGTGACTAGTGTGCGGTGGGAGACGGTGTCGAAGGCCGCTGATAGGTCGAGTAGGATGAGGGCTGCGGAGTGGCCTTGGTCCAGGAGGGTATGGATGTCGTCTGTGGCGGCGAGTAGGGCGGTCTCTGTGCTGTGGTTGCTTCGGAATCCGGATTGGGACGGGTAGAGGACGGCGTTCTCTTCAATGAATCGTGTCAGTTTCCTGTTGACTGTTTTCTCTGCAACTTTGGCTGCGAAGGGGAGGAGCGAGATGGGCCGATAGTTCTTGAGGTCGGTGGGGTCAGCTGTGGGCTTCTTGAGCAGGGGTCTGACTTAGTGGGCAGACAGGCTTATAAGGGAGCTGTACAAGGTGGGAGGTGGAAAGGTGCTGCACAGAGATTGCTTCGGAGAGGCAACACTCACAAGCAGGGAAGACTTAGCAAAATAGGGGCTCTGGGCTGCGGGTGGGGTGACTTATAGAAGCACCAGCTTACCCTCTGCCTCTTACAGTAGCTGGAATAGTTTTCATCTGCTGCAAAGGATTACTAAAGCTGCCCAACCTTTTTTTTTAATGACATGCTCTACATTTCACAAATATATATATATATATATATATATATATATATATTCACTGAAAAACCATAGGTTTCAGGCACGTTATAGTTAGAAATTTGCATTTAAAAAACCTTAGAAATTCACTGAAAAAACCATAAGGTTTTAGGGACAGTTATAGTTAGTTGGACATTGCACTCGTACAAAACCCGCGAAATTCCCCGTTATAGTTAGTTCAGGTAACTATAACTCGCGCCCCGCAATGCACTGCTGATGACGTCACATATTACATCACTCATGACATGGTCAGTGACATCACTCATGACATCACTGATGACATCTCAAATGACATCACTGATGACATCACTGATGACATCATCCAGTGACTGTGTGTTTCTGTAAAGTTTAAATATGTTTAATATATTTAGGGAAAGGCGTATTGAAGAATGAGTGGGTGTAGAAGCGCCTGAATGGATGATTTAGTAGGTGCGTGACTGAGTCTATAAGTGAGTGATTAAACGTATCTTACTGGATGCATGGGTGAGTGACTAAACTGTGTGAATGTCTGTATCCGTCTGTCTGTTGTTGTGTAAGCAACTGCATGGGTTTCTGACTAGCTAAATGAGTGTCTATATGGGTTATGGATTGGTTCTCTGAGTATCTGTATGGGTGCCTCAGTGTTTGTGTGGGTGGGGTGTGTGTGACTCTGTGCATAGATGTGTGAGTGGGTGATTCACTGGGTGCATGGTTTCAAGAGTGCGTCTGTGATGGACTGTATGGGTGGGTGAGTGTGTGTATGGGTGTGTTAGTGATTGAATGTATATCTCAGTGGTACATGTGTGAGTAACTACATATGTGAAAGGCAGTATATATGTGTGTTGGAGTATATAAATGGCTATAAGTGAGAGTGTGTGATTGTGAGAGTGGCTATATGGATGAGTGTGTGCTTGCATCAGTGATTGCATAGGAGCGTAAGAATGTGCTAGTATTTTTATGAGTAAGTGAGCTGGTGTGTATAACTGTATAGGTGAGTAAATTGGAGTGTGATTAATTATTTGCATGACTGACTAGGTGTGTGAATACCTCTATGGATGAGTTGCGTTGTGTGAGTGTTTATATAGGTGTATGAGTGCATATGATAGTCCTGTACTGAGTGACTGTAAGTATGAGTGACTGTACGGGTGAGTGAGTAGATGTGTGTGTGTAGACCTAAGAATCAGTGAGTGGGTATGTACTTATTGGTATTGGAGTGTGTATGGTTTTGAGAATGGCAGTCTGTAATTTAGAGTGGGTGTTTCAAAACTTATATTAGGGTGTGAGAAGATGCATTAAATTCTCACATGGATGATGTCATCAGTGATGTCATCAGTGATGTCATCAGTGATGTCACTGACCATGTCATGAGTGATGTAATATGTGACGTCATCAGCAGTGCATTATGGGCGCGAGTTATAGTTACCTGAACTAACTATAACGGGGGAATTTCACGGGTTTTGTACGAGTGCAATGTCCAACTAACTATAACTGTCCCTAAAACCTTATGGTTTTTTCAGTGAATTTCTAAGGTTTTTAAATGCAAATTTCTAACTATAACGTGCCTGAAACCTATGGTTTTTTCAGTGAATTTCAAAGGTTTTTAAATGCTAATTTCTAACTATAAAGTGTCTGAAACCTATGGTTTTTTCAGTGAATTTCAAAGGTTTTTTAAATGCTAATTCCTAACTATAACATGTCTGAAACCTACGGTTTTTTCAGTGAATTTCAAAGGTTTTGTACATGACAATTTTTAAATGTATTAATTGTTATATTTATTTTTTTCATACTGATTTACTACATTTTTAGAAAAAATTTTTTTTTACATATTTTATTTTTTAAATTACATTGTAATTACATTATACATTACAAAAATACTTTCTCAGAATGAATTACTTTAGTTTAAATACTTTGCACATAGGCAATAGACTTTTAAGTACAGTAGTTACAGTTGTTGCAATGGGCAACACATTTTCAAACACAATGCAACATTCAGCTCAATGTGAATTTCTAGTTAAATGCAATTAGTTACTTTATGGATTACTTTTCTAACCACAGGACTGGATCCTAGATTGAGTCCTGGGACATCTCCTGTAAACAGTTGAGTAAAAGCGTTTTGGTTACAGTAGTGATTTTTAAGGAATATTATTGTATTTTAAAAGTTGACACTTAGAAACTTCTTCTCATAGAATCACCAATGTTATCCTATGGAAGGAAATTCACTTAGCAGGTAAAAACTGTTATCGTTACTTTTTCTTACTCAGTGTTGGATCCTGGATCCAGCACTGGTGCATCTCCTGTAAACAGTTGAAAGAATGCGTTTAAGTCATACAGGCGATTTTTAAGGAATATTTGTAGTTTGTGAAAATCGACACTTTGAAACTTTTCAGCTGAAAACCAGACAATGGATTCCTATGGAAGAAAATATAAGTTACTGGTAAGTACGGTTAAAATTACTTTTCAGGGTCAGTGCTGGGCTAAAAGATGCAGCACTGAGGTCTCTCCTGATAACAGGTGAGTAAATCGGAATTCGTATTTCGGCTGATTTTAGAGGAATATTTTAACGTTCCAAAACTCCACACTTAGAAGAATTTCCAAGTGAAACCAGTCAATGTTAGCCTATGGAAGGAAATTCAAGTTACTGGTAAGTACGGTTAAAATTACTTTTCAGGACCAGTACTGGGCTGAAAGATACAGCACTGAGGTCTCTCCTGATAACAGGTGAGTAAATCGGAATTTGTATTTCGGCTGATTTTAGAGGAATATTTGTATGTTTCAAAAATCAACACTTAGAAACTTTTTCAGCAAAAAGCAGACAATGATATCCTAGGGAAGGAAATTCAAGTTACTGGTAAGTACGGTTAAAATTACTTTTGAGGATCAGTACTGGGCTGAAAGATGCAGCACTGAGGTCTCTCCTGATAACAGGTGAGTAAATCCGAATTCGTAGTTCGGCAGATTTTAGAGGAATATTTGCACAATGGTGAAGGGAGGGGCGGGGCCTGAGGTGACATCTGTGCAAACGCGCCCCGTGGCGCGTTTTTAAGTTGGGGATTAAGTCCCCTTGAATCATGAGGGTCCCTAGGGGCCAACTAGCCCACCAGGAACCTCCAGTATGCGCCAGGGGGCTGCGTTGCAGAGACGTGTAGAGAGGCCACACCCCTTTTACACCTCTCTGCAACGCAGCTCTGTGGCGCTTTCTGGATGTACCTGTTGGGCTAGTTGGCCCCAGGGACCCTCAGGATTGAAGGGATTTAATTCCCCATCTTAAAACGCGCCACGGGGCCTGTTTGCACACATGTCACCTGAAGCCCCGCCCTCCCTTCACCACTGTGCAAACGCGCCCGTGGCGCGTTTTAGGTTGGGGGATTAAGTCCCCTTGAATCCTGAGGGTGCCTGGGGGCCAACTAGCCCACCATGTACCTCCAAAAGCGCCACAGAGCTGCGTTGCAGAGAGGTGTATATAGGGCGTGGCCTCTGTACACCTCTCTGCAACGCAGCCCCTGGTGCATACTGGAGGTTCCTGGTGGGCTAGTTGGCCCTCAGGACCCCAGTATTCAAGGGGAATTACTTCCCCATCTGCAAACGCGCCAGGGGCGCGTTTGCAGAGTGGTGAAGGAAGGGGCGGGGCCTGCGGCCCGATCGTTTTTTTTTTTTTTTTTCCCTGAAGGGGGCTGTGTGGCCCCCTTCCTTTTCTTATTTTTGGGCCCTGGGGACCCCATCCCCCAGGGCCTTACCCCTTTTTTTTTTTATTAAAATTAAACTGGAAGGGGGCTGCGTGGCCCCCCTCCCTGGCCGAAAACTGCCCCGGGGACCCCATCCCCGGGGCATGGCCACTACTAACATTCCTTTTTAAGGAGGGGGCTGCGTGGCCCCCTCCTCAGGCCTCCTTTGCCCCGGGGACCCCATCCCCCGGGGCAGGCCTTTTAAAATAATTTCTGGGGAGGGGGGCCGCGTGGCCCCCTCCCGAGCCACTTATGGCCCCGGGGACCCCATCCCCCGGGGCCTGGCCTCTGGTTGGGGACTGTGGGGGTCCCCAAACCCCCACAGTCCCGCCGGCTCCCGTGTCCTAAGGGAGCCGGCATTGCTTTCCACACGGGAGCAGCTAACACGCTGCTCCCCGTGTGAAAAGCAATTGTCTTTGGATATTGGAGCGAGAGCAGGTTTCCCTGCTCTCTCTTCCAATATCCAAGCAGTTTGCAATGACAGGACGGGAGCCGCGAGGCTCCCGTCCTGTCATTGCAAACAGCAGTGTCCCGGGGGTAGGCACCCCGGGACACTGCAGGAGCCGGCCCTGGGGGTGGCGGTCCCCAGGGCCACCACAGGCTCCAGGAGGGGGCGCGCGGCCCCACTCCCCACATCAGCAAAGCCCCGGGGAGGTGGTGGTCCCTGGGGCTTCGGGGTCCAAAACGGACCCCCATTTTAATTTGTTAGTGCCCCGGGAGGTGGCGGTCCCTGGCGCGTGTGGGGGGCTCGAGCCCCCCACACAGGAAAAAGTTTTTAAAAAAGAAGCCCCGGGAGGTGGTGGTCCCGGGGCTGCGGGAGGGCTCAGAGCCCTCCCGCACCATTTTAAAAGAAAGCCCCGGGGGTGGCGGTCCCCGGGCTTGGGGGCCCTTGAGGCCCCCATACATAAATTTAACCCCCACCATGCCCCGGGACTTGGGCCACCCGGGGCAAATACATCGAGCGCGGAGACCGCCCTTCGATTTTTTATCGGCAGGATCCGCGCACCCTGAGCGCATCCTGCCGATTTTTTTTTTTAATGCTTTTTCTGCCCAGGGGGTCCTTGTGGGACCCCTGAGCAGACCTAGGGGTCAGGGTGTTTCTACTCCTGCTCCCTTTGTGCGCTTTGCGCACTTGTTTCTGTCCCTCGGTTCTACCGAGGGGCAAAATGGCTGCCAACATTTCCTGAATCGGAATGTTGACAGCCAATTAGCATGCAGCTCGTGATCGGGACGGTGCGCGCAGGGTGCGCGAATCCTCCGTGCCCATAGATATATATGTACTTTTACTTTTGATTTTCTCAGCAACTACTGAACGGATTTACACCATTTAACAAAAAGGGTTCTTTCTGAACCAAGAACTACCTCTTTGCCAAATTTGGTGTAATTCCGTTCAGCAGTTCGGGCTGTAGCCGTGTCTAAAGTTTCCTATGGGAAAATGAATGGGGAAAACACGTTTTGGGACCCCCCTTTTTTCTCGGCCCCCGCTTGACGAATCACCCTGAGACTTTCAGGGTAGGAGCGGACCGGAGCGGGCCATAAAGTTTGAAAATTTCGCGAAGATTCGTCAACCGACGCAAGAGTTATTTCAAATAGAATGTCGCGGATTTCCTATGGAAAATAGGTCCTAACTATAACTATCTACTGGCGACCGCCAGTAGATAATATATATATATATATATATATATATATATATATATATATATACTACACAGTGATGGTAGCCTCTGTGAAGTTAGAGCTAGGATCGAAATTCCATAGGAAGAGCGTTTTTTCTTGTCCTTAATGCTTTGTCACCATTTGTCAAATTTTCAAGAAAGTTTCCCCCAAAATGTTTATACACCTCATCCCCTTCTTGGAAGGTTTTATGGTGATCTGTCATGTGAGGGGCTGAGAAAAAGAAGGGTCCAAAACAGGTTTTTCCCTATTCAGTTTCCCCTAAGAACTTTCAACAAAGCTACAGCAAAAGCGGTTGAGCAGAATTACATCAAATTAAGCAGAAATCTAGATCTTTACCCGGAAAGTGTGCTTTTTGGTATCTGGTGTAAATCTGTTCAATCGTTTTGGAGAAATTAAGGTTCAAAATTTACAAATATTTATTGCTGCCCGAGTCTCAAAGGAAAAATGACAAAAAAAGAATCCTGATTGGATGGCTCTGTGGGAGTCCCCCTGGACCGAAGAACCTGATTGGCAGCTGACTTAGTCCTGAAAATTAAAATAAGAAATAAGAAAGGATATAAAGGGGCAGGGTAGTGCTGTGCAAAGCTCTTTAAGTAGAGTTGACTCCTGATACACTATGAAGCCCCATTATGTGGGCAAGTCCCTAATACGCACAATCTGCACTGAGCACACAGACTGTGTGTAGTTCTCTCTTCCTCTAGATACTGTAAGTCCCATTTGGTGGGAAAGCCCCTAATATGCACAGTCTGCACTTAGTGCACAGATTGTGCGCAGAGCCCACTCCCTCCAGAGTCATAAGTTCCATCTGGTTGGCAAGCCCTTATTACGCAGTCTGTGCACAGCGTGCAGACTGTGTATAGAGCCCACTCCCTCCAGACACGCAATTGCTAGTAAGTGGGCAAGCCCTACTATGCAGTGTCTGTTGTTAGTGCAGAGCCTGGGCATAGAACACACTCCCTTCAGATATGCATGTGCTATTAAGTGGGCTAGGCTATACTATGCACAGTCAGCATAGAAAGTGTAGACTATGCGTAGAGTCCACTCCTTCCAGAAACCTATGCCCCATTAGGTGGGCAAGCCCCACTACGCAGAGGCAGTAGTCAGTGTGCAGACTGTGAGTAGAGTCCACTCCCTGCAGACATGTAAGTGCTATTAGGTGCTCAAGCCCCTGCTTCCCACAGTCAGCACTGAGTGAGTAGTCTACGCACAGAGCCCACTCCCTTCAGAGACCTAAGTCCCATCAGGTGAGAAAACCCTATTATGTAGAGCAATGACCTCACATATTATATCACTCATGACATGTTCAATGACATCATTGACGACATCTCAAATTACATCATTGATAATATCACTGATAGTATCATCCACCATACTACTGTTCGATTTACTTTACAAACCAGAACAGCCTTTGACATATATAAAAATTTACTAAATGAGACAGAATCATGTAAAGTATAACTTACACAAACATATGTGTTTTTATAAAATAATCAGACTGTAGTCCACTCCCTCTAGACACACAAGCCCCATTAGCTGCCCAAGCTTCTACTACACACAACCTTCACCCCATGGAAAACTCTTCACAGAGATGTCACTCTCTCAAGGGACCCAAGCCCCATTAGGTTGTCAAACTCATACTATGTACAGCTTTGCCCTGAGCAAAGCTCTTCACGGAAAGCCCACTACCTCTAAGTACCCAAGTCCCGTTAGATGGTTAAGCCCCTACTACGCATAGCATTCACCTAGTGGACAGCTCTTCAAGAAGAGCTCACTCCCTCCAGACAACTAAGCCCCATTATTTTGCCAAGCCCCCACTACGCACAGTCATCACCATGTGCACAACGTTTCATGGAGAGACAACTACCTACAGACTCTCAAACCCTGTTAGGATGTAAAGGCTCTACTATGCACAGCCTTTGCCCTGTGGACAACTCTTCATGGAGAACCCACACCCTCCACACACGTAAGCCCCCGTACAAGCCCAAGCATTGTACAAAAGGTTACACTTATTAGAAGTACAGAAGCTATTGCAAATTTGCTCTAAATGTAGCTCACTAAATACCTTTTAGTGTCAGAAGCATATAGCAAACTGTCACACTCATTGGATGATGTCAGCAGTGATGCCATCAGAAATGTTACAAAGAGGATCATTGAACATGTGATGAGTTATGTAATATGTGAGGTCATGAGCAGTGCATGGTGGAGTGCTAGCTATGGTTAGCTCAGTAAACTATAACAGGTGAATTTCAGTGGGTGTTTTAGTCTAAAATTATATTGTTAACTGGCGTTTTCACCTTACTATAACCTCAATTTAGCATTGTTTTTTCTGTGGAATTCTACTTTTATTTTAATGTAAAGTAAGATATTACTGCCAGACTTAACTAGGATGTCACTTTAACCTTTGTGCTTTTTTGGTGAATAAATATCTATCTATCTATCTAAGAATATATAGATGTGTATCTATAATCACAGAAAAAACAAAGGCTAAAGTGACATAGGAGTTAGAATGAGCCATAAGATAACGTTAAACCCGAAAACCACAGAAATATACCTGTTATAGGTTAGTCAAAGAACTATAACTTCCACCTCATAATGTACTGGCCTTTGGCCAGGCCTTGCACCCATCCACAGGAAAACACCCAATACACATTCCGGTCCTCTTAAAAAAAAATTAACATGTCGTAAGTGTTGTACTATTTAAGGTCATAAGTGATCATGTTTGGGCAGAAGTGATAGCTTTTTGACTAAACTATAACTGGTGAATTTCCAAAGTTTGGGATTTTTTTTATCATTAGCTAATGTCTCATTCCAGCAACTAACTACAACATCAATTTAACTTTAATCTTTCAGTGAATTTCTGTTTTTATTTTTTTAATGTAAATGAAGGTATTAGAAACTTATAATGTCACTTTAACCTTTGTTTTTTCCAATGAATTTCTGGGGTTCTTTGATCATATTCTAAATTGGACCAAGGGCGAACCATTCAAATTTAGCAAACCCCTGCTGTGCATGACCTTTGGCCATGTGCAGCAGGGGTTAGCTGCAGGTTGTGGCCTTTGGCCAGGCCCAGCACCCACTCTTCCTGCATGCACCCAGCCCTCACAGTGCACCTCTTTGGCCATGTACACCCATCATGCAATGTCTTCCCCCTTTTATAAAAAAAAGCATTTCAGGTACTGCTGTACTCTTATGACATCCATATCGCAAGCTTCCACCTCATGGTACCACAGTACCATGCAAGCTTCCTCTGTAAAGCTTGAGTGGTAACATAGTACCATGAGGTGGAAGCTTACGAGATTCCCAGAGTACTGACATGGCCACAACAGCATTTTCATGAAAAGTTACGGCTGGCCAATCAGAACGTGAAGTACCGCAGTACCATACCAGGTTTTGCAGTACCCCATTGGCTGACTAGAAAAAAATGCTCCCTCAGCAAGTATTTTTGAATTTTTAGTGCATAAACGGTCCAGATATCACTAACTTTTCCGGAAGATTTTCCCCTTCATGACCACACCAAGGACTAATTTCAACAAAGATTTCTTGAAACTACTAACCAGATTTACCATAAGTAATAGCATTCTTTCTGAGTAAAATCCTAACTTCTTCCAAGTTGTTTTTTTTCAGTATGAGAGAACGAAGTTGCTAATGGGAATTAAAATGGAAAATCAATGTTTTTAGACTTCCCTTTTTTCTTGGATCACGTTTAACAGATCTGTGGGAAACTTTCTAAGAAAGAGCCAAAGCAAGAGAGCTTTTTTTTGGAACATTTCGTGCAGATTAATCGAATGGTATCAAAGATATTAAATAAAGAAAAAATGCCTTTCCTATTGAAAGCCAGACCTATCTGTATATAAATACACATGGCCAACACAATGACGATAAAGTCACAGAATTAAAAATAAAATACTTTTACTGAGGGTAGCAGACCGAAATCCCCAATCATTCTCTTCCACACAAAATAATCAGACTTGATAAGCATAAAGCATTAATTAATGTTTTGTTTGAAATAATATCATTTCAGTTTCAGATCCAATAACAGATGCCAGCATTTGCCTCTGAACAGATGGTAATTCCATCTAATGGCGCATCCCGGTATTAGGAAGGTCTGTTGTGTATACAAACAGTAATAAACACTAGGTAAGAATCAAAATAAATTTTAGTCGTTGACATTAAATTCTGGCAGCCTCTCATATGTGGATAGATTCCTTCTGCGTGTCTTTTTTTTCTTCCATATTTGATAAATCAACTGCAAAGATTTTGTACGTGCTGCTGCCGGAGTTCTTTCCATTCTATTTTTTGTTGAAGAACATTCTATTTTCTGTGTTATTTAGATTTAAGAGAGATCAGGATAAAATAATTGCTACTCTGGCCTTTGCAGATCATTTCAGAAATGCTGCCTCAGAGCCTCGATAAAGGCCAGCAATTCGTACACCTTTTATTGTTATTGTTTTTGCACAGCATTCACAAACTAAACTCCAATCAAATAATACAAGCAAGCACGCATGTTCCATGAATCATACATTCGATTGGGTAGTGCCATGAACAACCCATTCAGAATGCAAACTATTGGAACTCATGACACGTAAATTGTTGACATAAAACATGCCACCAAAATTAACAGTTAGGCAGAGTCGATAGCAAAAAAAAATGGTTCTCTTCACTAGTAATAAGATCCTAGATTCCGGTTTAGTCTCTTTCATTGGCACCACTTAGCCATAAATGAATGTGATGTGGTGATTCTAGTAGATTCGAAATGCAGTAGTTATGAACCACTGGGTACAAGGGAACCTGCAAGGCTCCCACGTTTACTTATTAGAATCACTGAGTCCTTGTCCATTTGTAGGTCGAGCATTCAAGACCTCTTGTATATACTTTAGTATATACTTATATGTATATGTACTTTGTGGGCTCTGGAGATCAGCCCTAAAACTTGTCTGCTTCCGCTTAGGGACTTTTTTTCTGTTCAACTGCCTCTATTTAACTGTCTTGATAGAAAACAACCAGTAGAGGTCAGTAAAATACCAGAATTGCTTTCTGCTTGTTCAACTGCCTCTATTCATCTGTCTTGATTGAAAACGACCAGTAAAGGTCAGTAAAATACCAGAATTGCTTTCTGCTGAGGGACTTTCTTTTTTTAATTTTTCTGGCAACTGCCTCTATTTAACTTTCTTGATAGAAAACGACCAGCGGAGGTCAGTAAAATACCAGAATCACTTTAGCATTCTCTAGATTCCAGTCCATTGAAATTGTCTTCCACAAGCACCCGTAGACAATAATATTTTTTTCAAATCTTGTATTTTCAGTGATATGACCACCGAAGGTCCTGCTTTTATATTAAAAACAGAGCTTTGGACTATACCATTTCCCGCTGAAAGGCAATATTTCTCTCCATGTGTTCGTCTACCTGGCGTGTCACGCAGTTTGGTGCTTACTTTCCCTCCATGTTAAAGAACAGTAGATGTTTCAGCACCCAGGCTAATGTGCTGCATAGCTAATACATATAAGGTCCCAAAGGCGAGTCCGATTGCATTGCAAATGCTTGTTTACTAGAAGTATTTGGAAGGGAAAGTTTTCCTAAAAGCATAGTTACAGACAAAAGTGTTTCGCTTACGTCTAGAGAAATGACATTGTGTTTGAGTAATCATGGCATTAAACATATTAGCACATTAGTATACTAACCTGAGAGCAATTGCATAGTGGAAAGGCGTAAAAGAGTATTGAAGGAAGACATACAATTGGCTGTTACTAATGGAAAGAAATTGTTCTGAAGCTTTGAGGGAAATGGTATGGAATTATCATACAGCTCCAAGAAATGGAGGAGACAAATATCCATTTGAAAAAATGAGGGGTAGGTCTGTACTATGTAATTTAAAACAACCCTGGAGGTTGGATATAGTTGAAAACTCAAGACAATGTGCTCGGCTAAAAGAAGTTTTTAAGAGAACAACATTTTATTGTTTACAAGGATTTTCACCAAAATTAAGAAAAACAGCTAATTTCAAAGATGAATGAAAGAAAAGAAACCTATGGTTTTGTGTTACTGATTGGGTGAGAGTTAGAAAAGGATGGTAGATTGGAGTGGGAGAGTCCACAATTCTGATCCTTTAAAAGTCATAAGAGTAGGAAGTCAGGTAGTGGAACTGTGAGATGGAATCGTGTGAAACATGAGTAAAGTAGTGAAGATACCTAAACGTGCATTATCACATCTGCAGTGTAATGTGAATAAGGGCTTAGACTAAAATTAGTAATCCACAGGTTGGATCAGGACGGACACACAAGCATCTTAGTTGGTGGAACGATTAGGTGGTCACTTTGACATATGTTACCAAACCTACCATTCCTGCAACATGAACTTCAGAAAAAAAATAGAATGTTTACTTTTCTATATTAAATTATATTAATGTTAATTTAGCTGAAAATTATATTAGGCATATGATTTATACATACAACCAAATCCATGTGTTTCTGTAACAGGAAGTTTGAGTTCATTGCTTAGTTACGGATGGTCCAACTAAGTACTGACTAAGAATCATGACAGAGACTTTGAATGAAAATTAAGCAATGAAGGCATCAGAAAAGGTAGAATCTCTCTCCCAAATCTTTTATGACAAGGTGGACATGATTAGTAGAGGAATCATTGTAGAAAGTACATTTCTCTATAATTCATCAGATATTGAGCTTTCCTACGCTAATACAGCACTTTTTGACTGGGTTACTTCTCTGTAGCTTGAGGATTTTAGGAAATGTGCCTAAAATTATTGGATGATGTTTATCTGCCAAAAGTCTTTCGTAAATCAGTTTATTTATTTGCAAAGTTTTATATAGCGCTGGCTAGACCCGGAGGTATCAGAGCGCTTTACATGAGGATCAGCGAGTTACAGGTTACATAATTACAAAGCCAAGTATAGACATAGGAGAAAAACATGAGATTACACAATAATATGAGTTATTAGCGCGTACACACGTCTTACACACGTCTTAAGGGGGGTGAAAGGTAGAGGGGGAATGGTAAACATGGGTAAGGAATGCAGGTGGAAGACACAGCGGGGAGGCGAGGAAAACAATGTCCGATGTCCGGCTGTGTAGGTGGCGGCCGAGGGGTGAACCAGAGCCAAACTCCTCTATAGCTGCATAGGACAGCTCCACCCGGCATCGGCCAAAGTTGCTCGGGCACCGCGGTAAGTACAGACAGTTATGGTTTCCGCCCAGGGGGCATCGTCAAAGTTCCATCGAGAGCACCGGTCACGGAGTTACTGGGAGGCGCCGTCCGCCTCATCCTCCAGCTCGCCCCCAGGTCAAGAGTGGTGAGAGGAGGGGTGGAAAGGGACAGTTCCAAAGTCTGCAGATCTTCCCCATTCCCAGCAGCAGTAGTGAGTGTAGGGCATTAGAGCAGGATCCCAGTGGTAGGGGGACCCTAGGCGCCTCAGGGTCAAAATAGTGAAGCCGCAACCCGGAAAGAGGTAGGCCGCCGTTAAAGCCTCCTTGCCTCCACCAGTAACCGGGTCTCAGAGCTCCCAAAGGTCGAAGGGAGATATCGCTGGCGGTGGCATAGGCTATTTGTTGAGCTTATGTGGCAATTGGAAAGCCTTAGTCTCCTTCCCCGAGCACCCGAGTGCAGGTAATACAGTCTCTCAGGTGTAGTATCCAACGGGAGATTAGTAGGTGAAGAGGGGGGGCAGGAGCACCGTGCCAGCCACAGTGTGAGAGACAGTCAGTGCCCCCCCCCCCAGCTGCAATCGGTGTCGAGCACTCACCGGTATGGCCTGGAGATCAGCATATAGCAGTCAGCTAATGTTGCAGTCCAGACGCGGTCATTCTAGTCTCCCACACTCCCGGAGGTGGAATGACGGTGTAAACGCCCGATCGCCCCTTCAGAGGCTGCAGCAGGCCGCGCGCCGCACAACAGCTTCCTGCTCCACGTGCAGCCCTCGGAGATGCGTCTTCAGCCGGGTTCCAACTCGTTGGAGGCGCGGAAGGCAGAGGATATAGCCGCAGTCTGGGATCACCACTCGCCGGGTAGCATTATTACGATCTTCCGATCCCTGGATGGCCTCTCGCCGCCATTTTGGCATCAGGCAGCGAGCTTTCGGTCTGTCCCCAAGCCGCTCCCGGGCCGTTACTTCTGCTGCCAACGAGACCGTCGGGCCCCGGAATGTTTCCGACAGCTGAATCCGGCGTCCCGGAGCGGCCAGGACCCCTGGGTCCGCTAGTACAAAATCGGCGCGGCGGAGCTTCGCAAGAAGCTACTGCCCGGGCGTCATCATGGATTTTGTCTTAGTTAACCCTCTTTTACTAGGTCTGCTAAATAGTTCTTTGATGTGCAGCAGTATTCCCATAGATTAAAAATTTGTGTTCTACTGTCCTATTTTCAGAAAAAAATGTTTTAATTTGGACGACCTAATCAATTTCAGACCCGTCTCGCCACTGCCATTTTTTGATAATCTCACTGAGAAGACTCTTATTTGTCAACTTTATGAGTTTAGCATGGTTAACGCCTTGCCACACTTTTGTCAGGCTATTTTCCAAACCAGTTTGGGTATTGAGGCACTGAAGTTCCTGTGGTTGACTAATTGCATAGAATTGTGGATGGCAGTTGTGTTGGAGCATTGACTTTGCTCAAAATAACAGTTCATTTAACACTGTTAACACGGCAATCTTTTACATAATTTAATAGACCTCCGCTGAAAGAGTCCAGACCTGAGATTTGTGAGAAGTTCGCCTGGTATATGCTGTCCACTAATTAAAGTGGGCACCTTGCACCAGTCCAAACGACCCTTATTGATGATTAGGTTTAAGACAACCTTTATATAAAGCTATCCTAGTGGTAGCTGTGGAGAGCAGCCTTCAGGCTAAGTCTCGAAGGAATGTAAAGCAGCTTGTTTTACCAGATCAGAACCTCCTGAATGACCAAATGAAAGGAGAACCACACAAGAGATATATAAAATATATGTATTTATTACTAAACACTCTCTACTAACCTCTTTATGAGATTAGAGCACAAGATACACAATATTAAATCAATAGAACGACAGTAAATAGCACAATACACAGCGGGCTCCAGGGGGAGACCGAACTATATACTAAGAAAGTGGTATAACAACCACGACTTCAACAGACACAGTGCCTAGAGCACGTAGTGTAGCTCCTATTTCCCTAATAGGCTCTGCGCATTGGAATAATATATCCTATAGGTTTGACATAGGACTGAGGTCGGTATGTCCCTATCGAGTATATTAAACTTAATTACTTGTGCCAGCTAGCTCAGAGGCCACTAGAAACTCCTTGGATAACAAGAAGGGAGTAGTTTCTGGCAGCCGCAAAACATGACCACTTTGTTTCCCTTTAGAATCAGAACGTGTCCCAGAGTCGTGGAAACAATAGATAACTATTTCACTCAGCTCAATCGTGCATGCTTAGTTTTCTCCAAGTTACACAGAAAGAACAGACGGGCGTTTCAATAAAAGATTTATTGAACAGTCTTGTTTCTGGTGTAAGTAAAATGTGCTGTTACGATCACAAGACAAAATAATGCGAGATAAATAATGTACAGTGTGAGCAGTAGAAATAAATAATACTGCAATAGCATTATCTTTTAGTACATATGCCTTTACATAAATAACACAGACTAAAAATGCGAGTACTCAAACGATGCGTTTCTAATCTAGTTCTACCCCAATGTACCTAACCTAACCTAGATGTAGGGAGAGGTATGAAGTAGGTGAAGTATTCCTTACTATGGTATACTAAGAGTATGTTAAGCCTAGTATGCCTAGTATGCCAAGAGTCCCTCTAGGTTCTTGTCAGCTCCATACCTGAAGAATGAGAGAGGTAGGAATCTCTTTGCCAGACTCGAACTCCAACACCCCGCAAGGGAAGTCAGATCACTGGAAGCTGGACTCTCTGCGTGCAGGGATGACAGCGTCTTCTCAGTGCGTCAGGCCGGGAAACGGGCTCCTCTGAAGTCGAGGTCTCCTCTAGTTTACAAGGGCTAGGGAAGGTATGTTTATACCTGAGAGGTACCTCAGAATGTTAGCATTGACGTGGATCGGACAGCGGAAGACGTCATGAATGAACCCCTAAGGAATAATGGTTCATGCATAATATATGAGTCCTTGAAGAAATCAATAGTCCTGGGCTAGGGAACCTCCCGCAGCCTAAGGGTCTGTTCTTCATGAACTCGTTGTGAGGTTAGGGTGGACGGATGTCAGAAACCATGCCTGTATTTGGAGTGCACGGTTTAATGCCTAAATAAGGGCTGGGATTTTGTGCCTATATAAGGGCAGGGCGAATTGTGCCTATAAAAGGACATGATACTGGAAAGCCCGTTTATGGACACCCTAAGAGGAATACAACACCCACTCCACTTTCGTGTGTACGATAATACTAAAATGCTAAACATTTAAAATGCTAAACATTAAATGGAGTACCGCATATTTAAAAATATTTCTTAAAAGCATTAAAAAACATAGTAAAAATGCAAAAGGTACTGTACATTTGAAGCAAATGCTTTTCATTTCAGGCATAAAGTTCGGAAATAAATGCAATTGGAATGAAATAAGCAGTAATATTTACATGTGACAGAAAATGATCGATAAGTTGTTCAAAAATCAAAGTCATTTCATGTCATGAAAATTAATGAACTGTTTTAGACACACAAGATGACTAAGTGTCCGTGGAAGTACCGTGAAGTCTGTATTATAAGGCTAGTTCTACTTTAAGCAGATTGTAGTGCCATTTTCGTTCGAAAAATGGGAAACAGTTCAATTTTGGTAGAGTTCCAAGTTTTTTTGAAAATGAAGGCCAAATTGTTACTGCATCTCTGGAACACTGTATGCTGAATCAGAGTCAGTTTACGGGTCTGGTGTAAACATGAGATCATCTATTTCTATAGACAAAACATCATCCACTGTAGTTGGTGTCAGTTGGAACACCTCGTGTAGTAGATTAATTGCACAGAGATGAGAAGCATCGCTTCCAGCATAGGTTGCCGCAGCAATGTTCTCGTCCGTTGTTACCTGTGTGCCTGTAGATCTTTCTCGTACCTCAGCAGCAGCCGGAAGCGTCTGTGAGATCTCAATGAATGCTGACATCAGGATTGGTAGCCTCTGGGGACAACACAGAGCATGGGCCGTTATCGGGACCAGCAGAGTATCGACATCCGTTGGCGTTGCTGATGGAAATGTTAGACAGGTGTCCAACACGCATTCTTCACCGCATAGCAGGCATCGTAGAACAGGTAAGATGCAATCTTGCCAGATTGGTCTGAATGACAGGAACCACGTGGTATTAAGTTCCCGTAGACGAGTCATGCCCAAAAGCTGTACTATTCGCTCACGGCACTTTCGTTCAAGGAGAGCTTTCTCCATTTCGCTCGGAGTGATGTCTGCGAATAGGCTGGCCATAGCATAATAGCAGGAAGAGAAATAGAATTCCGGCAACAAGTGCTAGAATTAATGGTATGCCACCAAACGCCGAATGTGCAAAGTTCGGGATTATTCAGAGTATTGCCTGGAAAGGTGCTAACAGACCGGAGCAGATGCTCTTAAATACATGTACAATTCCGGTTGTATCAGACATATTGAAGATACGTCCTATCATTTCTACGAAATGTATAGGGCAGTTTGTACGTATTAAAGTCTGTATCTCAGCCGAAGTCCTTGCTACTTGTAGATCATAGGTTTCTTTGGCCGAGGTCAAAGGCACTGTTTGCTGTAAAAGCATGGCTTTCATTCTGCTCAAAGTATCAAATCTTATAAAAGAGACGTTCAGCGAAGGCCATAGAGGCGACTCCCTGACTGTGTCTATTGGGGCAAACAATACTTGCATACAGCAAGTGACCCTGGAGTTGACCGTTACTAGATATGGGATGCCTGGCAGCATGCCGCAGCAACTCTGATCATTCAACATGAGGTAACTCCCATTAGAAAGTTGTCCAAACGTTGGATTAACCACAGCAGCTGGTGTACTATGCTGATGGCAAGACAAATTTGCCACAGAACCATTACAAGCCCCGTGTAAAGAAATGTCCTGACATATAAGCGAACCGCTCAGTGCACGTTTACAGTGTGTACCGCTCAAAAACACTTCACGATCCCCACTCCAACATCTATATGTATACGGTAAATCCCAAGATGTCTTAATGTATTCCTTACCCAACCTTTCATATTTGCCTGCTTGCATTTGTCTGAGGCAATACTGAAACTGAAAAGTAGTCACAGGTAATGTTATTTTGCCATGAATGAGCCATTCTGTAGCTGGTTTTTCTGCCACTGTGAATGGTAATTTTTCCAGTTTTTCAATGCTCAGCACTGTATACCTTGCTCCTCTTTGTGCCAACTCGATCTGTTTATCAGTCAGATTGTATTCTGCAAACAGAGCTGTTGTGTTGATAAAACGCCAAGGCACATAGCCCGCTCGCAAAGATTGCAGTGTCCATCTTAATAACACAATAGAACGTAATTGAGACTGGCCTTGCTGTAACATCGCCAAATCTTGTTCTAGTATGTCGATAGCAGAGGATACAATGCCATCCAATGAATATATTCTGGAGGACAAAGTTGTTAACCCATTGTCGACCACAGAGAGTGTTTTCTCTAAATTAATACGATCAAGTTCACGTATTCGTTCTGCGGCCTCCATTTGTGATACTTTCCATGCTTCATTATAGGCAGCATAAATGCCGGCATATATGAAACGTTTTCGACGCGGTTTTCTTGGTCCAAGCAAGAATTCCCTACGGTCTGCGTCCTTTTTAAGTAAGGTTAAGTGTTGTTTCACATCCTTTAGTGTAGACTTATGCAGCCAATCGAGGCCTAATTTTCCTACACTGTATGTTGTTACTACCCCCGGATGTTGTCTTTGGACGTATCTTGGGTCTGGCCTATTAATAGTAAAGCCCTGAGTTTTATTCAGGAATCTTTCCTGACAGTTATTCGTGTCTGTGGGCCAGATCAACCATTTTTTCCAATCAGGATTAGATCTGTTGAGTTGTAGTATATTGTCAACTGTCACCACTGCCTGTGTATTATTATCAGTGGCAGGTGTTGGTACAGAAGGTGTGTTCATCTCTTTGATCTTTGCTAATCCAAGACAAGATGTTTGTTGGATGGTTTCATTCAAAAACATTATTTGTTCAGGGATGATACAGGCTCTAAATAAAGCTTCTATCCCCTGCACTTGCCAATCTTTAGTACCCCAGACAGTTTTTGTGTCTATTGTGTCTTTCCAAAAGTCGAAACCCTGTCTAGACAGTTGGGCAATAAATGCTGCAGAATAAATCTGTTTTGTATTTGTTAACATAATTTTCAGTCCTGTCTTGTTTACATTTTTATAGTAAAACATTTCTGGATTAGATGTATTGTATCCTGAAAAATATGGAAACTTGTTAGCAAATGTTTTTGAACTACCTTTAGGTGGTGTAGGACAATGTTCCCATTGGTTAAACATAAACACATGTCTTGGATATGCAGATTTATGCAAATAATGATGACCATAGTGGTTATAACAATACAGTTGTTCATAGTCTGATGAACCCTCTAAATATTCATTTTTAGAAAATGCAGCAGATTTTTCTAGGTCAAACATTATGTCGTTAACAGTCTCAAAGTCCCAATCATCAAAATAGGTACTGGACGAAATTAGATCACTTAGTGAAATTTTAAACAAATGTGGAATGTTCAATTGTTCCGTGGGGCCGAAGATGTCAAAATCTGTTTTGTCCCACACTATACCATCCTGTATAGGAACAGCTGTGATGTTCACTGATGACAAGTCTCTTGCTTCACGATGGGAGGATTTATGAGGTTTCAAAAGTACGTTCACGCCTTTTCTTTCAGTATTCACATGGATGTATCTGCCACTTATAAGCACGCTCACAGTTGTAACCAAAGCTAGCCAGAGCAGAAAAACAAAAAGTCCAGATATAATCCAGAGTTCAATCCATGGAGAAACCAAATAAGTCTTTTTCAGAAAGTGACGAAAGTCTTGTACTTGCTGCTTGAATTTGAATGATGCTGGCGTCGTTTCAGGTTCACTCGGATCTTCTGAGAACGTATCAAAGTTAATGAAATAGCCAGAAGCAGTTCTGTCAATTGTTGGAATTGCATCAGGATTTGTAGAAATCACTGGAACCAGTTCATCACTTGCTACATTGGTGTAGACAGGTGTATTTGGACGAACTGTTACTTGGTGTTCAAGAGGGATGAGTTCCATAGCGTTGTTGCTTAGTCCTCCATCTGTTACAGCTGAATTCTCGATTGTTATCAGTCTTTTGGTCTGAACCTCTTGGATAGTAGCGAGAGGAGTGTGTCTGCTACTAGGTCGGAGTCCACGAGGCCTACTATTTAGTATTGGCCACATACTGTGGTTTGATGAGGTCGATGGACACAAATCTTTTCTCCTTTCTTCCAGCAAGGGGCGGCAGAAGTACTGTTCTTGTTCCTTGAACTGCTAGGACAGGTACTGGTTGTCTGTAAGAAGGTCCAAATTCCTTCTTGTCCGCAATCTTTTCTCTGACTAGATCCCCAACTTTTGGAATCCAGACAGGCCTTGCTGGGACCGCTGATTTTTCCCCAGTGGTGGTTGGCTGTAGGAATACGTTGCTTTGTTTTGTTCTTAACTCATTCAGTTCCTGTAAAACAGCCAAACGATCTTTGATATCAAACGGTTTATTTTCCACCACTGTGCCTACGTGTTCAAGGTCTGGTACCCACATTCTTGTCCCAAATAGGGCCTCATATGGAGTGACCCCCCCTAGAGAACTTCTTGGCAGATTATTCAATGAGCGTTGGACCCCATTAAGATGTTTGACCCACTGCTTTATGTCCCGGTTTTTCCTTTCCACAACCGAATTTCCCTCAGGATGGAATGGAGAGGAGTACCGCAATGCAACGCCCAGACTGGCCATGGCTTCTTTGTAAGCCCGAGAGCTAAATGCAGGACCCTGGTCAGAATGTAGCGTGCCTATTGCGTATGTGCCGATAAAGACTCGCAAATCTTTTATAACAGTTCGAGCGTCAGCCGAGCGCTGAGGCCATATCCATAGGAACCTAGAGCATGAATCCACTGCAACCATGATATATTTATAGTTACCGTCCCTTTGCAAGGGACCGCAGTGGTCCAAGTAAACACAAGCTAATGGTTTGTCTGAAATTAACAGGGGTGTCTGCGCAGGACGTTTCACTGTTGAGACTTTCATCTGTTGGCAAATATCACATTCTAAAACATAGGGGCCCATTACGATGTCGGGCGGAAGCACGACCGCCGTGCTGACGGAGGCAAAAACCGCTAATTACCGTCCGCCAGCAACGGGCCACACGCCTGCCAAATTAGGATGTGATTAGTCAGGCAAACACCGCCCGCAAGCCTGCGGCGCCGCCCGCCATCAAAGTGCGCCAGTCTACGTAGCGGCGCGAGCCAATGGAGACACACCGTCCGACGAAATGACGTACCGCCCGGCGTACAAATTACGATGCCACAACCAAACAGCCCCACCGGCTAAGAGACACCGCACGAGATACCAAGGCGGAAACTCGACTGTTCTGGACGGAGACTAAAAAGGCGGACCACCCAGAGATGAATCCTGCACTCCAGGCCATCCCCTTGCTCTACCTGATGCACCACCTAGGAGTGAACGCACCACGACGACGCAGGTAGGCAGACACACAACAAGGGTACGAAAACAATGCACACAGTGCAAGGGCGGGAAAACTGTACATGGCCCCCCCAGACACCCCTGTGTGGACAGGACACATCCACCACTGTACCCACACATGTCCCACCTGTCAAAAATAAACAACTCGCAACATCCTGGGCACCCACGACCCGGGCCCAGGAAGTGACGTCCCAGGAAGTGACGTCCCTGTCACGGCACCGCAGCGTAGCGGCGATGACGCAGGTACACATGCGCACAACACAGTGGCCAACGACTGCGCCATAATTGGGCTGCACACAAACACCACAGGGCCACAACTACACACCCCACACACCAGCCCCACCCTGAAGGCACATGTCACGTGGCCTTCCTGCATCAGTCATGTCCCCAACCGACAACTCACAGTTGTCAACTTGACGTCACACAAGTGTCCCGAACAGGGGAGTAATGTGAATGCAAAATAGGACACACCCTTGTATGTAAAACATGGATAATCACACGGCGGCTACCACATAACAGCGCAGAATATCGACAATGTCCGGAAAAGGCACGCCAGTCTCAACAAGAAATACCAAAACCATCCTGCTCGCAATAACAACACATGCAATGTACAAAATAGAAAAACCCTGCTGCCTGAGAACAGGTGTGCACAATCACTACACCCACACAGAAGCCGAAATGTACAGCGGCAACGGAGTGTCCCGCCCACACACGGGAGAGCAGATAGCACTGAATGGCCTTCCATTCCTGCTCCGAAATAACATTGCAACAAATTATGCTGGAGAATGGAGCCATTGTACCAACAAGAAGCAAAACATAGCCATGCAGAGTAAAACGTCCACTGGCAGATAGCGCACAACATGAAAGAAAGATAACACCACAAAATGCAATAATACCACTCCTCCATGTGGACCAAATGAAAGTAATGTGGAAAGAGTCACACACCACTGGCCTTGACTATTCATAGAAGCATGTGGGATGAGGGACTGTGTCCTCCGCCCAAGCTATACCCCAAGTCCATCCGCCGTACATCCATTCCAGAATTCCCAGCATCGTCGGAGGCTGCACTCTGCTGACTGCTCAGGCAGACGGAGCACGCCATCACATCACCCTGTAGCAAAATGGCTGTTGCACCACTGACCCTCAACTACGCCGGACAGATCAAGCTGTACAGTGACAGCATGCTACACATAGTGGGCTGCTCAAATCTGGCAATGCTGAATGTAAGTTACCGAGTAACTTACCGCATTGCAATGTTCAGCTGCGTCATCCCCGTATTCTACTGTCGGAGGTGTCCGTTCCACTGGCCTGTGGATTTATGTCTCTCCAACCCGGCATGTCCAAAGGCGGACTTGGTACACTTGTTTGCACCCCTGGACGACCACGACAGGATCTGTTCAGTGTATGGGGGCATGGCGTTTGTGGCTGCAATCGGGGACACACTGCAATGGGACCAGTGTGCCTCCACAGAACGTCTTCTGGATCACAGTTTCATCGAATGTCATCCAACATGTCCCATCAGGATTCTACAAGGGACAACTTACGACGAACACGTTGCCACCCACCACCCGCTTCATTGGATGACATCCATGTTCACCATCAATGGGATGGATACCCTGCTGGAAGGTATCGCATACACGTCAACTTGTCAATTCATGGGTCCCCGACTCAATATCCCCAATTGAACATAGATGTACAACACCGTACCCATGCTTGGCTTTCGCACGGAGTGGGCAGGTAGCTGTACAAGAACTATACCATATAATCTGCAACTAACACCTTACCATCAACTCCACTGCCATGACAACTGACATTTCCGGGACATGCACCCTGTTCCCCACCATATCCCGTGTCTCTGCATGAACAGGGGGAGGCAGAGGTATGGGACTTGTGTACAGTAACCACATGGGCAATACAGCACGAACAACTATGCCATAATATGTATTCTGCGCACCTGGACACATGCACCTGTCAGTGCACACTTATCTGTCTGCTGTAGTACGTGCGAACTGTCACCTCACCTTTGTCTGTACTTCCGTGCCAGGACTTTTGCATGGACAACTAATGCAACCCCCTACAACATGGCCCTAGTAACAGTGTCATGTTCAGTAGCCACCACATTGCAACAACTGGTGAGACGCTGCTGCATGCAGGTGGGCACATGCCCTGATGTCACCTCTGACGCAGGTGTGTCGGAGTCACTATTGTATTAAACCGGTACCATGGAACTGAGATGAACTGTCCCTATGATGCCAAGCTGTCTGGTAGGCTGAATGAATACTGTCTGTGTCAAAGCCCAGAGACCATCAGTAATCAGCAAATGTACTGTAGCATAGAAAGGGCAAGGCAGCTGTAACCCTGAAGCCTCCATTCCACAGTCAACAACTAATTACATCTACCTGTACCCCCTTTCGTATGTGTAATCATGCTAAGTATATCCTCCACATGCATTTTGCTGCCAGTAGTGTCCACTATTCTGCATCACAGAGGAAGTAAGTCCAAATACATGCCTCGAAGCAAATATGTGACTCTGTTGAATTATTTCCAGAAGACAAGTACGAATGAGAGAGGATGAGAGTGTGTGAAGTACACGAGAGCCGTGAGATGACCATGTAGTCCAGTGACATTGGATGTCAATGCATATGAGTTGCCGCCACAGTGGACCTAGTGAAATACTACAGGTCGTGGGCCTTTGATTGTCAGACTCTGACGTGGCCCAACAGATCATCACATTAACACTGACGGGCTGGTCACTTCAAAGCACAGTCCTACATATGTGTATAATTACCTTCACAGTCGGACATCACACTCATCAAGCAAAATTAGGACCCACGCAACAAGCATGCTACAGCAATGCATGTCAAAACACACACAGGAAATCAGTGTGGGTGGGCAGGTCCGCACAGTGAGTACGAACTGCTGAAACTCACATACATGCTTAATTAAACCAGGCACAATCTTGACAGTCACACACCCTGCAGACCCACAATGGCCAAAACATATTAAGTAGGAGCCATCCTGAACTGCAAGGACACACCCACACACTGCACACTGTGCAACATACAATACACACATGCGCTCACATTCACAGACCTGAACACGGATACAAACACCCACCATGCCCCTGGGTAACACATGTGTGTAATCGACATTGCCAGAGTGCACACACACACACCAACACCACCCCAAAGTCACACACTTCACACCACACACACCTACACTTCCCAAATGCACACTTTGAAAGTAACCCATGTGCCCAGGCTCAATGTCCATCACAAGATTAACATACACCTACACTGCTGGCCACCCAGAAAGTAAGCTCACACATACCCGCACACTATGCACATGCTACCTGTCATCCTGTGGCCAGACTCACACCCCGTGCTTTGCTTGCACGCAAACATGACACGTAGACATTTACCATGGAATTCAAGCAAATACATGCAGACAATCCGTGTCACTAAAAAACTTCTTCATCACACACACAAGTGGCAGAGTCTGAAAGAAGTGAAGTCCCAGCCACGTGTAAAACACATTGGAATGTGACACCAGACATTGCAATTGTTGATGTACCATACAAGGCATGTGCCTCACTTAACTATGCACACACAGTAACAACTGCAATCAGCAACTACACAGACACAACCGACTACAGGAACAACAGCATCCAGTCACAGATTACATAGACAGGCGGCAAAATTGTTCAACACCAGGGACAGTGGCCAGTCCGATGTGCAGAGTAGTGACACGAAAAGCTGCGTATGCAATGTGTGTGAGTGTACCCTGACATGGCCACCAACACTGCCATGGCAGGCACAATAGCCATCACAGCCACCACTGTGTCACAGGTAGATGTGTGTGTGTCCCTACCATTCAAACAGGATGGCCCGTTCAACTCGGTGCTGTCTATGTGCTACGGGACAGTTGGAGGTCCGCCCCTGAGAGAGAAGCACAACTGTGGAAGACACACATGTGTCATGTGAAGCGGGAGTTCCGCTTGGGCCAGGTGGGTGGGTGGCACGGGTAGGTGCACACATGCATTGTTGAAACAGACTGTGTGGGGAGGATTCCGGAGGGCTATATTTCCACTGTGTTGGGTATTTGGAAAGCACACCTGTCTGGAGATGAATGTGAACTCGTGTGGGCACAACAGGCGGGCACACGATCAATGCTGCATCAGGCGTAGACGTTAGCCCTCCCTCTGGGGACATGCTGGATACTGCTGTGCGTCTGCCAGGCCCTTGCCAAGGCACTCACATCCCCTGTCCACCAGGTGTACCCCCTACATTGTCCGCCTGCACAGGCTACCCAGGGCACGGGATGGCAGTGGAGCTTGGTGGGTGGGAGCTCATGGCGCCCTTCTCCTGGTCACATCTCGCAGGCAACACATTCTCAGTGAGCAGCAGGGCACAAGTCCTAAATATGTAGTGGGGGGACGCAGACGTCACGACAGGAAGTGACGTCACGAAAGGTGGCTTGCACCATCAGACATTCTGCCTCCCTTCGCCCACCACTTACATGCGATTGCAACAGAGAAGCCAGCGCGTGCACAAGCAGCACCGAGCTCGCCCCAGAGGGGCCAAAGAGTGAATGTGTGTGTCCATTTGCACCAGTTCCCTGGCTCGTGGTAAAATCAGTGGTGGGACGCCGTCCACCCGCGTGGTACCCTGACTCGAGACCTGGTGTGCAGGCAAAGTGTCCTATTGGCTTTGCGATATGTGTGAGATGCATGACACTCGTTGGCGGGGGATGGCTCGGAGGCCCGTCACCCTGAGGCCCATGTCCCACCACATGGGTCCCTTGTCAATGGCAGCGGTTGTAATGACTATGCGCGCAGGGGTGGGTCAACCTTACGTGTGGGATTGTGTTTGCGGCCTGGCCCGCTAGGGCAGACACAGCCTCTGTGTGTTGCATGTGGTGTATCCGGACTCCGGAGGCTGTCATGCATTGTCACTGTTGTCCAGGTATCGAGTCGGGGTACCACGCGGGTGGACGGCGTCCCACCACTCATATTACCGCGAGACAGATAATTGGGGCAAATGGACCCACACATTCACTCTTTGGCCTCTCTGTGGCGAGATCGGAGCTGCTTGTGCACGCGCTGGCTTCTACGATGCAATCGCATATAAGGGGTGAGCGAGGGGAGGCAATGAGTCAGACGGTGCAAGCCACCTTCCGTGATGTCACTTCCTGTCGTGACGTCAGCGTCCCCCCACCCCTTATTTTAGGACTCGTGCCCTGCTGTTGTCAGATGTGCCACTGCCCAGGGGGTGGAGAAAGGGTCAGGAATGTCAGCCTGATATTGGCCCAGTTGAAGGACCACCTTGACTGGGGGGACAACCATTGGACAGTCTGGCGTAGCCCACCCACGCGTACATGTGGGCCCTCCATGTACTGTGTCACCTGCGGCAAAGTGATGTCATGGGCAATGACGTTATTGAGGAGAGCTGTCTGCCCCACGCAGAGATGGCGCATGAGCTCAACAGACCCAGCACTGAGGGCAGCAGGGCTCACATGTGCAGGGGCAGCTGTGCCTGGTGTGAAGGAAACTCTACCCTTCATCCCTGTGCCGACACGTGTTGCACCTGTGGAAGTAGATGGGAGGGCGGGCATTGGCCTCCGCGTGGCTGAAGAGGAGCCAGAGTCCACGTCCCCTGTGTTAGCAAACATGGATGCATCACCTCGGTCCTCAGATGACTCAGAAATTGCCGTCTCGGCCTGTAATTCATCCAGCACACGTCTGGCCCCTCCGAGGCGCTGGTCACATCTGACACACTCAGCACCTGTGCAGCTGCTACATCCGATGCCACACCACTGTTGACCGTCCCCTGTCCCTCAGCACCCACGGGAGATGCCACATGAGAGAGAGCGAGGTGGCCTCACTCATCTGGCATCAATTAAACAGACATGTGCAAGGGAAGCAGCACAGAACATCCACCAATCCACATGTTGCACGATACCTGTGCAATTGCATACAGCCACCACAATTCAACACGTAATGGCTGGCGTACAGTAACTGAAGCCGCTAATAAGTGGCACATGTGTTGTGCACATAGCACTACACCCGGCCTGTGTCACCCTGCGACCATAGTCCCAAATCGCGGTGTGCACACCCACTGTCCTGATGGGGCAAGGATGACCACTACGTAATTAGGCCAAAGACATACCTGCATGGAGCAGAATGGGAAACCACTCACACAGACTGCAACATGACGGGCCACAATGGCCATGAGCCCATGCCATCCACCTGTCGTTGACACGAGCATAACTGCTGTTGCACAGTGTGCCGGATGTGTAAGCACCAGAGATATGAGCTGAGGCATCGCAAACATATGACCGAACGAAATCAGAGTAGGCACAGTGCCTCAAACATACATGTGAATTGCCAATCCAGGCCACTACAGGTTGTTCCTGAGGGCTACGACTCTGAGTGCATTGAGAATGCAGAGTGCTCAAATTACATCTTGACCCTCAGGAATCGCATATGCATGTCAGGTGCACACAGCACAGAGTACACTTACAACCCACTGCATACACAACATACATCGCATCACCCAGATTATGGTTAGGCTGTGGACACATGCTGCCTCTCACCGCAGAAGACACCATCCCACATTACTGTACACTTGCTTGCTGCTGATGCCCCTACAAACATGCATCCGGCACAGGCTGTGTGACTGTCAAGATGCAGACCATTACTGGTGAAATGCAGCGCCGTGCTGACCTGACAATACGAGGGGGCATCCCCCGATCCGTTCTCGCCACGTAGTAGCTCATCCGGCAGATGACGTCACACCCTTTGTGGAATTGGCTGCACTGTCGGTCACACATACACAGAGGCATCAACTTGGATGCAATGCCTCATCACAAGCCCTTGGGCTGGAGGACTTCAAACTGCAGGGATGGTACACAAGAGCCTTGGAATGTCACTCATGCACTTCTCAACATCACCCACATCCACCAATCACAGTGGCATGCTGCTGACCCATCCCAAATACTCAGAGACGTGCAACAGAGCCAGGAATTAATCGGACATGGCCCAACAGCATGTGTACACCACACGTGAATGCATGCTGCTGGGAGTGTGTACACAGTACCTGTCCATCCCATTCACATGCAGGTTGCCAGCACATTGAGCAATGTGTAGTCTGCCCACATCTACTGTCCATTGTCAGGTGGACCAACAAATAGATCACAAGGCAACACATCTTTGTGGGTGGACTCACTGTGTCCAACACTGCGCAGCCCTCAACGTACTCGCCCTGTGAATGGCTCACCACGCAATGGAGGTCACATTCAGTGCCACTATCTCTCACACACATCCCTATCACAAGGCATGGTGTGTCCAATCGACAGGGCTGAGTTTGTGCATTTCAGGAGAGACCTGAACAAAAGACACATGTAACCCACTGTACAGTCAGTGTTGTCTCCTTCTAGGATTGTGCGGTCAATGTGCAGCCCAGGTCTGCTGCCACTGAGAAGGCCAGCAGGGACCCAGCCAGCCAGTCACACAAGCAATGACTGCCCTGAGTCCTGCATTGCCAAGTGGCTGCGTGACTGGATGTCTGACATGGAAATGCCATGTACCACCACTCGTGAGGGACATGCATGGGAAAGCGCCATAGAGCCTACATACCCCTTACACCTGTAGTTAGCATGGTAAGCAGTGCATGTTGGAACCCCACAGGCTCAGAATCATAGTGCTGCGGATCAACGACGTGTGTGTCCCCCACATGCACTCCCACACACACTGTAGTTGTCTTACACACACAAGTTTTGCTATGAATAGCCTTGGGCAGTGTGCGTGGAGCTCGGAATCCATGATCTCCAGCTCATCGCTGGTGAGTGGACCTGGACATATCTTCAGAGTCGTCGACATGTAGGTGTACATGTGGCAGCAGCGGCAGGTGTTGTTGAGGGATGCCAGGCAGCAGTCCCTGTAAGCTGTGGTAATGCCTGTCTCCCTCCCACACTCAAATAGCCCCCTGGGGCTGTTCCAGTGGGTCCAAGCTGCTGCAATTGGTGTACCATGCCTGCCTGCTTCAAATGCACACAATGGCCTGCACCGAGCTGTCCCGGTACGCTTACCTCTATCGTCGAACACGCAGGATGCAGTCGCGAGGGCCATTGGAGTTGGCCTCAAGGGCCTGGTCCATGGCGGGTACAGTCCGCTGGTGCCATGTGGAATCCACAGTTGAAGGTGCGCCATGCATTTGCAGGTGTGGCCATGATTTGTGTGTGGGAGCATGTCCACACTGGACAGGGCCACTTCATGCTGTGTGCATTGGCATTGACGGCCAGTGCTCAGCCTCCACATGTCTGTTGGCACATCATCATGTACACATTAGCATGGGTGCATGGGATGTGCATATGCACACACATGCCATATTTCTCAATGTACATCTCCCACTTGGCACGTGCAACGTTACGTGTCACTTGTGATGTGTGTTTGCATTCACACAGCTGTGTTGTCATGGAGTTGTCAATGTGTACACCTGTCAATGTGTGTTGGAGGTGTGATACGTACAGTGCTGGACATTGGGTGGACTAGGGACATCATTGACTGTCTCATATCCCATTGTGCAACAGGACCCACTTGTTTTGGCCGCTCAGCCTGTGTACATTGTGTTGTTGGTGTGTGCCATACTCACCCGGCCTCGGAAGCTGTGTCTGGCACAGCAGCTAGGTATATTGCCGTGGTGTTGTCGCCTCCCACCTATGCAGTCTGAAACCATCATGATGCCTTTCAAGCTATTAGGGCCTAAATCCCCATGTGCATGCTCATGTCAATGGTCTGTGTCAGTAACCATTGCTATTGGTAAGGGGACCTGTGTAAGAGTATTGTGGCTGTGCTGTCCCTACTTGTCAGCTGTTCTGTGATTCTATAGCTTTGCCAGTAATTTTTGGTATGTGTATGTGTATGTGCCATGTGGTGTGTTGCATTGACATGTGTCCACTTCCATCTGTCCTAGGAGGAGACCAAACATACATCGCCCCTACCAATTGCTGTCAGACATGGAGGATATGGAGGTCATTCGTAAATTCCGGCTGGACCGACCCACCCTGCATCGCCTATGTGCCATGTTGGAACCCCACCTTCGTCCTCGCAGGGTGTATCCAACAGCATTCACCCCCACGGCTAAGGTGATGGCTGCACTGCATTTTTTCGCTACCGGATCTTTCCAACACACGTTAGGCAGTGGAGGTGGAATGTCCCAACTCATGTTCAGCATGGTGCTACGGGATGTCCTGTCAGCTATGATGCTGTACAGGAACCGGTACATCAGATTCCCCAGGGCTCGTGATTTGGCGGCAGTGAAGGGTGCTTTCTATACACTTGGACGCATCCCCCACGTTGTTGGTGCAATTGATTGCACACATGTTGGCCTTGTTGCACCACAGGCCATGGAGCACATCTTTAGGAACCGGAAACATTTCCACTCCCTGAATGTGCAAGTGGTGTGCCTGGCGGACATGATCATCACGCACGTGGGTGAAGTTTCCCGGTTCCACCCATGACTCGCACATCATGCGCCACAGCATCCTCCCATGACTGGTGTCCAATCTTCAACCGGACCGTGCCTGGATTGTTGGTGAGTATGCATACTCCTGTAGCGTGCTGGGTGTGACATGCTGTCTTGTATCCTGTTGGAATTGCAAGGATTCTCTGTGTTTCTCACACCCAGGTGACTCGGCATATCCTAACGGGCCTTGGCTGCTGAGCCCACTCCGTAATCCCAGGACACCAGCTGATGTCAGATACAATGAGGCACATGGAAGGACCAGACATGTGGTGGAGCGTACTTTTGGACTCCTGAATTCCAGATTCAGGTGCCTGGACCGCACCGGGGGTGCACTGGCATACTCCCCACAGAAGGTGTGCCAGATAGTTGTGGCATGCTGCATGCTGCACAACCTCGCTATTCGCAGGCAGATCCCCCTAATAGTGGATGACGGTGATCAGCCACGACCCCCGCCTGCAGACCAGGCCGTGTCCAGTGACGAGGACAGTGGAGAGGAGGAAGCAGTGAATGAGCGTCAGCAGCTCATCTCCCGCTTCTTCACTTGACGGTGAGTGACCATGTACGTCGGCTGATGTTGCTGTAGTTGTGTAGGTGTATGTGTGCATTGTCACGGTGGCCTATTGTTCACTGAGTGCTGTGTGGCAATGGTCCATGTCCAGGGTAGTATGCCACTGACAGTGGCTGTGGCATTGTGCCCTGTTGCTCTGTGAGATGTGTGTACATTGCTTGAACTTGATGACAAGGACTGTATGATGAGTGTGTGACACACACATTCAATGGACTCTTGTTCTGTTTTTCACCCCTAGGTCCCTCCAGCCTCTCCTGGCCTATCGACATACCACACTCCTGATGCATTACTGATCATGGTGACGGTTGCATATCCTTGATTAAACACAGAGCAGATACAACAGAATGTGATCCAGGTGTATTTATTTTGAACAGTGACGTGATTGTGGGCAAGGTGATGACAAAAGTGGTGCATGCTGGAACAATGAGTTGACGGACATGTCCGCGTGATGGCCAAGGTGTACCCATGTTGTTCTGGGTCCACAGTCCGACAGACACATGCCATTCACATGGCAGTGTGGGGTAGGATAGTAGTCCAAGTGAATGCAGTAGATGGCCACCGTGGCTGGCTGTCTCACTGGCGTTTGGAGCGTGCAAAGTCATCTCTGGACACCTGTTTCCTCTTCGGACGCCCCCTTCCACGTTTGAGAGGGGTGGTTGTGTTTGTGGGCTGCTGGTGGTGGCTGAGGATTGCCCACTCGCTGTGGACGCAGGGGAACTGGATGTTGCACGGACCTGCGCCCCAGCAGGTGGTGTCGGAGGTGGTGTGGTTGGCCTTGATTGGGCCCTCACCGCCACCACTAGCTGGCCCATGAGGTCGACAAGTTTGCCCATACGGGTCACGAATTGGCCCATATTGGCGTCCATGGACCTCAACACCCCAAGGACTTCCGCGTATCGGAAGCTGACCGGGCCCATTGTCCCTGGGCCTCTTCATAGGCCCCAAGGACTCTTGCGATTTGCGGCAGGGCTTGGCTCCCAGGCTCTGATGGCGTTGACCTGACCCTGCTCCTCCCACCTGAACTGCTGCCACCGACCTGCCCACTCGCCACAGTGGTCACCCGGGGCCTCGTTGTGGCTCCCAGGGTCGGTGTCGACGTGCGTACGACCCCTTGCGCAGGCTGAGTGGTCAGGGAGGCCCTGGTGGTGGTGGTGGTTGCGGCGGTGGTGGCGGCCGCAATGACCGTGGCAGCAGGGGCCTGGGACTGGTCACCGGCCCTGGGAGATGGGTTGGTGGGTAGGAGGGGTCCTGGGGAGCGGTTGGGCCCTGCCACACCAGATGTGCCTGGTCCGGAGTCCTCGTCCGAGGAGGTGTCCAGGTCTTCCACATCCGTGAGTCCGGGTGGAGGGTTTGTGGACTGGCTGTGATGTCTGCTGTCTCCCTCTCCAGCATCATGCTGTTCGTCACCTGTGGGGCGGAGACGAAAGGTTATTGTGTTGCACCTTGCAAGGTTTGTGTTAGATGACTGACATTCACAGTTGGTGCAAAGTTGTGCACTGATTTCCCAGATGCGTGTGTATGGCTCTACAATGTGTGTGCGTGATCAAGGCAATGTAATGGTGTGATGGGTGCACATGGCATGGGACGGATTTGGATAGCCAATCGGTGTGTGTTGCAGTACCCCTACATTTTGTGCCTTTGGTGGACACGGGGTACAGCCCCTCAACGCTTTTGAGGTGCAATATGGTTTTGGGGTTTCAAATGGAACGCTTAGGAACGCAGATGGCAAAAGGGGTACAGCCCCTCAACGCTTTTGAGGTGCAATATGGTTTTGGGGTTTCAAATGGAACGCTTAGGAACGCAGATGGCAAAGGGGTACAGCCCCTCAACGCTTTTGATGTGAAATATGGTTTTGGGGTACATACTGTGACATAAGGGTGCAGGAGGGGACATGTGTTTTGGCCACACGACACTGCAGAGACAAAGGTGTGTGTATGTCTGACGTACCAAGCATATCTGCTCACTGTTATCATTTAGGGACATTACACTGCAAGCATTGTAGTAGGTGGGTGATGGTTGTGTGCCACACGACGTATTGCAGATGGGACAATTCCTTTGTGTGCGTGCTACCCTCAGCCATGTGCAGCAATGCAGTGCTCTTGGTGTGTTGACTATATTAGGTATGTTGTAAATCACAGTGTGACGTGCGCTTCAGACACTACAGACACATTATTGGTCATCGGCAGGAATCTTTGCTGTAGTACTGTATATGGGACAACTGATTAGATGAGATACCTTTCATGACAATGGGGCTGTGAAGATGTGATGGATGAGACATTGAATGTGCATTGTGTAGCTGTGTGGTTCATGGGTCCAGTGGTGTATGTGACATTACTGTGGTTCCACTCAGTTACATTGAGACGAGATAGACTTACATGGGTGATGTTGTACGATGTCAACAGAACAAGCAGACACGACTACATGGACAATACTTCGATGGTGTTGCTGATGTGTGTGATGACTGGCACAGTGCACGGCATGTGGGTCAGTACTCCAGTGAGACTTGTGCATGCAGACGTGACTACTTCCTTGTTGGTGTATTTGTGATGGTTCATGTGGTCTATGACTCTGTAATTCATGTCCGTGTGCACATTAGTCACATGATTATGACAGGGAGCAGTGCTACCTGTTCCTCTGCTACGTGACATGTCCCAAATGTTAGTCGTAGTACAGTCCTCATGCCTACAGACACCCCGCCCTGTACAGTAGTCTACCTACTTGTTGGTTTGTAGGGAGCAATGCAATGGCTGTCACATGGTCATGAGAGGGAGGGGTGCTCCATCTTGCTGGTCTGTGGCAGTGGGGGCCGTGTTGTGAGTTGTGGTGAAGGCTTACCATCCACAGACACCCCCTCCATGTAGGAAACATATCTACCTGTCGGGTGAAGGTGTGCACTGCAAGGGCTGTCACATGGGTGTGGGGAGTGCTCCATCTTGCTGCGCTGTAGGACTAGGGGCCTGGTGGTGGTTGTATTTCTGCAGTCCCCCCTCCGATACTCGGAGTTTGTGGTAAGGCTACTTACCTGTTACTTGTTGGTTAGTGCAGCTATGGCTGACACATGAGTGTGGGTGTGGGGAGTGCTCCTTCCGGCACATCTGGGTGTGAGAAGTTGGCCTGGCATATGCTGTCCACTAATTATAGTGGGCACCTTGCACCAGTCCAAACAACCCCTTATTGGAGATAGGTTAAAGACAACCTTTATTGAAAACTATCCTAGTGGTAGCTATGGAGAGCAGCCTTCAGGCTAAGTCTTGAAGGAATGTAAAGCAGCTTGTTTTACCAGTCTATAATCTCTTGAGTGACCAAATGAAAGAGCACCACACCAGGTATATATTCAAAATATATGTATTTATTGCTAAACACACCCCTCTAGTCTCTTTATGAGGCTAGAGTTCGAAATACATAAGTTATAAGTTATTTAAACACAGTAATAGCACAAATACACGTTTGGGCCCTAGGGGCGTACCAAACCATATACCAATAAAGTGGTATAAGAACCACGACTGAGCTAGACACTAGGCCTAGAGCCTCTAGAAGTGCTTGGACCACAAGGAACCACCCAAGGTAGGGACACAGGGGACCCACGGGGGACGCGTGCAGTGTAAATACACAGCCGCGAAACGCCGTTAACTTCTATGGAGAAAGTCGCGATTGGGAAATTAAAGAAAAGGGACACTTAAAGGAAGACTTGGAGCAAACCCTTTGAGAACTAGGTCGTTCTAGAGTCTCTACCCACGGGAGCACCGGAGTACTCTTGTTACCTCACCCAGGGAAGCCGGGTGCATAGGTGCCTTTCGGGGTCGGGTTTCGTCGTCGATTTGAATGGCGATCTGCTGCAAAGTGCTGCTGGCGACCAAGTGGAAAGTGTCCGGGTGGATCCAAGAGTGGATCAAAGTTCTGAAGAACCTGAAAGCAGAGGGGACAGAGTCTGGGTCACTAGCCAGTGACCAGGAAGGCGATGAGCAGATGCCCACCGATGTCGAGTGCTTCAGGTAGGTTGACGGTCATCTTGACTCTTCAGCCACGGGGTCCAGGAGGCGTTGTCGGTGACCAGGAGCAGGATTCGAGCTGGTACACGATGTCTGTCGAGTGCTGAGGTGTCGGCGACCGGATTGGACCCAACAAGCCTTGGCAACGGCAAGTCTCGATGTCGATGAAGATTGACGATGATGCAGACCAGCAAGGTCTGAGGAACTCACCCAGCAAGGGTAAGTGAGGGCAAGCCTGGAGCAACCAGGGAGCCCAAGAAGAAAAGGATTGGCCTTCATGAAGGGCTACTAGCCAACGGGCTAGCGACCGCGAAGGAGCCTCGAGACGGTGCACGTGGAGCTGGCTCACAGGACACTCGTGGAGTGGAGGCCAGTGATCTTCGGTGCAGTTGGTGCTGGAGGCTAGGGCTACTCGGAGCCCAAAGCACGACTTCGTGGGAGACCCAGAAGAGGATGCACTAGCAAATGCGTGCGGTGTCCAGGGGTCACGGTTCCACTTTACCCACGACAGCTACGGGCCTCAGCTTTGCTGGGGACTCAGGGCAGCCTCGGGGAAGTCTGGAAATCCACCTCTGGTGATGCAAAGACTTCGGCGTCCGACGGGAGCTTAGGCGATGCAGACCGGACAATTGCTTCTTTGGTGCCTGCCAAGCAGGGGAGTCACTCCTTGACCCCAAGGGAGATTCTTCTGTCCTCTAGTCTTGAGTAGAGCGTCGAAGGTCCAGGATTCTGTGTCAGAGTTTCGTCCAGGGATAATCTAAAGTCCTAAGGACTGGGTTCCTATACTTATACCAAGTTTAGGGGTTGGACTACTCTGTGGCCCCACCTATGGGTGGGTCAGGGCAGAGGGGTGGCTACACCCCTTTCCCTTTGTCCAGTTCGCGCCAAAGCAGGGGCTGCAAGCCCCTGATCCGGTTTGAACTGGGGTATGCACTAGGGACACCAAGTGTGCCCCCAGTGCAGGACTTCAAAGCACCCGAAAGTGCTCCCGCCCAGCCCCAATACACACTATCCTGTCTGGGGAGGTGGTCACACCTCCCTGGGACAGAAACCTATTGTCCAGGCCTCCCCTGCCGGAGTTTCGTCCAGCAGCAGGAGGCCAGACTTGTGTCTGTGGCAGCAGCATCCATTTTGTGATGCCAGGGCTTTAGAAAGAAGTTACCGGCCAGGCCAGGGTTAACATGTCTCTCCCTCTAGAAGGGTGGAATGCTACCCCCACCGCCAGAATTGGCGGGGGGTAGTATTCCAAGATGTTTGACACCAAACACGACATGTTTCGGTGCAGCCATTCCAAAGTTAGCATTTAACGCGAGGTTATAATGCGCTTAAGAGTATATGGTCAGGCTGCACTACAAACAGCATCAGAGAAGGGTCTCCGAACGCTGCAGAGGGGCCCTGCTCATGCAGGGGCACCCTCTCACATAGGAACCACGCACTCTGCCTTCAGGATTGATAAGGCCTGCCATAGGAGTGACTTATAGGTTTATATGTGTGTATGTATATAGTGATATAGGTAACCTATATCACAGTAAGGAGTGCATGCACCACCTTACCCAGGCTGCAGTAGCAGACCTGTGGTGTCAGTTTGGATGGCCTTCCAGGGGTGGCACAATACATGCTGCAGCCCCTGGCAGGCCTCTGAGGTACCTATGCCCTGGGTACATAGGATACCATATACTAGGGACTTATAAGGGCACTCCAGATTCCAATCAGAGATGTGCCTAAGGCACATGGAAACCATTTTAGAGAGAAAGCAGATAGACTGGGGTCCTGAATAGCAGGATGCCAGTCCAACTAAGTCATAAACCAGCAAAACACCATAAAAAAAGTGGGGGCAACCATATAGTCAGATTCCACCTTCCTACATAACCCCCCCCAAACGAAAGGAGATAAGGCTAACCTTGGCCAGTTGAGCCTTTATTGACTAAGTGGCCATATAAGGAAGCACCTGCACTAGCATGGTTGCCCCCTGTCTTATGGTCCACTAAGCAATCCCTCACCCTAAGGGTATGAGAGGGTCTCCACCATGGGGAATCACTACCTGTGGTGTGCTTAGGTAAAGTACAAGGCTGGTGAGGTGTCTGAGTAGGGAGGTGAGACCCTAGGAATGTTGGCCTCAGCTTCCTCAGATCACTGGTCACCATGTATGCCTGTCTTTCCATGACTGAGTTGCACTTTGCTCTAAGGGTCAACCTTTGGCTGCCTACAGGTGGGGGTTGGGTCCCTTTGGATGGACTACTGGAGGGACATGGCAGGTTTGGAACCTTCTGGTCCCAGGTTTGCTCTTGCCTACCAGAGTCCTGCTGGGGGAGGTCCCTACATAAAGGTATGGGGGATCCCTCAGTGTGTAGAGGAATTTTCACCTGGCTAGGGCTACTAGACTGGGTGCCCCTAATCTGATGATGGGGGGGTTCCTCTGGACAGGGGCCCTGGGGGGTCCACTGACCTCCCTTACCTCTGCAGCCCTGGGCTGGCTGAGGCAGGGTAGAGAGGGGCAGGTTACCTGCTCCAGACTGGGTACCACCTTGGAAGGGTCCTCTGCCATCAGGGGTGTGGCCAGGCCAGGCCTGACTACCTCTGGGGCAGTTCCTTCACTAGGGGTAGGGTCAGTTCCCTGAGGAGGCTGACCCTTACCTACTGTCTGGAGGGAAGAAGACTTTTCTTCAACCCTTGTGCTCTCTTTTGGGGGAGAGTGGGCTATTCTTCCAGGCTCCATCTCTCCAAAATCTTGGGCTGGGGCTGTGACCATCACAGCCCCACTAACCTTTACAGGGACACCCAACATCCTCAGATGGGTTTGGTGTTCAACTTCAGCCCAGGCTGAAATTTCCAGATCATTGCCCATCAGGCAATCTACAGGTAAGGTTGGGGACACAGCCACTCTTTTTGGGCCTGTGACCCCCTCCCAGCTGAGATTGACTATGGCCATGGGGTGATCTGTTCTGACACCATCAATGTTGGTCACCTGGTATTTAAACTCAGGTAAAAGCTGGTGAGGGGGACTAGTTTCCCTGCCACCATGGTGACACTAGCCCCTGTATCCCTAAATGCCACAGCTTTCTGACCATTAATTATTGGCTCCAATCTGTACCTGCCCAATGCTGTGGGACCCATGGTAAAGGTGGCAAATCCTATACCACCATCAGAGTCAGAGGAGTCTGTTGAGGGGTCCCTGTCTAAACTAGGGCCCACCTCTGTTCCTCTTGCAAAAGCACCTAACTTTTTGGGTGCACTACTCCCAACTGGAGGATTACTACTGGTAGTACCAGGAGGGGTGGTAGTAGTTGTGGGAGGAACATTTTCTTTATTGCCAATCCTGGGGCAACTGGGATCAGTTTTCCAGTGCCCAGGCTTTTACAGACATGGCAATATGGTTTCTTTTCAGGAGAAGAAGGAGTTTGGGACCCACCCCCAGAAGAGGAATTTTGGGGCCCTGTAGTGGATTTATCCTTAGATTTATCCCCACCTTTCTCTTGGGACTTAGTAGAATCTTTCTTCTGGTCACCACCCTGACTTTTAGTTTTTACTCTGGTTCTGACCCATTTGTCTGCTTTCTTTTCCAATTCTTGGGGAGAGGTCAGATCAGAGTCCACCAGATACTGGTGCAAAAGCTGGTTTTGACAATTATTAAGGATCTGCTCCCTCATAATCAAATTGTACAATCCTAAAAAGTCATGCACTTTGTTGCCCTGTATCCAACCTTCCAGAGCCTTAGTAGCACAATCTACAAAATCAACCCAGTCTTGAGTCTGAGCTTTTGGGTGTCTCTGAACTTCAACCTATACTGTTCAGTGGTTAGGCCAAACCCATCTATCAGAGCACTCTTCAAGACTGTGTAATTGTCAGCATCCTCTTCTCTTACAGTGAGGAGCTTGTCTCTACCTTTGTCTGCAAAGGAGAGTCACAAGATTGCTGCCCACTGCTTCTGGGGGACCTTCTGAACTTTACAGGCCCTCTCCAGTGCAGTTATCCATTTGTGGATGTCATCCCCACTCTGGTAGGGAGGGACAATCTTGCTTAGGTTTCTATGGTCATAAGACCTTTCCCTATCTTTAGGGACATTGCTGCCACCATGAGACTCTAGTCCCAACTTTCTTCTCTCTCTGTAGAGATCTAGGGACTCCCTGTCTATAGCCAATTGCTGTTTTCTGAGTTCAAGCTGAGCTTCCTCATACTGAATCAGCCTCTTTCTCCTCTCATGAGAGGATTCCCTCCTATGAGAGGAGACAGAGGTCCCTATTGAGGTGCCAGAGTGGTTAGACTCCTGAGAAGGAGATCTAGACCTTCTAGGCACACTCACAATCCTTCCTGGGGGGACAAAGTGGAGGTCATCCTGAGCCTCCTCCTCATCCACAGGAGGAATTGGGTTTTCCAGGTCAGGGTCATTGTCACCCTCCTGGTCAGTTCCAGAGGGGGGGCTGGGGGTGTTGCTACCCCTGGCCCCATCCTCATCTTCTGCCCCACCCTCTGCTCCTACCCCTTCAGTCCCTAAGGGCCTGCTGAGATCATAAGCCTCTAACATCTCTCTCAGATGTTGGGTGGTGGGGCTTTGGCCTGTCTTCAGTTTCCTCAAATTGCATAATGCTCTCAATTCCAAGAATGGGAGTGTATCATACTTGGAGGGAAGAAGCCCAAGGGCTTCTGGCAAGGACTCACTGGGTCCTGGCTTTGAAGACATCACTAGTGAGGTGTGGTGTATGCACTACCTACTCTAGTGTGGCCTACTAAACTCTCTTGAGTTGTAGAAAGGGTGTGCTATCCCTTAACACACAACTCTAAGTTCAGTAGAACTTACTGTATTCTAAGCTTAATTTATATGTACCTTAGGTACCTTTAGTGGTTTTCAGTTGATCAATTCAATTGAGATTATCTGGTAAAACAATAGCAAGCTGGAATCCCACACGCTGCACACCAATGTGAGATGTTGGCCTGGCATATGCTGTCCACTAATTATAGTGGGCACCTTGCACCAGTCCAAACAACCCCTTATTGGAGATAGGTTAAAGACAACCTTTATTGAAAGCTATCCTAGTGGTAGCTATGGAGAGCAGCCTTCAGGCTAAGTCTTGAAGGAATGTAAAGCAGCTTGTTTTACCAGTCTATAATCTCTTGAGTGACCAAATGAAAGAGCACCACACCAGGTATATATTCAAAATATATGTATTTATTGCTAAACACACCCCTCTAGTCTCTTTATGAGGCTAGAGTTCGAAGTACATAAGTTATAAGTTATTTAAACACAGTAATAGCACAAATACACGTTTGGGCCCTAGGGGCGTACCAAACCATATACCAATAAAGTGGTATAAGAACCACGACTGAGCTAGACACTAGGCCTAGAGCCTCTAGAAGTGCTTGGACCACAAGGAACCACCCAAGGTAGTGACACAGGGGACCCACGGGGAACGCGTGCAGTGTAAATACACAGCCGCGAAACGCCGTTAACTTCTATGGAGAAAGTCGCGATTGGGAAATTAAAGAAAAGGGACACTTAAAGGAGGACTTGGAGCAAACCCTTTGAGAACTAGGTCGTTCTAGAGTCTCTACCCACGGGAGCACCGGAGTACTCTTGTTACCTCACCCAGGGAAGCCGGGTGCATAGGTGCCTTTCGGGGTCGGGTTTCGTCGTCGATTTGAATGGCGATCTGCTGCAAAGTGCTGCTGGCGACCAAGTGGAAAGTGTCCGGGTGGATCCAAGAGTGGATCGGAGTTCTGAAGAACCTGAAAGCAGAGGGGACAGAGTCTGGGTCACTAGCCAGTGACCAGGAAGGCGATGAGCAGATGCCCACCGATGTCGAGTGCTTCAGGTAGGTTGACAGTCATCTTGACTCTTCAGCCACGAGGTCCAGGAGGTGTTGTCGGTGACCAGGAGCAGGATTCCGGCTGGTACACGATGTTTGTCGAGTGCTGAGGTGTCGGCGACCGGATTGGACCCAACAAGCCTTGGCAACGGCAAGTCTCGATGTCGATGAAGATTGACGATGATGCAGACCAGCAAGGTCTGAGGAACTCACCCAGCAAGGGTAAGTGAGGGCAAGCCTGGAGCAACCAGGGAGCCCAAGAAGAAAAGGATTGGCCTTCGTGAAGGGCTACTAGCCAATGGGCTAGCGACCGCGAAGGAGCCTCGAGACGGTGCACGTGGAGCTGGCTCACAGGACACTCGTGGAGTGGAGGCCAGTGATCTTTGGTGCAGTTGGTGCTGGAAGCTAGGGCTACTCGGAGCCCAAAGCACGACTTCGTGGGAGACCCAGAAGAGGATGCACTAGCAAATGCGTGCGGTGTCCAGGGGTCACGGTTCCACGTTACCCACGACAGCTACGGGCCTCAGCTTTGCTGGGGACTCAGGGCAGCCTCGGGAAGTCTGGAAATCCACCTCTGGTGATGCAAAGACTTCGGCGTCCGACGGGAGCTTATGCGATGCAGACTGGACAATTGCTTCTTTGGTGCCTGCCAAGCAGGGGAGTCACTCCTTGACCCCAAGGGAGATTCTTCTGTCCTCTAGTCTTGAGTAGAGCGTCGAAGGTCCAGGATTCTGTGTCAGAGTTTCGTCCAGGGATAATCTAAAGTCCTAAGGACTGGGTTCCTATACTTATACCAAGTTTAGGGGTTGGACTACTCTGTGGCCCCACCTATGGGTGGGTCAGGGCAGAGGGGTGGCTACACCCCTTTCCCTTTGTCCAGTTCGCGCCAAAGCAGGGGCTGCAAGCCCCTGATCCGGTTTGAACTGGGGTATGCACAGGGACACCAAGTGTGCCCCCAGTGCAGGACTTCAAAGCACCCGAAAGTGCTCCCGCCCAGCCCCAATACACACTATCCTGTCTGGGGAGGTGGTCACACCTCCCTGGGACAGGAAACCTATTGTCCAGGCCTCCCCTGCCGGAGTTTCGTCCAGCAGCAGGAGGCCAGACTTGTGTCTGTGGCAGCAGCATCCATTTTGTGATGCCAGGGCTTTAGAAAGAAGTTACCGGCCAGGCCAGGGTTAACATGTCTCTCCCTCTAGAAGGGTGGAATGCTACCCCCGCCGCCAGAATTGGTGGGGGTAGTATTCCAAGATGTTTGACACCAAACACGACATGTTTCGGTGCAGCCATTCCAAAGTTAGCATTTAACGCGAGGTTATAATGCGCTTAAGAGTATATGGTCAGGCTGCACTACAAACAGCATCAGAGAAGGGTCTCCGAACGCTGCAGAGGGGCCCTGCTCATGCAGGGGCACCCTCTCACATAGGAACCACGCACTCTGCCTTCAGGATTGATAAGGCCTGCCATAGGAGTGACTTATAGGTTTATATGTGTGTATGTATATAGTGATATAGGTAACCTATATCACAGTAAGGGGTGCATGCACCACCTTACCCAGGCTGCAGTAGCAGACCTGTGGTGTCAGTTTGGATGGCCTTCCAGGGGTGGCACAATACATGCTGCAGCCCCTGGCAGGCCTCTGAGGTACCTATGCCCTGGGTACATAGGATACCATATACTAGGGACTTATAAGGGCACTCCAGATTCCAATCAGAGATGTGCCTAAGGCACATGGAAACCATTTTAGAGAGAAAGCAGATAGACTGGGGTCCTGAATAGCAGGATCCCAGTCCAACTAAGTCATAAACCAGCAAAACACCATAAAAAAAGTGGGGGCAACCATATAGTCAGATTCCACCTCCTACACTGGGGTACAGAGGGACCTGGTGGGAGTTGTGGTGCTGGCTGACTGTACACATGCCCCCATGGTTTTGTTTGTTGGTACCTTTGGGCTGAGTGTGTGGGAGTGTCTGTTGCATGTATGAGAGATGTCTTGTGGATTGTGTACTGGACATGGGGGTGTTTGGCCCTCGGTGCTATGGCATTCTGGTAGTGCATGACAGTACATAGCAGTGTGCTGGTATGCATTTGTTTGTACTTACCAGCCTCCACTCCCCCTGGTATTCCGGTGGAACTCTCCGGATGCAGAATGCCTCGCACCTTCTCCTCCCACGCCTTGAAGGTCTTGAATAGCTTTGGATTTCCGCCGCCAGTCGTGGCAGCCAGCTCACGGTTCTTGGCCTCCTTCTTCCTGACCACGCTTTTCAGGTCGTGCCACCTCTTTGTGATTTCGCCCCGGTTGCATGGCACGTTCCCAACTGCATTCACCTGGTCCACTATCCTTCTCCACATTCTGTTTCTGGTGGCTACTGGTGTCTGTTGGACCTGGTTCCCATAGATTTGTGGGTGCACCTTGATGATCTCATCGACCATGACCGTCAACTCAGTGGCAGTGTACTTTGGCATTCTTTGGCTTGCCATGATGTGTGGTCTGCTATTTGTTGAGCTGGTGTGGTGGTTGTGTGGTGTGTGGTGTGTGGTGTGCAGGGGGTTCGTGGTGCCGTTGTTTCAGTGGTGATGGTGGTGGTGGTGGTGGTAGTGGTGGTGATGTGTGTGATGTGTGCGTGCGTGTGGTATGCTGCTTTCCTTTGTGTCTCTCTGTGTTGTCTGATGGCGTCTTCGCTTTGTCCTCGTGCAAGGGATTGTGGTCTGTGAGGAGGCTGCTTTTGTACTAACTTATGTGGGTGTGTCATGATGGTCTGTCGTTTTCAGGTGTGTTGTGTCTGTTGTCCTGGTATTTGTAGTTTTTTATTTTTGGCAGGGGGCATGTGTCTTGGGATGTGTTCTGTGTTTGTGTATTTTGGCGTAGTTTGCTGTGTGGACTTGTTGGCCATGTTGTGTGTATTTCTTTGTCCCGCCAATGGTTTCCGTGCACGGACGTGTCCGCCAGGCCTTCCGCCGTGTCAGTTCTTCATCGCTGTTGTTAACCGTGGCGGGCGGGGAAAATGTGGATTTTCCGCGCTCATGTCGGGAGATCATAATTTCACGGTCGTTGTCTCGGTCGTCAGGGCGGACGGATTTGGGTTTTCGGGCGGGATTGCGTCTGTGGCGGACGGTTAATCGTCTACTCGGACATGGACGGGCGGAATTTTGTGTGTTTTTACCGCCGCGGGCGGAGGTTGCTTCGCGACATCATAATTGCTCGGTCGGTATTCCCATGGTGCAGGCGGGCGGTTTTTTCAGGCTATAGTAGATGGCGGAATTTTTACTGCCGGTTATCGTAATGGGCCCCATAGTTTTTAGTTTGTTTCCGAATGCCAGGCCACCAATATCTTTGCTTGAGTAAAGATACTGTCGCTGAAACACCTGCATGGGCAGAAGCTATCCCTTCGTGTGCTGCTAGGATTAGTCCTAATCTGCGTTCCTTGTTTGGAATTACCCTATCCCCCACTCCAGGGATTCGAGCAAAAGGAACGTTGTTCGCATCAATTACATAAGAGTACTTGAGTGGAAACTTTTTTGGTAACGCTGCACTGCTGCCTTTGCTTGAAGCATTGACAGCCAACATTATCTCACCGTCTATTTTTGTTTTTGAACGAGTGATCGCAGCTATGGAAGCCGTCTGCACAGCCCCCTTTGCGGCTTCATCAGCCAATGAATTCCTGCAACGTGAACGCCATCACGTTGATGACTCAGTGTGTGGATCACGTGAGCCTTTGGTAGTTCGTTTTTCAACTGAACTACTTGTTCCCAAAGCGTTTTGTGCTTTATTGTGCCACCTTTCGCATCTTTGAAACCATTTTCAAGCCAGTTTTGTATATATTCATTATACGACTGAACACAGTAAAGGAATCGCACACTATTAGTGTGGGGAATTCTCGATCTGTACTTTCAAGTGCCAGTTTGAATGCTTGTAGTTCAGCTCGCTGAGCTGTACAATCTCCTAGAGACTGAGTTTTTGTGACCATAGGTCTGAAGATGCCATTTCGCATGCGACCTTTAACGATTGCACACGCTGCACTGTAAGCTTGCTTACTCCCTGTTGCGGGTTGTGCCGATCCGTCAGTGTAAATTATGAATTCGTACTGATCGAGAGGCAGAATTTGAGTAGGCAGAGGACATTCTTGTTCATATTGCAGGAATGCTTGTGTTTTTAAATCTGGATCAAAAACATATTCAACATCTGTTGCAGCAAGAGAATTAACCCATTGTATCCATCTTGGATGTAATGCTTTAGCATTTGGAATGCTTGCTTTTGTGACCGCTTCTAAAGCTGGTACCGGGGTTACGACGATAATGCGTTTCCCTTGGGCTAAAGCTCTTTCTTTTGCTACAGCGGTTTGAACTGCTGTTAGAATTTTTTCAGTTGAACTGAAGCGCATTTCCGCTTGTGTGTACAAATGAGATTTGTACGCGATTGGTACTTTCTCACCCTCATTGAAGGTTAAGTAGGTGAATCCGCATTGACCCGAAATTATTCGGATCACCAAATTGCGTTGACTTACGCGTGTTTGTAAGTGATTTGTTGCTAACATGTTAGCCTGGAGTGAACGCAAGATTTCTGTGTGTTCCTGTGTCCAGTTTCTGATTGAAAAATCAGGTTTGATTAATGCGTAGAGAGGTTTAACCCTTTCTGCGTAATTTAGAATGTATGTTCTTCCAAAGTTTAGGAAACCCAGGATGGATTGTAAGTTTTTTTGCGTTTTTGGAGGTTGGAGCAGCGCACACTTTTCTAAAAAGTTAGCTGCCAAGCTCTTGCCTTCACTTGAAAGCTCATGTCCTAGAAATAGGACATTGAGATGGGCAATTCTAGACTTTTTAAAGTTGAATTTGTAGCCCTCAGAGGCGAAACCCAGTATAATGGTGCTCACCCTGTTCAAGTGTTTTTCCAGGTCATCGTCTGTCAGATAGATGTCATCGACATAGGACAATGCCTCATTGTCATAAATTTGTAGTAACTCCGTTACCCTCACTGAGAATAAACCTGGGCTGTTCTTGAACCCTTGTGGGAGTCAACAAAAGTGACGCTGGGTCCCCATTATGGAGAATGCTGTTAAGTACCTGCTTTCAGGTGCTATGTTTTGACAAAAGAAACCATTTGAGATGTCTAATGTTGTTTTATATTTTTTACGCACAATGTTAATCATTAATGCTGTGTTATGTGCATTTTGCACTGCAAAAGTTTTAGAACAAGTGTTTAGGTGTCTGTAGTCCAAAACTAGACGATATGTATTGTCTGGTTTGGAGACAGGAAACAAAGGATTGTTCATTGAGGAGGTGCATGTTTCAATCACCCCTTGATATTCAAGTTGATCTAAGATCTCCCTGACCTGTTTTTTAGCTTCTTGCTTTATTGGGTACTGCTGTTGTGCAGTTGGTTCATGTTTCAGATGTATTTTATGGTGAGGTGAGTCCTCATCCCATCCTACATGATTTTTATATAATGCTGGGTCCTGGGCCACTGCCCATTTCCTGGCATATGTATATTTTAGGTGAATTGGAATATGGTTGGAGAAGGCAGGCATAATAATGTCCTCGCCGTGTGGGCACTCCCTGACAAATTGTGGTGGCCAGTCCTTTTCTGCTAGAAGTATGTCATAGCCCTTTGATAGTCTTTCCCAAAAAAGTGATTTCACCTGTCTAGGTTTTTCTCCCTCCATCCGGAGAGTTATTTCATATAACTTTTGTGGAGTACTAACCCTGGTGCTACTTTCTTTTTGGAGAATTGAGGTTTTGCTTTAGTTTTTGGAGCGTGTTTGTCGTCTTTCGATTTCACGCGTTCTTCTCTATGTTCTGATCGTCCTCTTCTTTCCGAAGTCTGTGATGAGATCTGAAAGGGACGAGAGGAACGTGTATCAGTATCTTGATACCTGTCAGGCTTTCTCAAATTATCCCTATTCCTGAGGTTATACCTCCTTTCAGAGGGCTCCTTTTGAGGAGACCTACCTCGGGATTGAGAACGTTTCTCATTTGAATTTTGTTTAGTAGTGTCCCACTTCTTTTTAGAAGATGTAGGAGTTTGTTTAATTGAGTCCTTCTCAGGACTTTCAGATAGTTTTGGTTTCACTGGTCTTCCACCCAAACTATCTCTGCCTAATTCTGCATAAGATTGTTCAATTATTCTGGGTAGCTCAGTTTGATGTTCTGTAACATCAAATTCCCTTAATTTTTGGCGGATCGCCACTGCTGCTGCATCCCCTTTAATATTAGATAATATTATTGTTGAGACCTGGTCGAAATTTTTCAGTAACTTCATACCTAAATTTAGAGCAGGCTCTGCCCCGTATTCGTTTTGAATTTGTTTCAGGACATCAGGTATTACCGCAATTGATGGAATACCATGTGTTTTAATATAGATGGCAGCAAAGACTGAGCCCCATGTGGTGCAGTCTTCCAGTTGTGGTGTGATCCCCATTGGTAAACTGATTGTCAGTATTCTGTGTTTCTCATACGGGCTGGTATTTGGAAATACTGCTTCGATTTGAGTAATTTTTTGAGCTGTCCAGAATGGAATTTGCTCACGTTTTGTGGGCATTTTACCCATGACTGCGTATAGAGTCTGTGGTGTAATTTTTTGTGTATTCCCCTGTTGGGGAGTTGGATTTGGAATTGTTAATGGTTGCTGGACTGTAAAAGTCTGCATGACATATTGGACCAATTGTCTGTACATTTTTATTAACTCTGTGAGTTGAGTAAGTAAATCCTCGTCTGACATCTCTTCAATGTCAGGATGAGGTGTGTAGCCGGCTAGAATCGGCCATGTTGCTCCTGGTCTACCTAGTGGACCGAGCCTAGTAATGTTTTTGTGATGTTTTTGGGCGCCTTTAAATCAGAGCTGATGCTCCTGGTATGTTAATGGAATTTCAATATCCTCGAAAGGAATGTATTCCTCTGGTGGATCATCTGCTTTGTAGAAGTGAAACATGTGTGTTACTGAATTGGATTCAGGAAATATTACCCATGAATAGAATACCTCTGTCTGAAAGGATTCATGTGCCTCTATCACGAAAACTGCTCTACCGCCTCTTGGTGGTAGGCCATGTTTTATAAGTTTTAGAGTGATGGCTCTTCTTAAATTTGGATGGATGTCTATAACACCCTCCTCGGTTTCATTTAAACCTGTAATGTTAAAAACTGCTGCTTGGGCTGGGTCAGCCGCAGCTTCACCGTTTCCGGTTTCAGTCATTTTGTTTTTTGAAAAATGTAGAACAAGTTTCAAGGAAACAAAGATAAGGTGCAGAATATTTTGGAACACTGTATCCTTCAACGTTGAGCAAACCAAACAGCTAATATATAGGGTGTTTCCCTATGTAGCCGTGGTGGATACTTAACCCTGCCCACTCCAGACGTCTTTTGGAGTATATGGGTAGGGGACTCTTGAGAGAAAAAGCACGGCTGAGTTACTCAGTATCTAACGTTGAATTACCGCCTTACCAAACCGTTGGGCGCCATGTAGTGTAGCTCCTATTTCCCTAATAGGCTCTGCGCATTGGAATAATATATCCTATAGGTTTGACATAGGACTGAGGTCGGTATGGCCCTATCGAGTATATTAAACTTAATTACTTGTGCCAGCTAGCTCAGAGGCCACTAGAAACTCCTTGGATAACAAGAAGGGAGTAGTTTCTGGCAGCCGCAAGACATGACCACTTTGTTTCCCTTTAGAATCAAACGTGTCCCAGAGTCGTGGAAACAATAGATAACTATTTCACTCAGCTCAATCGTGCATGCTTAGTTTTCTCCAAGTTACACAGAAAGAACAGACGGGCGTTTCAATAAAAGATTTATTGAACAGTCTTGTTTCTGGTGTAAGTAAAATGTGCTGTTACGATCACAAGACAGTATGCTAGATAAATAATGTACAGTGTGAGCAGTAGGAATAAATAATACTGCGATAGCATTATCTTTTAGTACATATGCCTTTACATAAATAACACAGACTAAAAATGCGAGTACTCATACGATGCGTTTCTAATGTAGTTCTACCCCAATGTACCTAACCTAACCTAGGTGTAGGGAGAGGTATGAAGTAGGTGAAGTATTCCTTACTATGGTATACTAAGAGTATGTTAAGCCTAGTATGCCTAGTATGCCAAGAGTCCCTCTAGGTTCTTGTCAGCTCCATACCTGAAGAATGAGAGAGGTAGGAATCTCTTTGCCAGACTCGAACTCCAACACCCCGCAAGGGAAGTCAGATCACTGGAAGCTGGACTCTCTGCGTGCAGGGATGACAGTGTCTTCTCAGTGCGTCAGGCCGGGAAACGGGCTCCTCTGAAGTCGAGGTCTCCTCTAGTTTACAAGGGCTAGGGAAGGTATATTTATACCTGAGAGGTACCTCAGAATGTTAGCATTGACGTGGATCGGACAGCGGAAGACGTCATGAATGAACCCCTAAGGAATAATGGTTCATGCATAGTATACGAGTCCTTGAAGAAATCAATAGTCCTGGGCTAGGGAAACTCCTGCAGCCTAAGGGTCTGTTCTTCATGAACTCGTTGTGACGTTAGGGTGGACGGATGTCAGAAGCCATGCCTGTATTTGGAGTGCACGGTTTAATGCCTAAATAAGGGCTGGGATTTTGTGCCTATATAAGGGCAGGGCGAATCGTGCCTATATAAGGACATGATACTGGAAAGCCCGTTTATGGACACCCTAAGAGGAATACAACAGTAGAATCGCTGGGACCCCAAGGAACCACCCACAGGAGTGACACAGGGAGCCCACGGAGGACGGGTGCCGTGTGGGAACACAGACGCGAGCTCCGTACAACTCTATGGGAAAGTCGCACTTGGATAATTACAGTTTAAGGACACTTTGGAGAGGACTTCAAGCAAACCCTTTGGAACATAGAAGGTTCTAAGGCCAGCACCCTTGTGAGTACTGAGGTATCCGTGTTACCTATTCCAGAAGAGCCGGGTGCATAGGGGTCAAGTGGTGTCGGAAACGCTTGTTGATTTCAATGGCGTGATGCGAAGAAGTACTGCTGCCGGGAAGATGAAAAGTGTCCGGTGGAATCCAAGCCTGGATCCGAGTTGAGAAGAACCTGAAAGCAGAGGGGACAGAGTCTGGGTCACTTCAGGTGACCAGGGCCTCAGTGGACGAATGCCCACCGATGTCGGGTGCTTCAGGTGAAACGTTTGGATCCTTGACTCTGCAGCCACGGGGACCAGGAGACATCGACGATGACCAAAGTCCGGAGGTGAGCTGTCCCACAAAGGATGTCGAGGGCTGGGGGGGTCAGTGTCCAGATTGAACACCAACAAGCCTTGGCAACTGCAACCCACGTGGGCAGAGGAAACAAGTCACGGTGAGGACCAGCAAGGTCCTGGGGACTCTCCAAGCTATGGAGAGTCAGGGCACGTCTAGAGCAACCAGGAAAGCCCAAGGAAAGTCAAAGTTACCTTCACAGGGACCCACAGGCCAACGGACCAGGGATCGCGAAGGGACCTCGAGCTGAATCACGAAATACCAGCCGACGGAACACTCGTGGAGTATAGGCTGGATATCTTCAGTGGAAATACTGCTCGGGGTAAGGACTACACGTAGCCCAAAGCACAGCCTCAGGGATTGCCAAAAAGCATATGCTGCTGCAAAAGTACACGGTGCACAGGGGTTCGGGTTGCACGGTCCCCACGAGTGATACTGGTCTCAGGATTGCTGAGAGGTAAAATCAACCTCAGGGACGCTCGGGAACCCACCTCCTGTGTTGCAGAAATCTTCGGAGTCCTCAGGAGCTCGGGAGATGCAAACTGGTCAGATGCGTTAAGGTGCCTGCCTTGCAGGGGAGTAACTCCTTTACTCCAAGGGAGATTCTTCTGTCGTCCAGCGAAGTGTAGACCGTCTAAGTACTTGGTTTCTTCTTGCAGAGTTTAGTCCAGGTAAAATCTAAAGTCCTGTAGTCAGGTTTCCTACTTTATACCCAAGGAAGGGGTTGGACTAACTCTGGGGACCCACCTAGGGGAGGGTCAGGACAGAGGGGTGGCTACACCCATGTCCTTTGTCCAGTTTCGCGCAAGAGCAGGAGCCAATGGCTCCTGCAACCGGTTTGACCTGGACTATGCACGGGGACACCAAATGTGCCCCCAGTGCAGACTTTCTGGCACTCTAAGAGTGCACCCACCCAGCCCCAATACACTAAAGCCTGTCTGAGAGGTGGTCACACCTCCCTGTGACAGGAAACCTATTGTCAGGCCTTCCTCTGCTCGAGCTTGGCTCAGCAGCTGGAGGGCAGACTCGTGTCTGTGGCTGGCAGCATCCATTTTGTGCTGCCCAGGTCGAGAAAGCTGGTACCGGGTAGACCGGTGCCCCATAGTAGTGGTACTACAAGGGAGGAATCATACCTCCCACACCAGTTACTGGTGTGGAGGTATGATTCCAAGGTGTTTGACACCAAACACGACATGTTTCTAAGCAGCCGTTTTAAAGTTAGCATTTACCGCGAGGTTATAATGCACTTAAGTATATATGGTTGGCTGCATCACAGACAACCCCGGAGAATAGATTCCAAAGGCTGCAGAGGGGCTCTGCTCATGCAGGGGCATCCTCTCACACAAAACCCAGCACCCTGCCTTCAGGATTGATAAGGCCTGCCATAGGGGTGACTGATAGGTTTATATGTGCAGTGATTTAGAGTATATATAGGTAACCTATATCTAAGTAAGGGGTGCATGCACCTCCTTACACAGGTTGCAGTAGCAAACCTGTGGTGTCATTTTGAATGGCCTCTCAGGGGTGGCACAATACATGCTTCAGCCCCTGGGAGGCCTCTGGGGTACCTATGCCCTGGGTACATGGTGTACCATATACTAGGGACTGATAAGGGTACCCCAGAATCCAATCTGAAGTGTACCTAAAGTACATACACAACCAATTTAGGGAGAAAGCAGATAAACTGGGGTCCTGATTAGCAAGATCCCAGTCAGACAAGTCAAAAACCAGCAAAACACCAGGAAAAAAGTGGGGTAACCATGCAGTCAGATTCCACCTTCCTACATAACCCCCCCAAACGAAAGGAGATAAGCCTAACCTTGTCCAGTTGAGACTTTATTGACTAAGTGGCCATATAAGGAAGATCCTGCACTAGCATGGATACCCCGTGTCTTATGGTCCACTAAGGAGTCTCTACCCCAAGGGTATTGGTTTTTCTCCAAAATTTGGGAGTACTACCTGTAGGGTGTTTTTGCAAAGAAAAAGGCTGGTGGGGTGCCTGAGTGGAGAAGTGAGGCCCTAATAAAGTTGGTCTCGGCTTCCTCAGAGCACTGGTCACCATGGATGCCTTTCTTTCCATGACTGAGTTATATCTGGCCCTAGGGGTCAACCTCTGGCTACCTACAGCTGGGGGTTGAGTCCATTTGGTTGGAACACTGGAGGGACAAGGTAGGTTTGGAACCATCTGGTCCCAGGTTTGCCTTTGCCCAACAGAGTCCATCTGGGGGAGGTCACTACCCAAGGGTAAGAGGGCTCCCTCAGGGTGTTGAGGAATTGTCACCTGGCTAGTGCTACTAGACTGGGTGTCCCTAATCTGTTGAGGGGGTTCCTCTGGACAGGGGGCCCTTTGGGGTCCACTGACCTCCCTGACCTTTGCAGCCCTAGGGTGACTGATGTAGGGTAGAGAGGGGCAGGATACCTGCTCCAGACTGGGTACCACCTTGGAAGGGTCCCCTGCCATCAGAGGGGTTGTCAGGACAGGCCTGACCACCTCTGGGGCAGTTCCTCCACAAGGGGTAGGGTCAGTTCCCTTAGGAAGCTTACTCCTTACCTATTGTCTGGGGGGAAGAAGACTTTTCTTCATTCCCTTTGCTCTCTGGTGGAGTAGAGTGGGCCATTCTTTCAGGCTCCACCACTCCAAAATTTCCCTGGGGTTGGACTGAGGCCCCAAGGGTCCCATCAACTTTCTCAGGGAGGCCTAACATTCTTAAATGGGCCTGGTGTTTAACTTCAGCCCAGGCTGCAATTTCTAGATCATTACCCAACAGGCAATCTACAGGCAAGTTTGGGGATACTGCCACTCTCTGTGGGCCAGTGACCCCTCCCCAGCTGAGATTGACTATAGCCATGGATGATCTGTCCTGATACCATCAATGTTGGTCACCTGGTACTTAAACTCAGGTAAAAGCTGCTGAAGGGGTACTAGGTTCCCTGTCACCATGGTGACACTAGCCCCTGTGTCCCTAAAGGCCACAGCTTTCTGACCATTGATCAGTGGCTCCTGTCTGTACTTGCCCAAAGAATTAGGACTGACAGTAAAAGTGGCAAATCCTATGCCACCATCACAGACTAAGGAGGCCTGTGAGGAGGACCTTGATAAGCTGGGGTCCACCTCAGTTCCCCATACCAACCCACCTAACTTTTTGGGTGCACTAGTACCACCTGGGGGATTACTACTGGTAGTACCAGGAGGAATGGTAGTAGTGCTTGGAGGAACATTTTCCTTATTGCTGACCTTTGGACAATTGGGATCATTTTTCCAGTGGCCTGGCTTTTTACAGACAAAGCAATAAGGTTTCTTTTCAGGGGAGGAAGGAGTTTGGGACCCACCCCCAGAAGAGGACTTTTGGAGCCCTGTAGTGGACTTGTGTTTTGACTTATCCCCACCTTTCTCTTGGGTCTTGGAAGAATCTTTCTTCTGGTCACCACCCTGGTTCTTTGGCTTCACCCTGGTTCTGACCCATTTATCTGCCTTCTTTCCCAATTCTTGGGGAGAAGTCAGATCTGAGTCCACCAGGTACTGGTGCAAAAGCTGGTTTTGACAATTATTAAGGATCTGCTCCCTCATAATCAAATTGTACAATCCTAAATAGTCATGCACGTTGCTGCCATGTATCCAACCTTCCAGAGCCTTAGTAGCACAATCTACAAAGTCAACCCAGTCCTGAGTCTGTGCTTTCTGGGTGTCTCTGAACTTAATCCTGTATTGCTCAGTGGTTAAGCCAAACCCATCAATGAGAGCACTCTTCAAGACTGTGTAATTGTCAGCATCCTCTTCTCTAACAGTGAGGAGCTTATCTCTACCTTTGTCAGCAAAGAAGAGCCACAAGATAGCTGCCCACTGCTCCTGAGGGACCCTCTGTTCTTTACAGGCCCTCTCTAGTGCAGTTATCCATTTGTGGATGTCATCCCCACTCTGATAGGGAGGGACTATCTTGTTCAGGTTCCTATGATCATGAGAATACTCTCTAGTTCTAGGGACACTGTTGCTGCCACCATGGGACTCTAGTCCCAATCTTCTGGTTGCTCTCTGGAGCTCTGGGGATTCCATGTCTATGGCCAATTGCTCTTTGTTGAGCCTGATCCTGAGTCTCTCAAGTTCCAGTAATTGGCACTTCTTATCATAAGAGGATTCTCTCCTATGAGATACAGAGGTCCCTACAGAAGTACCTGAATGATTAGACTCCACAGAGGGAGTCCTGGATCTTCTAGGTAGACCCTGTACTCTTCCTGGTGGAGTAAAGAGGGGGCCACTGGGGCCTTCTCCCCCACCTGAAGAGTTGGATTTTCCAGGTTGGAATCATCTTGATCCTCCTGGCCAGGGTGTGAGTCCAGATCAAAGAAGTGTTCACTTCCTGCTCTTTCCTCATCTCCTGTTCCCACCCACTCTTTCTACTTCATCAGACCCTGGGGTCTTTCTGAGGTCATCTAGGAGTAACATCTCTATAAGACGTTGGGTGTTTGCATTTCTCCCTGTCTTCAGCTTCCTAGAGGCACACATGGCTTTCAGATCCTGAAAGGTGAGCCCATTGTATCTAGTAGGCAGAGAGCCACTGGCTTCTCCTACAGAAGACATACTAGTGTGGTGTGGTGTGTGCACCTACCTACCCTAGTGGAGACTAAACTCTCTTGAGTTGGAGAAAGGGTGTGCTAGACCCTTGACTTGCCCAACTCCAAGTTCAGTAGAACTTACTTATTCTAATCTTGATTATATGTACCTAAGTACTTTTAGTGGTTTTCAGTTAATCACTCAATGAGATTTATCTGGTAAAACAATAGTACGCTTGAATCTCAACCGCTGCACACCAATGTGAGAAGTTGGCCTGGTATATGCTGTCCACTAATTAAAGTGGGCACCTTGCACCAGTCCAAACGACCCTTATTGATGATTAGGTTTAAGACAACCTTTATAGAAAGCTATCCTAGTGGTAGCTGTGGAGAGCAGCCTTCAGGCTAAGTCTCGAAGGAATGTAAAACAGCTTGTTTTACCAGATCAGAACCTCCTGAATGACCAAATGAAAGGAGAACCACACAAGAGATATATAAAATATATGTATTTATTACTAAACACTCTCTACTAACCTCTTTATGAGATTAGAGCAAAAGATACACAATATTAAATCAATAGAACAACAGTAAATAGCACAATACACAGCGGGCTCCAGGGGGAGACCGAACCATATACTAAGAAAGTGGTATAACAACCACGACTTCAATAGACACAGTGCCTAGAGCACGTAGAATAGCTGGGACCCCAAGGAACCACCCACAGGAGTGACACAGGGAGCCCACGGAGGACGGGTGCAGTGTGGGAACACAGACGCGAGCTCCGTACAACTCTGTGGGAAAGTCGCGGTTGGATAATTACAGTTTAAGGACACTTCGGAGAGGACTTCAAGCAAACCCTTTGGAACATGGTTCTAAGGCTAGCACCCTTGTGAGTACCGAGGTACCTGTGTTACCTATTCCAGAGGAGCCGGGTGCATAGGGGTCAAGTGGTGTCGGAAACGCTCGTTGATTTCAATGGCGTGATGCGAAGAAGTACTGCTGCCGGGAAGATGAAAAGTGTCCGGTGGAATCCAAGCCTGGATCCGAGGTGAGAAGAACCTGAAAGCAGAGGGGACAGAGTCTGGGTCACTTCAGGTGACCAGGGGCTCAGTGGACAAATGCCCACCGATGTCGGGTGCTTCAGGTGAAAAGTTTGGATGCTTGCTCTGCAGCCTCGGGGACCAGGAGATGTCGACGATGACCAAAGTCTTGAGGTGAGCTGTCCCATGGAGGATGTCGAGTGCTGGGGGGTCAGTGTCCGGATTGAACACCAACAAGCCTTGGCAACTGCAATCCAAGCGGGCAGAGGAAACAAGTCACGGTGAGGACCAGCAAGGTCCTGGGGACTCTCCAAGCTATGGAAAGTCAGGGCACGTCTGGAGCAACCAGGAAAGCCCAAGGAAAGTCAAAGTTACCTTCACAGGGACCCACAGGCCAACGGACCAGGGATCGCAAAGGGACCTCGAGCTGAATCACGAAATACCAGCCCACGGAACACTCGTGGAGTGTAGGATGGAAATCTTCGGTGGAAATACTGCTCGGGGTCAGGACTACATGTAGCCCAAAGCACAGCCTCAGGGATCACCAAAAAGCATATGCTGCTGCAAAAGTACACGGTGCACAGGGGTTTGGGTTCCACGGTCCCCACAAGGGATACTGGTCTCAGGATTGCTGAGAGGTCAGATCAACCTAAGCGATGCTCGGGAACCCACCTCCTGTGTTGCAGAAATCTTCGGAGTCCTCAGGAGCTTGGGAGATGCAAACCAGTCAGATGCGTTAAGGTGCCTGCCTTGCAGGGGAGTAACTCCTTTACTCCAAGGGAGATTCTTCTGTCGTCCAGCGAAGTGTAGACCATCGAAGTACTTGGTTTCTTCTTGCAGAGTTTAGTCCAGGTAAAATCTAAAGTCCTGTAGTCAGGTTTCCTACTTTATACCCAAGGAAGGGGTTGGACTAACTCTGGGGACCCACCTAGGGGAGGGTCAGGACAGAGGGGTGGCTACACCCATGTCCTTTGTCCAGTTTCACACCAGAGCAGGAGCCAATGGCTCCTGCAACCGGTTTGAGCTGGACTATGCACGGGGACACCAAATGTGCCCCCAGTGCAGACTTTTTGGCACTCTAAGAGTGCACCCACCCAGCCCCAATACACTAAAGCCTGTCTGGGAGGTGGTCACACCTCCCTGTGACAGGAAACCTATTGTCAGGCCTTCCTCTGCTCGAGCTTGGCTCAGCAGCAGGAGGGCAGACTCGTGTCTGTGGCTGGCAGCATCCATTTTGTGCTGCCCAGGTCGAGAAAGCTGGTACCGGGTAGACCGGTGCCCCATAGTAGTGGAACTACAAGGGAGGAATCATACCTCCCACACCAGTTACTGGTGTGGATGTATGATTCCAAGGTGTTTGACACCAAACACGACATGTTTCTAAGCAGCCGTTTTAAAGTTAGCATTTACCGCGAGGTTATAATGCACTTAAGTATATATGGTTGGCTGCATCACAGACAACCCCGGAGAATAGATTCCGAAGGCTGCAGAGGGGCTCTGCTCATGCAGGGGCACCCTCTTACACAAAACCCAGCATCCAGCCTTCAGGATTGATAAGGCCTGCCATAGGGGTGACTGATAGGTTTATATGTGCAGTGATTTAGAGTAGATATAGGTAACCTATATCTAAGTAAGGGGTGCATGCACCTCCTTACACAGGTTGCAGTAGCAAACCTGTGGTGTCATTTTGAATGGCCTCTCAGGGGTGGCACAATACATGCTTCAGCCCCTGGGAGGCCTCTGGGGTACCTATGCCCTGGGTACATGGTGTACCATATACTAGGGACTGATAAGGGTACCCCAGAATCCAATCTGAAGTGTACCTAAAGTACATACACAACCAATTTAAGGAGAAAGCAGGTAAACTGGGGTCCTGATTAGCAAGATCCCAGTCAGACTAGTCAAAAACCAGCAAAACACCAGGAAAAAAGTGGGGGTAACCATGCAGTCAGATTCCACCTTCCTACAAGATTAATATAATCTTTTTTTCTCTGGCCATACCCACGCCATTTCACGTCTCAAACTGGTACCTTGGGAGTTGCACAGGCCTTTTCTTTCCACTCCTTGCTATTCAACATATACCTCTTTCCTTTGGCCAACTGCAGGATAGGGCCTTGTGGCTGATATGTGCAGATGATGTTCTCAGACATTACTAGACATTCGTGGAGGGTGAGAGGCCCTTCCTGTCTTCGACTGGCTCTACAATACACAGGGGGTGAGTATAAACCACCTCAATCTAAACCGATCCAAAACGGAGATCTTTTTTTCTAGGAATGATCTATCATTGGGACATGACCTTTTGACCAGCTTGTATGGGCACATCACCATCTGTTTCTACTTTGGTTAGTAATCTGGCTGTTCTTCTCGATGCAGATCTTTCTTTAACAACCCAAATTTGATGAGTTGTGAAATCTTGCTTTTTGCAGCTTACACACCTTTGCTGTTTCTTACCCTTCCTTAACAGCTCTTTGAAAGTGGTGGCTGTAAACACCCTTTTTACTCTTGTCATAACTTTAGAAATGTATGTGAGGCTTATGGGCTTCAAAGGTAAGCCCTTGATGACATAGCAACATGTCCAAAATGCCACGATGACGGTAACTTTTGGCTTGAGGAAATCATGTGACTCATAAAATAAGGTCTCTCCACTGGCTTCCCATCTACAAAAGAGTTGTGCTCAAAGTAGCATGCTTTCAGCATCGTATTTTTAATAGGAATTTTCGTGTCTATTTTGTCACTTTTTCTCATGGGTTAATTTTCATTCAAACTCTAAAATGCGCTCTATTGCTCCATCTTTCAGATAACCAGATCGGGATTGATACTTTCTGGTTCAAGGCTCCAACCTCTGTAATGCCCCCCGCCCCCTCCCAGTTAAGAAAGCCTCCCACCTGCTGTCTTATTGTCAAAGGGGCCAAGAATTGACTTTTGGACCTGCCCACTTATTGGGAGATGAGGGCATCATACTGGCAATATTCTCGAGTGCCAAGAAACATTCCACATAGGTTGGACATTTTTCCCTCAAGGCATCTGTAAACTACCACAGTGATGTGCGCTGCCTGGAGAAGCAGGATGCAGGAGGGTTCAGACTGTCACTGTTCGTTGCCCTGGGGCAGCAATCACTGCCTATCACATTAGGTGCTGCCCTGAATGTAGCAGTCACCAGCAAGAGCATAAACATTGTGCTCCACTCACAGTGGCAATTACTAGCCATGCTTGTGTGCGATGCCCTGGGGACTACTGCCACCTGCTAATGGAATTGATATCCACTCAGTGTCCCCGGTAGCCACCCAAATCCCGTGCCTTAAGGAACATGTCATAAGAAATGGTAATGCTTGCTGCCCTGGTGTCAACATTCACAAGCCATAACAGCTCGCGTTGTCAGTGGGCAGTAGTCACCAGCTATAGAAGTGCTTCCAGGCTTGGCGTCAGCTAACAACAGTTTTAGGCTGAGGGCCTCATTTACGAGGTTTTGGCGCAGGGCGGTGCCACAAGGAATCTTGCTGCGCTGCCCTGCGTTAAAAGAAAAAGGCAGGAATGTGCTGTATCCCCAAATGCACCGTATCTATGAGATACGGCCCATTCCTGTCCTTTTCCCTGCGCTGGCGCACAATGGGCTGCCATGCACAGGCACCCTTGTGCCATGGTGCAAGGGTGTCTGCGTTGCAGGGGTGATTGTTTTTGTGAAGGAAGGTGCTCCTTCCTGCACAAAAACAATCGAGAGAGGTGTTTTCCTCTTTATGGGTGTACTGCAGAGTGCAGCATACACAGAAAGAGGAACAAGCATTGGCATAGCCAATAGGTCTCGCTTTTGGGACCTTATAAGTATTTAGTTATGCAGCACAATATCCTTGGTGCAATAACATCAACTGTTGCATGGCTAAAAACGTATAAGGTCCCAAAGGCGAGACCTATTGGCTATGCCAATGCTTGTTTTTCTAGCAACCTATCCCTCCTTGAATTTACACATCATAAAGGTCATTCCTTACGTTGTCCCTTTTTGCATTTTTAGAATACCCTTTCAGATGCACATGCAAAACAAATAGCCCTGCTTCTTAACATAATGCTTTATTGTCCTCCTGTAATGGCTCTTTTTGCTGCGTTTTACCGTAGTCTTTTGGGGAGATCAGAGGGAAGAGGGTTTTGTGAGTAGGAATTTGAAATTTGCATTAGTCATAGCCCTCACCTTCAATCCACCCTGGGCGCTCTTTTCAAAAAGCAGACAATAAAAGCACGGTCAATTGGAGAGGGTTATTTACCATTTGTACTCCTGGAACTGTAAGGATATACAATCAGCGCTGTGAAAGGACTACACTTTTAGTAGCTTATTGTACGTCCAGCGACGTGGTGGTGGTGTGCAGTTTTGCGAGTATCTGCTGCACGTGTGTATGTTTTGCAGTGATGCAAATTCCCTGTTCCATCTAGTACGGGATTTATATACTCGTTCTGTATTAACCACTTTAGCATTTCGTGTTCTGCATGTGCGTATGAGTTTACTGCAATGGTTTAACATCGCCTCTGCCACTTGTGAGAAAATATGTATTGCAGCCGCTGAACGCAGCGTTTTGTAATCCTCTGCACTGCAGCGAGCGGTCATCTAATGTGTGGCAAACACCTTTGAGTGTACCGGCGACAATTCGCTTGTAATCCAATGTAAAGCTATGTAAACCAGTGTGAAGTTGGGTAAGCAATTAGTATCCCTATCTTTTTTAATTTCACTTAGTGTTTGGGCTATTCACATCAAGTGTCATAAATGTGATAATGGCGAGTTCCACTTGCGCTGTCAAGGACTGCTCGACCACGCGTGCTCAACGACCACAAACACGCCAATACACACTTGACAAAGCAAACCTATTGCAAGACTAACTGTTCTACCCAAGTATGTGGACCCAACGCATTGAGACCCTTAGGGGTGATTAGTTCGCGCTTCACAAAATACCGAATTTACTGTTACAGTGGAGCAGTCCCGTACTGGTTACCTCGTACTGCATAGAAAAGCAAGCAGAACTTCAACGACTTGGGGACGATGACAAACTTCAGTTACTTGGGAGGTACCGCACACGGGTATAATAGAACGTCTAGGAGCACACCCAAACAATACAAGTCTTACCCTTATACACCGTAGGCTCTAACCACACCCCGTTAGAAGACCACAGCATGTCACATTACAGGTCTCCAAAAGTAGTGTCACAGAAAAAGAAGTGTCAGAGAAAGGAGCTACCGTGGAATAAAGGGTGACATTACAGGCCAGCGGATGCCAGCACGAACCACAGCTCCACAGACGTGCCACTGCATCCCGAGCCAGACAGCAGAATCAGAGGCCCGGCAGCAGCGTTCAGGAAGTAGTGTCCCGTCCTGCAGTTAGGTAGTGTTGGGCGTAGGGTACACTCCATACTGACTACCGGCCTGCAGCACCACCAAGTACAAACCCAGTTCCCAACATGGCGGCGCAGCCGGCCGGCTGCTCTTTCCGCCCAGGAACTGCATCGTTCATGGAATCACAGCACCCTCAAACTCATTTGCTCGTGCACACAGAACGCGCACAATGCTCTGGACTCGGCAGCCATTAATGCCACGCTGGAAACAGCGCCGATTCTCTGCTCTCCTAATCCAACAGCATCCGCGCAGTAGAGGCAGGGTACGGCCCCATCGAAGAGGCCCTGCACCCTCTCGGTTCCACTGGCGGAAGGATGGTGGCGCTTTACTAACCATTTTGCACTTTTCTGTCCCGTGTTGCCGAGGACAGGGGAGTCACGGCACCGACGTTGGGCCCCCGCAGCACTAGGAAAAGGCCGCGCCTCCTGCGCGTGCGTGGTAAGTAGGTTACAGCTTAGTTAACAAGAGTCATTGCTCATGAAAGAGGGTGCGCCGTCCGGACCGGCAGCGGAGTGAAACCAGTGGTGCGCGCGCACCACAGAGGAGCGGGGGCGAGCGAGCGCGGAAGCCTGCTCAGCTGACCAAACGCTCGTGCGTCATGGCCTTTTCCCCGCACGGCCGGCATATGTTTCCAATTATCGCGCACGCGTCTGGGCACGATAATGGGAAACAGATGTCGGCCCTGCGCGCGTAACCGCCCGAAAAAGGCCACGACGCACGAGCGTGTGGTCAGCTTTCGAAACCCCCTAACATAAAGTCTTCGCCTAGCAGCGCTTGCGCGCTACTCGAGGCTCGACCTAAAAAACGAGGAGAAATAAGGATATTTCTCCCCGTTGCGTCTCCCTAACGCCACCCCTGGGGTGGCGTTAGAATCTGATGCATTCCCAGGTTTGGGATTCCTCATAAATCTGGGAATGCTTCAGATTCCATGGGTGTTGTGTACTGTGTACCCACAGCAACACCCATGTAACGCCCCTGTGACGCAGTGTTCTGCGTGAAAGGGGCACATATTTACAAGCCCATGGAAAGCCACGCAAAGTGGTTTTGCGTGGCCTTGCAAATATGCTGCAGCACATTGCACCACCAAAGCGTAAAAAAAATGTGACGCTCCGGCGGCACAAAAGTGCCGCTAGGGGCCTCGTATGAGGCCCTGAGTGCTAGGACAACTGTGGGACCCCAGGACCTTTCTGGACAGAACACTGACCTTTCACCTACTCATGGGTTGATGATTTTCCCAGTGTATATTTTGGTCATTAGGTCCATGCGGCAAGCTTTCCCTGGTCTTCATTAGTCTGCCCTTCTTTCTGTGTGTGAGCCAGAGACAGCGAAGGGTTGGAAGGAGGCATTACGAGCTGTCACTTGTCAGTCATTTATTTGTTGGCACAAGTAGGTTATTTCAGGTACATGACCATGCTGAGGGGGATCATGACACACTCGCCTTTTTCAATCACCAGACTTTTAATGATGACCTTGTATCACTCATTTTCCTGAACTCTGATGTGGTGATCTATGGAAATAGGGGGGTATTCAAGTAATGATTATACAAGTAACTAAATGTTCTAGCACAGGGAAATGCTAGTTAGGGATTAATGTTGTTAAAGGACTGGCAGAAGACATAAGAGCTGAGTCATCTGTTTCCTTACAGAAATTCAAGCCTTTCAAAGCATAGTGAGTAACCTTCGTCCTGCTTGTTAGTTTTGTGCCAAGAGAGCATAACAAATCTTTCAGTTTGATGCGGATTGCAGATGGATTGATGTGGTACTAAGCATGCATGCACAGAGGAATATACACAACAGCGCCTGACTGAAAGAATTAAAACAAATTATAATGGCCTTCTTACCTCAAAGAGGGAGTACAAACACAACATATGTGTCTACACAGCAACCCCTGAAACTGTGAAGTTTTTGTCAGCTGGTGGTTTTTGGTTAATAAACAATTATATGTCATTAAGATCCAGGCATATCCTCAGAGGAGTGGGTGGCTTCCCATTCTAAAGGCCCTTCATCCTGGGGTTGGGAGACTGATCTTCCTGTGAAAATGAAGAGTTATCTTGAGTGAAATCAACTTGGACTAGTAAGAGAGCTGGTCAGGCCAGTTTTGCGAATGTCCTTTCTGTGCACACCCTGGCTGGTGGACTTTGGTTTTAACATCCCTCTGCGAAGAGGAAACGGGAACAAAATATTGTCTGTTGTTTTGGTTTCGAAGGACGTTCTTTCTGATTTTCAAGAAGGGAAAGATGATTCCCAGATGTTTTGGGCCTTCATGATCATCACTGCCAAATGTATCATCAAATGGCTTTTTCTCAAAGTTCAGGACTGTATGGAAGAAAGGAATATTATTCCTCGGGTACCGGCAACCATTCAGAAAGGACACTGTATGGTCACCGATGCAAGGTCATGAAAACGCTTGAGGAGCAGGTAGTCGAATAAGGGAAGGTTGCCTGTATAGCGCCTCCTTTGCCTCCTTCAAGCTTCAGACTCGATGGACAGGAAAGTGCCTTGGTCGACCATGACACATCTATCTTGGGTTGGATCGGTCATTGATTATTCCTGTCAACCCTGTCTGCTGTAAAGCAATAGATGCTTCAGAATATGGTAAGGAACAACAACACTGACAGGAAGGGGTTAGGGAAGGGTTCCTAGTAGTCCCTACATTATTTTTAATGCTAAGGGAACTACAAACAACGTGGGGGCATATCTATAAAGAACTTGCGAAGCGCGGGTTAGCTCCAAAATTGCTCACGCCACGCTCCATCAGTTAAAAAACTCAGCAATGCACCGTATTTACAATGAAACTGAGCACCCCTGCGTTTTTCCTTGTGCTGGAACTAAATTAAGCTGCCTAGCGCCGATGCAGGCACCCTTGCACCAAGGTGTCCCTTCCTGCACATAAACAATACAGAATGGCGATTTGGAACTCCTATGTGTGCTGCATTGTGCAGCACACATCGAAGTTGCAAACCGTCATTTTTTTAATGATTGTTTATGTGCAGGAAGGGACACCTTCCTGCACATACACAATCATTCATCGCGATTTGCTGTTTCTATGTGTGCTGCACAATACAAAAATGAAAAGAAATTAATCATTTCTCCTCGTTTCGCCATATTAAGACCAGGGGGCTTATTTACAAGCCCTTGCGCTGCCGATACATCACTTTTTCCCATGTTAAAAGTGACACACCGGCGGCGCAAGGGGCTTGTAAATAAGCCCCAGGTTTTTTTTGGTTTTAATTTTGAACCTGCCCCATATTTACCCCACCCTTATAAATAGGGGACAGCGTCAAACGCGTGAAAGAGGGCCTTGTTTACAAGGCGGCGTTAAGCCATGTTAAGGGGCTTAACGCCGCCTTGTAAATAAGGCGATGGACTTAACGCCACCAGAATGTCTTAAAAAGTGACATTCTGGTGGCATTAAGTCCTTGTACATATGCCCAAAAGTTTGTTTAACAAAAGGTTTTTCTGCCCAGTGCTGAGGGAACAATACTTGGGGGACCGATTACTGAGCGACGTTAAAGACAACTGAGGCTCACTTTTAACAGTTACCTTTAAAATAGCGTTCAATGCTCCTAAGTGAACACCAAGGATTGAGGCACATCGTGCTGCCCAGGTCTTTACCCTGAATTTGTTGGTGATGTCCACGCTCTGTGAATCCAGCCTTAACCAAGAGTTTTCTTGGCTGGTATGTCCATACAAAATTCAGAACCACAAATACACAAGGATTCACCGAGTAAGACTGCTCAGGAGAACGTGATTTAGAAGAAGCCCTAGGAGTGGGGTGGGCGTTGGCATCAGGGTCACCTTGCAGACCTGGGATCTGCACTTTAAACATCCCTGTTTCTTCTATGGTGAGGAATCGCAGTGCCAATTTAAGGTTAGCTCCTTCAGTGGTATTAGTTTGTTCATGTTGAGGGCTGGCCAAATGGGGCCCAAATGACCTTTGGTGAAAGAGTGCAAGAAATGATCTCCTATATTTTTTTGGATGGACTGGGATCACTGTAGGCTGCTTCAGGAAGTTCGAAATAGCTGATTACTTTTGATATTAAGAATCATCTGTGATACTAAGAGGAACTGCCCCACAATATGTATCTTTTTGAAAACTAGTAGTGTGCGATGCCCAGTTTTTGCAGTGGAATTTATTGTTCTGTGTTCAGATGAAAGTGTGACAGCATCTTTTTGTAAAACTGGGTATTTTTATTAAGACTATAAATACATTATATCGCTGTGATTGTTATTAAATAAGTGATGTGAATAGAGATTAAGGTCCTGATTGATAATTTGGTAGACAGGTTACTCCATCACAAACATTGTGTTTAGCCTATCCGCCGTGTTACAAATTGAAATTGCCATTGGATATAATACACTTACAATACAGCGGATTGGATATCCGTCACGTTTGTGACGGAGTTACCCGTCCGCCGAACTCTAAATCAGGCCCTGATTGGCATGTTATTTTAATTTGTAAATTTTTGTCCCACAGGACCTCTTGTTGAAATTGTTGAGATTGATATGGTAAAGTCAAGTCAATTTTTATTGTTTCAGTTAATTAAAACTATAACAATTTTACAGAATAAATATTTAGTTCAATTACAATTAGTTAATATCATAAAAGGTGATTCTAAAATGGAAACTTTTGTCAGATTATACAGTTTGTTTCCTACTAGATTTAAACTTAAAATGAACTGGTGGGCTAGCCTTATGTTTGTGCAAAGTACGCAGGAATTAAAACTTATTGCCTGCTGGGTTACCGCTTCAGAAGAGCTTAGTGGGTCCAGTTTTATCACGTTTGTGTAAACATAAGCAAGCATTAAAGTTTGTTGAGCCACAGGCAGTCCTTCTGCTTTGTATTGCATATTTCCTGTCCACGTGCGATCAGTGTTTTAGTACTTCCTATCACTGAGCATGTTAAAGTGCATGAGAGTGCATAATAAGTGCATTCTTAATATAGCAGCTATAAAGTAAGGCAAAAATAAGCAAGTGTTAAAATTTGTAAGGCCTTGGACAATCAGCAACAGTCCTTCTGCTTTGTCTATTGTGTATTTCCTATCACTATACAAGGAATATTTTAATTCTTCCTATCACTAAGCATGATAAAGTGCATAATACGTGCATTCATGATATAGCTGCTACAAAATGGTGTTTGTGAAGTTTGTGCAGAATAGGCCAAGCTTCATTGGCTTTCTTTTCTTTTATTCCATGCTCATAAAAGTTTGTTGGGAGAAGCCTAGACGCTTGTAGCCCTCGCTTTGCAGTGGGTAGAAAATGGTCCGATGTAGTAAAGTTATCCATCACCAGTCTCCTCACGAACAGCTACTGCCAGAAATTTGACAAATGTGAGATGTAGCTGTGGGTCGCCAGGATTGAAGCACACTGTTAGCTTCCCTGCATGTACAAATGTCTCTGTCTTTAAAGTTTTTAAGTATTGTAACCCAGCAGTAGGCTGGCGAGGACACATGCAGATCAAATGAGTGAGGTCCTCTTCTTCATCTTTGCAGTGCCTCATACTGTCGGGCCGGTGTCTTTACATACTGGGCTGGCTGCTAAGGCCGGTATGTTGCCCATGTGTAGGATCAGGAAGCTGTGTTTTATACCTGCTGGGACTGGAATGGACAAGTATGATGCAGGAGACAGCGTGCTGTAATACTTTATCACCTGGCCTTGATGAGGGATGTCTTTATCTCCTTTATGGCTCTGTTATATTTCCTGTTTTGTCTCTAGGCTGAGTAGGGTTATGGGGAAAGAGCCATGGCCACTGGGTAGGGCATTTCCAGACTATCAGGCTAATGACCAAATGGTTATTCCTCCTCACGACTGTTGTTAGTGAATAGTTTAAACACACTAGGTTTAAGACCCTGATAGTATCCCACAAGATTTGGCTTATTATCCGGAGGTTCTATAACATACCCCCTTTCAATCAACATATTTCACTAGGACACAACACAAATATGCCAGGCTGTGCACTAGATAGCTATTCTACCTGTTGGCCGGAACTACGGCTGGAAACACTTGGTTAATTCATTCAACATGGAACTCTTATCTCATAGGAAGACCCGCGGAGTGAGTGCTCAATGCTGAAATAAGGTTTATGTAGGTATTTGAAACTCAGGAGTTTCTTAGACCAACTTTTATTTCAAGATTGCGAATTGGGGCAGAATGACATTTTTGATTTTTTTTGTTAAAGCACGTCAAGGTGGACATACGCAGAACCTATGCAATATTAAATATGGATAAGCGGTTTCAGTCGAGGACATGCAACATAGGATTATGCTGCCACAGACCGTGCTTAATATCGCCTGTCTTTAAGCTCATTGCTTTAAATTCTTAAATGATATCTACTATACTCTCCTTTGTCTACACAAATGGTTGCTCAGGCCTACATCGGAATGCTACCAATAGTATGCTGATATGCCCCACATTTTTGTCTCCAGCCTACATATTGAAAAACATTTGGATTAAGTGTTTAATTATTGGATTCCTGACTAATGTCACTGTACGGTGGGACCCCCAGACAATCATTCTGGGCCATTCAAACAACAGCCCTCCGGTACAAAGGGGCGTGTACTGTAGCGTTGTGCTGGACACGTTCTACTGTCTCCGCAGCCACTCCCTCGAAGGCTGGACACACTCGCACCTGACTCCCATCCAACACAGGCGTCATGAGTGACTTGAGCCTGACAATAAAAGGGCCCAAGTGCACGTGGCCAGTTAAACACTATACTCCCTGTGTCCTTGTGCCCCTTTGTTTGCTTTTTTGTCACAATACATTTAATATTACGAAAGAAACTACCAAGTCCCAGATTGCAACTTGCTATACGCTAAAAAGAGAGAAGTGACAGGAGTCACACATGACCCGCATGGTAGTTATGTATGCCTGTTCTGTGCACTCAAAGAGAGCTTTCGCTGCAGCTGCCCATGCTATACCTGCACAGTGTCTGTTAATGAATCTTTTTAAAAATGCTACTTGTAGAAAAGCTAAAGTGTTTTCTTTCTATTTCCGCTTTTGCTTTCTATCATTCAATTACATTCAACTTTTACTCTTTTCTCCTATTATTATGACCTTTTCCCCGTTTGCTTTGTCTCCCAACCATCCCACTCTCTGCCATTGCTTTCCTTCATTTTTTATTCCATTCCCGTCCTCATTATTTTAACCCCGTTCCTTCGACTTGCATATTTTCAATTCCTGAGTTGACTCTCTTGAAAGTGTCCATATCCATTTTTCCATTATTTTGCCTTTCATTGTGTTTCCCTCGGTCCCTGAAAGTCTGTTTTTGTCCAACACTGAAACACAAGCCTTATATTATTTATGATCGTCTACCTTGATCAACAGAATATGTGGTCAGAGCAGAGGTCCTGTCCTGTCTCCAACACCGCTCGCTCAACTCTGCAACGCATGCTACATAATTGGCAATCCGCAGCTAAACACTACCTGGAGCTTTCAGACATGATTGTATCTTCAACCTTGATCTCATGATCCTCACAGAAACTTTGCTGAAGGACGCTTCGAACAATGTCGTAGATCGGCTTCTCCATCCACATGATTCCATTCTCCACTGTGACTGTGAAATTAGACATGGTAGTAGTGTAGCAGTAATTCATAGCAGCATGCATAGCTGTATATTACTTCCAACTGATAATTCTCTTTCTTTGCAATGCTTGTCTCTTGTAATTGGTGCCCGCAAGACCTGCAATCTCAAAATGAACATCATATACCACCCTCCTGGCGAAAGGAAAGTGTTTCTTGAGGAATTCACTGAATTTATACTATCACCGCTAATACGCTCCGGGCCCCTAATCTTCCTTGTAGACTTCAATCGTCACTGGGGTGAAGATAACAACAAACCTGATAACCTGTTCTCTTCTTTCTTAGGGGACAATGACCGCCTCCAACACTGCCAGAAACCAACACATTATAAAGGCTCTATTCTTGACCTCAATATGCCCAAGGGCACACTTCTGACAGCTGAAGGCCACATTCCTGTGGATGGGTCTGATCACCTGCAAATTCCTTTCAAGCTATCCGTTGCCTACCCAAAAGTTTTGGCCCAATTCAAGAGAGAAAAATCATGGTTCTGTGACAGTATAACCACTTTGCCAGAGTTTGCAGGTAGAAACACCTAAGACTCCCTGCAGCCCTATGGCAGTTGACCCTAGAGATCAGCTAAACATACAAAGAACTTTAAACCCAGACAAGTATTTCCCAGTCACAGAGGATGATGCATATTGCATTCTCATCTCCTACACCACACAAGACAGAGGGGTGGGAGACCTCAACCAAACTGCATGGTCAAAATTACAGAGATAATGGTGCTGACCTTGATTGACACACGGGTATCAGTCAATGTGATGTATATGGTTGGTTTTCTTTGCAAGAAGTGTCCAAGAGTATCAGTTGGAGGAAATCCTAAAAGATTTCCTTCAGTTGTTCCCCAGGCTTGGGTGTCTAAAAGACGCACCATAAAGCTCCACATCGACATGACGATCTAGCCCGCAAAACTTCTGCAACAGCGGGTTTTTTTCTGCCCTGAAAGTCAGTACATAACAACATTTTGCAACCAGATGGGGTTGTGAAGATATTGACTGCTCAATTTCCGAACATCCTCAGTAGCGGAGGTTTCCCAAAATGCTACCAGGGAGACACTCTCGGACTGGAGGGAATATTGAATATCAGCGATGATAATCTGATATGATCAAACTCCCTGAAAGGCCATCACCACTATGTAAGAGCCACACTTACCAGACTAGCCAAACATGGTTTGACCTTCTACAAGAAAAAATGCTCGTTCTTCAAGAACCACAATGACTTTTTTTTGGTTACACGTTCTCCAAAGAGGGCCTTGAGTTAAACCGTGGAATGCGGACCCATCCAGAATGCCTCGAATTCTAAGAATGCCCGTGAGATTCCTAGGCATGGGTACATACCGTTGATGGTTCGTGCCGAACCTGGCAACCATCTCTGAGTCACTGCATGCACTGACCAAGGCGAATGCATGGTGGGAATTGGCTAACATAGAGGAGGCTGCTTTTCAAGAGATCAAAACAACGCTATTGAGAGAAATCAAAATGGCCTACTTTGACCCTGACAAACTGATGAAACTTGTCGCAGACGCCAACCTGGTGGGTTTGGGGGCCTTTCTGATACAGGAACAGACACTGGGCACTTGGACACCCACAACCTATGCAAGTCGTGCCTTGACGGCCACAGAGACCCTCTATGCGCTGATAGAAAGGGATGTACTAGACATTAAATGGGGCTGTCACCATTTTCACCTATATATTCAAGAGTTTAGGGTGGTGACGAATAACGACCCACTCATTCTATTGTTCACTGGCACAGCTCATCACCCACCAAACCAGGATAGAAAAGTGGGCAGTCCAACTGCAGAGTTATGATTTTGTACTGACCCATAGACTGGTAACGAACAACCCAGCAGACTGTCATGTTTTGGATTCTTCTGGGTGGATGGTGTCGAGAGAAAGCACAAGGTAACAGAGAGAGTCATCTGGTTTAGTTTGCTTTTATTTTGCGATATCACACTAATCACATAGGTTGTTCACACATTTGTACATTAATTTCACGTATAGTCTGAATTGATGTTAGGGTGTTTCCTCTGAGTTGTCCTGGTTTGACTTGTCTGTGCTTCTTTTTCCCAAGGCATCACATCAGACAGGATGGACCCTCGAAGGAGCCAAAAGTAAGGTAAGTAATTATCTCAAAAGGGAACAAAGAATTACTAAAAATAAAAAAAACTCTTTGATTGTTTCAATCCTGTGATTTCCTCTTCTGGATTGATTTATTTTCTAATTTTTCCTCTTATTATAAAACTACACATAAAAACAAGCAGACCTAGAAAATATTTCCTAGCGTTACTATTTCTAGTGCTATTTGTCTCTACTTTATCTCAGCAGTAGTCTCGTTCTGTCAGAAAACTCCCATTTAATCAAAGGCAGGGCGTCGCCCCGCTAAAAAACATACCCCAGAACAGCTGAAAAATAAAATGGTAATAAAGTTTATTTATTACCATTTTATTTTTCAGCAACCCGTCCTGAACAGAATGTCAGGACGGGGCGGGATAATTGCTGCTGAGTGCCAGCGGGGAGCTGTGCACTTATGTTTAAAGTACGCATATACCTTTGGATGGCTGTCTTGTGATGGCCAGCCAGATAAGTGCATTTTAAATTTGTCGAACCTAGCTGTCTAAGACAGCTGGGTTAAAGAAAGGGCAGGCCTCCAGTGCTGTTAAGAGCAATGCAAGAGGCCGCTCCCTCCAATCCTGACGTGTCTCCAGGATTGGTGATTGCAGTTTCCAAAGACATCCACCCTCACTTCCAGGAGCGAGAATGGCTTAGCGTGGCAAGTCAGTAAGGTAAGTTCCTTTTTTAAAAAAAATATTTTAATTCCACCCGTATTTTGCCCGCCCATCACCCTAAATACATGCCAGCCGCAACTGATCAAAGAAAAGGGGGAAGAGACAACTTGTCCTGTCTCTGAGTTTTCTTTTCGCCCTTACTGCAGGTTGTCAGGGTTAATCAGTGTACTTTCCATTTATAAGGATTTAAAACGGGCACCCACCTTCGATAGCCATGCCCCTCTGGGGACGTGTTGGGCTGGCTGCGTCTCCTGTCTGGATGTGGACCAGGTGGGAGTGTTTTTGTAGTTTTGTCTGCTCCACTCTCCCTCTTGTCTTCCTTTGTGTTCGGCCTCCAGAGATTGCTACAGGTTTACTTGACCAAAATCTCAAACTGTCTTGATTCTCCTGTGGCCTCCACCTCTGGTGTATTCCTACTCATCTTACATATCCAGGGCTCCTCCTCGTTCATCTGTTCTTCTCCTTTTCTTCCCTGATCTCTACTTCTTCTGGTTTTGAGGCATGGGGAGGAAAAAAAGAGAGTCTTTCTTTAGTGTTTATTATCTCATTGCTTTTTGTGTCCTTCTTCCCTTTAAATGTTTTTCTCTCTTTTCACATGGTTTGTTGCATCCCAGATGATCGTCAGGAGCCGTTTCTCAGACAAGTTATGTCCCTCGTGACAACTACTTGTCCAGACACCCTCAGTCAGAGAATGGGCCACCGAGAGGCAGGACCTCAAGACGGAGGAGTTTATCCGGCTGCCAAGTGCTTGCCCAAATGTAGTGAACCTGGGGGACATAGAGGTCTCATTACTAGTGGATGACTAGCTCCAAAGAGCCATTATGGCCATGAGGCACCACAAGTGGAAGAATTTCCTGAATGATTCAAAACAATGGGGTTCAACAAAATGGATGATGATGAATCAACTCTGAAGAGTGTGAGAGGAGCTAGGCGCTGCTGAAGATAGACTCCTTTTGAGAGGGCGGAGGTTTGTTTCACCACAGAGACTGTGGACCCTTGTGGTGGTGTTCCTCCATCTAGGGCACCAGAGTACAGCAAAGATAAAAGCAGACTCTGAAAGGTTGTGGTTCCAGGGAATGGACATGGCAGTGGAGGAGGTACCTAAAGGCATGCTATGCCTCCTAGGTGACTGGGGGTACTCCGTCCTGCCCCTTTGCATCAGAGGACCTGTGTAGGTCACCCTGGAACAACATAAATATGGACTTTGGAAGCTTCACAGATGGCTGGATTAAGAAGGTCAAGGTGGACAATCATTTAAAGATTTTAGTAGTGGAAGGGATTTTGTCAACAGCACTTTCCAGGGCTAGGCTGGTTGTGGAAAAAACATTAGCTACTTTTTGACTGCCAGCTGAGGTAAAGACGTACAACGGGACTCCATTCCAAGGCTCTGAGTTTAAGGAATACCTGAGCCAACTAGGAGTCCGTCACCGGAAAGTAGTGCCCGAGGCAAATGGGGAAGTAGAGTGTTCATGAGGACGATGAACAAGACGCTGTGCATGGGAGTGGAAGAAGGAGGAGACCTGAAGTGGTGTTTGCACCACATCCTAAGTATGTACTGGAACACACCTCACAGCACTACTCATTGCTTGTCCATGCTGTTCATGTTCAATTGGTAGAACCATGCCAGCATGTCAGTAGGACTGAGGCACCTAGAAGCAAGTTCGGTGCTGAAAAGGTAACAAGACACTAATGCCTGATCAAGCGTAGAATGAAGGGCCCAAACACCCCAGCTACAGGTTGGAGATATGTACTCATTTGAAATCGACTTGTAGGGTGGAGTTCCGAACTCCATATGAGAGACACCCATATGTGGTGGAGAAGGTACAAGGCACCATGATATCGGCGTGCAAAGAAGGAGAAAAGGTAATGAAGAATGTGTCATGATTCAAAAATATTCCAGCCAGGGAGCAAGACACGTAGGAAATGGAAGCCTTGGGAGAAAGCCCAGAGACAATACCACCTTCCTTGAGAGCCACAGTTACCCACGTGGCACTCCCTCCCAGTTGCCCTGCACTGGAGAGAGCACCAGACCTGATGACGAGGCGTCCCTGAGATCCTCAGGGACAATAGCTCATATGCGCTGGGATGGACACCTGTATGGGGTACGAAAAGGTAATATATTCCGCTAGGGTTGTTCTGGAAAGTTTGATAAGATATGTGGTAGATAGAGGGAGTTCTATGGGCTGATACCCACCTGTGAACAGGACTTCACGCACCACGAAGCAGACACTGACTCATAGAGCAGATATGACCTGGCTCTTTGCGGGGGATGCGGGGCTGGGCTGGAGGAGTAGGGGTACAGGCTGCACTCCTGGCACAGGGGAAGGAGCTGACGATGCCCAGGGAGGGTGCCCCGGGGTCCATCTGTCCAGCGTTGATTCCCATCTCTTATATGCACGTATACTGTGATATTACCTGGATACCATGGTTTGTGTCTTATGTGCTCACTTTGAATGTTTGTACTTAAAAATACCAATAAAACATAGTTGGTAAAAAAACAAATAGCTCATATTAAACATGCAGCCAACATTATGATCCACAGCTGCCAAGTTTCCCAGATTCTTGTGTGATGTGCTGGTCCAGGCTATGTTTTTTTTTCCTTTGAATTCTGGGACTCGTAGTCTTGTTTTTTAATGGAATAAACAAAACTACAGGCCCCAGTATTCAAAGAAAAAACTGGACTGGAGCAACACATCATGCATGGACCTAGGAAACTTGATGAGGCAGATGATCTAGAACCAAACCCAGCACTGAACCAAGCTCTATGTGACTTTTTATGGGCCATGACCATGGAGGGCTGTACTGTAAGGCCTACATGTTTCAGGCATTGGCCAATGTGGGGAGGAATGTACAGAGCCACCTGACTTGTACTGAGAGTCTTTAGCACATCGCCTGCAACCCTAGTGCCAGGTGCGGCCGTGGGGTTAACTAAAAAGGCGGTCGCCGCTTAGTGTCACTCCCCCGCCTGATGTACTGTGTGCATGTCAGTGTGTACGAGAGTGGGGATGGCCAAGTCAGCCCTGCCTAGTTTCCCAGGTCCTTGCAGGATGTGCCAACAGACCTAATTCAAGCGGGAGAGCCCCGATTTTTGAAGCCAAAAATGGCTTTATTGTAGCTGTCTCCTATGTGAAATTGCCTCTGCTACAATAGAAGTCAATGGGAAAAATACATTTCCCCAATTATTTTTGTAAAATCTCCCACCTTCCTGTTCTGAAATGTTGGCATGTATGAGTACAGTTTTTTTTAAATCTGGGACTTGTAGTCTTTATTATTCCATTATAAAACAGGACTACAAGTCCCAGAATTCAAAGAAAAAAGTTGGTCTGGAGTAGCACATCACGCATGGACCAGGATAATGGATCCCCTTACATATTTCATGATCAGTTTTGATTGATAATTGTTTGATGGCCTCTGCGTTATAATCACAAAAATTAAGGAGAACCACATTGCCTCCTTTGTCAGCTTGTCGAATGATGATATATTCAAGTTATTGTTCAATGCATACAATGCTTGTTTTTCCTGTATTGTTAAATTATTATTCTCCTCATTTATTGTCATACAATCAATTTCTTTCATTGTCAATTCAAAGAATAAGTCTATAACATTGTTTTTGGGCAAGACAGAAGAAATAAATTGGGATTTGTTTGACAGACTGCTCTCTTTTATAGCATCTTACTCTAGGTCCCTAGTTTCAATCAAGTCCTCAATATCTGGAATATTGTCTTCACTACGACTGTTCAACATTTGAGTATCTTGTAAATCTTGGAAAACGGCCTTTATAATGCTGGCTGAGCCATGCGTGCCGTTTCCCCGCAGGCTGAACCAAGCTTGCCTTAACCACGCTTATTCCTAAACCACGCATATGAGTGGTTAAGGCAGTGTGCAGTCTAGATGCTGGGATGGGTGGGAACAGGAAGAGGAAGGTTCGAGAGAGGACGCGGTCTGGTAAGGGGGGCTGAGGCCAGGTTTTGGGGGGTAGTTTTTATTGGTTAGGAGGTAGCTTTTAGGGCTCAGGTTTGGGGGTAGTTTTTGGGCTCGGGTGGGGTGGGGTTGTTTTCAGGGCTCGGGGGGTTGGAGTTGTTATCAGGGCTTGGGGGGGGGTTGGGTTGTTTTTAGGGCTCAGGGTAGTTTTTTGGCCTTGGGGGGTTGGGGTAGTGTTTAGGGCTCAAGGGGGGTTGGAGTACTTTTTAGGGCTTGGCGTCAGGGTAGTTTTTAGAGCTATGGGGGGAGTCGGGGTAGTTTTTAGTGCCTAGGGCGGGGGGCTGTGGTGTGATCTTTACCACACATCCCTTTATCAGTCATGCCTTTGCCACGAAAGTGCATGGTAAAGGCATGCGTGGTAAAGGAATGAGTTGTTCAGACGCATTCGTTGTTTGGGAGGAGTTGTAGAGGCACGCGTGGTTTAGCCATGCATGTCTCTGTCATACAACCATAAATCTTTTATAGTGATAGATGAAATGTTCGGAGTAACAGATATTTCCACTGGAAGTTTTGGTCTCATGGCAAAGAACTTTTTTAGTTTTAACATTCTCGTGAATTTATAAAGATCCGTTTTAAGTTCGAAGATATTAAAGTGTTTGGTAGGGGCAAAGGAAAGCCCTTTGTTTAGAACACTGATCTCATGTTTCGTAGGGGCAAGTTGGCCACAATTTTGTCACCCCCTTTAAATGGCTTTGCACCTAGATCGCTCTCCGATATTGTAATATCTTTTTTGGCTCACTTCTTGCAACCCCTCAACTGCAATCTTGCTGTGACCCCTGATATTGGCTCTTCTCCTTCTACATTTTTGCTCCCTCTCTTTTTCCTCTTGAACTTTTTTTGTTTGAAGATTCCTGCGTTCCCTGTTTTGAATAATTTCTGCTAGTGGCATCCTTTTTAGTTCTTCAAAAAAGAACTAGAGCTGTTGGCATCATTTACATTGTCTTTGTTTGTTGTGTCACACAATTCTACATTAGATGCTCTAGATGATGCCACACTCTCTAATGATGTGACCCTCGCCACTGAATTATGATCTTTGAAAGTTGAATCATATTTCCTGGCAAATTAATACATTCTGATGAACCTGTAATCTCTCTCATCTCTCAAGAATTTGGCCTTTTCTTTTATTTCATCTCGGTACTTGTCATGAACTTGTTCTAAAATGTCAAAGTTCTTCTGTGTCCCTTCTTCTAGTTTCAAATCCAATATCTCTTGCTTGATGGTATCAATCTCTTTTCTGACTATCTAAAAGTTCCATCCAGAATAGACTTCAGCCAACATTTGCTTATCGGCAACCTTAGCCACTTCTTCAGGGCTGGAACTAAATGAATTTGAGTAACATTTACTAAATATTTGAAATAGTCAGTCCATATCTACTTTCAGTGCCATTTTCATGTAGACTTCCATCAATCATTATTAAATATATCAACATATATATAAGGTTTCATATCAACAATCATCTTGCACTTATAAGTTGTTATACAGATGTGTATAGTAACACATTTCCTGCTTGCCCAAAGCTATACAGTAATAACAGTAAGGCTTGAGTCAACTCGTTCTGATTTCAATGCATGCCTTGTTTGGAACAAAAATAATATGCATAGGTATCTTTGTTGGATCCCATCCGTTCCCAACTGAGAATTCTAAACGTGATTGAATGAGCACATTCAACTAAAGCAATAACAAAGTATCACCCAAAGTGTGATAGTCTTTATAAAAGGTAAGCTGTCTCGGCTCACCTTCTGTTCTTTTCAATATTCTCGGATATAACAGAAAGTCAGTTACAGAGTGTCGATTCCTTCTCAATCCCTCAAGCGTTAGTGTCCTTTTTTGGACTGCTCGCATTCCGCAAGTTTATTACCGCCAACATCTACAATAGTATAGGAAAAGAACATGCATTTTTGAAAAAATCCAATGCAGCATTATATGTGTAAATGTCTCCACTAAATATTATCTTAGCTTACTGAGTTTCAACATCAATCCCATTAGTGTACTATGTCCTCTTCACTTATTAGGGGTACCTCGAGTCTTTTTCATGAGAATTCTATTGTGACCCACCAGAAGTGAGATAAAAAAGAAAAAAAGAGCAAAACAAAATTAGACTAAATCAAAACCAGTTTCATCTCTGTATTCCTCCATACAGGTTTGCGGTTCGCCTATCTTTAGGGCCATAGAGTTAAAAATCCATTTCAAGACGAACCTGCTTGTGAACTTGAAAAGTCCTCTCAGTAACATCTTAGGTGCTTGTATTCCCCTCAGCATCTGTTCTCCTCAAAATTTCACCATTTCAAAATTCCAACTAACCAAAGCAAAGAAAAAAACACTATATTAACACTTCTCTTAATTACAATGAGGCATCAAAGCGGCCACATTCCCAAAAGCTCACCTGCCACATCAAAGTAAGAGCTCCAACTTCAAACCGACGTTTCCTAAGAGGTAGTGCCCGCAGACTTTATTTAGGCTGCTTAAAAACTCTGCTCCTGAACGCGAATGCTCATGAATTGTAAATTACCTCAATCACAATTCAAAAATCTGTTGTTGCTGGTGCGATTCAAGAACCGACAAGGATTATCCTCCTTATAAGTCCTGATCCGTAGCTACCATTTAGATCTACACTTCCACTATTCTTATAGCTATCGAATTAAAACAAAAAACACCTAAATATTCCAATAAAAAGATTTCTTTTTAAAATGGTTCGCTCCCTCTTATCTATAATATGGAAGATCATGCACTCCTTGTTCTTCCAAAAATAAACAAAAGGTTTTTAGTTTGTAGCGTGCAGAGGGGATTCACTCTCTGATCTTTGAGTGCATGAAATCGATATGTTTAAGTGGCTTCCCCAACTGGGGTTCGTCCCCCTATTTGCACAGCTTGATGCCCTTGTGACCAGGGGTGAAAGCTTCTTCAATTACTCGCTGTTCGTGAATCAAATTTCAGTGTGGAATTTTATTTGGTTCTATATCATAATCGAATTTTCAACATTCAATCATTGGCACCATCTTCAAAGATTCAAACGGGTGCTTATACACGAGTCTTAACGGTCCCATCCTGATGCATTTCGGGCTGGAATAGACCTTCGTCAGGGGATAATAAATCTACAAACAAAACAATACATGAGGGTCACAACCAATACCAGCCAACCGGCTGAATGTTAATAAACCTTTACATGTGCAACACATCTCTCAAATCTTAACATATAGCATGAGTTCAACAAAAATTAGGGGGCATATTAGCAAGGAGTTGCGATATTTATCGCAAAACGCGCTTAGCGCGTTTTGTTAACGCCGCCTATCGCTGGAAATTATCGCTGAGATAACACCCTATTAGTAAGGTTTATCTCCATAGCGATAATATTTCCAGCGATAAGCGGCAAAATGTGAGAATATCGCTGGAAAAGCAGCGATATTCTCGCATTATCGCTAAGGTGGATTCAGCATTAGAATCCACCTCCTATACTTTAAACAGGTAAGTCATCCTCACTAGCAGGTGATAAAATATAGCGATAAACGCGCTTAGCGCGGATTATTTTATCGCTTCGCCTGCCTTGCTAATAGGGGGTAGTGGGATTAGCGACTGTTTTCAGTCGCTTTTAGTAGGGAACGCCTTCCTTGCATGTCATTAGCGATAATTATCGCTGACATGCAAGGCGATGGTTAACGCGGCCTCTAACGCCTGAAAGCTGTCGCTAATGCCTGTTAGCGACAGCTTGCTAATAGGGCGATAAAGCCCTTGATAATATGCCCCTAGGTCTCTTATTGTCTCCAGGTGAAACTGATCACCAAAATTACATCCTCCATGGTGTATGAGTGACAACGAAGTTCAATATTTGCTAGGCAAAGTGCAGAGTTTACACTGCCTCAAGCATTCCCAAAAAGAACGGACTCCCGTGCTCATATATAAATTTGGTGCATCCAACTGTTAGAATAATGTCATGCTGACGAAAACTACAAGAAATGTGAATGAGTCATTTCAGTGAACAAGCGACTAGCTAATTACAAGGTGCCAAACGAAAACGCTAAGGGGGATATTCACAAGAACGTGCGCTAAACATCTCCCAAAAATGTTAACACAACTTTACACATCGCAGCCTATCGCGGGAAAATAACCCTGTGTTAACGTGGAATTCACAACACGGCGGTACCATGCGATAGTCTGCCGAAAACGCGGCCAATGTCCGCGATACAACCACCTCAATGGAGATAAAAACACAAACCTCAACACCAAAAAACGTGCGATGAGCCCATTCGCGTTGAGGAAAGCAGCGATAAGCAGCGCCAGGCCCGCGACACACAAACGGCAGGCGGGAATAAGCACAACAAAAGCAGGAAAAAGGAAGACAAACCAAACAGAAAACAACAGCGAAGCACAATGGAGGCAACCAGAGCCAGTACACAACCCCACAAGCCCCATTGGCAACAAAACATTGTACATGGCAGGCCATCGTGGACAAGGTGAATGCAACCGGAGAGCGGAGGAGGACAATGGAAGAAAACCAGAACAGCTGGAATGATGCGAAACGCACAAACAAGCAGAAACACGCCAACAACCACAAGGCAGCAATGTACACCGGAGGTGGGAGTCCAGCGCCACACAAGGAGCTGGATGACATGGAGGAAATGGTGTCCACCACATCAGTCTGGAGATGGTGGCAGGACCCGGGGACCGGAAACTGCCCAAAATCAACAGACACAACAGCAACAGGGACAGGAACGACCAGGGACTGGGGGGACGGGAGGAGATGGGCACAATGGCACACATGCACAATTAAGCACAGCACAACAGCAGTCAAGCCATGCCCAAGAGTAACAACCCCAACCAAGAGCACAAGTCACACAACCCGCCAATATCACACCACTGAACAAGCACAGAAGTGAAAACCACACTGCCTGAAAGGGAGATGGGTGAGCCAAATCAGAGCTGAAGGGACATCTCACACACAATGCAGCACACACACATAGGAAGCAGAGCACCCCAACAACCAACACAATGTGGTACAAACAGCAACATTTGCACAACCGAACAAAGGACACAAGTGCACCCGCTTGTGGCCAGGAAATGGCCATACGCATCTGGCAAAGCACGAAACAGGGACATGATAATGCACAAGTACAAACCCACAGCCCTGATGGGGTAGCAATGCACGTATGGCAGGGAGCCAGATAGGCCGTGACACACACATTGGCATACAAATCAAGACTCAACACAGTTGGAGACAAGTGAAAGTGCGGAAACTTTATCAACAAGTGCGTGTCAGTACGGCCAAGAGAAGTTCCAGGACATAAAGAACAATGCAGCAGCATGTCTGAATGAGGAACGTTGGAAAGCGCCCATGTCCACCCCGGGGGAGTCCATCACCAACACAAGTCAGTGCCAACCCGCGTTGGTTGTCCGCGCATGGATCAGGAGTCCAGGCCAATGCAGCCATGTCCACTGTCGTCTTGGGACATGTGACCAGATCCTAAACATGCAACCAGGCGCCGGGACACGTGCAATGGGACACATCCAGTTGTGGCTGCAGGTACCTTGTCACTCGTCCATGAACGAGTGCAGCAGCGTAGGCCAACATTTCCAATAAGAGATCGTTGTCCTCCATATTAGAACTGGGGGTCTCTAGTTGGCATACACCTTTGTCCAAATAGGGACCCTTGCTTCTAGTCAGGGTAAGGGGGATACACTACTAAAATAACCCCTGCTCACCCCCTTGGTAGCTTGGCACGAGCAGACAGGCTTATCTCAGAGGCAGTGTGATAAGCATTTGTGAACACATACAGTAATACAGTGAAAACACTACAGATGGACACTACACAGGTTTTATAAAAATAAGTATTCATCATATAGACTTAACACAAGACCACAAACGACAAAAATCCACAATACTGTACTCAAAATAGACTTAAAAGATGGTAGAAGTAACTTAGTTCAAGTTGATGGTAAATGCGACACGTTTCTCTCAAAAGTACCTGGGATGCGTAACGCAAAACAAACAAAGGGTCCGCAGGGAGGACGATGCGGCGAGCAGGCGCCTCGATGCGGTGCGACGATCCGGTGCGATGCGATGAAAGTGCGCCCTTGATGAAATGCGACGATGTGAAGACGATGCGTGCACGCCCGACGGCCGTGCGGCAAACTCTGTATCTTTGGAGCCGCGACAGGCCCTGCGACACGCTTCTCCGGTGATGCGGCGGCAGGCAGCTGCGACGGCGACACGCTTCTCCGGTGATGCGACGGCAGGCAGCTGTGACGAAGGCACGCTTCTCTGGTGATGCGGCGGCGACACTCTTCTCCTGCGATGCGACGGCAGCCGCTTCGTCAGCGACACACTTCTTCTCGTTGCGCCACGCTTCCAGCTCCCAGCGACACGCAGGCTTCTGCAGACAGAATCCACAGCAAGGGAATTCAGGAGGGAGCTGGTGGTGAAGTCTTGTAGCCCTGAGACTTCAGCAGGAGGTAAGCTCTAGTTCAAGCCCTTGGAGAATATTCTGCAAGATGATGAAAGTTCTTAAAAAGTTCCTTCTCCTTTCCTTGGCAATGAAGACCACTGCAGGCCAACCCAGCAAACAGCACACTGGCAGAGGGGCAGTCCAAAATCCTGCCGCTGCCTTGGTTCTTCTCCTTGGCAAAGGTTCGTCTTGTTGTTTCCAGAAGTGATCTAAAGTTCTGGGGTCTGGGCCCCATTATTTATACCCATAAATCCTTTGTCCTCTGAATGCAGAGGGTCCTGTACCTAGTCCAAACCAGTTCTGGGTGCATCCTGCCAGTGCACACCCTCATCCTTGGTCAGTGTGGGCCAGGGACATCAGACACACCACAGGAGGTGGAGCCAGCATTGTGGAAGGCAGGCACAGCCCTATTCAGGCCCAGGTGCAACTCCTCCCACCACTCTACATGCAGATAGGTCTATTCAGCCCTGTGCTGACTCACCCTGTCTCCTGGAGCCCCCCAGCCCCTGTCACTCACAAAACCAGACATACAATACACAAGCTAGCAGAGGCAGGCTGGATGGTTAGGCAAGAAAATACCTACTTTCTAAAAGTGGTATTTTCAAACACAGAATGTTAAAACCAACTTCACTAAAAGATGTATTTTATTATTCTGAGTTCAGGCATACTAGATTCGTTTTTCTACCATGTTCCCTGGGTCAGTTAGGATTATAAGATGTTGTAATCAAACTGCCCATTCTGGCCTATGGGGACAGGTAGCCTTGCAATAGTGAAAAACGAAATTGGCTGTAATTCACTATCAGGACATGCTACACACACCAGGGCATGTCCTACCTTTTACATACAATGCACCCTGCCCTTGGGCCTACCTTAGGGGTGACTGATATGCAGAAAAGGGAAGGTTTAGGGACTTCCAAGTGGGTGCACTTACCAAGTCGACATGGCAGTCACAGACTGCACACAGGCTCTGCAATGGTAGGCCTGAGATACACTTTACAAGCTGCTTCTGTGGGTGGCACAACCAGTGCTGCAAGCCCACCAGCAGCATTTGATTTACTGGCCCTGGGCACCCCTGGTGCACTATACTAGGGTCTGACAAGTAAATCAAATGATCCAATCATGGAGTCAGTAATCAATACATCAATTTACCATAGGGAGCACTTGGACTGTGGCACTGAATAGCAGTGGCACAGTGCCCAAAGCATCTAAACCAGCAAAACATCCAAAAAGAGGAGGCAATCGGTGAAAAAATGGAAGGGAGACTCACGCCAATGGTACCAGGTCTAACACGTGTCCCCTCCAGCTGAAATGTGGGGAGAACTACCCAACCCCTTGGGAGTTCTCTTCACTAAGGCGAAAAAATCTGGACAGATGTAGGAGAGTAGGATCTGCCTCTTATGTTGCCCCCACTTTTTTTCTGATGTTTACACTGGTTTCTGGCTATAGTCTGGCTGGGACCCTGCCAATCAGGGCCCCAGCCTCTCTGTTCTCTCTAAACGACTTGGAGTGCACTCTAGGTGCACTAGTGATTGGATACGGTGGTACCTTATGAGTCCCTAGTATATGGTACCTTAGGTACCAAGGGCATAGGTACTTCACAGGCCTACCAGGGGCTGAAGCATTTATTATGCCACCCCTGGGAAGCAGACTAAATCTGACACCACAGGCCTGCTACTACAGCCTGGGTGAGGAGGTGCTAGCACCCCTCACTGAGATATAGGTTCCCTATATCTCCCCTGCACACACATTTAAACCTATCAGTCACCCCTAAGGCAGGCCCTATCAATCCTGAGGGCAGGGTGCTTAGTTTCTATGTGAGAGGGTGCCTCTGCCTGAGCAGGGCCCCTCTGCAGCTCTCAGAGTCTATTCTCTGGGGCTGTTTGTGAATGCGGTCAAACCATATACTCTTAAGTGCATTATAACCTCGCGGTTAATGCTAACTTTGGAATGGCTGCATCAAAACATGTCGTGTTTGGTGTCAAACACCTTGGAATCATACCCCCACACCAGTACCTGGTGTGGGAGTATGATCCCACCCTTCTAGAGGGATAGACATGTACCTACTGTGGAAACGCGGTAGAATCCTGAAGAGCCCTGGCATCACAAAATGGATGCCACCAGTCACAGACACTGGGCTGCCCTCCTGCTGATGACCGAAACTCGCAGTGGAGGAGGCCCAACAATAGGTATCCTATCACAGGGAGGTGTGACCACCTCCCAGACAGGGTTTAGTGTATTGGGGCTGGGTGGGTGCACTCCTAGAGTGCTTTGAAGTCCTGCACTGGGGGAGCAGAAGGCTCCTCTGTGCATACACCAGTTCAAACCGGCTCAGGGGCTACCTGCCCCTGCTCTGGCGCGAAACTGGACAAAGGGAAGTGGGTGTAGCCACCTACTCCCTGACCCTCCCATAGGTGGGGTCATAGAGCTAGTCCCTCCCTTCCTTTTAGTATAAGATAGGGAACCCTTGACCTTGCAAACTAGATATCCCTGGACGACGCTCTAAAGAAGAATCCCGGACCTTCGACGTTCCACTACCTCTGGAAGACTGAAGAATCTCCCTTGGAGTCAAGGAGTGACTCCCCTGCTTGGCAGGCACCAAAAACTGCAACAACGGTCGCAAACTATGCCGCTCCTGCCGGAGCCCGAAGTCCCTGCAGCCCAGGAAGAGGATTTCCTGACTTCTCCAAGGCCATCGTGAGTCCCCAGCGAAGCTGAGGCAAGTGGACCCCACGAGTGATGAGGAACCGCAGTCCCTGGGTACCGTGCACTATTTTCGAGTGCAACCCCTTCACGACATTCTACGAACCTGTGCTTTGGACCACGTGTGGTCCCAGCCTCTAGCAAAGATCCCTCCCAAGATCAGAGGCATACCCTGTCTCGAGTGACCGTGGGCCCCTGTTGAAGGAATCCTCCCGAGGCGTCTTTGCGATCCCTTGCCAGCCGGCTTGTGGGTCCCCTGAAGACTTTTCTACAAATCCAAAGGGCTCCCCTGGTTGCTCCAGGCCTGTCCTGACTTACCCTCGCTGGGTGAGTCCCCCAGACCTTGCTGGTCTGCACCATTGACGTTTTGTTCTTTCCACGAGACTTGCTGCTACAAAGGCTTGTTGGCTCCAATCGGGTCACCGACACCGCAGTCAGCTGCAGACTTCGTGGGACACGCTGAATCCAGCTCCTGGTTGTCCTCGATGCCTCCTGGACCTCGTGGCCGAAGAGTCAAGACACCCGTGAACGACCTGAATCTGTCGACGACGGTGGGCATTCATCTTCCTTGCCCCGGGTCACTGCCAAGTGACTTTGAACACTGTCCCCTCTGCTTTCAGGTCTTCCTCCTTCCGAATCCAGGCTTGGATTCCACCGGACACTTCTTCTGGCTTCACAAGCAGCAAGTCTTCATTGGCTCCCATTGAAAACGACGCCGCGACCCGACACCAAAGGACACCTATGCACCCGGCTTCCCTGGGTGAGGTAACTCCAGCACTACGGTGCTCCAGTGGGTGTTGGCCCTAGAACTACTTACCCTGTAAGTGACTTGCTTGTAGCTACTCCCGAAGTGCCCTTAAACTCTTAATTTCCAACCGCGACTTGCCCCATTGAAGTCTACGGTGATCCGCGGCTGTGTTCACTCACTGCACGCGTCCCCGTGGGTCCTTTACTTACCTGCCTTGGGTGGTTTCGTGAGGCCCCAGCACTTCTGAAGGCCCTAGGCCTTGTCCCTTTGCAAGTCGTTGTTCTTAAGTCTCTTTTTAGTATATGGTCTGGTACGCCCCTAGGGCCCCAGCCATATTTGTGCTCAATTTATTGTGAAACGTTGATTTGTGCATATGTTCCTGACTTCTAATCTCACAAGAGATTAGTAGAGAGTTGTTTAGTAATAAATACATATATATTTGATATATATACCTGTGTGGTGTCTTTTCATTTGGTGATTCAAGAGATTGTGTGGTAAAACAAGCTGTTTACATTCCTCCAAGACTTAGCCTGAAGGCTGCTCTCCACAGCTACCACTAGGATAGCTTTCTGTAAAGGTTGTCTTAAACCTACCTACAATAAGAGTCGAATTGTTCTGGTGCAAGGTGTCCACTTTAACTAGTGAACAGCATATACCAGGCCAACTTCTCACATTGGTGGCAGCGTGTGGGATTACAGCTTGCTATTGTTTTACCAGAAAATCTCTATTTGAATTACTAACTGAAAACCACTATAGGTACTCAAGGTACATATAAAGTCAAGCTTAGTATCAATAAGTTCTACTGAACTTAGAGCTGTGTGCCAAGGGATAGCACACCCTTTCTACAGCTCAAGCTAGTATCAGTAGGCCACAAACTAGTGTAGGTAGTACAACACTGTACAACACTATAATGTCCTTAAGGGGTGGACCCAGTGGATCCACTCAGCCTCAGTATAAGGACATGACTTTCTTTGATTTGAAAGCCATGTGTGCTGCAAGGCACCTGAAGCTAGGACAGAGTCCCTCCACACTACACCTGATAGATCTGCTGACAGCAGATGATCTTAGATTAGCTCTAGGAGCTAATGGGTCTGAATCAGTGAGTGGGTCAATTACAGTGTCTGGGTCAGATGATGGACATCAGGATGACCAAGACTCTGTGGTTGTAGGGCCAGGTCCCAAGGGGTCTGAACAGGACAGAGGAATTCTCCCTAAGAGAACTGACATAGTGGAGGAGAGGCCTAGATCCCTTTCTAGGGAATCTGACCACTCCTATCACTCTGGCAGAGAATCTGTCTACCAGAGGAACTCCTCCTTCCCAAGAAGAGAGACCTCCTCTGACAGAATGTACAAACTGCTGCAGGATGAGGAAGCAAGATTTGCCCTCAAAACCAAGCAGTTGGCATTAGATAAAGAAGCCCTGGAGCTCCAGAGAGCTTCTAGAAAAGAGAGGTTAGAACCCCATGGTGGCAGCAACAGTGTCCCTAGAGGCAGAGAATATATTCCAGACCATAGGAACCTGAGCAAGGTTGTTCCTCCCTACCAGAGTGGGGATGATATCCATAAGTGGGTAACTGCTATGGAAAGGGCCTGTAGAGTACAACAGGTCCCCCAAAAGCAGTGGGCAGCAATCTTGTGGCTCTCCTTTTCAGATAAAGGTAGAGACAAGCTCCTCACTGTTAGAGAAGAGGATGCTGATGACTATGAAGCCCTGAAGAGTGCACTGATAGATGGGTTTGGCTTAACCACTGAGCAGTACAGGTTGAAGTTCAGAGACACCCAGAAGGCACAGACTCAGGACTGGACTGACTTTGTAGATTGTGCAACCAAGGCTCTGGCGGGTTGGCTGGTTGGCAGTAGGGTTACTGATTTCAAGGGATTGTATAATCTAATGATGAGAGAACAGATCCTTAATAATTGCCAGAACCAGTTGTTGCATCAATACCTGGTGGACTCAGATCTGACCTCTCCCCAAGAATTGGGAAAGAAGGCCGACAAGTGGGTCAGAACCAGGGTGAGGCAGAAAACCCAGAACCAAGGGGGTGACACAAAGAAGCAGGATTCTAAGGGCTCTGAGAAAAGTGGGGATAAGTCAAAAGACCAGAAGTTTTCACAAGGGCCCCAAAAATCTGCATCTGGTGGGGAGTCACAATCCAACAAGGGAAAAGGCCAAAAGAAGCCCTGGTGCAAATTCTGTAAACAGAAAGGGCACTGGACTTCTGATTGTAACAAGTCCAAAGACCAAACCACCACCACTCCTGCCCCTAAGGCAACTGTTCCCCCTAGTTCAGCTACTGGTGGAGGTGGTACTCAGAATAAGGGTGTAGTAGGGTTGACCCTGGGTTCTGAAGTGGACTCTGGCCTAGTCAGAGTACCCACTCAGGCAATGCTGATTTGTGATGGAGACATTGACATGTCCTTCCTGGTGAGCCCCAGTAATCTGGGCAAATACAAACAGCAGCCTGTAATAAATGGCAAACAGGCTTTGGCATTTAGGGACACAGGGGCTAGTGTCACCATGGTGGCAGAGGATCTTGTGGACCCTGGACAGATCATCCTGGGCGAAATGTACCAGGTGACCAATGCAAGCAATGTCGGGACCAACCATAGTCTGGCAGTTGTGAATTTCTCCTGGGGAGGGGTAACTGGCCTCAAGAAGGTTGTAGTCAGTGCAGACCTCCCTGTAGAATGTCTATTGGGCAATGATCTAGAAACTTCAGCCTGGTCTGAAGTAGAGTTATGGACTCATGCTGAGATGTTGGGCATCCCTGCAGAGGTATTTGCTGTGACCAGGTCACAGGCCAAAATGCATGACACTGAACCAGCTCTGGATCCTGAAACCATGGACCAGATGCTTCCCAAGAAGAGGAGCAGTAGGGGTAAGGCAGTGCCTTCCCCTCTGTCTCAGATCACTGATTCCCCTCTTGAGGGAGGAGGAGCAGATCCTGAAGAAGGAACTGCCCCAGAGGGACTTGAGCCTGATCATGTTGAGTTCTTGGGGGCAGGGGGCCCTTCTAGGGAAGATCTGAGTAAGGAGCAACAGTGCTGTCCCTCTCTTGAACCCCTCAGACAGCAGGCTGCTGCTGAGGCTGCTGGGAGTGCTAGTGGGTCCCATAAAGTTTATTCGGATGAGGGACTCCTATATTCTGAGGGTAGAGATGCAGCCCCTGGAGCCACCAGGAGGTTGGTAATACCTCAGAAGTTTAGGGGGTTCCTCTTGACCCTAGCACATGATATCCCTTTAGCAGGTCACTTGGGCCAAAACAAGACCTGGGACAGGCTTGTTCCACATTTTCATTGGCCACATATGTCAGAGGACACAAAGGAGTTTTGTCGCTCCTGTGTCACATGCCAAGCCAGTGGCAAGGCAGGTGGCACCACAAAGGCCCCCCTGATACCACTACCTGTGGTGGGGGTACCCTTTGAAAGGGTAGGGATTGACATTGTTGGTCCCCTTGACCCTCAAACTGCATCTGGGCACAGATTTATCCTGGTGGTAGTGGATCATGCCACCAGGTACCCAGAGGCAATTCCCTGAGGACCACCACAGCCCCTGTGGTGGCAAGAGCCCTCATTGAAGTTTTCTCCAGAGTGGGTTTCCCAAAGGAGGTCATCTCTGACAGAGATACAAACTTCATGTCAGGATATTTGAAAGCAATGTGGAAGGAGTGTGGTGTAACTTATAAGTTCACCACCCCTATCACCCACAATGCAATGGGTTGGTTGAACGTTTCAACAAAACCCTGAAGGGAATGATTAAAGGACTCCCAGAGAAGCTTAGGCGGAAATGGGACCTTCTTCTTCCCTGCCTGTTGTTTGCATACAGAGAGGTTCCACAGAAGGGGGTTGGTTACAGCCCATTTGAGCTTCTGTTTGGGCATCCTGTAAGAGGTCCATTATGTTTGGTAAAAGAGGGCTGGGAGTTACCTCTCAAACCCCCCAAACAGGATGTGATGGACTATGTACTTGGTCTCCGCTCCAGGATGGCCGAATACATGAAGAAGGCAACCAAAAACCTGGAGGCCAGCCAAGAATTACAAAAAGCTTGGCATGACCAAAAGGCTGTGCTGATTGTGTACCAGCCAGGACAGAAAGTGTGGGTGTTGGAGCCTGTGGCCCCAGCAGCCCTCCAAGACAAATGGAGTGGCCCCCATACAATAGTTGAGCAAAAGGGAGAAGTCACCTATCTGGTGAATCTTGGAACTCCCAGGAGCCCCCTGAGGGTGCTCCATGTCAACAGATTAAAACCATATGTTGACAGGGCTGACATGGGCTTGCTCATGGCAACTGATGAGGAACAGGAGGAGGAAAGTGACCCTCTCCCTGACCTGCTCTCACAGAACCCTGATGATGGGTCAGTAGATGGTGTTGCTTTGGCAAGCAGCCTCACTGACCATCAGCAAACTGAGTGCAGACAAGTTCTGCAGCAGTACAGACATATGTTTAGCCTGACCCCTAGTCAGACTACCTGGTGCACCCATGAGGTGGACACTGGGGACAGTCTGCCTGTCAAGAGTAAAATCTACAGGCAACCTGACCATGTCAGGACTGAAGTCCAGAAAATGTTGGAGTTAGGTGTGATTGAGCCTTCAGATAGCCCTTGGGCTAGCCCAGTAGTCCTAGTACCCAAGCCTCATAACCAGGGTGGTAAGAAAGAAATGAGGTTTTGTGTAGACTACACAGGCCTCAATGCAGTCACCAGGACTGATGCCTATCCCATACCAAGGGCAGATGAGCTGATTGATACTTTGGCCTCAGCCAAATATCTGAGTACATTTGACCTAACAGCTGGCTACTGGCAGATCAGGTTAGCTGATGATGCAAAAGCCAAAACAGCATTTTCGACCCCTGGTGGGCACTACCACTTTGTGGTGATGCCCTTTGGATTGAAAAATGCACCTGCCACTTTTCAGAGGTTGCTGAACAAAGTTCTGGCAGGGATGGAAACTTATTGCTCAGCTTATCTAGATGATATTGCTGTCTTTAGTTCCTCCTGGCAGGATCACCTGGTCCACCTCAGAAATGTTTTGGAGGCTCTGCAGAAAGCAGGCCTCACTATCAAGGCCACTAAGTGCCAGATAGGGCAGAGTCAGGTTGTGTACCTGGGCCACCTTGTGGGTGGAGGCCAGGTTCAGCCTTTACAGAGCAAAATCCAAACCATAATGGAATGGGTTGCTCCAACCACCCAGACACAGGTGAGAGCCTTCTTAGGCCTGACTGGGTACTATAGGAGGTTTGTGAAGGGATATGGATCTATAGTGACCCCCTTGAATGATCTGACCTCAAAGAAAATGCCAAAAAAGGTTCAGTGGACAGCTAGCTGTCAGAAGGCATTTGAAGACCTAAAGCAGGCCATGTGCACTGCCCCCATCTTACAGAGTCCAGACTACACCAAAAAGTTCATTGTTCAAACAGATGCTTCTGAGCTGGGTGTGGGAGCTGTACTGTCTCAACTGAATGATGAAGGTCAAGACCAGCCAGTAGCTTTTATTAGCAGGAGGCTGACCCCTAGAGAGAAACGTTGGTCAGCTATAGAGAGGGAGGCCTTTGCTGTGGTGTGGGCCCTGAAGAAGCTGAGGCCATACTTGTTTGGCACTCACTTCATAGTTCAGACTGACCACAAGCCCCTCCTATGGCTGAAACAGATGAAAGGTGAAAACCCAAAACTTTTAAGGTGGTCCATTTCCCTACAGGGGATGGACTATACAGTGGAACATAGGCTAGGGTGACCAGAATTTTAAAGCAAAAAACCGGGACATTTCACAAAAATAGAAGAAGGACTATAATTTTACGTCAAGCGAGCGCACAGAATGACAGCGCTCCTCAGCAGAGAATTACAAAACAGGCAGTAAGAACATACATAAGATGCAATTTTTAAACCCAGTAGCTTGCCTGTGAATTAAATTGCTTTCTTGGAACAACTGCTAACTATCCCTGCTTTGTAAAACATAAAAAACACCTCCCCCCGTTTTTAGTCGACCCTCTCCAAAAACCGGGACAAGAGCTACATTTCTCGAAATCTGCCCGGACAGCTGGTGAAAAGCGGGGACCGTCCTGGCAAATCCGGGACGCCTGGTCACCCTAACATAGGCCTGGGACCCAACATGCCAATGCAGATGGACTCTCAAGGTATTTCCACTTAGAGCACGAAGACTCAACTGGTCAAGGTTAGTTTAGTGTCCCTGCGTTTGGGGGGGTTGTGTAGGAGAGTAGGATCTGCCTCTTATGTTGCCCCCACTTTTTTTCTGATGTTTACACTGGTTTCTGGCTATAGTCTGGCTGGGACCCTGCCAATCAGGGCCCCAGCCTCTCTGTTCTCTCTAAACGACTTGGAGTGCACTCTAGGTGCACTAGTGATTGGATTCGGTGGTACCTTATGAGTCCCTAGTATATGGTACCTTAGGTACCAAGGGCATAGGTACTTCACAGGCCTATCAGGGGCTGAAGCATGTATTATGCCACCCCTGGGAAGCAGACTAAATCTGACACCACAGGCCTGCTACTGCAGCCTGGGTGAGGAGGTGCTAGCACCCCTCACTGAGATATAGGTTCCCTATATCTCCCCTGCACACACATTTAAACCTATCAGTCACCCCTAAGGCAGGCCCTATCAATCCTGAGGGCAGGGTGCTTAGTTTCTATGTGAGAGGGTGCCTCTGCCTGAGCAGGGCCCCTCTGTAGCTCTCAGAGTCCATTCTCTGGGGCTGTTTGTGAATGCGGTCAAACCATATACTCTTAAGTGCATTATAACCTCGCGGTTAATGCTAACTTTGGAATGGCTGCATCAAAACATGTCGTGTTTGATGTCAAACACCTTGGAATCATACCCCCACACCAGTACCTGGTGTGGGAGTATGATCCCACCCTTCTAGAGGGATAGACATGTACCTACTGTGGAAACGCGGTAGAATCCTGAAGAGCCCTGGCATCACAAAATGGATGCCACCAGTCACAGACACTGGGCTGCCCTCCTGCTGATGACCGAAACTCGCAGTGGAGGAGGCCCAACAATAGGTATCCTGTCACAGGGAGGTGTGACCACCTCCCAGACAGGGTTTAGTGTATTGGGGCTGGGTGGGTGCACTCCTAGAGTGCTTTGAAGTCCTGCACTGGGGGAGCAGAAGGCTCCTCTGTGCATACACCAGTTCAAACCGGCTCAGGGGCTACCTGCCCCTGCTCTGGCGCGAAACTGGACAAAGGGAAGTGGGTGTAGCCACCTACTCCCCTGACCTTCCCATAGGTGGGGTCATAGAGCTAGTCCCTCCCTTCCTTTTAGTATAAGATAGGGAACCCTTGACCTTGCAAACTAGATATCCCTGGACGACGCTCTAAAGAAGAATCCCGGACCTTCGATGTTCCACTACCTCTGGAAGACTGAAGAATCTCCCTTGGAGTCAAGGAGTGACTCCCCTGCTTGGCAGGCACCAAAAACTGCAACGACGGTCGCAAACTACGCCGCTCCCGCCGGAGCCCGAAGTCCCTGTAGCCCAGGAAGAGGATTTCCTGACTTCTCCAAGGCCATCGTGAGTCCCCAGCAAAGCTGAGGCAAGTGGACCCCACGAGTGACGAGAAACCGCAGTCCCTGGGTACCGTGCACTATTTTCGAGTGCAACCCCTTCTCGACGTTCTACGAACCTGTGCTTTGGACCACGTGTGGTCCCATCCTCTAGCAGAGATCCCTCCCAAGATCAGAGGCCTACCCCGTCCCGAGTAACCGTGGGCCCCTGTTGAAGGAATCCTCCCGAGGCGTCTTTGCAATCCCTTGCCAGCCGGCTTGTGGGTCCCCTGAAGACTTTTCTACAAATCCAAAGGGCTCCCCTGGTTGCTCCAGGCCTGCCCTGACTTACCCTTGCTGGGTGAGTCCCCCAGACCTTGCTGGTCTGCACCATTGATGTTTTGTTCTTTTCACAAGACTTGCTGCTACCAAGACTTGTTGGCTTCAATCGGGTCGCCGACACCGCAGTCAGCTGCAGACTTTGTGGGACATGCTGAATCCAGCTCCTGGTCATCCTCGACGCCTCCTGGACCTCGTGGCCGAAGAGTCAAGACACCCGTGAACGACCTGAATCTGTCGACGACGGTGGGCATTCATCTTCCTTGCCCTGGGTCACTGCCAAGTGACTTTGAACACTGTCCCCTCTGCTTTCAGGTCTTCCTCCTTCTGAATCTAGGCTTGGATTCCACCGGACACTTCTTCTGGCTTCACAAGCAGCAAGTCTTCATTGGCTCCCATTGAAAACGACGCTGCGACCCGACACCAAAGGACACCTATGCACCCGGCTTCCCTGGGTGAGGTAACTCCAGCACTACGGTGCTCCTGTGGGTGTTGGCCCTAGAACTACTTACCCTGTAAGTGACTTGCTTGTAGGCTACTCCCGAAGTGCCCTTAAACTCTTAATTTCCAACCGCGACTTGCCCCATTGAAGTCTACCGCAATCCGCGGCTGTGTTCACTCACTGCACGCGTCCCCCGTGGGTCCTTTACTTACCTGCCTTGGGTGGTTTCGGGAGGCCCCAGCACTTCTGAAGGCCCTAGGCCTTGTCCCTTTGCAAGTCGTTGTTCTTAAGTCTCTTTTTTAGTATATGGTCTGAGTACGCCCCTAGGGCCCCAGCCATATTTGTGCTCAATTTATTGTGAAACGTTGATTTGTGCATATGTTCCTGACTTCTAATCTCACAAGAGATTAGTAGAGAGTTGTTTAGTAATAAATACATATATATTTGATATATATACCTGTGTGGTGTCTTTTCATTTGGTGATTCAAGAGATTGTGTGGTAAAACAAGCTGCTTTACATTCCTCCAAGACTTAGCCTGAAGGCTGCTCTCCACAGCTACCACTAGGATAGCTTTCTGTAAAGGTTGTCTTAAACCTACCTACCATAAGAGTCGAATTGTACTGGTGCAAGGTGTCCACTTTAACTAGTGAACAGCATATACCAGGCCAACTTCTCACAACAGACCATCAGCATTGGCGTGTTCTGTACCAGGGCGGTGTTCCACCGTGACGTCCATCCCCTGTAGGGAAATGGACCACCTCAACAACTTTGGATTCTCACCCCTCATCTGCATCAACCATCTGAGGGGCCTGTGGTCTGTCTGAATCCGGAAGTGAGTCCCAAACAGGTATGGTCTCAACTTCTTCAGTGCCCAGACCACAGCAAATGCCTCACGCTTAATTGCACTCCACCTCTGTTCCCGTGGAAGTAACCTCCTACTGATGAAGGCTACAGGTTGGAAGCATTGTGATAGAACAGCCCCCACACCATGCTCTGAAGCGTCTGTTTGGACAGTGAATTCCTTTGAGAAGTTGGGCGCCTGAAGCACGGGTGCTGAACACATGGCAGTCTTCAGGGCGTCAAAAGCTTTCTGACAGGTGTCAGTCAAGTTCACTTTCTTGGGCTGCTTCCTGGAAGTCAGCTCAGTCAAGGGTGCAACAATGTTGCCATACTCCTTGACAAACCTCCTGTAGTACCCTGTGAGTCCTAAAAAGGCTCTACCTCTGTCTGGGTTTTGGGGGGTTCCCAAGCCAGGATGGTCTCAATGTTGGGCTGTAGGGGCGCCATCTGGCCGCTCCCAACCTGGTGTCCCAAGTACACCACAAAACCCTGCCCGATCTGGCACTTACTCGCCTTGATCGTGAGGCCTGCCTTGCGCAGTGCCATCAATACTTCCCAGAGTTGGCGCAGATGTTCTTCCCAACTGGCGCTGAACACTGCAATGTCATCCAGGTAGGCGGCACTGAAATCCTCCAGTCCAGCCAACACCTGGTTGACCAACCTCTGAAAGGTGGCAGGGGCATTCTTCATCCCAAAGGGCATAACCCGGAATTGGTAGTGCCCATCTGGTGTGGAGAATGCTGACCTCTCTTTGGCCCCATCAGTTAAGGCGATCTGCCAGTACCCAGACGTTAAATCAAACGTGCTGAGGTACCGAGCAGCCCCCAACCGATCAATGAGCTCATCAGCTCTGGGGATGGGGTGCGCGTCAGTCCTGGTGACTGAATTGAGTCCTCGGTAATCCACACAGAACCGGAATTCGGGTGTGGCAACAGGCGCTGCAGCTTTTGGGACCAAGACTACTGGGCTGGCCCAAGGGCTGTGAGAGGACTCAATCACCCCTAATGCAAACATCTTGGAGACTTCCTCCTTGATGTGAGCTCTGACCCTGTCAGTCACTCTGTAAGCCTTGTGCTTCACATGAGGACTCCCCAGTGTCCACGTCATGGACGCACCATTCAGTGACACCAGGGAGAACAAATCAGAGAATTGTCCCAACAGTTGATGACAATCTTGCTGCTGCTCAGGGGTCAGTGTGGCAGAGAGGCTGACACCATCCACTGACCCATCTTGCTCTGTTGCAGACAGGAGGTCAGGAAGAGGCTCTGTCTCTGCCTCCATTCCATCATCCGTCGCTAGGAGCATGCCCACTTCGGACCTTTCTAATTGGGGCTTCAGGCGGTTAACATGCAGGACCCGCAAAGGGTTCCTAGGAGACCGCAAGTTCACCAGGTAGGTGACATCACTCTTGCGCTCCACCACCTCAAATGGTCCGGTCCACCTGTCCTGGAGCGCACAGGGCTCTACAGGGGCCATGACCCAAACTTTCTGACCAGGCTGAAGTTCAATCAGAGTGGCATTCTGATCGTACCACCGCTTCATCTCTTCCTGGCTGGCTTCCAGATTCGCCTCAGCAAGTTGCCTGAATCGCCTGGTCTGGTTCCTGAAGGCCAGCATGTAACTGTATACATCCTGGGGAGGTTTCCTGGGAGATTGCTCCCAGCCTTCCTTGACCAGACTCAAAGGTCCTCTTACCGGGTGACCATAGAGCAGTTCAAAGGGACTGAACCCTAGGTACTTCTGTGGCACCTCACGGTAAGCAAAAAGAAGGCATGGGAAGAGGACGTCCCACTTACGCCTCATAGGTTCCTCAAGACCCATTATCATGCCTTTGAGGGCCCGGTTGAATCTCTCAACCAGCCCATTACCTTGGGGGTGGTAAGGAGTGGTGAACTTATAGGTAACACCGCACTCCTGCCACAGGGACTTCATATAGTTGGATATGAAGTTTGAGCCACGGTCTGACACCACCTCTCTGGGGAACCCCACACGGGAGAAAATCCCCATCAGTGCACGTCCCACCACGGGGGCCGTCACTGTCCTGAGCGGGATGGCTTCCGGGTACCGGGTAGCATGGTCCACCAAGACCAGGATAAACCTGTTGCCCATGGCTGTCTTGGGGTCCAGTGGCCCCACAATGTCAATGCCCACCCGTTCAAAGGGGGTACTGACTACAGGGAAAGGTTGGAGAGGAGCCGTGTGCTTCCTTCCACTTTTTCCACTTGCCTGGCAAGTTTGACAAGTCCTACAATGAGTGTCTGAACTCTTCCGCATCTGGGGCCAATGAAAGTGGGAGACAAGCCTTTCAAAGGTCTTGTTCTGCCCCAGATGTCCAGCTAAAGGCACATCATGAGCCAAACCCAGTAGGAAGGCTCTGAAGCGCTGGGGTAGCACCAGCACACGGGCTGACCCAGGCTCAGCAACCTTAGGCTCGCTATACAGGAGGTCGTTCTCCCAGTAGATCCAATGTGATCCAGACTGATCACCTGCTGCCTGGGCTGTGGCCTGTTGCCGCAGACCCTCAAGAGAAGGGCACTTCCTCTGCTCCTCACAAAATTCCTCCCTGGAGGGGCCTCCTTCTTGCTGTCAATGGGTCAGCTCAGGCAGGTCCCCCAGTTCGGCCACTTGTTCCCCTGTAGTTCCAGGGCATCCCCCTCAAGGTCTGTCTCCTCCTGGACCGTGGGAACTAGGGGGGCCGTTTTCCAGCGCCCCCCACCTCTTCTCTTTAAGGCAGGGGTCTGGGCCATATTTTCAGGCTCCAGAACCGCTTCAACACCCTTACTGGCTGCCATAGACCGAGTGGTCACACACGCCCACTCAGGCAGACCCAACATCTCCAAATGAGACCTTCTCTCCACCTTAGCCCAAGGGGAGCTCTCCAAATCATTTCCCAACAGACAATCAACAGGCATGGCTGACCTCACAGCTACTTGAAGAGTACCTGAGACCCCCCCCCACTCAAAGGGAACTTGAGCCACCTCACACTGGCTCTGTGAGTTGTCTGCGGCAACTACAGGGAAGTATGCATGGGGGATAACCTGCTCTCTGGACACCAGCCGGCAATTGACAGCTGTCACACTAGCCCCAGTGTCTCTGAGAGCTTCCACCCTATGGCCATTGATGGTCACCCACTGCCTGTACTTCTTAGTGTTATCAGGCAGCTGGGTCTCAGGGACCATCTCAAAGTCTCCTAGCGAGACAAGGGATATTTCTGCGGGACTCCACCCACCTTGGGCACCCATCTCCTCCCCCCCAGGGCTACACTCGCCATCTGACGGGGTGGTGCACGTGGTGGTGCTTTGGAATCCCTCATGGGACACTGTGCATCATACCAGCGGTGGCCCATCTGACCACACGTGAAGCACTTAGTGGGGCCCCTGTGAACAGATTTACCTGTCTGGGCCTCTTGCTTTTTCTCAGGGGAGGCTGGGAACCCTTCCCTTGGTTCCCTTGGGAATTAATTTGGGGCCCTTTCTGGAGCTCCCTCTGTTTACCCTTGTCCCCCCCACTCTTCTGCTGGGGACCCTGCCCACCTTTGGCGGAGTCTCCCACGTGACCCTTGTGGACCCGGGTGCTGACCCAGCGGTCCGCCTCCTCAGCAAGCTTCCCTAGGGTTAGTTAACTTGCTATCAATAAGGTGCTGGTGTAGCTCTGGAAAACAATTACCAGACAAGTGCTCCCATGCAACCAAATCATAGAGCTCCTCAAAAGTACTCACTTTGCTATCCTTCACCCAACCATCCATAGCTCTGCAAAAGAAAGACTGATACTCCACCCAGGTAGTTGCCTCCAGCTTCTTATAATTCCTGAACCTCTGTCTATAGAGTTCTGGGGTCAAACCATACCTTGTCATCAGGGCTTCCTTCATATGGGCATAAGACATCCTATTCTCACTGGGTAGGTCTAACAATGTATCCCTCCCCTCATTCACAAAGCGGCCCCACAACCCCACTCCCCAATCCTTCTCAGGGACCCGGTGGGCCAACATTGCTATCTCATAGGCTGAAAACCACTGCCCAATATCTTCATGCTTATGGAAATCTTTGATGACATCCTTTGTGATATATACCCTGCCTTCTGCAGGCACAGACGGTGTGCTGCCACCAGAGGGATTAATATCTAAGCTTTTGGCTTTGATTTCCAACTCCCTCAATATTCTCTCATGCTCTAATCTCATTCTCTCTCTCTCCAAGGCTAACTTGTTAATTTCAAACTCCCGCTTCTTATTCTCTAGGTCCTTTTGACCCTCCATTTTGAGCCTGGCCAGCTCCATTTTATGCCTTCTATCTCTCTCCCTATCCTCCAGCTCTCCTGGGGACAGGTCTTTGGAAGAAACACTGCTGCCTGGCGGGGTAGGTACTTTCTCCCCCCTTGGACCCACGGGCCCATCTAGCTGCCCTTCTGCCTCCTCCACAGGTTGCTCCACATTTTCAGATGTATTTCTTGCTTCCACCCAGGCCCTCAGCGCCTTGTGGAACTCATCCTTTTTGGTGAGGCCTGTAATAGCAACTTTAAATTTTCTACAGAAGGCTTTCAGCTGTTTGGCATTATAGGTATCCAACCTTTCTTCCTCAAACTCTGGATCCATAGATGCAATAGATGCTGGTGGACTCATGGCAATAAGAATTGGCAGTTCTCAGAAAAAAATTCTACCAAAAAGGTATGTGGTTGCGTTTGGTCTGCACTCACTAGTAGTGTACACCAATCACTGTATATGAGTCACAAATGCAAGTCCAGAATCCTCACCGCTGACCACCAATGTTAGAACTGGGGGTCTCTAGTTGGCAATGGCATACACCTTTGTGCAAATAGGGACCCTTGCTTCTAGTCAGGGTAAGGGGGATACACTACTAAAATAACCCCTGCTCACCCCCTTGGTAGCTTGGCACGAGCAGACAGGCTTATCTCAGAGGCAGTGTGTTAAGCATTTGTGAACACATACAGTAATACAGTGAAAACACTACAGATGGACACTACACAGGTTTTATAAAAAAACTATTCTTTATATAGACTTAACACAAGACCACAAACGACAAAAATCCACAATACTGTACTCAAAATAGACTTAAAAGATGGTAGAAGTAACTTAGTTCAAGTTGATGGTAAATGCGACACGTTTCTTTCAAAAGTACCTGGGATGCGTAACGCAAAACAAACAAAGGGTCCGCAGGGAGGACGATGCGGCGAGCAGGCGCCTCGATGCGGTGCGACGATCCGGTGCGATGCGATGAAAGTGCGCCCTTGATGCGATGCGACGATGTGAAGACAATGCGTGCACGCCCGACGGCCGTGCAGCGAACTCTGTATCTTTGGAGCCGCGACAGGCCCTGCGACACGCTTCTCCGGTGATGCGACGGCAGGCAGCTGCGACGGCGACACGCTTCTCGGGGGATGCGATGGCGACCCTTGCGGTAGCGACACGCTTCCCTGTTGATGCAACGGCAGGCAGTTGCGACTGCGACACGCTTCTCCGGTGATGCGACGGCAGGCAGCTGCGACGAAGGCACGCTTCTCTGGTGATGCGACGGCAGCAGCTTCATCAGCGACACGCTTCTTCTCGTTGTGTCGCGCTTCCAGCTCCCAGCGACACGCAGGCTTCTGCAGACAGAGTCCCCAGCAAGGGAATTCAGGAGGGAGCTGGTGGTGAAGACTTGTAGCCCTGAGACTTCAGCAGGAGGCAAGCTCTAGTTCAAGCCCTTGGAGAATATTCTGCAAGATGATGAAAGTTCTTAAAAAGTTCCTTCTCCTTTCCTTGGCAATGAAGACCACTGCAGGCCAACCCAGCAAACAGCACACTGGCAGAGGGGCAGTCCAAACTCCTGCAGCTTCCTTGGGTCTTCTCCTTGGCAAAGGTTCGTCTTGTTGTTTCCAGAAGTGATCTAAAGTTCTGGGGTCTGGGCCCCAGTATTTATACCCATAAATCCTTTGTCCTCTGAAGGCAGAGGGTCCTGTACCTAGTCCAAACCAGTTCTGGGTGCATCCTGCCAGTGCACACCCTCTTCCTTTGTCAGTGTGGGCCAGGGACATCAGACACACCACAGGAAGTGGAGCCAGCATTTTGGAAGGCAGGCACAGCCCTATTCAGGCCCAGGTGCAACTCCTCCCACCACTCTACATGCAGATAGGTCTATTTAGCCCTGTGCTGACTCACCCTGTCTCCTGGAGCCCCCCAGCCCCTGTCACTCACTAAACCAGACATACAATACACAAGCTAGCAGAGGCAGGCTGGATGGTTAGGCAAGAAAATACCTACTTTCTAAAAGTGGTATTTTCAAACACAGAATGTTAAAACCAACTTCACTAAAAGATGTATTTTATCATTCTGAGTTCAGGCATACTAAATTCGTTTTTCTACCATGTTCCCTGGGTCAGTTAGGATTATAAGATGTTATAATCAAACTGCCCATTCTCGCCTATGGGGACAGGTAGCCTTGCAAAAGTGAAAAACGAAATTGGCTGTAATTCACTATCAGGACATGCTACACACACCAGGGCATGTCCTACCTTTTACATACAATGCACCCTGCCCTTGTGCCTACCTTAGGGGTGACTGATATGCAGAAAAGGGAAGGTTTAGGGACTGGCAAGTGGGTGCACTTACCAAGTCGACATGGCAGTCACAGACTGCACACAGGCTCTGCAATGGCAGGCCTGAGACACACTTTACAAGCTGCTTCTGTGGGTGGCACAACCAGTGCTGCAAGCCCACCAGCAGCATTTGATTTACAGGCCCTGGGCACACCTGGTGCACTATACTAGGGTCTGACAAGTAAATCAAATGATTCAATCATGGAGTCAGTAATCAATACATCAATTTACCATAGGGAGCACTTGCACTGTGGCACAGAATAGCAGTGGCACAGTGCCCAAAACATCAAAAACAGAGGAGGCAATCAGTGAAAAAATGGAAGGGAGACTCACGCCAATGGTACCAGATCTAACACTCCACATCTAACATGTCGGCAACGTAATCCATCAGCTGTCCCGGACAGATGTGCTGACTCCAACCCCTGGCCCCAATTTGCACCAAAGCCCAATCGGGGAGCGGCTCAATGTGGTCACTGCACACGACGACTCGTGCAATCTCCCAGGTCCAGTTGCCAGCATGCATGCCAAACATCCAGGCATGCCATAAACGGGCATCACGGTGACACTCCTGGTCGTGGGCCAACAGGGGGCTCACACACACGTCGAAATCCAGGTCAGCTACCGTTACGTTGGAGAGGCAGACATCCATGGTCCACTCGAATATGCACGAGCGACAATGCAACACAGGCTGCACGCAGGTGATGTTCGCAAGGCGGAAGCCCAGCTGGTAACTGATCCGCAGCACTGCCAACGGCAGTGCCCCCAGTACATGCAGCAGACGTGCACGGTACAGGTCCACATGACTGGAGATGAGCATGTGTCCGGGATGGTCTGCCATTGCGTCAGTGGCTCTGCTTGAAGCGGCACTGGCTTGCCCTGCACCAGTCCTGTGGATGAAATGGCACAGCTCGGAGCAATGAGCAGTGTCTGTGTGCAACGGGTGCAGACCTGGGGTGGGGTGGGAGTACGTGTGAAGGCCATATCATGCACGCTAACTACGACCAAGGACTTCTGCGTGTGGGATGTGTACACGTTGGTCTCACGTCGAGCAGTGTGTAGTGTGGGAGTCGCAAGCAAATGCTATCGTATCTGTCAGGGGGTGCTGGTCACATGCAAGTTCCAGCTCGGAGCTGCAGATGTGCTACCTCCTGATAGTTCAGACAAAGGACCTTTCATCCCTACAGTAACTTCACCATCTGCATGCATACAGGAGATGTACAGAGGCCTGTCGTGGGTGTGTGGGATGTCTGCGACCCAGGGAATCATGGATGATATGCCCAGCACGTGGCACATGAGAGGCCTCACTGTGTGTTACGTTGCCTCACAGCTGCTCCTCCCTCCCACAAGCCCCCACACTTGTGTGCGCTGCGCTGTTGTACCACGTGCACTCCTACGGCACACCATTGCAATACCTGTCCGCGCATGTCCAGCGGCATGCCAACAACACCGTGAAGCTGGCCTTTGAGGGTGTGTGGCCACGTGAGTGTAGGCCAATGGTCCGGACAGGGCGGACACAGGTGTACAGTCCATGGCTGGCTGTGATCGCGCTGCGATAGAGGCTAGGCAACTGACTTATGCAGCCGCAGGCCTGATACACATAACACTTGGCATGGATGTGCCAAGACCCCGAGCAATCTTGAGCTCCAACATTTCCCCGTACGTGCGTGCCCACCCTCCTGGTACATGCAACATTGCAACATCGACTACTGTGGCCCTGGTGGCGACAATACCCCAACACAGAGACACACTTACCTCACTTCCTGCTCAAGGCCAGACCAGAGCCACGTCCTGATTCCCCTGCCGAATCAGCACACCCCTGCACTGACCTGACGTACGCCAGACCAGCACACGCCCCATGTGCATGCAGGGGGGGGCGGGCGAAGCTACATGTCCAAGGTCTCAGCCACTGCTGAGGTGACATGGTATCGTCCGCTGAAGACAGCACACTGTGATGTTGCAGGGCTCGGGCACATCATGCTGACATAATGGCCACATGGACACACTTGCTTAGATGGTGGGAATGGCTACGGGCACGTGCACCGGCCACTTTTATTAGCAGGCTCACATGTCGAGTGACACCTGTGTTGGATGTGTGTGGGGTGTGTGCACACCAGCCATCATGGAGTGCCTGGTGCAGTCAAAAAACGACAACAGTGTACATCGTTAAGGACATACCCATTCAACCATAAAGGCCCCATTACTTGTGCTGCACAGAGTTAGTGGCCCCGGATGCACAGCGTCCTGCACGGGCCTACCGCCACGGGCCGCTGACTTGCGGTGCACTGAGGCAGGGTCATGTGAGCAGAGCAGGTTTTCGTAGATGACAAAGGGGGTTGTCGCGGAGTGTCTCGGTGGACAGTGGAAGGTGTACCCCCAGGGCATGATGCAGAGGGCAGAACCACGCTGAAACAGTCACTATGGTGGAGGTGAATGGAACAGACACATGTCTGACACCAAGTCCGGTCCAGCCAGATGATGATGCAGACAACCCCCAGCCATGGACTCAGACGCCACCAAAGTCCAACCAGAAAGTGCCCATGAGTCATTGCGCACAGGTTAGTGGCACCAGTGCTGATAGGGGATGCCGCCTGGGATGAGGCGTGTCCAATGGTGTGGACTCCTCCACATCTTACCCAAGACACAGTTCCACATGTGTGACCTACTCGACCGCAGTGTAGGCCTGAGGCAGCGGTCAGCAGGGGCCATTCACCGAGTGTCGCCGGCGTACGTTGGATGGTCCCACCGGCCTGCGTAGTTCAGGTTCAGTGGCACCACGGTACGCGGACTTGCGGTGAACAGGGTTGATGGCACCAGGTCAGTTGTTGCTAGTGTTCGGTCACCTCCGTGACTAGGATCCGGCTTTCATCTGGACTGAGCAGCATCTTCCTCTTACTCCTCTCCGTGCGTTCACTTGTATGGACTCTGCCATTCATGAATCACGACTAAGTGCTGGATGTGGGACCTACTGGAGCGCAGTGTAGGCCAGAGCCAGTAGTCTGCAGGGGCCCACAAACACGTGTCGCCGGCTTGCGTTGAACAGAGTAAGTGGCACCACGTGTCGCAGGCTTGCGATGCAGACTTTTGCTTCACTGATCGGAGGGAGTATAGTGATGTGGATGCTGCCACAGACCTTTGGTCACTGCCATTCAGAACTCACGACTCAGTTCAACATGTGCCCACAACTGGGCTGAAGAGGACGCCGGTGGAGTATGTCAATGAAAAAGGAGTACTGTGGGCCAGCGTCGTGGAGGCCAGTGATGGTCTGCGGAGGCTGCAAAGGTCGCGGGACTGGGGCTTGGAGCTTGCACCGGCACGTGGTGGGCCCTCTTTGACACACGCCGGTGTCGGCAGGTGAGCGGAGCCTCCTTGGTGCGCTGGGGCAGGCATGACGGGTCTGGGGACAAGCGGCCCGGGGTGCAGCAGGCGCACAGGGACGCAGGCCCCGCCGCGCACGGCGCCTGCCTCGTGGCGGGCTGGGAGGCACCGCCCTGGCGGACGCGTTGGCCATTCCGAAAGAGAACCACGCCCAGTGCGACTGGCTTTTTATTCACACCCCTACGCAGGCCTGGCGTACACAGGGCCAACCCACTCCGCCCGCGCATGCAGGGGGGGACGTAACGTGCAACATTTCCGCGTTCTGCCCCACAGCCTGTGGGGACATGGTAGTGTCCACTGGCCACTACACTCCATGCACCAGCAGTTAATCTCCACATGGCCATTTCCGTGGTTTGCACACTGAAGTCTGTCCGGCACCTCCACGCCACACCTGGCATTGGGTAGGTTCGCATTCATTAGTCACTTGCCGCTCTCGCACATGCCTGCTCCAAACCTCTCCTCACATCCTGCTATTGTGTGGCTGTGGTGCCATGCCATGGCTGGGTTGTGGGCATGACAAGGCCAGGTTCCCAATGGAGTCGTGTTGTCGTGTCTGGTCGGTTGGCATGTTGTGTGGCATGTTGAATGTAGTTGTGCTGCGTGCCCATTGCCAGTGTCGTGAGTTGCATGACTGTGGGTTGGAGGTGTGTGGTGTGTTCATTTTGGACTTACCAACGAGCACTGCATTTCCATAGGTGCCATCCTGGGAGCGCTGGTTGATGATGGACTGTCGGGAGATGTAGGAATCATGCACTCTGCCTGGGGAGTTGGCCACGACATTGTTAAGGAGTCCAGGGCGGTCCACTATTGCCCGCACATTCATGGGATGCGTGTGCTTTCTGTTGAGGTAGTTGTGTGCAGTGTCGGCAGGGGGCACGAGGGGTACATGTGTGCAGTTGATTGCCCCCGACACGTGAGGGAATCCAGCAATGGCGTGGGAGCCTTGCTTGGTCTCCAGCTGCTCCTGCGCAGTGTGGGTGGAGTGGAGGTGCTGGGGTACCGGGCTGATGTTGGCATCCAGGACAGGTGTGATGACCTTGGATGGGGCTGGCTGTGAGACTCCTTAGACTCTGCCAGTTGTGGGTTGGAAGGTACCAGAGGCCAACATGTGCAGCACAGCCGGCAGCTTTGTCTGCGGAGGGATGTTCGTTGTGCGCGGTGTTGGTATCGTCAGCAGGTGGGCGATGTGGGTCAGGATGCGGGGGATGGTTGTCCTTTTGGGCCTGTAGTGGGCAATGTCCTCCTCTGGCGTTCGGTCTGTACGGCTGGTGCGTTTAAGGTGGGTCCGCTGTCTTTGTGTACGCTGCCTCTGTGGTGGTCCGGGGGGGGGGCGGGACGGGTCCTGGGGGTGTTGGCGGGCCTGGGGGTGGGTGTTGTGGCCCTCATGGGTGTCCGAGCTGCATGATCATTGTCTCCATGGCATCTGTGGGTCTTCAGATGAGTCTCTTGGCTGGGCTCCCTTTCATGCAGCAGGTAGTCGTCCTGCTTAACACCAGCAGAAGGCAGGTGTTAATTCCCTGGTGCTACCGCGGCTTATCGCCTGTTTTTGGTTCGCATCGCAGATCTGGCAGTTCGTTGTGAAAGTGGTGTAGTGGTGTTTTCGTGTATTTTTGCACGGGAACGCCTACTCTGCATCTCATTAGGGTTAGTTGGTAATGTCACCCTTGGAGATAAATTTGGAGGAAGTTATCGCGGGAATACTGGCGATGTCTGCAGTTTGCACACGCTTGTGAATGGGGCGTTAAATCTATCTCCACTTTTGTTGTGTTAAGATGCCGATAAATCGGCGATGAGTCCTTGGGAATATGCCCCTCAGTGTTTAGAAAGCGTGCAACAAGTAATGCGTGAACGCGTGAAAACTAAGATGCTTCTCCTACGGTAAAACCGCATCCAGCATGATAGTCATGCAAAGTATTCTAATTCCCCCCCCCCCCCATTAAAACGATCCCACTTGTGCCAATGTTAACTTATGGGACTATCCGGTCGCCAAAGACATGTATAGACACTTTGTTCCGTCGGAGTAAGCCGAAAAAGTTTCCTGAATGCCTTAAATCTTACAAGGTCAACGAGACCTGAAAGAAGGACTGTCGTGAATGGTGGGGGACATCTTAAGACGGACTAAAGTGAAAAACAATGTGAAACGTACTCTTTGAAAAAACACTTGTAAGTTGAAAAGTGAAAGGTGAAAGAAAATAAGTGCCATAGTCTCCCAAAGTGCCAAAAATATATAATACAGTGTGATAATCGTGGGAACAAACTACCACCAAAATACATATGTGTAATGAGGTTCATCAAAATAGGCGGAGGCCATCTTGGAGTGTCCATAATCTCAATATAACTGAATTGGAAATGCTTGTCAAACCCTAAAAAAAGGGAGTTACAGTACACCAGGAGAGTCAAAGGTAATGTACCCCCGTGAGGAGGTACAATAATTTGTCCCATGAGGAGTACAGATAACAGCTGAACTGCATCCTATCATTCAGGACATTCTGCGTGAGAGTATCCAATCTTTTTATCCAGTAATCCTCTCTTTGTAGGAGGTATTTGTGGTTGTCTCTTCCCTCCTTCATGTCCACTATTTCCAAATCATGAATTTGAGTTGGCAGATGTTATGACCAAATTCTAAGAAATGAACTGCAATCATTGATTTAAAAAATGTTGTCCGAATGTTGCTTTTATGTTCATAGAACCTGATTTTCATTTTTCTTTCAGTTTTTCCAATGTAGACCAATCCACATGGACATTTAAGAAGGTACACCACATTCCTGGAATCACAGTTAGCTGTAATTTTAAGGACAGTTTTGTTGCCCTTCCTGGGATGACAAATCCACGGACCTTTTATGATGCTATTGCAATTGAAACAGGGAACTGTCCCCTTGTATGACTTGCTCAATGTCTGAGTGGGTTGTTGGGTGAGAACTTCTTTAACGTTCTTACCTCAATTATATGCAAACAATGGTAATTCTGAAAAACGTCCCCTAAAATCAGGTTCAGTTTGCAACATTGGCCAATGTTTCAGAATAACATTCTTAAATTGCATGCTCGAAGTTGAAAATGTGGAGATCACAAACATTCTTTTGCTTTGCTCCTTGTTGTGTGCAGGAACTAAATGATATTGTTGTGTTCTGACAGCGCAACGTTCTTTGGCTTTGTCTAGGATCATAGTAAGGTACCCTCTGTTTTTGAATTTCTCCATCATAAAACTTAATTGCTCATCCAATGTGTTAGAATTGGAAACAATTATTTTGATCCTTAATAGTTGTGAAAAGGGCAAATTATTTTTCAATGCATTTTGATGAAAGGTATTGTAGTGAAGTAAATTGTTATGATCTGTTTTCTTTCTGTACACATTTGTCTTGAATTTGTTGTTCACTTTGGAAATGAGAACATCCAAAAAAGTAATTTTGGTGTCGCTGATGTCATAAGTGAACTGTATTCTCTCATTCACTGCATTCAAATCTTTCAATGCCGATATCAGATCATTCTTAGACCCCTTCTATACTGTGAAAATGTCATCGATGTATCTAACAAATAATATTACGTTGTTCCTCCAGGTGTCTTTAGCAAGAATATGATCCGTTTCAAACTTGTGCATGAACAAATTTGCACCCGATGGAGCTGCACAATTGCCCGTCAAAGTGCCTGTTAATTGTAAGTAGAACTGGTCATCCCAACAAAAATAGCTTTGGGAAAGCATGAATTGTAGCAGTTCCATCAAAAATATTTTAAAATCGTTATCCAGGTCTGAATGCATTTAAAAGAATTCAATGGCTTCTAAACCCAAATTATGAGGTATAGAAGTGTACAGAGATTTCATGTTGATCGTACACAAAAAAACGTGTTCACTTATGCCCTTGATGGCTTGGTTGATTTTTAATAGAAAATCATTGGTGTCATTGATGTAAGTAGTCATGTTTTGAACAAAGGGTTGTAAATGTTTGTCCAAGAACTTTCCCACAGGTTCATGTATGGTACCCTTGGTTGACACTATCGGTCTGAACGGAGGATTGCTCAAGCTCTTATGAATCTTGGGTAACATATATAGGATCGGACTCTTTGGATAATCTTGGATGAGAAAACGTATGACTTGTTCGTTGATGATGCCGTTATCCAAGGCTTTATCAACAATGGTCTTCAATAGGTTAGCGAAAACTCTGGTTGGATTCTGATTCAATTTGGAATATGTTTGACTGTCCGACACATGTTCATCGACTCTTCGCTTATAGAATGAGGTATCCATGATTACAAGTGCTCCCCCTTTTTCAGCATCTGGCAAACAATGTCTGGATTCCGTGCAATGTTTTCCATGATCCCAAACTCTTTTTTAGAAAGATTTTGATGTTTCGATCTCTTGTGAAAATTTAAATGTTGAATTTCTTGTTTAACTAAGGTTTCAAAGGAATCCAAAATTTTATTGCTAACAGGTGCCATGAATGTACTTTTGGGTCTTAAACCCTTCAACATCGTTTCTTCACTGTGGGGTTGATCGAGTGAAACATTTTCAAAGAAATGCCTCAAATGTATATTGAACTTGAAGAAGCTTATTTCCAGCTCCAAGTTATTAATGTGACAGGTCGGAACAAAGTATTGATTTCAATTTGACTAAATTGATGAGTGGAAATGTTGATTACCAAGTTGTTTTCATCTAGGATTTCTTGCCCTTGGTTGTTCTCTTGGTGGTCGCGGGAATGGTTTTTGTTTCTGAGCTTTCTTTTTCCCCTCCGGGTTCGTCGTTGGCTAATGAACCGCTCTCTAAAAAAGCTGCCCCTGAAGTATTTGGTTGTTCAATGTTCAGGTTAGTCAGTGGTTTGTTAGTAGTCATCTTTTGAGAAGATTTCTCAAGTCTTTTCTGGGGTTGATTAATTTCACTGTCTGTAGACAAGGTTTCAGTATCAGTAGTTTGACTGAAGGTTTTTGTAGTCTTCTTTTTGCGTATATTTCTGCCCAACTATAGACTTCTCCAAGTTTATAGTCAATCGTGTTGCGTTTGAATTTGCAAATTTTTTGATCATTAATCTCTTGGGTGTACCTTGTTAATTGCCAGTTAATATCAGTTAATGTATTTGACCACTCTTCCAGTTCCATATTCGCTGATAATTCTGTTTGAATTAGCTTTATTTCGTTAGTAAGGTCTTCCAATATGTTTGACAATTCCTCCACTATTAACAGTATCAGGTCAAGAGAACATTTATTGAGAATGGCATACCATTTATCTATGAATTTTGAATTGTTTGTGCATAAGGATGGTTTCAGTGGAATCCTTAGACCTCTTGGTATTCGTTGAACACGGTGATATTTAATTAGTGTGCTGGCATGTAATCGTTGATTTATCTCTTTCTTAGAGAGATATATTAGTTGTTTGATGTTGTTTTGAGTATTGCCCATGTTGGATGGCATTGTTGCTTCCTCTCGAATCAGAGCATAAATCCTTGTAGCTTCGTTATCCGAAAAAGCAAAAGTATCCGTATTCAAATCGGTTAAGTTTGAAATTTCTTCAGAAGACATGTTGATCTGTGTTGATCAGGGGCTGCGTTCCTTGATCAGAAAAATGAAAAAATCTATAATATGGAGGATCACGCACTCCTTGTTCTTCCAAAAATAAACAGAAAGTTTTTAGTTTGTAGCGTGCAGAGGGGATTCACTTTCTGATCTTTGAGTGCATGAAATCAATATGTTGAAGTGGCGTTCTTCAACTGGGGTTCGTCCCCCTATTTGCACAGCTTGATGCCCTTGTGACCAGGGGTGAAAGCTTCTTCAATTACTCGCTGTTCGTGAATCAAATTTCAGTGTGGAATTTTATTTGGTTCTATATCATAATCGAATTTTCAACATTCAATCATTGGCACCATCTTCAAAGATTCAAACGGGTGCTTATACACGAGTCTTAACGGTCCCATCCTGATGCATTTCGGGCTGGAATAGACCTTCGTCAGGGGATAATAAATCTACAAACAAAACAATACATGAGGGTCACAACCAATACCAGCCAACCGGCTGAATGTTAATAAACCTTTACATGTGCAACACATCTTTCAAATCTTAACATATAGCATGAGTTCAACAAAAATTAGGTCTCTTATTGTCTCCAGGTGAAACTGATCACCAAAATTACGTCCTCCCTGGTGTACGATTGACAACGAAGTTCAATATTTGCTAGGCAAAGTGCAGAGTTTACACTGCCTCAAGCATTCCCAAAAAGAACGGACTCCTGTGCTCATATATAAATTTGGTGTATCCAACCATTAGAATAATGTCATGCTGACAAAAACTACAAGAAATGTGAATGAGTCATGTCAGTGAACAAGCGACTAGCTAATTACAAGGTGCCAAACGAAAACGCTAAGTGTTTGGAAAGCGTGCAACAAGTAGAGCGTGAACGCGTGAAAACTAAGAAGCTGCTCCTAACCACATCTAGCACGATAGTCATGCAAAGTATTCTTTAAATGAATCTAATAACCCCCCATTAAAACGATCCCACTTGTGCCAATGTCAACTTACGGGACTATCCGGTCCCCAAAGACACGTATAGACACTTTGTTCCGTCGGAGTAAGCCGAACAAGTTTCCTGAACACCTTAAATCTTACAAGGACAACTAGACCTGAACGAAGGACTGTCGTGAATGGTGGGGGCCATCTTAAGACGGACTAAAGTAAAAAACAATGTGAAACGTACTCTTCGAAAATAACATGTACGTTGAAAAGCGAAAGGTGAAAGAAAATAAGTGACCCTCCAGGGCAAGTCCTCCTTCCCCCATCAACATCATTACACCACTCATCAACACTAGCTAAAATCCGTATGTTGTGTCACCTCATCTGATGGCACCAGACCTCAACACCTCAAATCTCCCGACCACACGTTCTATAACCTCCCAAGAACTCTTTTCCCTATCTGTACCTGCACACTTACAATCACATCCCCGGATTTTCTCATTGTCGCCCGCTAACTGGAACAACCAACCTCACCTAAACCGACCTCCTCCAGACTATGCACACATTCCCTTCACTCACTCTGGCTACACATCTAACTCAATCACTCACTTCACTCTTCCCCCTCACATGACATCAGCACAAAGTAACTGGCAAACAGCCCCACCTCACTTAATCACTGTCAGTAAACCCACCTTGTACAACCATGCTGAGACCAAACAAAATACCTCACAACACGGTGCTCCACCTCCGTGAACACGCCATACCCCCTACCACCCTCCCGTCAAAACCCTCTCCCCCATACCCAGTCTCCAGAAGCTAAAACCCCTTCCCGCCCTCCCGGCAAACCCCTCTCAGGGCATCCATCCCATCTCCCAAACTCTTTGCCTAGAGCACAAGCTAGATCTACTAAGCTCAAAACTCTCTCAGTTTGATGAGACTGTATCCCAACTAAACACAAGACTGTCATCTCTCTTAGACTATCTGCCCCCCCATCCCAAGATGCACTATCCTTTCTCAATACCTAGGAATAGTCGGTTACCTTGCCCCACAAGAGTCACACCTACTCTCTCCCAAGCTGACACTGCCTACCTTCTTACAAGCTACAGAACCCAGTTACCCCCCCAGTTTCTCTTCCACTCCTATTTCTCCTACCACCACCATCTCAACCCTAGACAACTCCAGCCAGCAGAGAATCCCAACTATCTCCTTCCCCAATGCAAACACAAGTCTAGTCCAAAGCAGCACCTGCTATCAAGAACAACCAATCTCCTGACACCCCTCATGCCAAATCCATTACCTCTCCCCTACGTTCCATGCTTCACAACTGTATATCTGCTATGAAGCACAAACTGGAGATCTCAAACAATATCTCTCAAATGTAATCTTGATCTCTTAAGACTGACTGATAGCTAGTTCAACACACATCTCATAACACCTTTGATCTTCTACTTCCTTCAAACTACTCCATCATCAGAAAGGACCAAGTAGGCAAAGTCATAGGCGGTATTGCAGTCACCTACAGAGATTCACTGCAATGTAAGGCGATATCAATGAGCACCTTCTCCACGTTTCAATGCCTCACTCTAGACCTACGCACTCAACACAACTCTCCCTTTAGAACAAATGCAATCTACCACCCACCAGGTAATAGCACGACCTTTGTTGAGGAATGCATTGACCTCCTAACTGGCCAAACCACCTGGAGCAACAAAGTGATCTTTCTGGGAGACTTCAAACTTCACTGAGACATCCTTGAAGTATCCTTAACCATGATGTGGTCCAACACAACCTCAAGCCCACACACACTAAAGGCTCCATATTAGACCTAATAATCTCCAAAGATGACATGCTCTCAGTGAATGATCCAATCCTGGTAGACTGGTCAGATCACTCCCTCATTCCTTTCACCCTACGACTCTCCCACACCGTGGTAATGGGTCAAGTGAAATGAGCAACCACTTGGTTTTGAGACACCAGAAACAAAGACATCACTACTCTTAGCAACACTGTTCAAAAGATACTTCTCCCATTGGCCCCTCCACAAATGTGAACAACACTACCTCCCACAGCTTTGCATGCCTTTCTGACATTGCACCTCCACTCCAAAACAAAAAGAAACATCCTAAACCATCAGTACCCCGGTTCAACAAGGCTCTTTATGAGGAAAGAAAAGCCTTAAGGATCTTAGAAAAGAAATGTAGATGGTCGCTCTCCATCACCAACCTCACCTGACTCAGAAATGCTAGGTCCCAATACAAAGAAAACATCTTCTGGGAGAAATCCTGCCACTTTAGGTCCCTCTTGGACTCAGCCAAGACCCAACTGAAGCAACTCTTTGATCTGGCCAGAAACGCAAACAACCAAATTGAACGACCCACCATCAAAAGCAGAGGAGTTTCTATAGTTCTTCGACTCCAATCTTCAATGGCTGCTATGCCATGATATCCACCGTACCTCTATGTCTGTGTGCAAATCCACAGAGTCTTGGCAACTATTTCATTCCATTACAAAGGAAGACTTACTCAAGATTATCATACAAACAAAACCCTCAAACAACTTTGTAGATCCAATCCCTGGTGACATTTCAAAAGACCTCTATACTCACATGCTTCACCACTGGACAAAACTGGTGAATCTGTCTCTCAGCCAAGGAAGATTTCCTGATTGCCTCAAAACTGGACAAGTCACCCCTCTCTTCAAAAAGCCCTCTGCAGAAGTCAACGACTGCAACAAATATTGCACGATGTCCAACCTGCCTTTCCTCTCAAAAATCATCAAAAGATGGGTAGCACAGCAATTCACCCAACACATAAAAAAAAAATGACCTCCTAGACGATTTCAGTCTGGTTTCAATCAATGCTTCAGCACAGAAACTGCTCTACTACAGGTCGTCAATGATGCTCTTTGAATTCTAGACACAGATAGTCCTTGTCTCCTGATTCTCCTCAACCTTTCATCAGCCTTCAACACGGCTAAACACCACATGCTCTTAGACACAATTAAAAATTGAATGGGCATTGATTGCTTGGTTCTGAAATGGTTTGCTTCATTCCTCATAGGCAAGTCGCAGCGAGTAAAAATTGATGACCAACTGGCTTCACCAATTGTGGTGGGTTAAGGAGTCCCCCAAGGGTCCATCCTTACCCCAACCCAATTCAACCTATACATCGAGCCACATGGAGTCCATCTTAAGAAGTCAGGGATCTTCTATCATCAATACACAGATGAACACACAGCTGTATCTAAAGGTCTCCTCACAAAACGAAATTTTGCAGTTCGCCACCACCCTAACTCTGTTCACACCTTGATGACCTCTAATAACCTACAGCAAAACTACTTTCTCCTTTCCTCCCCTTTGAAATCAACACCTCTGCTGCAATCCTGGATGGACCCACACAACATCCTCAACAGTAAACCCACCATTGTTGACAGTGCCAAGTCTCTGGGAGTCATCTTAGACAAAAGACTCAACCTACACTCTCAAATCAGCACCATGGCCCAAAACACTGGCTACCAACTGCCTCTTCTCTGGAGAATCCGTAGCTACATCCCAGACAAGGTCAAATCTCTTGCTCATACTCTGGTGCTCTCCAGAATAGATTATTGTAACTCTCTCCTGACTTGTCTCCCCAAAACCCATCCCACCCCCTTGGAAACGATTCTACATTTGACAGCACAGTTCATGTATGGGGCCAAAAGAAATTACCACATTACCCCCATGCTGATCACTCTCTGATGCTTGCCAATTGAAGCAACGGTTATCAGCAAGACTGCTTGCATCACCCATAAAGCCCTGCAAACATCCACTCCCCGTTATCTGGCAGACAAACTCAAGCTATCAACCGGCTCCAGGCCATCGTGAAATGCCAAAGCAATGCTTCTTGAACCCCCATTGTTTAAAATGGAACGACTGGTGGCACAATCCTCAGGAAGCGCAATTCAGTACCTCCAAATCTGCGCACAACTACCTTACTGACAACTTTCAAAATGGACCTGAAAGCCCTTCTCTTCCAACAGTATTTCAGCTAAAACACTATACAGAACTCTTGGCACAGACCTCCATACTACCTCAACCTTTTTAAGGCTGTATACTACTTCAACTTGTTTACTGATATACATACCTTTTGTACACTTTGTATATTACTTCAACCTTCTTACCGCTTTTGTACATTGTGTTTTATGTAATGATCTACCTGTTGTACTTTCAGCCTTGTAATTACTTATAGCAGTATTGTCTACAGGAAACCACCTGTAACTTCGATGTAACAATAGATTTCTCTTGTAAAATGCCCTAACATCTTTAGGTAATGTCTGTGCTATATAAATGGGGGACTTCAATTACCACTGGGATCTGACTCCAAGAGATCATTTGACCAGCAGGTTTGGAGAGGCTATGACCATGCTGGGCTGAAACAAATTGTGGAGACCCCCACTCACGAGAAGGGTCATACCTTGGACCTCATTTGGACTACATCTCCTGCTACACTACTGACAGAGTGTAGACCTTGTAGCTGGTCAGATCATTATCTGATAAGTTTTGAGATCCCTGTGCCCAGTCGACCTAACCTCCTACCTCCAGTGTGGAGGATGGTACGAAATTGGCACAAGATAGAGGATGTCAGTTTGAGGGAGGCGTTATACGAGACAATGCACCCAGGGAAACAGTCTGAGGACCCGGATGTGGAGTACGAGAAATTTACTTGCCGGTTGAGGACAGCCATGGATAAGGTGGCTCCTGCCCAGAGGGAAAGGATAATGAATAGAACGAAGGGTGCCCTGTGGTACTCGGAGGAATTAAGAGGGGAAAAACAGGCCCTAAGCCAGTGTGAAAGGCACTGGCGGAAATTATACGATCCGAAGGCCCGGGAGGAATGCAAAGCAAAACTAGCCCTCTACAAAGCATCAATCATTGCAACGAAATCCACATACTATGATCTGAAGATTAAGGAGGCCACGGATACTCAGAAGGAGACCTTCAATGTGCTTAGGGAGCTGAGTCAAAAGAAGGAACAGAGGACGGCTGCCAACTCGGATGACTGTAATAAAATACAGGACTTCTTCCTAGCTAAAGTGAAAGACATCCTTATAGAAATAGGTAACACTGGCATAAGCCCCTGACCTCTATTAGTGGTAGATCCACCAGATCTTCAGGGCGGTACTCTTTCAGTGTTTCCTGCTCCGGATTCCAATGGCTTAGCGCATATTATGGCCAAAGTGAAATCGGGGTCACCGGAAGATCCTTGCCCTCCCAGGGTGTTCAAAAGGGTCCTCCCTGTGGTAGAGCCAGAGACGCTGTCCCTGCTAAACCTTTCCTTGGCTACGGGGAAGGTTCCTCTCAAATTTAAGGACGCTATGGTGACCCCGCTGCTGAAGAAGGCAGGGGCAGATATCAACAACTTGAAGAATTTTCGACCTATTTCCAGACTTCCATTCCTGGCTAAAGTACTTGAGCAGCATGTGCTCAGAACACTGTCATCCTTCCTGGAGAAACATCAGCTGCTACATGCCCGACAAGCGGGGTTTAGGGCCCACAACAGCACAGAGCTGGTGATGCTCTCAGTGCTGGATGAGCTGAGGCTCGCAGCAGACAAGAAGGAATCGTCAGCTCTGATCCTTTTAGATCTCTCAGCCGCGTTCGACACGATGAACCATGTTCAGCTTTTGGCCCGTGTTTGGCGGCTGGGAGTTACTGGCGTGGTCTTCCAATGGATCGCCTCCTTCCTGAAGGATCGGTCACAAAGGGTCCAACTGGGGGAATGCACGTCCAGGAAGGGCGCTCTGCCTTGTGGGGTCCCGCAGGGCTCTGCGCTATCCCCCTTGCTCTTCAACATCTACCTCCAGCCTCTGGTAGAAGCACTGGCAAAACTTGAATGTCAGGTGTTCAACTACGCCGACGACACGCAATTAATCATGTGGATTGACAGCTCTTCACAGGCACAGACCAATGCGCAAAATATTCTCTGGCTAACTATGAATTGGATGACCATTAATTCATTGAAGGTAAATCCCGACAAGACGGAGGTGCTTGCTATCACTGCAGGGGCCAACCCCTGGTCCAACTCCTTTTGGCCACAAGAGCTAGGCACTACCCCGACACCGGTATCAGTTGTGAAGAGCTTGGGCATCAGGCTGGACACCAAGTTAACACTGAACAACCAGGTGACCGCTGTAGTGGGGAGTTGTGTGGGCCTGATGAGGCAACTCCGGAAACTTGTACCCTTGCTGTCATTTTCCACAATGCGTACTATTGTGTCGGCCCTAATTGTGTCGCGCCTGGACTACGGTAACCCAGTATACATAGGGCTACCTGACAAACTATTGGGGAAACTTCAGGTGGTTATGAATGACGCGGCAAGACTGATTTTTAAACTCCCGAGAAGAGCACGTGCCACACCTCTGCTACAACAACTACACTGGCTCCCAATCAAGCAGAGGGTTAGGTTTAAGGGTCTTTGCATTGCACATAAAGCCCTCCACGGAGCAGCACCCGGTTACATCAAAGACCGTTTGAAGAAATATGTGCCAGGACGATGCCTCTGATCGTCTGAGGCAAGCCTGCTGGCATGCCCACGTTTTGACAAAAACACTCTGGGGGGGCAAGCCTTTTCAGTCATGATTCCCCAGCTCTGGAACAAGCTTCCGGATAGCTTGCGCAGGGAAGTCACCCTACTCCCGTTTAGGAGGAAACTTAAGACCATCCTGTTTACTCAGGCGTTTGGATAAGCCCATCTAGACATGCCGGCAGGCATGCTAGGTTCCAGGTTTAGGGTCTTGTCTTAGCGCTTAGAGACCTGTTGGTGATTTGGCGCTATATAAATAGAAATTAACATAACATAACATAAATAAATTGAACTCTCTTAGCCAGGGGCGAATCTAGGATTTTTGGGGCCCGCGCTGAAAGGGAATGTGTGAGGCCCCTCTAATTTGCATACAGCCTGACACATTCAGGTTCACATTCAGCTTCTTTATGCAGACCCCTCCTGAGCTGCAGCCCTACCTCTCAGCCACCTACAAGCACTTCTTTTACTGCTCATAAAGGGCTGAAAGTGTATTGGCAGCAGGGTAGGAGGCCTGATTGAATGTGTCTCCTGCAGAATGTGTCTCCTTCAACTAGCACCATACGAACACCCCCCCGTGTAGTGTCTTAGCAGCGACCCAGGTGTAAGCACGGGGCTGTGCTTACAAGGCCGTCGAATCCTGTCAAGCAGACAACAAAGGCCATGAGAAGCAGTCAGATTAGTGAAATTTTGTTTTCCATGGCTGCTGAAGAGAACGCCTGATACGGTGTTGCCACCGTACTTAAACCACCATCTACTTTCAAAGTTGCCAAGAAGCAGAATATTGGTGCAAGATGGACTGACTGGATCAAAGCTTTCGATGACTTCATTGATGCACTGGAAGAAGCAGATGACAAAAAGATCATCAAATATCTCAAAATCTTAGCAGGTGACAGAGTGAAAGAAGTGATAAAGAAATGCTGAACACCAAATTCAATCTGATGCAGAACATTGATCATGAAAGGTACATCTTCAGTCAGGAGAGACAAAGAGAGGGTGAAACAATGGATGAATTTGTAGAAAGACTTGACATGCTCATCAAACACATAAATTCAGCAAAGTCAATGATGAAGAAGTCATTTGTCTCAGAGTCATACATGGTTGCTTGTCCGATTCCTTCAGACGCAGAATGCTGAGAGAAATGCTCAGTCTGGAGCATGTGGTCATGGCGGCCAGAGCTGAAGAACGTGCTGACAAACAAGCTACTGACATGGAGGCCAGAGGAGTCCAGAGTGAATCAACATTGAGTAATTAAGCAAGCAAAAACACAAGGTAGAAGGTTGCAGAGTGATGTCTCTGAAGAAGAAGAAGATGTGTTTTCGAGGTGGATTTTCCTTTCCACATGAAGGTAAATGTCCCGCCATTGGGCAGATATGTAAAGGCTGTGCTAAAGAGAACCATTTTGTAACAGTGTGCAAAGCAAGAGAAAACGTGAGTGCGTCACATCATGAAGGCAAAATGGCTGCCAGAAAGTTCCAGAAGCGTTCCAGTCACGCCCACCAAAGTAAATGGCAACATCAGTTGAGATAAGTAGAAACTTTAAAGAGGCCGATTGTCACCTAATTCCTCATCAAAAGGTTCTTCGACATTACTGCCGAGTGACAGTGAAGAAGATGGGTGTGCGATGTCGATGCTGACTAATGAAAGATGTGCGTATGTAGGTCTGATTTCTTGCAAGAAAGAATACAAGCCGGAAAAGAATCGACAAGTAAAATCATGACATTCATTTGGACATTGTCCCAAAATAAAAGTAAAGGCTAATAGCTGCTATATACCATTTATCATAGGCAGTGGTGCATCGATAAATATCATGCCAGCTGAAAAGTACCATGTACTGTCTCCGATGCCCCATCTCACACCATTGAAAACCAAAGTATACACAAGTGGGCAGCCACGACACTCTTACAAAGTCAAGGTTTATTTATGGTGACTATGAAACATAAAAAGATGAAGGTACAAGCCCCAAACAATGTCCTTCAGACCATTTCGTCAAGTGTATGCTTACTTAACTTAACCACTGCTGTTGAGATAGGACTAATTTCTGTGAATTACAATGTCATTGCTCATCACGACATCGTGAATCAGTTTCCGTCATTGTTTAATGGATTTAGAAAACTTAAGACAATGAAAGTGCAGCTCCACGTTAATGAGGACATTCGTCCTGTTGCTCAATGTCATAGTTGAATTGCCTTTCATCTACAAATAGCTGTTGAAAATGAAATTGAGACTTTACTAGAACATGATATCATTGAGCATTCTAGTGGTCCAGCGTCATGGGTGTCACCGATTGTGGTGGTACCTAAAAAAAGCAGTGGCGGTTGTCTGTTCGAATCTGCATTGACATGCGTCAAGCAAACACAGCAATCAAAAGAGAACTGCATCCAGGTCCGCACATTGCTGATATGATTACTCAGTTCAATGGAACAAAAGTCTTTTCTCGCCTTGATCTGAACAAAGGATATCATCAGCTCAAACTGGAAGAAAATTGCTGGTACATTACTACCTTTTCAATTCATGTTGGTTTCTTCAGATACAAAAGATTGAGATTCGGAGTGTCTTCAGCTGCCGAACTTTTCCATGATATCATTTGTGGCATTATACAGCCTGTCCTGCATGCTTTCAATTACAGTGATGATATACTAGTATTTCGGGCCACAAAAAAAGGAACATGATAGAGCCCAGACATAAGTTTGCAGTCTATTTGCCGATGCAGGTCTTACATTGAATGCTGACAAGTATGAATTTTTCAAAACAAAACTAAAATTCTTTGGGCACATTTTCTCAGAAGGGGGAATGACTCCAGATCCAGCCTAGGTTCAGGCTTTGTCATCTACCTCCCCTCCACAAGGTGTAACCATGCTGCGTTCTTTTCTTGGTATGGCCAGTTACTGTTGCAGGTTAATCTAGGACTTTGCCCCTGTGAATGCCCCATTGAGAGAGTTAACGAAAAAGAATGTTTCATTTCAGTGGTCACAGGATTTTGATCAAAGTTTCAAGACAGTTAAGCATGAAATTGAAAATTTAACTGAAATGGCTTACTTTGATCGAAATTGTATACAGAGATTGTTGTGGATGCCAGCCCAATGGGTTTGGGCGTGATTCTTGCCCAACATAGTGAACATGCAAATGTCCAAAGACATATTGTAGCGTATGCTATCCGAAGTTTGTCACAGACTGAATGAGCTTACTTGCAACCTGAGAAAGAAAGCCTAGCTGTTGCGTGGGCTTGCAAACACTTTCATGTGTTTCTGTATGGGAAACATTTTATGCTTGTTACTGATCACAAAACATTACTTACTATCTTTGGAAATCCAAAGGCCAAGATGCCCGCTCGCATTGAGAGGTGGGGGCTGAGACTGCAAGAGTTGGACTACATCATTGTGCACCAATCGGGAAAATATCAAAACCCTGTTAACTACTTTTCTCGAGTGCCCATGCAGTGACAGGGTACCCCTTCCAAGTTCGCCGAGGCCTATGTTAACTTTATTGTGAGATCCAGCACTCCTGCAGCTGTGTCCGTGGAGCAAACAAGTGCTGCTACCAGTGCCGACAAGAATATGCTCATCCTCAAAGACATTATTATGCATCAATCCTGGAGAACACATGCTTGACCTCTTGATAATGACAGTGAATATCAGAAATGAAATCTCTGATACACAAGAAGGGATTATCTTGCGAGGGTCAAAAAATGTTGTTTCTGAAAGTCTACTACAGCAAGTCATTGAAGTGGCAGATGAGGGACATTGTTGAATTGTCGCCACAAAGCAAGCCCTCTGAGACTGTGTTTGGTTCCCTCATATTGAGAAGTGAGTTGAGAGAGAGCTCCACGCTTGTTATTTGTGTAACTGTTTATCTCCCAAAATAACACAGCATCCTTTGAACAGGTCAGATCTTCCATGACATGTCTGGGAGAAAATTGCAATTGACTTCTGTGGACCCCTTAAAAATGGTCATTACCTCATGGTAATTGTAGATGAGTATTCCTGGTTTCCTCTTGTGGAAGACCTCTTGCAATCCCTCACAATCGAGTAATTGAAAAACTAGAAGGCATATTTGTAACCTGGGGTGTTACATCCATTTCAAAATCTGACAATAGCTGTCAGGGTACAATTCAGGTACACTAACCTTTAGAGACAGAACCAGGGGGGCGATGCGTAGATCCCAAAGCCCCTTTTGCACTACCCCACAGGGGGATGTTATTCACTCCACTCTGTACTGTAGTGTGCAAGGGAAAGGGGAATAAACAAGGGATAACGAATGGAATCTCCGCTGCACTACTCCTACCGGACTCCTCGTTCTGGGATGTCTAGGCAGGTACATACACTAGAATAGACCCATCAACTGAACACAGCAGGCTGTATGTGAGACAAAGAAAAAGCATTAGTACAGTACCCACACATATACACCTCTCTCTGAGTGTTACTGCCTGCACTCCCTCCTTTTCTGATGGTGTACTTACATGTGCCCCTGTTATGTGTCTCAAAAGTGGCAGGCAGTCAATAGCAGGGAAACCCAAAATAAAGAAACGAAGTAATTGTCAGCGTGGAAAGACTCTCTCCATGAAAGGCAGCGCAATGTTGAAAAAATATGAAAACGGGTTACCGTTAGTGTGATACGTCTCACAATGGTGTGCTCTATACAGTGATGGCTCAGCAAACACTGAATGGCTGTGCAGGGTTGTGTTCCGTTCAGTTCCCTGATGAGAGAGGCCACACTCCTAGAACTATCCCTGAAATCCGAACCGGCATGGTTCAAAACTAACTCCAAGCGAGGGAGCGTATAACAGCACGCTCCTCGCTAAAGCAACAAAAGCGGCAAAATGTCGAAGCAAACCTCCTGATGACCTCCGCTCACTCGCGGGACCCCAGGCACGTCAGGAATTCAGCTCTCCCAGTCCGCAAGCTCTGGGACGAATGGCAATTACACGCAGCTACCTTGCTGCTCCGGAACACGAACAAACAACAAAGCCTGAGCCTCCTTGGACTTCCGTGGCGTTCTCTCAGCACAGCATGGCTGAGAATCGGCTTCCTAAATTTCTCGGCAATATCACGAACCTCGGAATCACTGCAGGTGACAAGCACCGGATCCCCCTAGTGAAAGGCCTTATATAGCGGCCCAGACTCCAGGGTGTAACCCGGCTGCCCGTCCAGTTGCATGCTGGAACATGTAGTGTTTCTAAACTTCCCACATTCATACGGCGCAGTCAAAATATCGATTTTTTTATATCGACCTACACTATTATCGAGTTTTTAATATCCTAGGGACAGAATATCGATGTCAAGAATATCGGTGACCAGAATATCGACCTTAAGGTAAGTAATATCGTTTTTTTTTATATCGAAGTAAGTAATATCGAAGTAAGTAATATCGTTAGCAAAAATATCGTTGTTAATAATATCGATATTTATGTTAGTGTTATGTATTTTAGTATGTATTTTATATGTATGTTTAACATTTTTTGTAATGTATTTTTATTATTTTTAAATATATGTATTAAATGTTTAGAAATTAGTAATTTTTTTAAGTACATTTTGCGTATTAGTATCAGAGCGGGTTGTGGGTTTATAGGGGAATAGGGTGGGAAGTAATTTAATTATAATTAATATGTTTTTATTTATTGTTGTTGATTATTAATTTATTGTTAATTAATTATTAATTGGTAATTAATTTTTTTAATTGATTAATTTATCATTATATTATAATGAATGTTTTATTTATTTATTGATATTGTTAATTAATTTATTGTTAATTAATTATTAATTGGTAATTAATTTTTATTAATTGATTAATTGATAATTAAATTAATTATGTTAATTTTTATGTGTAGTGGGTTGTGGGTTTATAGGGGAATAGGGTGGGAAGTAATTTAATTATAATTAATTAATCAACATTTTTTTATTTATTGTTGATAATTTATTGTTAATTAATTATTAATTGGTAATTAATTTTTATTAATTGATTAATTTATAATTATATTAATTATAATTAATTTATTATTATTTTTATTTATTGTTAATTAATTTATTGTTAATTTATTATTAATTGGTAATTAATTTTTATTAATTGATTAATTGATAATTAAATTAATTGTGTGCTTTTATGTGTAGTGGGTTGTGTGTTTATGGGGGAATAGGGTGGGAAGTAATTTAATGTTATTTAAGTAAATATTAATTTAATTTTATTGGTATTTATTATTAATTTTTTAGTTAATTAATTATTAATATGTTATTTATTTTACAACAATTATTTAATTAATAAGTATGTTAATTTAACCCCTACGCTATCCTACATTTTCCACACTGTTACACTCACTGGAGTTGAAATAGTAATTTTAACCCCTACGCTATCCAACACTTTCCCTACTGTTGCACTCACTGGAGTGGGAATAGTAATTTTTACCCCTACGCTATCCAACACTTTCCCTACTGTTGCACTCACTGGAGTGGGAATTGTAATTTTTACCCCTACGCTATCCAACACTTTCCCTACTGTTGCACTCCCTGGAGTGGGAATAGTAATTTTTACCCCTACGCTATCCAACACTTTCCCTACTGTTGCACTCACTGGAGTGGGAATAGTAATTTTTACCCCTACGCTATCCAACACTTTCCCTACTGTTGCACTCCCTGGAGTGGGAATAGTAATTTTAACCCCTACGCTATTCAACACTTTCCCTACTGTTGCACTCACTGGAGTGGGAATAGTAATTTTTACCCCTACGCTATCCAACACTTTCCCTACTGTTGCACTCACTGGGGTGGGAATAGTAATTTTTACCCCTACGCTATCCAACATTTTCCCTACTGTTGCACTGTTTGGAGTTGGAATAGTATTTTTATTACCTCCGCTATCTAATATTTTTTGTATTATTTTAGTTTAATGTAGTATATAAATAATTTTACAAAGATTAAAAATAATTTTAATTTGTTATATATATTTATTTAATTTGTATTTATATTATTGTTTTGTGTATAGATGTATTTATAAGTTATATGATATTTAAAAAAATTGTTATTAAAATAATTATTAAAAATTATTAGTAAGTATATATATTATATATTATATGTATATGTTTAATTTATTTTTACATTACATATATATTACTTATAATGTTTAAACTTTTAAAAATATTTTTAACTATGTTTATTTTAATTATATGTATTTACTTTATTTTACATTATTTTTTAACTTAAATAAAAAACGATATTTTTAACAACGATATTTTTGACATCGATATTTTTTTCTCGATATTTTTGTACTTACCATAATGTAGATAGGATGTCGATATTCTTGACTTCGATATTCTTGCGTCGATATTTCTGTAGGTCCATATTCTGACCTTCGATATTTTGTCAGTGATTCCATTCATACAACTCAGCCAGAGGGAATCATGACAATAGCCCACCATGCAATGGTCGGGAATTCAAAGACTTTCTTACTCATTTGAAAATCAAGAATCAGAAAAAGTACACCTTTATGGACACAGGATAATGGCTTTGTTGACGGTTTTATAAGCACTCTTAAGAAGGCTGTCCAGAGCGCTGTGCTAGAGGGACTTGATCTCAAGTCCTTTCTTCATTCTACTCTTCGTGCCTACAGATCTACCCCTCATTCTACAACCAGCAAAAGCCCGGCCACCCTAATGTTCCTGAGAGCCATGGGTGCCAACCTGCCCCAGTGGACCACTAAAAGAACAATTGATGCTCAGAAAGTTTGACTCACTGATTCAACTGACAAGTCAAGAATGAAGACTTATGCAGACAATTGTCGATGTGCTCGGGACAATATGCTTCAGAAAGGAGACCGTGTCCTTGTCAAGCAGAGGCAGAAACGCAAATCTGATGTTCCATTCAATGTCGATACATTGCAAGTTGTGACTACTAAGGGACACGTGGTGACTGCTCACTGTCCTGGAAAGTCCATTACAAGCGACTCCTCACATTTTAAACACAAGCCTCTGAGTCTGTCGGCTCCAGATATCCGAAGTGAGACTTTATTATCAGAGGGCCAGGAGAGCACCAGAACTGCATCTGTGTCTCAATCACCAGTGCTTGCTGCAGTTGTTTCTCCTGTGTGTTTTCAGCCTCACACCACGAGATCTGGAAGAGTGGTTTGAGCGCTTCAACGACTCATTGAGGAACTATGATGTATATGTATATTTTTTTTTTATTGTACTTTTTATTTAACAAAGGGGGACATGTAGTGTCTTGTTTATTATAGAGCACAGGACCCCTATGGCCCCTAATGGACTCTGTAGTCTAGTGACATAAGTGGTTGGGTGTAGTTAATACAATTCATGACACAGTACGTGTCAGTTACCGGTTACACTCTGAGAAATGAAGACATGTAATACCGAGCTCCGTGTTTGGTGTAATTCATTTACATGCGACCGTGCTGGGTAGGACGCTATTCCTTCCTTGGCACAATTGCAATGAGACACCTTTGTTGTATGGAATTGTAGGTACGTCATGATGATGTCTCACTCATGTTATGATGTATTGTTGGAATGTAGAATGTTGTGGGGCATTAACGGTGTGGAGCTGGTGGTGAAAGGACGCGCGCCATTATTCCTCACCAGTGGGCTGTTATAGGACACTTGGAAGAAATATTTTATTCTCACATCATTTTGTGCCTCTTCTCATCTTTATAATTGCGACAAGTGTTGGTGCCAGTGTCTGCCCACTGTGAAGGAAGAAGTGTTAACTGAAGAATGGGCAGAAAGTGAAGTCGACAATCCACTGAAGATGAAAAGCAGCAGTGCCAATTAACGTGTGGAGACATAGCGTTCGGACTGGTATACATTAGCCGGAATTTCGGTTGCGGCGTACTCTACCTAGGCCGCTATTCGAGTCAAGGTACTGTAACATGTATATATTCATATGGATTATTACCGTTATCTCCTGTTGTGGAAGCGCGTGCTGAGAACAGTGGAAGCGTGAGACTCTGGCTGCGGTGTGCTGAGAACAATGCACGCACTTAAGGTTTGGCTCGGGTAACTGGAGTATGTTGTGCGTCATGCATTATGTCTGCAAGGTCCATCAGCCTTCAAAAGACTCATGCAAATGACTTTTTTTAGCGCCCATTTTGGAACAATTTGCAGTATGTCTATTAGCCTAGCAGCTCGAGCAACTTTCATGCACACAACCCTCGGGTTTTTTGGCACTCATATTCTGTTTACCGCATATCAGTGATACGCACACTAGTTCTTAAGTCAGCATGGTGTGTACTTACAAAAGTGCAGCTAGTCTTTATTAGTGCGGATTGGCTTGTCAGTGATTCACACACTTTCTGAAACAGCAGTGATTCGCACACTTTCAGAAGCATCGGAATGGTTTATAAAAGTATCAGCAATATATACAGTGTGTCAGTTTCAGTGATGCACACACTGGAGTCAGCCAATGATTTTAAAATAAATCCAGCCAAACAGTGCATGGTACGCATTTAATTCTGCACTGCTTACCCTTATATATTGATATGAAATGCAAACCTTGATGCTCTAGGGTGACTTATTTTTACATCTTAGGGGTCGATTCCGATTCGGGCCGGAAAACATACCGACCGACTCGGTACGGGAATGCAGTCCGACCGACACGTACCGGCGCTGCCCGATCCGCGTAGTACGATGCAATGCATGTGAATTACGACCGACTCGTACAAAACACAAGCCGAACGACCGAACCGCACGGAAACCATCTATCCGGCCGGAAAACTACGCGAATCGAACCGACCGACACGCACCAGGAATGAACCCGACAGAAACGTACCTGCGAACTCCGACCCGCGCAGTACGGTGCAATGCGTGTAAAACCAGACCGAGTCGCACGGAGCTCAAGCCGTACGACCGACACGCATACGAAACCAAGCCGAAGCAACCCAATACTCCGCGACCGACGCGTACGCCGCACATGAAACCCTGCAGAAACACAGCTTGAAAGACTCGGAGAAGCCCACACGAGCCAACTGCAGCGTCCTACTCGGTCAGAAGAACGTCTCCTACATGGCTAAAAACTGCAAAGGAAAAAATACAAAAAAAAGGGCCAAACAAGCAATGACAAGTCAATAAATACAGGGGGAAAAAAACATGGAACAAAGACACACCCACAACTCCACCCATATAAAGGCCACAAATCCCTACCATGATCCTTTGCAAATTCAACTGACCTGCCAGCACAGAACACCAACAGACAGCAACCACAGACACACTCACAACTCATCCATCACACAAGCCACACACCATTAGCACCTCCCAAATAGCACCCTCACATACACCCAGCCAAACCTACACTCACCCACCCTCACTTGCACACTCACACACACATCAATCCCCACCACCACCCATCACCATGCCCCCAAAGAAGAATCCAAAGTTCCTAGACAGTGAATTGGAAGTCCTGGTAGATGAAATCCTCAGGGTAGAGCCACAGTTGTTTGGTACATTGGTCCAACCGACCCCCATGTCGCAGAAAACCAAGATGTGGGAGAGGATCGTCGACAGGGTGAACGCACAATCACCATGTTTGCGCACAAAGGAAGACATCCAGAACAGGTGGTATGATGTGCGCAGGAGGGTCAAGGACCTACTCAAGAAGGATTACGCCTTGAGTAATCGCACCGGCAGTGGCCCTCCTGCCAAACCAGTATACCTCAGGCCCTGGGAGGAGAAGGTGCAGGCCATCCTACCACCAGAGAGCGTACATGGACTATCAAACATCCCAGAGCCTGGTGAGTACACAACCAATATACCCAATATTGTGTGACAATACACACACATCACTGTCAAGGGGATAGTGAAACCATGCACCCTTAGCAAAGCCACAGTAACCAAAAGATAATCATCCCAAGATGTGTATGTTAGTTAGACAAACACAATACCTGCCATCTCATAGTGATATGTAACTGTGTCATGACATGTACAAACCTAACAATAAATAGAGCAAGGCAGTGGCACAAATATAACCAACAAACACTGTCAGACATTTTGCCACCACTAGAACACCACCTCACAGGGAAGCTCACTGAAAGGAAGGAATTGTGTGTATGCTGGTGAAGTGAGTGTAGCCAATAGCATGATGGGAGTTGTAGTCACAGATATTGGTCACCCTCACAATTGGCCCATCAACACTACTCTGAACCATGCTCACATCACAGGGAGTGGAAAAGAACTGACAAGATGGCTGACACTGGGTACTGCTGTGGGTAGCACAAGGCCCTGCTGGGAACTGTGCACCAACCAACAGCAGGACACCACTGACTGACATCCTGAAAGCCAACTTGCACTCCCTGCAATGGAAGCACGTTCCATGGTGGGATATCTGGCTGGGTGGGAAGGAGGACTGACAGCTCTGACCATAGTTACAAGCAGCTTTTCTCACACACCCCCTTAACACAAACTCCACACAACTCACCTGGGAGAATGCATTGCCTCACACTCTAATTAAATATCCCACAAAGAACTACCACACTGGGTTATGCTGTGTGAAGCACAGGGACACCCTTGGGACTTGTAGCCAAACAAACGCCAGGACAACACTGTCAGCCATCCTGTCAGCACAGGCACACTACCCCACAGTGAAGCAGAGTCAAAAGGAAGGAAGTATGGGCATGCTGGGAAGAGGGGTGTAGGCAATAGCATGATGGGAGTGGTAGTCACAGCTCAACATCCCCCACCCGCATGGCCCGGCAAGCTCACACTGAAGCATGCACACCTCACAGGGAGTGAAAAGCCACTTCCAAGATGTCTGACACTGGTGCTCTGTTGTGGGGAGTACCAGGCCCTGCTAGGAACTGGGCACCAACCAACAGCAGGACACCACTGACTGACATCCTGAGAGTTAACCTGCACCCACTGCAAGGGTGGCATGCTTCATGGTGGGATAACTGGGCTGGGGGGAGAAGGAGGTCCGGATGTCAACAAAATACCACCAATGCTGGTCATGCACACACCTCAACATTCACATTGAAATGCTTCAGGTTGGCAGGACAATGAGCCGCACCAATATCAACCTCTGACTGTGACAACTTAGGACAATGCAATGTACAGGCCCGCATCCAGAGGTACAGTCACAACTGTCATGTGTTTGAACCATTGATGCCTGTAGAAACATAACATACATTGTGTGTCTCTTCCAAAAACAGGTGATGATGGGGACACAGCAGCAGATGATGAGCAGTCCCTGTCCCAGGCTCCGTTGGCCCCTGAGCTCTCTGGTGTGGAACAGCCTGTGCCCTCCTCGGATGGCGAAGACCTACCTGGCGCCTCCGGTGTGAGTCATCATGCAGCACCAGCAGGACCACCATCTGCACCCTCTGCACCCATTCCTCCAACATCTGCCAACACACAGACCACCCCCGCCGACACGGACAGACCAAGGACATTGAATGACAACAGCACAGGGACCCCAGCCCACTGTGAAGCAATGGACAACAACCCCAGTACCAACCCCCAAGGTCCCGCACGTGTGGCCAGGGTTGGTGGGAGGGGTGGTAGGTAGAGGTCGCTGTTTGCAGAGGGGTCTGGACTGCATGATGACCCACAACTGGTACGCATTGCTGATGCGTACCAGAATAGCACCGGAGAGGTCAGCCAGGTAGTGGGGATCCTCAAGGACATTCAACAGCAGCAGGCTGCCCATCATGCCCGCTTGGACTCCCACATGTCCCGTGTGGAGAGACACATGTCTGGCATGGAGTCCAAGTGGGACACATTGGAAGAACTGACAGCGGTGCAGAGGGACATATTGACATGCCTCCGCCAGATTAGCACCAACATGTCCACACCTCCCTGTGTGCCCACAACATCTGGTGCCGCAACAACTGCAACTGCCACAGGGAGGGAGGATGACTCTGATGGAGAGTCCTCTGCACCGCAGCAGCCTGCACGTGAGGGTCCCCCCAGAAAGAAGAGGGGTCGTCCGAGGAAGAACAACTGAGAGGCCGATGGCCATGTACATCCCCCAGGAACCCAACACCTGTTCTGGAAATTCTCCTTTGTGTGCAAACTGTTCACCCTGTCGAATGCAACTCAACTCTCCCACATGACATGGGGAGTTTAAGTTGGACTAATGTATCAGATGACTGTGGACTTTACTCAGGATATTTCTGCTACCAACACTTCCAAATCATCTGGGAACTTTGGATTCCAATCCCAATGTACAGCACCCACCATCCTGTGCACTATCCTCACACATGTATGTAAATAAACTCACTAATACACCATACTTGCCTCTGTTGTGATTCCAACGTTGTTTTTGTCATGGAGATGATGATCTGCTAAATGACACTGTGCATGCTAACTGCTACAGCAAGTCCAACACCGTCATGTGAGTCATGGCGACGTGACACATATGAGGGAGACACACCACTAGGGCTACACAACACATACACACCAGGGCCATCTGACTCCTCGCCTACACTGATGTTGCCAGGAAATACAGTGGAATGCACAGACACCACACCTATTCACAGTCTGTGTAAACTAGCCCACAGGTGCAATAAGCAAATGTCAGTCAGATGTGTGACCACAGACGACCGCACATCCCAAAGTGAAGCACAGGTTTATTACACATTTCCAACATGTTGTTTCCACTACAGATGCAAGGTAATCCCACGTGGCAGTGGCCACACAGTCACTAAGTGTAGAAGAAATAAAGTCCAGGGGTGTGTGGCACATCACCTGTAGGGAAACGACTGCTTCCACCCTGGAAGTTGAATCATGGTGTCGGGGGATCACAGTTGACCAAACAACTCTGAAAGTACCCTGTGAAGGACAGACATGACACACAGTCAAAAGCACTGAAGAACAGGACAGAACTGCAATACTCATGCCCAATACATGTCACAAGATACCTACACAAAACCAAGATAGCATGTCAACACCGTTGGGGAGTACAGACTACCTGTAAGGACACATCGCTGCACGCATCCAGTCAAGTAGCACATGGCCATACTCAAACAGCAACAGAGCGCCACCAACACATATCATGCAAACTCAAATCATTGACATAACATCTCTGTATACTCACAGTCAGCTGAAGAAGTTGGTGATGAGCTGTGTGCGGACATCACCCTCATCATCATCATCATCACTGGCATCGTGGCCCAGGCCAGGATCCTCCACAGGTGGCGGATGTTGGTCATTGTCATCCAGGATGAGAGGTAACTCCTTCCGCACTGCCAGGTTGTGTAGCATGCAGCAGACAATGACAATCTTGCACACCTTTGCAGGGGCATATGGGAGGGCCCCTCCTGTCTTGTCCAGACAGCGAAAGCGGCTCTTCAGGAGACCAAATGTCCACTCGATCACTCTCCTGGTCCGACCATGTGCCTCATTGTAGCGCATCTGGGCTGGTGTCACAGGGTTCCTGAGGGGTGTCAGCAACCACGGCATGTCGGGGTATCCGGAGTCACCTACATACAGACAATTGCACATTAGCTGAGTTGGAAAAGAGGGTGGAATACAACATTGCAGAACACACACAATGGTACAAAGTCAGTACACACCGACAAGCCAGGCACGCTGGTTCTGCATCTGTGACATCATCCTCGGGATGCGACTACTCCTCATTACGTAGGCATCGTGTGCAGAACCGGGAAACGTGCACACACATGTGAGATGCTCATATCTGCAAGACATACCACCAGAGCATTGATAGAATGGTAATGTTTCCTGTTCCTGTATGCCTGCTCATGTGCCTGTGGTGGTACCAAAGCCACATGTGTCCCATCAATGGAGCCGATGACATGTGGCATCCTCCCCAGGGCATAGAAGTCACTCTTGACGTCAGTGAGTTGTTGACGTTTAGGGAAATAGATGTACTGGTTCAGGTATCTCAACATCGCCTCCAAAACATCGCGTAGCACACGGCTGAACATGGTCTGTGACATCCCACCAGCAGACGCCACAGTGTGTTGAAAGGTACCGGTGGCAAAGAAGTGTAGGGCTGCCATCACCTTCACCTTGGGGGTCAGCGCTGTAGGGTATGTCCGGCCAGGTTGCAAATGTGGGGCCAACCACACCGCCAATTCCTCAATCAGCGGCCTGTTGAAGTGGTACAGTCGGATGCAGTCACGTTCAACCATGGTTGCAAGGTCAGGGAATGGTCTATGGACAGCTGGTGCCCTGCAGTGCATAGGTGAACAAAGAAAGATTGTCAGTCACCCCACATATGTGGCATTGACCATACTCAATATCACATGATACATCATTACGAGACACAAGTACTTGATGTGTGTGCCGTTCTGTATGGACATATATGGCACCTACATGGCCAACATCTAACATCTCAGTTCAACATGTGTTGACAACAAGTTCCAGGTTGTGCTATGTGAAATCATTAGGCTGTGTCACAGTACCCATGTACTGCTGTCACGTTCCAAACACACACCACATTGACAAATGAGGACAGATGTGCCCCAGGCATGACAGCTCTTTGACAGGTAGATTCCCAGGGACCCTGTATTGCCACATGGACACTGGCATGACATGGCGTATCATGTACACGTCAGTAAAACAACCATGACTCCCACAGGTAGTGGCCCCTGTTGCCTCTGCAGGACAGACATGGACGTCTGTGACACACACACGCACAACATCAAAGTCGATGCACAAACAACGTGGATGTGGAGACTGTCTCCCATTGTGCACATGGAATCAGAGACATCTGAAACACAACATGCACACAGACTGTGGAGGGCCATCACAATTGTGGCAATGGGTCACCGTGTGACGTACATACCATCCCACATGGGACCCAGGGTGTATGTGACATAACATACACATACACAACCTGCAAATGTGACCATGCCACATGCTCTGAACTGAACAGTTGCACATCACAGTGGTCATGTGCACAACACACAAAGGATTCTGTCCCCATTAACACGTGCACAGCCTGGGAGTGGCTGCCCCCAAGTGCCACCCAAAAAACCACATGTTGACCCCCATACACACACAGGTAATGCAGCCTTACATGCCTTAGGATACAGTGTGGACAGGCTGTGGTGTTGTAGGTGGGCCCCTGAGTCCCTGGCAAGTAATTGTGGCTGGCATACGTTCACTAGTGACAACCATGGTGACATATGCGAGTGACTTGTACAGGGACGCGTCGTACAGCAATGGACCGATCCGTGTGCATGCATTGGCCATTGCATATGATGTGGATGGATGCGTGTTGTGCTCCGAAATACGCGTCGTACAGCAATGGACCGATCGGTGCGCACGCATTGGCCATTGCATATGATGTGGACGGATGCGTGTTGTGCTCCGAAATACGCGTCGTACAGCAATGGACCGATCGGTGCGCACGCATTGGCCATTGCATATGATGTGGACGGATGCGTGTTGTGTTTCTAAATACACGTCGTACAGCAATGGACCGATTGGTGCACACGCATTGGCCATTGCATATGATGTGGACGGATGCGTGTTGTGTTTCGAAATACGTGTTGTACAGCAATGGACCGATCGGTGCGCTCGCATTGGCCATTGCATATGATGTGGACGGATGCGTGTTGTGTGACGTAATACGCGTCGTACAGCAATGGTCCGATCGGTGCGCACGCATTGGCTATGGCCTGACATGGTAACGGACGCGTTTTCGAAGCTTTAACGAGTCGGATGCAGTGAATTCAGTTGGCCACCCACAACAATGTTGCAAATTCATGGGTGTCATTAAGTTGAACTTTTGAAGGATGCTGTGGGCGTGTATAAGTGGTGCAATTCCATGGATTGGCCAGATTCAGAAGATGCAAACGACTTGGACCTATCACTTTGGACACATGGGACAGTATCTGCCTCTGCAGCACACATATAATGCTGGCTGTTCCCCTGAGAGCTCACTTGCCTGCACTACATGCTCCAGGACGACATCTGCCACCACCACTGCTGCTGTCTCTGCATCCTCTGGCTACTGCAATGGCACATACTGTGGATAGAGCCCCAGCCTTCAGCACTGAGGAGAACCAGGCCCTGCTGGACAGCCTCCTTCCACAGTACAGCAAGCTGTATGGGAAACCAGGGGAGCAGGTGAGTGTGCTGTCCACTGCCTTACTAATTGTGCATGTTGTCTGACTAGCAAGACTTACAGTGTGTACACCAGTGGCTAGCATGCTCACTGAGTAGTTGTCACCCCCAAAGTGTGTAGTTACATGTACTGAACAGGTATAGTGCAGTAACAGTGCATTCCAACAAGGTTTGACTTCCCAGGCAATGTTACCATTTAGTAACTGCTGGACAACTGTTCATAGCCATAGTTGCACTACCTGTGTACATCATATGCCCCTGTGATTGAGACATGTATATCCAACTGTGTGATGCACGGATATGTTGCATGTGTAGTAATGGCCTTTTCACTATGTCATCCACACAGGTTGATGCCCACCAGAAGCAGGAGATCTGGCTGACCATCGTCCGGGCAGTACGATCTGTGGGGGTCTACAGGCGCAGGATCCGCAACTGCCAGAAGAGGTGGCAGGACCTTCGTGGCTGGACCCGGAGGATCGCAAGGGTCCAGCTGAAGCTGTCGCCTCCTCGCAGGAGGGGCGGACACCGGACCCTGACCCCCCACATGCTCCGGATTCTGGCGGTGGGCTTCCCTGACCTGGATGGGCAGCCGAAGGCCAGACAGCAGCAAGGAGGGGGTAAGTGCTAGCCTTTACTGTGTACTATGACTAACATGCTCTATGCACTCCTTTAGCCTGGTTCCACTTCCACAGTACAACTGTCTTGTCGTCCTGGACTCATGTCCCTCACTTGTGTCATGCCCCCTCCTCATCTGATACACAGGTGTGGCCCTTACAGTCTGTGACTTAGGTCACTTGGGTACTGTGTACTTGCAGTTACCTGTGGTTCAAGTTGGGGACAGCATCAGTTACAGGAACTTTGTTGTGGGCTGCATGGGTGGTACAATTGCTCACACAATGCCTGTGATCTGACATGTACTCTGGGTATGGCTTTAATATGTGTTCCAATTGCTGCTCTGACTCACCACATGTCTGGGGTATGTGCCACACACCCATGCTGCAGCAGAGACCAAGGTAGGAGCCTCAGAAGTATGTACATCATGTGTGTGACACATGCATAGCCACCTGCCTAGTGTTCAGGGTAATACCATGTTGCACATGGACCAGGACTGTAATGCCTACTCCGTACATCGAAGGCACTCTGTTCTCCCACTCCCGTGTGTCAGCATACATATTGGGCATTGTGAAGAGTGCACTCAGGTGTATGCCTCTGTGTCACCGTGGTGTGGCCTTGCTTTTGGACTCCTGGAGTGTTTAACAATTTGGGGTGGCCAGCCATCTGAGTTGTGACTATGGGATCTGCACATAGGTCAATGCATAGGTCTCTGATCCCTTGACTGTGCACAATGTTGTATGAAACATTGGGGTGCAGGCAGCTTTGGTTCATTCTCATCAAACGTTGAAGTGCTCATGTGTATGGATTTGTGTTTGCAGTCACTCAAATGTCTCATTTGATTGACGTGGGATCATCTTAGTCCTCATGATGTGGGTGGCCAGGGGTGCACATGTGCACCTGTCAGCTACAGGGCTTGCATTCCCAAAACTTCCATTATTGTGACACAGTGTAGACTGGTGTTGTGTGTATGCACTGCCCCTGTGACAGGAGACAGTTATGACTGACTTGCCAGACAGGCCTGTGCCATGACATTCAACTCGCAAAGGGTGATCCAGCAGTAGTGTGATATGTCCTGCATGCACACCATTGTCGCATTGTCTATCAGGACATGAGGACATCATTGTGTCTGGTGATGGAAGCAAAACCCGCATATCAACAGAGACTCTGCCCCTCACTTTTCCTGACACATGTACTGAGTCAGTGGCAGGAGATGGCATGTGTTTGGAGTGACACATTTCCATATATTCTCTTGGATGTCCAACAACCTCTGTATGTGGTGCATGTGTGCACATATGATTAGTCGCATACAACAGGCAGCAGACAGATGGGTGCATGGACAGGTAGGATATGTGTGGCATGAATGACTGTCAGGCAGACAATGGGCTTCTTCAAATCAGTGTCAGCACGTATTGCAATGTCTAGAAAATGATGGCAGGGCTTGCTCTGTGATGTGCTGTACTTACTGTGGTGTGTGTGGTCAGTACAGGTGACTAATGTTGCTCTGTTTATCCTGATTGTTTGCAGATACATCCACGGCCACAGGAGGAGACAGCTCCACGGACCAAGAGGAGCGGCAGAGCCAGACTGGGTCCACTGCAGGGGAGACCGAGGGACCCAGTGGCACGGAGGGTGAGGGGAGCCACACTGAGGAGACCTCAGCTACGACCACCTCGGCTGAGGAAAACAGCACTTCCAGTGAGGACTCCCTTGTGGAGGCGGGTGTCAGCAGACCAGAGGCAAAATCAAGCAAGTCTTTCCCCGCCACCACCACCATCTCCACCCTCCCATCTGCTCCCATCCCACATGTCCGTGGAGGCTCCCGTGTAGGGGAGCGTGTCTCCTTCATGCCAGGCACCACACCCCCTGCCTCTGTCCCCCCTGCTGCCCTGAGTGTGGAGTCTGTGGACTTGCTGAAACAGATCCATGTAGGGCAGACATCAATGCTGAGTGTCCTCCATGCACACACAGGTCTGTTGACACAACTGGTGTCATTCATGGAGGGCATGTCATCTGGCATGTCTGCCCTACATCGGACCAATCAGTCCATGGCCTCCTCACTGACGGCAGCAGTGTCCCTCCTGCAACAGTCCCTCATCCCTCCTACCTCTGCCCCATCCACAATCCCCAGCACCCTACCTGTCCCAAGCACACACACACCGGCACCGGCACGCACCAGCACAAAAACAAGCAGCACACAGACACACAAGCCAAAATCCAGACGCACACGCACGCACAGTCAGGGGACTGATACCTCACTCACAGGGGATGGGGCCCAGACACACACACACGCATCCACGAGCACTCCGCAGTCCTCAGATACCTCTCCCTCCAAAACCCCTTCCCTTGCCTCACCTGCAACCCCCCCCTCCCAGAAGCTCTTCCTCTGTGAGCTTGGCCTCTTCCCCACAGATCCATCTGACACAACGTCCAGGTGGAAGAGGCGACCACCACACACAGAGGGGAGTGCCCCTCACACCCGGACACCCTCCCCCAGTCACAGGCAGACTGAGGACCCCATTAGAAAGTCCCCCCGGACCAGGAAGGGCAAGACCCCACCACCACCACCACGCAGCTCCACCACACAGTCTCTCTCCTCCATCCCCCAGGCCACCACTCCACAGGTTCCCCCGCCACACCCTGCCCCAGGTTCCCCCACACACAAATACCGCATCCCCAAACTGCTTAGGCCCTCCCCCCTACCACTTGCTCTTCCACCCCCAAACCAGATGCTCTGCCTGTTTGTGCCACTGGTGTGGAGACCGGGTCCCCCCTCTGTCCTGCCCACCTCATCTGCCCCCCCTTCCACTCCCTTGGAGTTATGCACTGCAGTGGAGTCCACAACCACCCCGTCTGACTTGGGCACTGCAGTGGGGACCCAGTCCACTCCATCTGACCGGCCCACTGCAGTGGTTGCAGCACCCATACCATCTGACTTGTGCCCTACAGTGGTGCCGGACCCCACTGAGTCAGACACCTCCAGTGCAGTTGCCGGTGACACTCCTGCACCCACCACCCCTTCACTGCCTCCATCTGGCATCCCCTGATCCTGTCCCTTAGGTGCCTGGCCTGCCCCTTGTATGCCCCGAGGGGGATGTCCCCTGTCCGTACCAGTGCAGGCAAGCAATGGGTGACAAGTTGTCACATATCACCCTGTTCGGACTGTGTATGTGGACTGGCCATTGTCCTTAGTTTATTTTGGACTTCAGATTTTAGTTTCACATTTGCTGAATAAAGCCTCTTTTTGTTTACTTGTGGTTTTTCTTTTGATGTACATGATGTAGATGAGTATCATCATGCATTTGCAGTTGTAATAGTGTTCAGATCAGGAAAATGAAGTGTTGCTGTGATGGACTCCATGTGGTCCATGGGATATGTGTCCTAATCTAGTCTGGATCTATAGCATCCTTTGCTGCAGTCTGAGGGTGTAATGTTCAGCATTTGACACAGGGATGTACGTTTTGCATTTGTAAATTAACATCTGTGGCTTACACTGATGCACATCTGGTGGGCTTACCACTGTTCAATGTTTCTATTTCCCTGACTGTGTGCCCATCTCCACTGGACATGCAGTTTAGCACATCAATGTTGAAGGACTCATCTGTGTATACAGTGCAACTTGCTTGACACGTGTTTTGGGTATATGCAGATGACTGACGTGACACTCCCGTACCCAGGCTGATGTGAGCAGAGCCTTCAGTGTGTTGTAGTTGTTGACTCACTGACCGAGTGTTCTGCTGACATGTTTGAGTCGTGCACAGACAAGGTTTGGCACAGCGGACCTTCCACAGGAGTGGAGTGCCCTCATGGCAGTGTGTAATCCTGTGACATTGCCTGGGCCCGTGTTGTGTGTTGTGTAAGCATGTCTGTGTGTGTTCCCTTCCCTTTTCCTACCCAGGCTGTGTCCCTACGGATGTTCCTGTTTGTGATGCTTGCTGAGTTGTCCTGTGTTCATCCAGCATCTTGGACCTGGTTTCTCCGTGATGTGGGTGCATGGCAAACTAATGTTCATGAGGTTGTCATCCCTAGTTGTCTTTGTTGTCAGGGCTGGGGATGTGGGCAAACGCAGATGGGACACAGTCAGGATTCCCCTTGGCACTTGTTGGTTACACAAGTATGGAGTATTTTTAACGCTTATGGAGTATTTTTAACGCTATACTACAGGGAATGGAGGTCCCAACAACATGGCTAGGGGCTGAAAATCATCCCCATATTTAAGAAGGGTTCACCCCTCCATCCTGCAAACTATCGGCCCATTAGCCTTATTGATGTTGCACAAAAAACTTTGCTCGAGTGCTCCTGGACCGCTTGCAGATTTGGATGGAGGAGTTTTCCATTATTACTCCCTATCAGGCCGGTTTCCACACAAAAATGTCTACAATCGATCAAGTTTTCAGATTGCAATTATTGCACTGGAAAACAGTAATCTTGGAGGGTGGCAGTCTCTATATGATCTTTGTGGACTTGAAATCGGCCTTCGATTTAGTCCCTAGAGAAAAACTTTGGGCTATTCTTTCTGACCTAGGGGCGCCTCCGTATCTGTGCGAGATCCTGAAAAGATTGCATGTGAACAATTATGCCCAAATTAGATATGGTAAGAATGGAGATCTCACTGATCGTATACCCATAGAGAGAGGGGTGAGACAGGGGTGTGTTTTAGCCCCAACCCTCTTTTGTCTTTTTATAAATGGTCTAGTGGGAGAATTGGCAGCAGGAGGGGACATAGATGCGCCTAAACTAGCGGGCCGCAAGGTACCTGCCTTGATGTTCACAGATGATACCCTCCTGCTGTCAAAATCACCGATGGGTATTCAAAGGGCTTTGGATACCTTTTATCTATTTTGCAAGAACAGGGGCCTGGAAATAAACACCCAGAAAACAAAATATATGGTGTTCAATGCAGGCCACTCAAAGCGTCCTAATCCACAACTTGCCGGGGAATTTCTAGAGAAAGTCCCTGCTTGTGACTATTTGGGCTTCACCATCAACGAGAAAATGGAGTGGGGTGATCAAATCAGGAAGGTCAGTCTAAAGTTGACGCAAACATCAGGGGGCCTTGCGAAACAACAGAGGAAGTGTGTACACAAGATGCTGGGGCCGGTGTTGGAAATTTATAAGGCCCAAGTTAGAGGGGCTGCCATGTATGGAGCCGAACTATGGGGACATAGGCCAACCGAACAACTTGTAAGGATTGAAAACTCATTCCTTAGACAGTTGGTGGGTCTTCCCAATAGCACCCCTTTAACTCCGCTCCGAATGGATCTGGGCGTCAGCCCAATGGCACAGGAGGTTGCGCTCAGACCCTTACTTTACTGGCGCCGCCTATGGAGCACCCCAGAGCTATCCATGTATAAGGAGGAGTTGAGGGAGGTGGCCAATATCAGGGGGGCAAGTAAAATTCCTTGGCTCACCTATATTAAGAACTCTTTTGTAGCCATTGGAATGGGAGACCTATGGGATCGCCCAGAAGAAAGTTTTTTGGTGACATCGAGAAAGGTCCTGATAAAAAATGTCAAGGATCACCATCTCAACTTACTCCAGAGGGGGCATAGGATAGGTACACTTACTACATCTTTTCTAGACATCAAATTTCAATATCTCCTAGAATCCAGCATTGATGACATACAGCCGTCCCTAGCTAAAAAACTCTACATGCAGTTCAGGCATGGCGTACTCCCCTTACGTGCTGTTACCTACAAGTGGGGGGTAGTCCAACGAAAGATTGTCCGTCTTGTATAAACTGTACGGAGACCGACCTGCATGTGTTGTTTTTCTGCCCCACCTACAAGGCTATAAGGGCTCGTTGGTTACGACAGCTTTGTAGAAACCTTGGAACTTCCCACTGCCTACAGGCCTATAGAATCCTGAAATATGATACTGGCATGCCAATTGTATACTCTGTTGCCCGTTATTTGTTCTCAATGTGGTGCGCTCGCCGCGTAGTCTTAAAGAAAGATCAAGTTTAAATTGCCTACTCTTTGCATCTCTTAAAATTTAGGACATCGTTTTTTTTAGTTTTACCTTCTATTACATTCGATTTTGTATTTTATGATTGAGATACCTAAAGTTTATTAAGCTATTCGATATTGCAAATTTTGCTAACTTTTTAGATGTTTTTATCTTTCTTATTAGCATATAAATAATGTTATATTGATAAATTTTAATGAACTTGTAATTGTTTTATCTTTGCTTTTAAGGTCTTATAGGCCGAAATAAAGTATTTCTTTAACTTGACTTTGACTTGACTTTTGATGTACATGATGTAGATGAGTATCATCATGCATTTGCAGTTGTAATAGTGTTCAGATCAGGAAAATGAAGTGTTGCTGTGATGGACTCCATGTGGTCCATGGGATCTGTGTCCTAATCTAGTCTGGATCTATAGCATCCTTTGCTGCAGTCTGAGGGTGTAATGTTCAGCATTTGACACAGGGATGTACGTTTTGCATTTGTAAATTAACATCTGTGGCTTACACTGATGCACATCTGGTGGGCTTACCACTGTTCAATGTTTCTATTTCCCTGACTCTGTGCCCATCTCCACTGGACATGCAGTTTAGCACATCAATGTTGAAGGACTCATCTGTGTATACAGTGCAACTTGCTTGACACGTGTTTTGGGTATATGCAGATGACTGACGTGACACTCTTGTACCCAGGCTGATGTGAGCAGAGCCTTCAGTGTGTTGTAGTTGTTGACTCACTGACCGAGTGTTCTGCTGACATGTTTGAGTCGTGCACAGACAAGGTTTGGCACAGCGGACCTTCCACAGGAGTGGAGTGCCCTCATGGCAGTGTGTAATCCTGTGACATTGCCTGGGCCCGTGTTGTGTGTTGTGTAAGCATGTCTGTGTGTGTTCCCTTCCCTTTTCCTACCCAGGCTGTGTCCCTACGGATGTTCCTGTTTGTGATGCTTGCTGAGTTGTCCTGTGTTCATCCAGCATCTTGGACCTGGTTTCTCCGTGATGTGGGTGCATGGCAAACTAATGTTCATGAGGTTGTCATCCCTAGTTGTCTTTGTTGTCAGGGCTGGGGATGTGGGCAAACGCAGATGGGACACAGTCAGGATTCCCCTTGGCACTTGTTGGTTACACAAGTCATGTAATTTACAGTTTGGGGTAGCTTTCAGTGATTGTGACACGTTGTGTGTGTGACTGCTGCCACTTCTCAGGGTCAGAGCTGCAATGTTGGAAGTTGTCTATGTGTGTTCTTTGTGGGTCACCTTGGCTTCTTCATTGGTGTGTGACTGTGGCCGGGATCCCATTGATTGGGGTGGATTTCACATCATGCCCATGTACCGCGTACTGTGCAGTGTGTCAGACATTCACGAGTCTTGTTGACTGGCCATGTGTGATGGGTTTCTGCACCTTAGTTCCCACCACCACCCCAGGGATTGTCATGGGTGCATGTGCAATGTCACCAGTCCATGTGAGCTTCACTGCTGCACATTGGTGGAGATCGAGGTGTGTGGTGTTGAGTGTGTGCAAATGTGAGTTGTTGTACGGCTAGACCCCTACCTCCATATTGGCCTTGGCTGACAGGCCGTGCTGATTGATTTGTGCTTGTGTAGGTGTGATGGTAGTTTGTTGCTCAGGACACATGGCTGTGGTTCACGGTGTGAACGACATCTACCTTTGTCATCACAGTGGGATTATCATGCAGGCTAGTGTCACCACAATGTGGGGTCCCTGGGGGTAGTGCTGTGGTGGGTCTGTCTCTTGCTGTGTTAGTTGCTGTTCCTACAAGCTTGTGTGACATGTGTAATTTGGGCTCCCTCTCATCTAACAATGCCTGATTGCCCACATAGGGGAATCCGATCCATGAGTTACTTTTGTATGGCACTGTATACACATCTGTGTAATTGGAATTCAGGCCTCCTCATGTGTTGTGTGGTTGCCTGGGTACACTGGCAACCCCCCCCCCCCCCCATCACCTGTTGTGTTTGATATGCAGTGTGAGGCTGCCTGTTTGAGTTTGTGCATCTGCACCACTGCATTGGCATATCTTTAGTGTGCCATTGGCTGTATGTTGTTTGGAGGATTTCCCCTGCTGTCCCTGGGACTCCTAGGTCATCAGTCAGCACAATAATCATGGTTTGTATGTCCCATTGCTGCCATGGTATGGTATTTGTTCACCTCACATCTACAGTCTCCACAGGATATCTACATTTGTGTGTCCATTAGTGCAGATATGTGGGTCTGCATTATGATGGTCACTTCTGTCATTGTGTAATTGATAAATGGAGACAATGTCAGCCCCCATGGGTGATGTTTGTCTGCACATGGCCAAAGGTATGTTTTATTTGCACTGCACTGTTTGCCTCACCCAATCTATGTTGCTATGGGACACAACCACTACTTTGCCACTGATGTGTTTGTTGTTGTGTGACCAGGAATCATCCATGCTGTTTGCCGTTGCAGCTTTTTCCATGACAACACTTACCTTTTGGTCACTGTGATGATGGGGCTTTAGACCCCATTGCCACAATGTTCAAAATGTGCTTCAGCTATGGACCCCACACTTACCTTTTGGTCACTGTGATGATGGGGGTTTAGACCCCATTGCCACAATGGTCAAAACTGTGCTTCAGCTATGGACCCCACACTTACCTTTTGGTCACTGTGATGATGGGGGTTTAGACCCCATTGCCACAATGGTCAAAACTGTGCTTCAGCTATGGACCCCACACTTACCTTTTGGTCACTGTGATGATGGGGGTTTAGACCCCATTGCCACAATGGTCAAAACTGTGCTTCAGCTATGGACCCCACACTTACCTTTTGGTCACTGTGATGATGGGGGTTTAGACCCCATTGCCACAATGGTCAAAACTGTGCTTCAGCTATGGACACCACACTTACCTTTTGGTCACTGTGATGATGGGGGTTTAGACCCCATTGCCACAATGGTCAAAACTGTGCTTCAGCTATGGACCCCACACTTACCTTTTGGTCACTGTGATGATGGGGGTTTAGACCCCATTGCCACAATGGTCAAAACTGTGCTTCAGCTATGGACCCCACACTTACCTTTTGGTCACTGTGATGATGGGGGTTTAGACCCCATTCCCACAGTGGTCATGGTCTGCTTGCATTGTGGAGGCCACACACATTTATGTGTGACACATGTGATAGGGGGTCACATTGTATGTTCAATGTCATGTTCAGTGTTGTAGGCATTTGACACAGACTACACACTCTTGTCATGATGTTGGGGGATGTCTTTGCTGACATTCCTTATGTTGGAGTATGCTGGTTGTGTCATGCATTACCCGTCCTATGGTTGGGGATGGTAGTAGTGGTAGGCATCCAGGCCCACATGAGTAGGGTTGGTGGTAGTGACAGGCATCCAGGCCCACATGAGATGGGGTGGTGGTAGTGACAGGCATCCAGGCCCCCATGAGTAGGGGTGGTGGTAGTGGTAGGCATCCATCCCCCTATGAGTGGGGATGGTAGTAGTGACAGGCATCCAGGCCCCCATGAGCAGGGGTGGTGGTAGTGGTAGCCATCAGGCCCCTATGGGTGTGTATGGCATTGGTGATAGCCATCCCGCCCCTATGGTTCTGCTGTTGCTAGTGTACGTCATTTCTGCATCCCTATGTGTGTGTGACATATGTCGGGTATGTGTCGTTTGTTTGTGTAGTGGGTGTCTGACTTACCGTCTGCGCCGTACGCGTCCGTACCGGTTCCGGTAATAGATGTAGAGTATTAGTAGGACCTGCGCGATGGGATTCATGGTTGGGTCGTCTCGTTCGGGTTTCTCATGGCTTCGACTCGTACTCGTCGCTGGCTTGTTCGTCTCGTAGCCGTGGATCGTCTTGTGGCGCGAATCGGAACTTATGTGCAGCTCTCCCGGATGCTCTGACGTGCCGGAAGTAGCGACGGATTCGGCGCGAACGGAATGCGCATCGTACTAGTCCGGCCGGAAGGTGCTGTATATTTACTTCCGTGCGACTCGATTCGGCGTTTACGGATCCGGCTCGGGCGGGGAACAAGAGCTGGAATGGGTACGTACGGCTCGCTCGGAATCTGAGCAGTTATGCGCATTGTACTTGCTCGTTCGGACGACTGTTCGAATCGGTCGGGAAACACGCGTTCGGCTTGTATTTTTTCCGTGCGAATGGTGTTAGGTGCGCTTCCGGCCGAGATCGGAATCGACCCCTTAGTGTTAAGCAATCTTGCTACTGTTTTAATAGACATTTGAGAAAACTAAGGATCATATTATAAGCAAACTTGTACTGCCTGTATTCCATAATAGCTATTTATTAGGTGTATTATTTTGATGTTTTAATTTGCTCTGTTGTCTGTCATGGCCAATTCACAGATGTTCAACCAACCATCCATATAGAAACCAGTACTAATTTGGAAAAAATGGTTCAAGACATTTGAAAATTATTTAATTGATATTGATGGCAAAGAGTTTTCTGCTGAGAGAAAGAGGGCATTGTTGTTCAGTATTCTGGGTACAGCAGCGATTGAGATTTTTGAGAACTTACCACCTATACCAGCGCCTGGAGGTCAAGAGGAAAGTTGGGATGTATTTAAGGAGGCCATTGCAAGACTTGAGAAACAGTTTGTTGATGAACCTAATGTAATGATCGAGTGGCACCATTTTTATAAAAGGAAGCAATTTGGGGAGGAATTGGTGGAAGAATATTTAGCAGCATGGAGAGTACTTGCAGCCAATTGTGAGTTTGGTTCAAATGTGGATACTTGCATAATGGAACAATTTGTTTTTATTTGTGATTCTAACAAAATCCAGGAAAGGTTGTTGGCGTGTTGGAACCCCACATTGGCTGAGTTATTGGACTTAGCCAAGGGAATAGAGAGATCTAGTCAGTCATCTAAAGGATTAACTTTGGAGAAGGTTAACACTAATACTCCTGTGTGTATAGCTCAAACGGAAAAATAACTGTTAAGTCTAGTGGGGTCAAGATGGTTAGACCCAGTTGTTATAGGTGTGTATCCAAAATGCACCTTGCTAACGGTGCTGATTGTTCTGCAACCAGAAGAAGATGCAACAAATCCAAGACATATGGCACTACTAGAGTCTGTGCAGCAGTATGAAGACCGGGACAAGTGATTTTGAACTCATTGAGTAATGTGAGTGACAATATGGAGAGTTTGATTCTTACGCTGTATAATCCTCAAGTATGTTTTGATGTGAATACAGTTGGCGTGGGTTTGAAAGTACCAATGGGAGAGGTACGCATTGGGAAGGTTATGTTGGAAGTAATGGCAGATTCAGGATCCCCGATTACGATTGTGTCTGAAGTTAGCTTTAAAAAAATGGGATTGTGTGGATTTGAAAAAGACAGATGTTAATCCGAAGGCCTTTGGAAATTTTGAAATTGACATGTTGGGCTACTTTGAAGACAATTTAGAATTTCAAGGGAGTAACATCTTTATAAAAATGTATGGTGCAGTCAACGGAAAGGATATTGTGAGATGTTATGATTTAGGAAAACTGGCAGTGACTCTCATTGTTTTAAGAAATGTTACGTTGAACCAAGTTGAGGTTCAGGAGTCATATGTGGAAAGTATCATATTTAAACACAGTGTTGTGTTTGTGGATAAAGTGGGCCAGGTGAAAGCTTTCACTCATCGCATCAAACTTAATAAAAGGTGCCATTCACATTCAACACAAAGTGTGGATCGTACCTTTAGGAGTTCGCCAACAGCTAAAACAACATCATCATGTTTTCTGTGCAGTGGGTATCATTGAACCCTCTGACAGTTCAGAATGGGTTTCGGCAATTGTTATTGTGCTAAAAAAAACGGCGATTTACGGCTGTGTGTTGACTTGAAGTCTTTGAACAAAAACATTGTAATTGACAGTCATCCTCTGCTGAGGATACAAGAATTACTGACGGCTGTCAATGGTGCTAAATATTTTTCCATTATTGACCTCAAGTCAGCATATCACCAAGTGACTTTGGATGATACTTCGAAAGATTTAACAGCTTTTGTTACTCCATTTGGGGTATATAGGTTTTTAAGGATGCCGTTTGGGCTGGCCTTGGCGGCCAGTGTGTTTCAGAAGCTGATAGATGTGTTGTTTCAGGACTTAAAGGGGGTGCAGGATTTTCAAGATGCCAAGAACTGCAAGGAACATGACAAAGTTGTTGGATTCTGTTCTTGGTACGCTGGAAACCAGAGGCATGACTGTCAGTAAGGAAAAGGGAAAAGTTTCAGTAAGAAAATTGATTATTCAGGACATAACATTTCAAGTGATGGTATTTTTCCATAGTCAGTGCGTTGAACAATGCAGTCAGACCATATGACAAGGATTCTTCAACGTCCTTTTTTAAGACTAGGAGAATATTATGCGAGATTTGTACACAGCTATGCTGTTGTTGTGGAGCCTTTATGACAACTTTTTAGGAAGGGGGTACTCTTTGAATGGACCAAGGAACATGATGAGGCCTTTGAAAAGGTGAAAAGACTAATTGTGCAAGCTCCGGCTCTCAACACTTTTGATCCCAATGGGAAATCGTATGTGACTGCCAGTTTTATTGGGTTAGGTGCAGTGGTAAGTCAGTTCAATCAATCAATCAATCACAAGATTTGTAAAGCGCACTACTTACCCGCGAGGGTCTCAAGGCGCTGAGGGAGAGGAGGGGGGGTGTTGCCGCTACTGGTCGAATAGCTAGGTCTTGAGTCGTCTCCTGAAGGTCAGCAGGTCTTGGGTCTGTCGTAGGTTGAGGGGAAGGGTGTTCCAGATCTTGGCGGCGCGGTGAGAGAAGGATCTTCCTCCGGTGGTGGTTCTCCGGATGCGCGGGACGGTGGCCAGGGAGAGGTCGGCGGAGCGGAGTTGACGGTTGGGAACGTAGAAGGAGAGTCGACTGTTGAGGTAGGCAGGGCCGGTTTTGTGGAGTGCCTTGTGTGCGTGGATCAGGAGTTTGAAGGAGATTCTCTTGTCGACGGGGAGCCAGTGCAGGTTTTTCAGGTGGGGGGTGATGTGGCTGTGGCGTGGAATGTCGAGGATCAGGCGTGCAGAGGCGTTTTGGATTCTTTGCAGTCGTTTGATGAGCTTGGTCGGGGCTCCTGCGTAGAGGGCGTTTCCGTAGTCGAGTCTGCTGCTGACGAGGGCCTGGGTGACTGTTCTTCTCGTGTCTGTCGGGATCCACCTGTAGATCTTGCGGAGCATGCAGAGGGTGTTGAAGCAGGAGGAGGAGACTGCGTTGACTTGCCTGGTCATGGTGAGCGTTAAGTCGAGGATGACTCCCAGGTTGCGTGCGTGGTCGGTTGGTGTCGGGGGTGCCCCTAGTGACGAGGGCCACCAGGAGTCGTCCCATGCTGATGGGTTGGAGCCGAGGATGAGGATCTCCGTCTTGTCTGTGTTCAGCTTAAGTCGACTGCACTTCATCCAGTCGGCGACGGCTTTCATTCCTTCGTGGAGGTTGGATTTGGCGGTGAGGGGTCCTTGGTGAGGGAGAGGATCAGTTGAGTGTCGTCGGCGTAGGAGATTATGTTGAGGTCGTGCTGTCGGGCGATGCGTGCGAGTGGAGGCATGTAGATGTTGAACAGTGTCGGGCTGAGGGAAGATCCCTGGGGTACGCCGCAGATGATCTCGGAGGCTTCGGATCGGAATGGGGAGGCGGACGCTCTGGGTTCTGCCGGAAAGGAAGGAGGTGGTCCAATCCAGGGCCTTGTCTCGGATCCCTGCGTCGTGGAGGCGTGTGCGTAGTGTGCGGTGGCAAACAGTGTCGAAGGCGGCGGAGAGGTCCAGGAGGATGAGGGCCGCCGTCTCGCCGTTGTCCAGAAGGATCCTGATGTCGTCTGTGGTGGCGATGAGGGCGGTCTCGGTTCTGTGGTTGCTGCGGAATCCTGACTGGGAGGGGTCCAGGATGCTGTTATCTTCGAGGTAGCGGGTGAGCTGTCTGTTGACGATCTTCTCGATGACCTTAGCTGGGAATGGAAACAGGGAGATGGGCCGGAAGTTCTTGAGGTCGCTCGGGTCCGCCTTGGGTTTTTTGAGTAGGGCGTTGATCTCGGCGTGTTTCCAGCTCTCTGGGAAGGTCGCGGTCTCGAAGGAGAGGTTGATGACGTTGCGCAGGTGGGGTGCGATGGAGCTGCCGGCTTTGTTGAAGATGTGGTGTGGAAAAGGGTCTGATGGGGAGCCGGAGTGGATTGTGCCCATGGTCTTGATTGTGTCCTCGGTGTTCACGTTGACCCAGGCTGTCAGGGGGTCGTGGTCGATGGGGTGCGGCGGGTCTGATGTGCCGGGGCCTGTTGGGGTCGTCCGGGAGTCGAAGCTGTCGTGGATGTCGGCGATCTTGCGGTGGAAGAAGGTGGCGAGGGAATCACACAGGGCTTGCGACGGCGGGATGTCGTTGGCGTTGGAGCTGGGGTTGGAGAGTTCCTTCACGATGCTGAAGAGCTCCTTGCTGTTGTGTGCGTTGTTGTCGAGGCGGTCTTTGAAGGAGGTCCTCTTGGCGGACCTGATGAGGTGATGGTGGTTGCGGATGGCGTCTTTGTGGGCTGCGCGGCTGTCCGGCGTCTTCTCGCTGTGCCATTTGTTCTCCAGTTTCCGGCAGGTGCGCTTGGATGCTAGGAGTTCCGGGGTGAACCAGCTGGCTCTCTTGCTGGTGTCTTTGTAGGTTGGTTTTTCAGCGGGGCTAAGGTGTTGGCGCAGTCGTCCATCCATCGTCTGAGATTGCGGGCGGCGGCGTCGGGGTTGGAGGGGTCGGTGGGTGGGCTGAGTGCGAGGTTTGTCTGGAGTTAGTCTTCGGTGACTTTGCTCCAGCATCTGCGGAGGATCTGTAGGGTGCGGTGGTGTGCGGCGGGTTTCCGGAAGGTGAAGTGGATGCAGTGGTGGTCGGTCCAGGTGAGTTCGGAGGTGTGGCTGAAGGAGACGTGGGAGCTTGAGGAGAAGATAGCGCCGAGCGTGTGTCCAGCGATGTGGGTCGGCGTCGTGACGAGCTGTTTCAGTCCGAGGTTGGCGATCAGGGTGGAGGAGTTGCTGTCGTTGTTGTTCTCCAGGTGAAAGTTCAGGTCTCCGAGGAGGATGTAGTCGGTGGAGGTCAGGGCGTGCGTGCTGATGAAGTCGGCGATGGAGTCGCTGAACTGGGGTCGGGGTCCGGGGGGTCTGTAGATGAGGGTGCCTCTTACGGTGGTGTTGGGATCCGTGTGGATCTGGAAGTGCATGTGTTCGGCGGTGCTGAGAGTGTCGTCGGTGCTGTTAGAGACCTTGATGGTGTCTTTGTGGACGATGGCGATTCCTCCTCCGATTCCGTTCGTTCGGTCTCTGCGGGTGATCTTGTAGCCATCGGGGATGGCTATGGCGATGTCGGGTGCGGAGGATTCGTTCATCCAGGTCTCTGTTAGGAAGGCGACGTCCGGTGATGAGGTGTCGAGTAGGTCCCAGAGCTCGGCGGCGTGTTTGCGTGCAGAGCGGGTGTTTAGTAGGATGCACCGGAGATGGTTGAGGTCCTTCTTATTCCTCCAGATAGTGGAAGGCAGGGAAAGAGTAATCTCCTATATCTAGAGCAGTGAGAGGAATGGAACAGCTCTACAGGACGATAGAGAAAGAGGCATTGGCTTGTGTTTGGGCAGTGAAGAAATTTAAGAACTTTTTGTGGGGGAAGCCTTTTGTGTTGGTCACTGATCATAAGCCGTTAGTGTACATGATAGATGGGGTGAGGTCAGGTAAAGCTTCTTCTAGACTAATAAGACTCATAGCTAGATTACAGGAATTTAATTTTAAAATACAACATATTTATGGTGGGAAAAATATCCCAGTGACTGTCAAGGTTGCCACCTAAGGATGAGAAGGAGGAAACTGTCTTAGATCAGCATGAGTGTGTAGTTGCTATGGTAGATGTATTGAACAAATGCAATTGCACCATTTCAGAGTCTGATTGGATAAAATGATCTAAAGAAGATGAACAGTTGGCAAAAGTTAAACAATATGTTGTAAATGGGTAGCCACCCAGTAGGAATCTTGATCCAGGACTAAAGAGTTATGCTCAGGTGCCCAGTAAGTTGAGTATAGAAAAAGACATTCTTGTTCGGCATCATCTGTTTATTCCACCTTTGGGTCTCAGAAACAAACTCATTGATTTGGCTCATTATGGACATCCTGGTGTGTCTTGAAAAAAAGAATTGCTTAAACAGCATTGTCGGTGGCCATGATGATGTCTCACTCCTGCTGCGATGTATTGTTAGAATGTTGTGGGCCATTAATGGTGCGGAGCTGGTGTTGAAAGTACGCACTCCGTTATTTCTCACCAGTGGGCTGTAAAAGGACACTTGGAATAATTACTTTCATTCCAACATCATTTCGTGCCTCTTCTCGTCTTTACAGCCTTGCTCTCAATTAGATGAGCAAGACAACCGGTGTGCCGTGGCCGGCTGTGGTGTACTGGCGCGGGGTCCCATGTTGAGGGATTGAGCGCAGGGCCCTAAGCAGCTACCCACACTGCCTGTGCATAGCAGTGGCCCTGGTCCAAGCTGACGGTGGCGGATCACTGATTAGAAAGTCAGGCGACGATGTGGCCTTACGGGCAAAACTGCCGATTTTGGAGCTGCTAAACAGGTTCGAGCCTCGGCGTCTCCGGTTGATTCTGGGAAAATCACTTAACCTCCCCCCGTGCTTTCCAAAAATGAACGTGTCCTTCTATGTAAAGCGCTCTAATACTTTCGGGTCGAGTTCTCGCTGAATAAATCTGCAAATATATATTTGGGAAAGTGATCACATTGTTTAGCATTAGCCGATGGGTGCGAGAATGCTTCTAGCCAATCAGAACCTCGGCCACTGCCAGGCCTCCTCCTCCTTCGTCAAAGGAATGCGCCGTTGTTATGGAACGTCATCACGTTCCGATTAAGACGCTTAAACTTTGTTGCTGGGGAAAGACAATGTGCGCGATGACGTTTTTTGCGTACTATGAGTGACAGTTGCAGTGGTACAGGTGGCGGGAGGGTTGAGTTGAAGAGCGCGAGACAGAAGGGAGTACCTGAGCGCCATGGAGAGAGGTACGTATCTATTCAGGCTGATTCTAAGGGACTAAATGGCAATGTGCATATACATTAGAATGCGCGTACCACTAGTAGAAATCGAAAGACTTGCAAGATATTGCACGGAGCTATCTGAAGACGATATATTGAAGTATGGGCACAAATACTAATGGGAATATAACCTAGACATAGCCTCCAAGGTTGTGTCAGAGTGCTAATGTTGTTGTTAATGTTGTGAGACAGCGGTGTAGTGTACGAAAGCCGTGGGCGCTCTGTTTGTTTAGATATTAGAGATACCTTGACAGGAGAGGCGAGCCAACGGAGTGGCCAGATAATCTGCGAGCCATGGTCCGGGGTAGAAGAGGGGTCAGGGAATGGGAGGCTCGCAGCGTGCTATGGTCAGGCACTGGTAGATTAGCTTCCATCTGGGGCGGGTGAGGGGTTGACATTGACTGAGTTGCTGAGGTCCACAACAATAGGTATTGAACGGGCATAGTCAAAACAGTGGTGTGGTTAGAGAGCTAAGGGCAAAGAGGCTGAAGTGGAGAGAGCAGTGGGCAGAGGAGCCATGGTAGTTTGGGTTTAAAGGGGCCATGCGATCAATTGATGTCATAATACTTCTCAAAGCCAAATGAGACCTCAAACAAAACAACAATCTAGAATGCCTATTGCTGGTGATTGTTAGCGATGGAGGACTAGGCATATGCTTCTAGGATGACATTTCATTGTTTTTGTGCGTGGCAGATTCATTGACAGTCATGGGTAGAACAGAATGTTTATCCAAGTGTAATGAGGAAACTTGCAAAATGACACCTTTCTGCAATATACTGAACACAAATCTGCCATTATGCTGTTTTTTGTGTGTGCAATTTAATGGTCTATCTACAATCTTTCTCTAAAAGGCTCACGATGTGAAGTACGCCTGGCCGAAAGCCAGGATGGGCCAAAAATTTCATACATACAAGACACAAGGCTGCGATGCATCTATTTCATGGGCTTGCCATTTGTCATTGACCGAACACACATACCTCTCTGTCAAAGAAATAATTCCAGTTAGAGCAATAGTGCTCATTTTATTGACTTCCGATGGGAAGTTGGCAGAAACCAGGATTCGAAACCGATACCTTTAGTTTATGGACAACTCTCCACAATAGAGGATAAAACTCCCGAGCTACTTTATAAATATAAAATCAGTCTTTTTGTTTGATCCTCTCTCTCTTCCCCCCATGTCCTATGTAACATTAGCAGGTCATAACATTTGCATCCGCTTTTTTTTTTTTTGCTAACAGCACATTGTTCTCATTCTGGGACATGTAGTTCTGCATTTCCCCTTAATGGTATGTTGTAACACGTCCCAGCATGAAAATTGTTATTACCTTAAATCTACAAGTAGATGTTACACTTCCAAACCTAGACATATGAATATGCTCTTATTGACATAAACACACCTTTCTTTGAAAAATGACTGCAAACTCTGTAATATGTTATGTTATGTTATCTGGTATTTATAGATCGCGCGGCTACTCCCAAGAGTGTCCCGGCGCTAAAATATCATCATAGAAATTGTAAACAGAACCTGTGAATGTCTGAAAATAATTTTGTAAGGTGCTTCAAGAGCCTAATAATTTTGTAGTTTTTAAGAAGAAAATTCAACAGCTTCACATATTGAGCTAATAGGGCTTGTTTGAATTTGCTACAGCCTACAAGTTTTCATGCTTCAATAACAACACGTGATGTGTCTGGCTCATGGCATGGCTGTGAACAAGTCTTTCATTTTCTGCAGTGACTATAAACATGGAGTCCACTTCCACGTTTAATCTCCGCATATAGAAATCACAAATGGGATCCAGAACCCCGACATCTGAATAAGCCTATGGGCCAAGGTAGCATGTTAATGCATTTGTTTTTTATTGACAACATCACACTGGAATATTAGTTGGGAAGAACTTAGGGTGAAGCGCCTCAAACAACCAAAGTGGAAGTCATTATTACTTGCGCAGGCTGCAGTGACGATGCACTGCCAGTGGCACACGTTTTCTTGTCTGCATGTTGTTTACTTGAACTGTCTTCCATTGATGTTAGTCTGCCTTGTTTCAATCTGAAGATCCTGTTCCAAAAGGCTTCTAGGCTTGTTGGAGCATGCATTATTGTTGTTTTTTGTGTGACTTTTTAAATGGTTTGGTACTTGTAAATGCTTTTACACATGTTCTCTAAGGTAAGCCTGTCTGCTTTGTGCCATAGCTACAAGGGTTTGAGCTCAGGTTTAAATGACTGAAACCTTTGCCTGGACCTAACAGGTTAGTGACTTTATTACTTGCGGACTACCATCCACCCCAATTATTGATCTGCTCCCTTAAATTTCTTCAATCCCCTATTGATTGTTAATCGCAGTGTTCTTGATGGCTGTTCCCTCCTAGATCCGAAGATCGAATGGTAGCTAGTCCCAGCCTGATTGTCTTTCACCTCCTGCTTGCAATTTTAAGGATGCTGTGTCCTGAGCCTTTCTTAAAGTTCATGCATCTGTTGCTGACCATTGTAGGGAGAGAACCAGTAGCCACACCACAGATATATCAATGTATTATCCCGATTCATGGGTTAGCAAAGCATTAATCATTTTAGGTCCTCAAAACTTCAGTTCTCAACGTAATTGGATGTTTCATCTTGGTTGGTATGTTTTATTGAGTATTCTTTATCTTACAAACAGAATCTCGGCCTACATCATGGATAGAGACCACTGCCCTATTCCGCACCGTAGTGCAACTTTAACTGGGAGAGCTGGTCAGAGCTCCCTTTTGCATGAATGTTCTGCGCCCAGTGCAGCCGCAGGCTTGCGCCTGCCCTTGGGGCAGTGCATATTGAAAGGAAAACCAGTTTGAAGCCACGGTCCTCCTTTCACTGTGCATATTGCATTTGAAAGGGGAAGAGATACCCCTCCAGGCAGGTGCAGTGAGTCTACACCTAAACACGGCAACAGTCTAAAGGGGATTTCTGGTGGGGCTCCAGTTGGCACTTTTTTATGGCTTGAGATCTCTTTTGCCTCCGCGCTGGCATTTATAATGTAAAAAGAACAATTGATGGACAGAATGCTGAACAATGTCAGACATTCACCCCAGTACAGAGATCTGGGCCTAAATCCATTGTTTTTTTGCTCCCCATGCCTTTCCAGTTAAAACACAGCCATATGCAAACCTGTCTTTACCCTGTTCCTCATGGGAACAGTGCAGGCCGAACAGCCAGGCGAGATCTTTCCTGGACCGGTGTTGGACTTGGCCCTTTTTGCAGGTTCATCCCTAAACTTTTTGCCTTTTTCCTAGCCTTTTCTCTGACATGGTGTTGGTGGTTTTAGGCCTCTAGGCACTTTAACACTGCTGTCCAGTGTAAAGTGCGTGCACTCTCTGTGTTACATTTGATAAGATTGGGCTACACCTGTTTGGCATATTTAATTTACCTGTCAGTCCCTTGTAAAGTGGTATCTCATATATGCAGGGCTGGTAAATTAAAAGCTACTGGTGGGCTTGCAGCGCTGATTGCACCACCCACCAACGTAGCCTTTCAAACCTATCTCAGGCCTCTGCCATTGCAGGGCCTGTGCGCGCAGTGTTACTGCCGCTGTGACGTGACACCTAAAGTGTGTGCCATGTCCGTGACCCCCCTTTTACTGCATGTCAGTCACCCCTAAGGTGGGCCCTAGCTAGCCCTATGGGTAGGGTGCATTGTAGGTAAAAGATAGGACATGTACCTTAAGTGTGTGACATGTCCTGGTAGTGACAAACAGCCATTTTGGTTTCTCACTACTGTGGGGCTGCCCTCCCATAGGAATGCATTGGGGATTCCCTGACAAGTGTTTCAGTGGTAATTCCTGATATGGGAGGCGCAGCGTGGTCAAGTTTAGTATATTTGGAATTGTCACAATAAATGCTGCGCAATGGTGTGCGCAGATTTATTATACTATTTGAGAAATGCCACTTTTAGAAGTTGGCATTTCTGTGTGCTATGTGTCTGCCTGCCTGATGTGAATTGCATGTCTGGCTTTTGAGTGACTGGGGCTGGGAGGTGTGTGTGGCTCCAGGAGGGGCAGGGTGAGTCAGCATTAGGCTGAACAGGACATCTGCATTGGGAGTAGTGGGAGGAGTAATCCCCTGACCCTGAATAGGTCTGTGCCTAGCCTGTACAATGCTGGCTCCGCCCCCTGTGGTGTGTCTGATCACTGAGCCCCCACCTGACAAAGGAGCTTGGAAAACAAAGTGCTCCAATTCCCCCCTGAACCAGTTGCATCTGGTTCCCCCATGCCCTGTACTGCAGACAAAGGAATGCCTAATATAAATATAGGGGCTGTGACCCCATGAAGTTGTTCTGTGCTATGCTGGTGTGCTGTTCCTGACTTGCTGGGGGCTTGCTGCTGCTGGTACCCAGGAGGAACCGCCATGGGGGCTTACCTCCCTGCTGGAGGGCCCTGTGCACTGGCCTCCCTGAGCACAGCTATGCCCCATGGACCTGGAGGAACTTTTGCTTGAACTTATTCTTTTTGAGGCAGAACTCTTGCTCCTAGCTCCTCGTGTGCGCTTTCTTTTAATCTGCCCAAGAGGAAGAGCGTGGGCTGCGCAGCGCTGAGCTGCAGCCCTTTTAGAGGGAATTCCCGTCATAGGGATTCCCCCGTGATGCCGTAGCGAGGCGGGGGCCCACCCCGCATTGGGATTTTTAATTGCCTTTATGGATGGGAGAGCGGGTGCCCACCCCGCTCTCATGCTATTTTAAAATACGGGTGCCCACCCCGCTTATGCTGCTACTTTTGGCGGGTGCCCACCCCGCTTCTGCCTTATATTATTTGCGGGTGCCCACCCCGCATTCTGGAGAGATCACTGCCGCGGCCCGGGCCGCTGAAGAAATCTTCTCCGGGTCGCAGCTGAGCGCGACCCGGAAGTCAGGCGGCCTTGCCTGGTTGTGGGCGGGGCGTCCTACGGGCTGCCGGAAGTCTGTGCGGGGCTCCCGTGAGCGCATGAGAGCCCCGCGTGTCTAAGGTGAAGTGGAGAGGGAGAGGAGTCCCCGAGGAGTGGGGGCTCTCCTGTTGCCTGCCGCCCGCACCACGAGAAGAGTCCCGGTGCAGGCAGGGCGAAAAGTGGATGTTCCGAACCGAAGAACAGCGCCCCGAGAGTCCTGGTGAGTGGGGGCTCAGGGTGCACACTGTTGGTGCCTGAGCGGTCCCGCCGTTGCGGGCCGCTCCAACGAGGGGGCATATTTGTGTTAGAGGGCCCAGAGGGGCCCGTGCCTTCCAGTTTGGCCATTCTCACAGCTGCCCCGCCTGATAGAGGGCAGCTGCAACGTTTTGGCAGCATATTTGTTTTTAGAGTCCCAGTCGGGCTCTAAGGGCACAGTCGGTGCCAGGGCCTATTTGCTTATCCCCAGCTGCGCCGCACCAGCACGGGCAGCTGCAACGTTTTGCACATTGGTTTGGAGGGCACAGTGAGTGCCAGTGGCCCCAGTACTTTCACAGCTGCACGGCAATTAGCGGCAGCTGCAACGTTTAGGCTGACATTTCTTTGGGTGCATTTTTAGTGAAACGGGAGTGAGGTACACTCCTCTGCCCCAGCGCAATCGCGCCCTTTTGATGTTGCTGCATTGGCAGCCGCCCTGACATTATGGACATAGGGCATTTGAGCCCTCTGAAAAGGCCAGTTGGCCAGGGGGACTGTTAGGTTGATAGGGCGCCAGGCCCTAATGTGATTTATGTGGTGCGCAGGAAATGTGATTCATGTACTGTTTTTCATACACCGTGATTTATGCCTCTAATGTGGTTTATGTTTATGAGGTTATTTGCATACTGTGGTTTATGCTTGGGAGGTTGTTCTCTACTGTGATTTATGCCTCTGATGTGATTTGTGATTAGGAGGTTATGGTCTAATATGTTTAGGCTTATGAGGTTGGCGCATAATGTATTTTACGCCTGATGTGATACTGTGCATAATATGATTTATGCTGCAGGATAATGCTGAGTACAGTTTTTGCCAGTAATTACTGGTTGTGTTCTACGTTTATGATTTGGTTCTACATTTACTATCTTTACTTTGTGATGGTTCTGACAGTGGCCCAATTGGCCCTGTCATGTGTATTTAATCCCCTGTAAATATTGCCTAGTGCCAGTTGGCACAGTGTATATTGTGTGATTACTATTCTAATGTGTTTATGATAATACAAAGGCTATTTTTATACATAACCTTGTGTGGAGTTCCTTTTGTGGTGTGCCTAGTATGTTGTTGCTGTGTGTGGGTTGCGCAAACGCTTTACACATTGCCTCTGGGATAAGCCTGACTGCTCGTGCCAAGCTACCAAGGGGGTGAGCAGGGGTTATCTTCAGCGTGTAACTCCCTAGCCCTGACTAGAGTGGTGGTTTCTGCCTGGCTTAGGCGCAAGCCCTAGCCAACCAGAAATCCCATTTCTAACAACCGGAAACAAGCATCCTGGTACCGGTTTCGGGGTAACACCCCTCTTCAGCCAGGCTAGCCTGACTCCAATGGCATGGAGAGCCCAGGACCCACGTTTGGGCATACCAGTCCCACTCGGGGTGACAAACGCATAAAGAACAATTGAAGGACAGAATGCTGAACAATGTCAGACATTCACCCGTGGGTCCCGTGCTCTCCATGCCATTGGAGTCAAGCTAGCCTGGCTGATGAGGGGTGAAACCCTGAAACCAGTCCTAGGATGTTTGTTTTCCAGTCCAGGGAGAACCTGTCCTGGCAGTTCGGGCTAGACTGTTCCCATGGGGAACAGGGTCAAGACGGATTTGAATATGGCTGGGTTTAAACTGGAATGCCATGGGGAGCAAAAAAACAATGGACTTAGGCCGAGATCTCTGTACTGGGTTGAATGTTTGATATTATTCAACATTCTGTCCATCAACTGTTCTTTTGCATTTGTCACCCGAGTGGGACGGTTATGCCCAGACGTGGGTCCCGTGCCCTCCATGCCACTGGAGTCAAGCTAGCCTGGCTGATGAGGGGCAAAACCCCACAACCGGTCATAGGATGCTTGTTTTCCAGTCAAGGGAGAACCTAGCCTGGCAGTTCGGGCTGGACTGTTCCCATGGGGGAACAGGGTCAATACTGATTTGCATATGGCTGGGTTTAAACTGGAATGTCATGGGGAGCAAAAAAAACAATGGATTTAGGACCAGATCTCTGTACTGGGGTGAATGTTTGACATTGTTCAACATTCTGTCCATCAATTGTTCTTTTGACATTAATAATGTGGCGCAGATGCAGAGGCAAGGTATTCTCATATGCATGGGGCTACAACCCCATGCAAATGAGGATATGCCCCTTGAGATTGCATCAGTGCTACATGTGCTGCAGTACGATCTGTATTACAGAATGGGCCGTTTGGGCGTATGCCGACCCTCTGTAAAGTGCCCCACAGACAGGTAAAAAAACGGACGCACTCGGGTATTTTGGAAATATGGCCCATTCTTGTATCAGCGAAAGTATTTAACCTGTGTGGTCAAAATACTTCCAATTTCTGCCTTTCTCCAGGCTGTAGACAACGGAAACATACATATTGCATTTCCTCATATAGTCAGTAGCTAGTTTTTTAAGCATGAAACATACACCTGAAAGTGTGTGTTTTTGTTTATAGCTTGCATTTACTTGGTGATCTTAGTTATCAAATATGTTTTAAAACATTTGTCAGTGAACCCTTGCACTTTCACCTTTTTGTTTACTTTCAGGTGTTGGTATACCGGATGTATACATTTGTATTAAGCAATAGTTATGGGAAAGAGGACAAGGTGAGAGGGTGCCTAGTTCATGACGAGACATTGAGCTCACTCTATCCTTTGAGTGGTGATAAGAATTTAACATAGTATGTGCAGTAGTGATGCAACTGACAGGTTTTATACATTTGAGGTCAGCAGTTCTACAGTGGAAAATAATCTGTATCATCAGCAGGGTGAGTTTTATGGCATGAACAAAGTGATTGATGTTAAGGCAGCTTTAATGTTAAGGCAGCTTTAATTGGTGATTCTTTCGTTTGGCTTTGAAGATTTCCAATAAGGGAACAAGTCTTTTATGAGAAGGAAGGGCATGCCATATCATAGGTGCATTCCCTAATGATGGCTATATATATATATATATATATATATATATATATATACACACACGCGCGTATATATATTATTGTTTTTTAAGAAGGTGTTTTGCGAAGTAGTTTGGCTAACTTCTTAGTTGTAAGGAAATGGCTCTTCCTTTTTTTTTTTTTTTTTGCATAATCACCCCCAAGTTTTGGACTGATGTTACTGGTTTTTCGACTCTGAAGGTGCACTGAGGCTTGCTAACCAGTTCTTGGTGTCCTTGCTCTGACCATAAAAAGTGTATGTCTAATTGATTCACCCACAATTGGCAAATAGTATATTGTAATTAGTATATGGTACCAGGAGTACCCAGGGCCTGTAGGTTTAAGTGTCTCTCGTGGACTGTAGCACTCATTGTGCCATCACGAGAGAAACAAAGCAAAGTGCAACTTCCATCCCACCATTCCTGGCTAGCAGAGCAGTTTTTGACTGCTAACTTGACTTTACCTATGGGCACAAAAAAGAAGGTCAGAGCATAGAGGTCCAGCACCAGACGTTACAACGTGTCGTGGCCTTAATATCCTAATAGTAAAGCGGTGCACTGGGTCTGGGGTGTGACCTACATACATCCCATAAGGTGGTATTAATACCACCACAGACAAATTAATATAAATGACCCTGCACTCGAAATATACAGGTGAATTATTTATGAAGGCAATTATGAACCATAATATACAGCAGAGCAAAGTATAGCAGAATGCTTCCCAATTAAAAGAGAACTATCGAGTTTTGATTGTAGAAAAACGTTGTCTTTATTCCTTTAATCCATAAACTTCATTCTTTAAAATACAGATGCTAATTCGACAAGACAGCCAACGCGTTTCGTCCCTCATGGGACTTCTTCAGGGCTAAATACAATTACAAAAAACGAATTAAAATACATTCATAATAAAAACATCTACTACTAAAGAACCGGACCATTCATCAGCATAGTGATAATTCCAATACTTCAATGTTCATTTTATTTCATTTCCTATTTAAGCTATATAGATATTCGGGAAGCTAATCTACATTTTACAGTGAAAACACTAATACAAATATCAATTTTGCCAAAGAGGAACTAGACACAGCATGTTCTAGACACATAATTTGAGCAAAAAAAGGTATTTTCAATCCAACATCATGTTAAAGATCAAAAGCCTATACACCCACATATAGTACAAAGAACAAATATATGACAGTCATGTATCATTTGGATACAATAAAAACAATATTTTTTTAAGTGAGCAAAACAAAGTGCATTGTTTTTCTAATGGCATCCTATATTGTAAATCATACCTCAAGAATATTTGTCCATATTTTCTGTATTTTATACTTCATATACGGTATTCAAAACAGCAAATATACATGAGTTCTGTAAATAAGAACAATGCAGAGACAATCTTAGTGATGGACTTAAACATATAGTATTTCCTCAACTACCGTTCCACCCATAATTTCTGAAAACCGGTTAGCTTGTCTTTATAGAGAAAACGGTAATCACCATTACCTACTGATAAAAAAGTTTTTGAATTTCGATCAGTGTCTTAAAATGTTAAGCTCAAGATAAATACATAAACAAACATCATAAAATATGTATGCTTTATAATCAATCAAGAGCCACATTGTCTTTAAAGCGAGATAAGGAATAATTATACTGGAGTGATGGATAGTGTCTCAGGTGCCCAGGATATGCTTTGGGTGACTACTACAGTAGGTCATTCCCTTGCAAAATATGGAAGCACCGATATGATGTCTGTCTATGTATTACAGCTATTCATGCCCTCACAAAATATGTAGGCTTTATAATTAATCAAGAGCCGCACTGCCTTTAGAGCGAGATAAGGAATAACTATATTGGAGTGACGGATAGCGTCTTAGGTGCCCAGGATATGCTTTGGGTGACCACCACAGCTGGTCTTTCCCCCGTAAAATATGGAAGCACTGATATGATGTTTGTTTATGTATTTATCTTGAGCTTAACATTTTAAGACACTGATCGAAATTCCAAAAACTTTTTTATTAGTAGGTAATGGCGATTACCGTTTTCTCTATAAAGACAAGCTAACCGGTTTTCAGAAATTATGGGTGGAACGGTAGTTGAGGAAATACTATATGTTTAAGTCCATCACTAAGATTGTCTCTGCATTGTTCTTATTTACAGAACTCATGTATATTTGCTGTTTTGAATACCGTATATGAAGTATAAAATACAGAAAATATGGACAAATATTCTTGAGGTATGATTTACAATATAGGATGCCATTAGAAGAACAATGCACTTTGTTTTGCTCACTTAAAAAAATATTGTGTTTATTGTATGCAAATGATACATGACTCAGTCATATATTTGTTCTTTGTACTATATGTGGGTGTATAGGCTTTTGATCTTTAACATGATGTTGGATTGAAAATACCCTTTTTTTGCTCAAATTATGTGTCTAGAACATGCTGTGTCTAGTTCCTCTTTGGCAAAATTGATATTTGTATTAGTGTTTTCACTGTAAAATGTAGATTAGCTTCCCGAATATCTATATAGCTTAAATAGGAAATGAAATAAAATGAACATTGAAGTATTGGAATTATCACTATGCTAATGAATGGTCCGGTTCTTTAGTAGTAGATGTTTTTATTATGAATGTATTTTAATTAGTTTTTTGTAATTGTTTTTAGCCCTGAAGAAGTCCCATGAGGGACGAAACGCGTTGGCTGTCTTGTCGAATTAGCATCTGTATTTTAAAGAATGAAGTTTATGGATTAAAGGAATAAAGACAACGTTTTTCTACAATCAAAACTCAATAGTTCTCTTTTTTAATTGGGAAGCATTCTGCTATACTTTGCTCTGCTGTATATTATGGTTCATAATTGCCTTCATAAATAATTCACCTGTATATTTCGAGTGCAGTGTCATTTATATTAACTTGACTTTACCATTTAAAGTAATGGCAAAGCCCAAGTCTTTCTTTTCAATACCTATAAGTCACCCACAGGGGGCGTGGCTTGAGGTGTCAAGATGGCGGTTGCACTCTGAGAGTGCTCCGGAACCCTCCGCCTCCATCTGCGGCGACCCCATGCGACATCCGGGCAGCTACGAGGTGGCAGCGATCCTCCTTCAAGAACCGCGGTCTGCTGTGAACCAGGGTGGTGCAGTCCGAGTCGAGGCGCAGTGCGGCAGGTATGAAGAGGGCGGCCAGTGGTAAAATGGCGGTTGTGGCCTGCCACTGAGGGAGCGGTGCTCGGCGGGCCTCGAGTCAGAGAGCCTCGGTGAGGGCGGCTGAGGCAGTGAGGGGGGAGTGAGCGGCTCCCTTTGGCAGACTGACATGTTTGGTGCTGCCGCCCAACAACTACAGGTGAGTGCTACGGCCCCGGTGAAGGCACGCGCATGGGCCTGAGGGGGTGGCGAGGCCCACCCTGCCTGGGGCGGCACCTCATGAATCGAAGTCTCCAGTGTAAGGCTGGTTGTCTCCGGGTGGCTCTCATCCCGCACTGTCTGAGGAACCTGCTACGGGACATTGAGACCTCCCCGGTGGAGGGACGGATGGTGCTTGGCTCCCGGAGGGGCTGGAAGATAGGCCCCGGTCCGGCCCAGTGTAGGCCAATTGTTTCCCCCTGCGAGGTGACTGCCTGAGGCAGTGAGGCAGCTGGCTCCCGCTGAAGGTAGCATCACCTGGTGGAGCTCCCTTCTCTACTCGTGCGGGTAGGGCGTGGTGTGGAGGAGAACTGGAGTGGACCCCCTGCTTGGTTGGGGCCCGGGGTCACAGGAGGTCCTGGTGGGCAGAGTGACAGCCTTTCTTCCTCCTTGCACCAGTAGGGGTCAGGGCCCTAGGCAGCATGGATTGAACTGAGGACGACTGGAGCTGTGACCCCGTGCTCTGAGCCGCTCAGTCGTTCTCCGGATTGGGACTGTTCCCCAGAGGTCCCCTGCCTCCGGGACATGGGACCTCCGTTCGGTCGGTGCTGAACTCCATCACCGATTTACTTGACGTGGCTGAGGTTCAGGACTGCGGAATAGCCAGATAATGAACTCTGTGTGTTGTCGCTGCATACTTTGATCTGACTTTTATGATCACGGGGGTCTTTCTGCATTGATCCTACCATTTGGAGCGGTCCACCATGCTACGCCTGATTAGAGGGCTTTCTGTTATTTTCCTATTTTTCTTTCTCATTTCCCAGTTTGGATGCTTCTTAGAGGGAAGTATGGGAGGGGGAATGTTGGCGAGGGACAAGGGTTGGCACACCATGAGTTTGCGTGTTACTGTTTGTTTCTGCCTTTTTTCCTCTTTATGTGGTCATAGTGGTCTGCTACTGTGTGAATGGCACTGGGTCCCTTGCACATTACTGCCTGCACCCACGGTGTACATTATGACTTGGCGTGGGTGCCCCGCGGGCTCCCAACTTCAGCTTGCATTGTCACTAAAGGCCCGCCGTGACTCCATGGAGTGTTCTGTCTTCGAATGTAAACGGTCCCCTGGACAAAATCAAACGTTCCGCTGTGTTACGGTACACCCAGCGCTTTCCTCCCTCCATAGTAAGGCTCCAAGAAACCCATCTCTTTCTCATGCGACACGGGTATGATGGGGTCTATTATGCGGGGTCCACGAAGGGGTCCCAGGGGGTGGCCATCCTCCTGAGGCTTTCTCTTCCAATAGTGGTGTTCCATGTTCGCCCGGACCCTTAGGGCCGATACCTTCCGATTACTGGCTCCTCAGAGGGGCGTATACTGAACCTTCTATGCATATATACCCTCCCCCTGTGGCGCTAGATTCCTTCCTGTCCACCCTCATCGATTTAGTGGCCGGGCTTCCCCCTGGCCTTACCCTTAAGGGTGGGGACTTTAATTTGGTCCTTGACCCGTCTATGGATGCCACAGGCAATGTACCTGAGCACCACTCCATGCTAGCTCGGTCCTTACTCAAGTGGGCAAATACCTTGGGGCTGTGTGATGTATGGAGGGTTTGAAACCCCCGACAACGTCATTACTCACACACGTCCGCTGCACATCATACACATGTGTGTATCGACATGATCTTCATGCCGGCTCCAGACATTCTTCAGATCTCACACATTCAGATACTCCCCTGTGGAATATCCGATCATGCTCCACTATTGCTTAAAATTGGGGACCTCGCCTCGCACAGTCGACTGATGTGGCGGCTTAACGCCTGGTATCTCCAGGATTGCACGTACCCTCAGGGGGTGGGTAAGTAGATTCGGCAATATTTCCAGCTTAATGCTGGTTCTGTGCAATCGCCGGGTGTCCTCTGGGGGGCTTGTAAGGCCACTGTTAGGGGTCATGCCAAAAATATCCTCCCACAGGCGGAACAACAGCGCCACCTTCGGATGACACAGCTGGAGACCGAGGTGCTTAATCTGGAAGAGCGCCTGCCCGGAGGTTCAGTAGACGCTACAGAGAGACCGCTGGAGCTGATTTGTGAGTAAATTAAACTCCTGTCCATGTAAGTGCCAAAGCAGCTTTGGCGGGAGTCCACGGCGCGGGTCTATGGGTGGGGGACAAAAATGGGAAACTATTATACTGGTTGGCGTCGAGGTTCTTAGCAATCAGGGTTATCCCTGAAATAATAGATGGCACGGGCTGCACTTTTTGTGCTCCCCCAAGCATTGCGCAGGCCACCCCACGTCTGGCTGCTGAGCTAGAGATGCCTCTCCTGGACAATGTGCAGTTGAAGCACCTTTTGCAGGCAGAATGTCGTGTTCTAGACGAGCCCATTATGCTGGGAGAAGTGGGTGAGGCTATATCCTCGATGGCGGCAGGTAAAACACTTGGACCAGACTGGTACCCTACCGAGTTCTATGCTAAATATCGAGATGTCCTTGCCCCCGTCTCATGGACATGTACATGGAGGCAATGGAGGTCGGCTCCTTTCCACAGGAGCTTGATCAGGCCACGATTGTGATTATACCCAAGTCGCAACCGCCGTCTTCCTCCTGCGTGGATTACTACCCCATCTCCATCATTAATAGGCAAGTTAAAATCTTTGCCGTGATTCTGGCTGCACGTGTCCGAATGGTCCTACAGTCCCTTATTCACTCTGATTTGTGTGGCTTCATGCCCGGCAGGAGCACGAGGCACTGTCTCAGACGTCTCCATGTACCACTTGTGCACTTGCACCTCCTGACAGTCCCCTGGCTTTGTCCTCATGGACTTTGAGAAAGCGTTCAATACTGTCGATTGGGGGTACTTGGCGAAAGTGCTTAAACTAGCAGGTTTTGGTCCTCGGTTCTGCAAGCTGGTAAAAATGCTTTACTCGGACCCTACTGCTAGAGTCCGGGTCAACTGCACGGTGTCAGAGGAGTTCTCCATCAGGCGAGGGACCCGACAGGGGTGCCCCGTGTCTCCCCTTCTTTTTGCACTAGCAATCGAATCCGTAACAAGGCTTATAAGATGTGATGGGCAGATATGTGGGTGGGAATGGAGCCGGGGCAATGACGATCGCATCACCCTATATGCGGACGATGTTCTGCTGTGCTTGGCTGATCTGGCCACAAGCGGACCTCCATGTCGCCGGATCCTGCAACGTTATGCGGAATCTTTGGGGTTATCCGTCAACCCAGCCAAATTGGTGCTGGTCCCCCTGGTACTTTCCGAGATTGTGTGGACTGGCAGTCAACCATTCTTATCTGCCGCCTCAGTTTAAAATACCTGGGCATTATGGTGACTTTGAATTCCCAATGAATGTGGTCTCTTAATTACCCTGCTTGTGCACAGATACAGGGACCATCTTCGGAAGTGGCAATGGCTCCCACTGAATCTCATGGGGAGGATTGCGTTATATAAAATGATGATATTACCACGTTTCCTTTATCTCCTCTCCAATTTTCCACACTCAATTCCTCGCTGCTGGTTTGATGGAGATGGAGTTGGTAACAATTTCATTCTTATGGCACAATTCACGGTCACGCTTGGTGTTTAGGACCTGTCAGCACGCCCCCTACGATGGCGGTTTAGGAGCATCCAATCTATACCTTTATTATATGGTGGCACTCTTACTGGTGATCAATGAATGGAGGGTGGTCTGATCTGGCATACAGGCTGGAGCTGAGCGGGCTGAATTTCCCCAAGATGCTCTTGATGCTTTACGGGGGCAAAGTTCCATCTACACTTCCTGAGGTAACACCGCTGGTCTTTGATGGGTGGAGGCTGCCCAAAAACACGCGGGGTGGTTGTTGAAGCTCACGCAGCACACTCCATTATGGCAGGGCAGGTGGCAGAGGGAGACAGTGTCTCTGGGGGGGGCGAGGGGGGGGGGTTCGCCCGTTGGGATGCCATACGCTTCTGAGAGACACCTGGAAGGGCTCCCACATGGACTCTTTTCAGGATCTGAAAATGAATTACTGAGTTAGCGCACACCAGTGCGTATGAACCAATGTAACAAGAAAAAAAACTAACTTCACTCGTATGCATGCCAACCAGACAAAGGTAGCCAACCCCTCAAATATGCAAAATATGCGAGTGACTCTTCACTCGATCTCTGGTTGCACAGTGTAAAATACACTTCCTCGCGTTATCAAAAAAGAAGAAAACACTCAATGTACAGTAAAGAATCACCGTAATTAAACAAAGATATTTGATTGTTTGAAACTTATATTCTGGTCTTTATTTGGCTCATTATTCTTTAGAAAATTGATACATTACAACGAAATTAATATACACAATAACACAAAACGGAATGTTGCATGAACGTGACATTGTCCATGAATGAACATCAATAACAAGTATCCATTTAATGGTGTGCCCAATGCATTTCGGGATTATCAAATCCCTTCTACAGGGGCCTCTGCAAAAAAGAATGAAAAACGATTACAATGAACCAGACAAAGAATCATATTCAAAATCCAGGGAAGGATGGTGAAACACCCAAGATGCACATAAACATGGCAACAGAGTGCATGAAATATGGATCTGTGAAAAGAATGACATGCCCCATAAATGCCCTAGAGCAAACACAAACTGAAAACATCAGCAAAAGACAAAACGTGGAAACTGCCAGTGAAAAATGACTAAAAAAGCACAAGCAGAGTACTTCACTAATAAAATTTAAATGGCTGGCAGTCCCTCTCATGAAACCTTCAAGGTGGTGAAAGCATTCTTAAAGCCAAACGCTTGTACACTTAGAATTCTAGCTTCACAAGAATTATGTGATATGCTATCTTCTTTCTTTGAAGATAAGATGGTCCATTCAAGGCAGCTTCGCTTTGCGAAACACAACTGGTTCCCTAGCCAATCCAACTTCCCTAGCCACCCTGCTTTAGCGACCTGGATAGCCTGTGTTGATCCGGTGAATGGCCTGTCTTATATCAAGGAAATTTCTCTTGAAGAGTCCAGAAAGGCCATCCTACAGTGTCAATCTGGTTCCCCTATGGATCCCTGCCCGTTCAACATCTTGGCAGAGTCTGTGGAGATCATAAACCTTATTTTTAATAAACTAATGAGTCACTGACCTCAGGGGTGGTGCCCGAAGTATGGAAACAAGCCCTAAGGATTCCTTTATTTAAAAAAAAACTACTGCAGACCCCTCCAAGCCAGAGACTTTTCAGCCCATCCCCGTTCTGCCAGCGGCCTCCAAAATGTTGTAAAACATGACTAATCAATAACTGAGTACTTGTATAGAGCAGTGGAATTATTACATCCCTCTCAGTCGGGCTTCCACTCTAGCTATTGTACTGAGACAGCCTTTTTAAGAAGTCTCTGAAACTATTAAGGATTATCTGGATCAGGGGCAGAGTGCCACTCTTATCAATTTAGACCTGTCGGTAGCATTTGATACCATCTCCCATTAAGTGCTGCTTGCCAGACTTGCTGAGTGTTGAGTTCGGGGGTGGGGGGGGAGAGGGTGCATTGGCTTACGTTGGATCCAATCTTTTCTGACAAACAGGGGACAGAAGAATTTAACAGAACCCTATCGTTTGTCCACCAAAAAGCTGAAATGGGGAGTCCATCAAAGGGTCTTCTCTTAGTCGGACTCTTTTTAATGTGTATATGGCACCTGTAGCCACCGTTATTGATGTGTTTGGCTTTCAGGTCATATCTTATGCAGATGATAAACAACTTTGGGCCGGGCTTCTTCTCCTTCTATGGCGTCAAGAAATCTTGGCATCAAGTTGGACAATAGGCTTTCTTTTCACCCTCACATTACTTCTTTAGCAGGGATGTGCTTTTTACTATTGTGTTCCCTTAAGAAAATATTTGAGTTTTCTCCACTTGAGTCACGCAAAATCATAGTTCATGCAATGATCACATCCCGATTGGACCATGCTAATGTTTTGTTTGTTGACCTTCTGGCTTACCTCATGAAACCCCTTCAGATGGTACAAAATGATGTTGCTAGGTTGATATGGAATGTGCCTAGGTGAGAAATGGTAAGGACAGGTTTAAAAGGACTACTTTGGCTCTTGATTGAAAAACTGATTCTTTTTAAAGCCTTTGTCATTGTGTTACGTGACTTTCATGCAACTGCTCCCAGTTATCTTGTCAGTAGGCTGCACCCTTACGTGCGCTCTTGAGAGCTGAGATGTAAGGATGCCCTCTTTGTCTCTATTCCTAGGTTTCAACGTAAAACTAAGAGTGGGCGCTCTTTAACGTATCTGGTGGCCAAAGCCTGAAATGAGACACAGCTTTTTCTGCATCAGATCTCTAATATACAACAGTTCAGAAAAAACAATTGAAGACATGGCTATTTTGCAAATAATAGGTGGCTTATGGTACTGTCTTACCTTTAGCACTGGGACGCCTGGTTGGACAGCTGCGCTCTTTAGAAATCTCATTCATTCATTCAACAATTTATATCTCCGGAACCCTCAGATGGATTTTGTTCATTTTGGTGTCTAAAAATGCCTATTTTTATAAATTGGTGTTGTATTCTCTGTTGAGCCAGGTGTAAGTGTTAACATCTTCAAAGAGCTTTCAGAGTAATTATGTAGAATGTCCTCATTTGGTTGCTGAGTCTGGCTGCAGAGTAGAGGATGGCATAGTGGTGGTTTGGGCGGGACATGGGTAGTCCAGTTATTAGAGAGTTCCCATGTGCTATGTGAGATATCACCTGCGCCTGCACAGTAGCTTTAAAGTTCGATTTGGTGATGAAGGGTCTGTTTTTACAGAGCAGCTTCAATTGAAATCTAGCCCACAGTGACTTTATGATATGGAGTACAAGATTAAAGTAGCTCTGAAGCATGAAACTGAGTGGCTTGTCTGATTTAGCAATCATGATGAAGATGTTTTAGGCCTGTCGCTTAGCAAAAGATAAATATACTATAAATCCCTGTATCAAGTGTGTAAAAGCCCACAAAACTCTTAACCATAAACATATATGACCTAAAGCCTCAGGTGATCCGTGCTCTAAGACAAGTAACGGCTGTTGTTGCCTGTCAATCATTTACAAGGTGATGGCATAAGACTAACTTCAAAACAATGTGGCTGCACCACGCAGGTGTGGCACTATCACCACAGAGAACACTGAACTCAGTGTGCATACTTAGCTACACGAAGATGTGCAGCCGTTCTGTGGGTACTGGCTCTGCAGCCTGTGGCTGGCAGACGAGCTACCAGGCAGTGTCAACATGGTGCCTCAAGTAGGACTATGTAGAGAAGGCTGTTGCTCATTGGTCCAACCCTGCAAATGCAGATAAGATGGAGAAATTAACCCCTAAGAGCCAGGAAAGACTCTCTTGCGGAACTCAAGTCAGACTTTAAAAGGACCCTTATTATAAAAATGGCAGGGATGCGGACAGACGTAAAGCAAGATCTCAAGGAAGTAAGACAGTACTTGCTGTCCATGAATCACTGGAAGATATGGAGTCCCTTTCACTAGAAACATAGGAGCTACTTATCTTCACTACTGTGACTTCACTGGAATCACAAGTACTGCTCATGAAGGAGAAATGTAAAGACCTTGAAAACAGGTCCAGAAGGGATATTATATGCATCAGAAATCTGAGGGAAGAAGGCAAGGGCGACAACATAAGTCACACGTTTCCCAACAGATCCTGCAAGATCCTACTCCAGCCCCTATCAGGATTTTCAGAGCACACAGAGTGGGGAAGCCTTGAAGAGAGCCAGGAACATGCCCAGAGACATTGTTACGAACATGACAGACCATAGACAATAAGAAGCTACTTAACACAAACAAGAAAACTAGAATTTTGTCTGTTCCTAGACAGCAGTGTCATAATATACCAAGACATCTCAGCAGCCGCCCTGAAGCGAGAAGGAATTTTAGTCCGCCTACGCCCATACTCAATAAAAATACACTACAATTGGCTGGTTTATGCAGGACTGCAGTTCACTTGGAAGGGTCCTTCAAGACGATCCACGAGCCAGATGAAGGTATACATCGACTTCAGGTAGGGCACACAGCTGAGGATAATGCATCAGAGGTGACTGGCAATGACCGGGCAAGAAACTACATTAAAAGGAACTTGCTACATGCAAAGGTATTGAAACCACAGAGCTGCAGAACGATGAAAAATAAAACAACAACTCCGAGCCGTTATTGAAGACCGGAGTTTCGCATCTTTGCTCTTGACCCAACACCTTACGTCCAGCATGCTTTAAAAAGACAATGATGGTGATGTATGGACGGGCAGCCAAGGATTTGGCAGGGAAAGGAGATTTTAAAACGAGGTGCCCCATCAGGTAGAACAAAGAGCTGGTGGAAGGCAGTTTACTCACCTTGTGGGCCTTTGGTTCGAGTCAAATCGAGCAAGGGGGAGGGATGCATGATGAGAGGGAGGATCTGGACTGTCTCCTCCTGATTCTCCTTTAGTTTTGTCATTCGGTTTTATCTTTGTTTATATTGGAGGGAGGTCTGTTTGCTTTGGTTTGGGGTGGGGAATTCCTCTTTGGGTCGTCCAGACTGGGGAGATATGGTGGGGGAGGTCGAGGCACAGTAGCCACGTAAGATGTCTGCACTAACTGCTGCCTTCAAATTAATGTCCTTGAAATTGAAAGTGCTCAACGGCCCGAATAAGAGACAGAAAATATGGCGCTACATCATCCAGGACGGCCCAGACATAGTTTTCCTTCAGGAAAACCACAGATTACCTGCACATCAATTCAGCATGAAACATAAAACATACCCTAGACAGGTGTGGGCCTCACCGCAATCTAAAACTGCGCCAGTAGCAATCATTGTGATATCTCAAAGGGAGGGCAACTTGCACAGGTGAAGAAAGACTTAGAAGACTGATATGTCTGAGCCCAGCTCCAGGTGGGCTTAATTACTCTCATCTTAAAGAAAGTTTAATCTTCTAACACCCATCAGGATGTAGCAGGAGTTTTGGAACAACACCGGGAAGGCACAGTGGGGTAAAAATATTGGGATGGGACCTTCACATGATTTGTGATACCCGCCTAGATAGCTCACATAGAACAGAGGGTGGGACTGGAGTGTTGTCCAAAAAGCTTAAAAGAAGTGACTGTGACTTGCCATGCAACACATCTAAATGACACCAAACATAATCTCATATTGATTATCAATTTGCCATGCGGTACATTGTCCATGTGCTGGTGAACATACAGATTTCGTAGACTATGTTTCTGATCATGCACATTTCGCGATAAGCTGGGGGGGCAGGTAGAGAGATGCAGGATAGAAACAGCTGGAGGCTGCAGTTCACGCCGTTTCATGATGCAGTAGCTGAGCTGAAATGGTCAAAGTTATAGAGGAGTAGTTTGCAAACAAATGAATAGAGGAGATCACACCTGAAATACTGTGAGACACTTTTAAAGCAGTGGCACAAGGGGCGGCCATTGAGATCTCTGCCCAACAACTGAGGAATGTGGGTTATAGGAGAACTGGCACACAGAAGGGCTTCATAAGGAACAATACAGCCGAAAACCCCAGTGACAAAAAATTGACCTGAAGAGTCAACTTAACCTGATCAGGACTAACATAGTGGTACTAAAATTCCACCAAACGTTCTACAAAAAAGGGGAAAAAGCTATACTCTTCTAGCCAGACACACTTTCTTACCCGGAGGACAGAGACACACATTGGACAGGTTAAAAAGCGAGAGGGAGCGTTAACCTCAAATGCGGCAGAGAAAAGGTAAGCCTTTAGGAACTTTTACCTTGAGCTATATGCTAGAGGGGTAGAAACAGAAATAGTATTAGAAAATACCTTGAACAGATGCTGTTCCCTACTTTGCTTCACATTGAAGTAAACAAAAACTGAAGTATTCAGGCTGAACTGTTTCAATTGGAGCAGGATCAAAATTGATTTTCATATTACTGGGTCCAAAACTAAGGTCGCATGGTGTGCAAAAGAGCGATGGACTGGGATGTGGGCCTGAGTAATTACCAGTGACTGAGATCAATTCAAGCATTCCATTAATCACATCAGTGTGTCTCTCTAAGTGGGACTGGTATACCCAGATGAGGGTCCCATGTACACTATGCCACTGGAACCAAGCAATATCTGATTAATGTCCTGGGTATCTTGTTTTCTGGTTCAAGGAGGACCTGGCCTGGCAGTTTGGGCTGGACTCTTTCAGCTGAAGCAGGGTCAAGACTGATTTTGCATGTGGCTGGGTCCACACTGAGGTGGCATGGTGTGCAAAATATCTGTGGACTGGGATGCGGCCCGAGTAATTACCAGTGGCTGAGATTCATTCAAGCATTCCATCCATCACTTTTTTTGTAAAACACAGCTTTACCGCAGTCATGCATTGAGGATTTGGAGCGTCCTATGGAATTAAGTGAACTGAGGCACACACTCAAGAACATGCTACAGAACAAAGCACCTGGTCCCGATGGCTTTCTGTTGGCATTTTATAAAGCATTCAGTCTCACACCGATTCCACGTTTATTAAACTTATTCAATCATTTTCTAAAAGGCAGGGATGTGACTGCGACAGTGAAAGAAGCAGGTGTTCCTCAATCCTAGAAAGGACCCGACAAATTCTACCTCTTACAGATCTATTACTCTTTTAACACAGATGTCAAGTTAGATAGCAAAATTCTGGCCTGCTGGCTAGATAACTGGCTGCCCTTTGTGTTACTCACTGATCAAGTTTGGTTCATTAAAGTTAGGCAGGGGTTAGGAAATACCCTTAGAGTTTCTTACCTAGTAGAAAAATCAAACAGGAAAGATCCCAATGGGATTGCTGAGCCCTGGTCCCAAAAACACATTTGAATACATTAGCTGAGCCTTTTTGTTGGAGGTACTTATCGAGATTAAACTAGTCCCCAAAAATGCTGCACTGGATACTGCCCAGTACCAGAACCTGGAGGCCAGGATTCGGTTGAATAGCAAGAGGTCTGACTCCCTACAGCTCTTGTGAGGAACAAGGCAGGGATAGCCACTGTTGCCACTCCTTTTCATGCTGGTGGTTGAGTCACTGGCAGACAGAATCAGGAGGCAGGGTTATTTTAATGGAATTAAATTTGTTCCTGACGAATGCAAGCGCTGCTTATATGAACATGATGTGATGATTTCATGCCAGATCTGTTGTGCTCCCTGCTGCAACCCCCGAGGAGGGCGAGAGTTATGAAGCGGTCTTAGGCTTCAAATATAATAGGCAAAAATCAGAAATGCTGGGACTACAACTCTCATGGGAGGAACAGCAGCAACTTAGAGAAAGCTTCCCCTTCAGATGGATGGGGCACTCACTAAGGTTTCTTGGGTTGCAACTCTCCTACAGCCTGAAGGGCTGGGTGGCAGCTAACTGGTCAGCACTCAACAATAAAGGCAGACCTTAAATACTGGAATCCAGTGCATATCTTGTTGGTAGGTTGAATTAATGTGATTTAAAATGAACGTGGTACCTAGATTACTATACCTTTTTTAAACACTACCAGCCCCCATGCCTATAAAGGAATTGTAAGACATCCAGAAGACTGTAGTATTTTCTTTATGGGCAGGCTGAAGGCCTTATTTAAGCAGAAAGCTGTTGATGTCTTCCCGCGAGCGAGGATGCCTTAGGTTCTCTTAAATCCTACATTATTATTATTATTACATATCACATCTGAGGCTTATTGTAAAGTTGACTGGCAGGGAGATGGATAAGTAATGGGTCTTAATGGACTGGGTCATCGTCGGGAGGCCACTGTGGGATTTAGCTTGACTATCCTGAACTCAAAGACCTAAAAACACATACCTGCTTATCCCTACTAGGGTAGTACTGGATATATGGTATACATCTGTCCCCTTGCCTAACACTCCCCTGTTTGACAGTCTGGACTTCACATCTGAGATGCAAAAAGAAGCTTTTAGGAGATGGCGGGAGGGAGACTGTAGAGTATTGTCAAATCTTTTTCAAAAGCTGCCGATGAAGGCATTTGAGGAATGTAAAAGAGAATTCAAGCCAAAAGAGACAGATAGGATGCAGTACCTTTAGGTGTGGCATTGTTTCCTTTACCCCATAAATGAAGTGGCAGCACTGAGGGAGCTAAACCCCTAGAGAAATTTGTGCACATGCATCTAGGCCCTAGGAGTATATCGGGTGTATACAAACTACTGGGTGAGGCTGAGACTCGCCCACTGGGAAGGGGTCACTACAGGGGAAGATTCCCAACAAGCCCTGGGATAGACTGTGGAGCGACCTACCCAAACATCATAGAGAGGTCTCTAGTAGGGTAATGGTCTATAAAGCAATGTTTCAATGGTATATTACCCCTGATAGGTTACGAATGATTTACCTCAGTATAAACAACATATGCTGAAGATGTGGGGGTGGAGTCAGGGACAATGTTGCACCTCTGGTAGGGCTTCTCCGAAATTAAGACTTTTTGGAAAGAAGTCCTAAGCCATTTTAAGGAGGTTGTGGTGTATCAGGTACCCGAGGAACCTGGGATAGTACTATAGGGCCTCAGTGAGTAGCTAGAGGATTGCATAGACGTACATCACAAAATTATCTTTTGCCAACATGGGCAGCCAAGGCTTTGATTGCACTGTACTGGAATTAAAACGAACCGCCTAGCATTCTACATTGTTCCACAGGCTTTGGCAGGCTCTCTCCTTGGAAGAATTTGACTTGCACTACAACAAGATGGAAGACGCATTGAGCAAAAGTGACAGGTGCTGATCAGACACTTGCTACAGTCTAAGAACACTCACATGGCTCTGTTGCGGCTGAAAGTGCTACAACTTGCCCGGGAAAACACTGCAGAATGTAGAGCCCAAAATAACAATGCAACTCAATGCAAAAAGATCGGACGGACATAAAGACTCAGCACTCACTTTTCTTCCTTTGAGTCAAAGACTTTGATGGGCTGGTGGGGAAGGGGTGAAGGGAGGTGTGGGTTGCGAGGGAGTTACTTGACTGGATTGTTCTACCCTCTGTTGTGTTGCTTTACTCCTAAAAGTGGAGTGTTTGAAAGGTTATGTCTTAAATTTGATAAACACCAATAAATAGACCTTGGTTAAAAAAACAGAATGTAGTAAAGACTGCGTCTGTCACTGAGGGAGTCGGAATGGGGGTTTACTCCCAACCTGCCTTCCCTAGGTGGTCAGAAAGCGCATGAAATGCCAGGGTAATGTGTTTACTCAATAATTGTTGGCCTGTCTGGCACAAGGCCGACCCATGCCCCTGAGCTCTAGATAGTCTTTCTGCCCCCTTGGGTGCAGATTGGTGGATTTATCCCCACCCTGCCCGACTGTGAGGGCAGAAAGCCCACTCCATCACTGTATGATAGACAGGGAAAAAAGGTATGACTTAGAGCCAGCAGATCCTCGCATCATGTTGCCCCTATTGTCTTGGGCTCTAGGCAGCCTTTCTTCTATGTGGCTGATTGAGAGGGCCTCCTGCATCTCCCAACCCCATGTGGCAGACATCCCAGTAGGTAACAGGGAAAGGATTTAAAATAATAGGAAATAGATGATGGGCAGGCCCATCCTGGCATCGCGCTGTCACTCCACCTGTGGCCCAAAACTGTCTTTCTGGCACATGACCACTATCGCTTTTCAACGGAGCATAGAGCCCGATTACTTTAGCCAGCTCCCATGGAACGTGAGAGGAAATGTAGATTTCTATGGGTGTAGTTTTGACACATGGGCTGGCATGGAGGCGAGGGACCTAAACAGTCTACCTGCTCTGGTGTGGCCCTCAATGTTAAATGGACCAGCAACCCACACCATTCCTTTGTAGACACTAATCCCTGGTGTCTGGTGGGCTTTCTTCCCCCTGGAGAAAGAAGATTGGAGGTGAAACCCCCTAAGCGAGCAGAAAGACTGGCTGTGCCCATGGATGGGGAGTGCAGCCCAGTGTCAGGACGACAAGCCTTGGTAGCCATTCCCTTTCTCATTATTTCTCTGGTCATATGTGGCCTTTCTCCCCCCTGAAGTGGGCAGATTTGGGGTAAATACCCCAATCTGCCGTTCCGTAGGGCAAAAAGCCCAGTAGACCACCATGAACAAAAATTTAAAAAGGTATGGAGTGGGCAGCTGGCCAGTCCTGGTATTAGATAACGTAACCCCCCCCCCCCCTCCCTCCGATTTTCCAGGTAGTTTACACCTAATCCTGGCCTGCTACAGTGGGCAAAAGTTATTCAGACCATCAGGGTAAAAATTAGAAAAGGAATGGGCTTGGTTGCTGCTTGATCTTGCTCTCAGGACAGTGCAACAGACAGTGTTTCTGCCCTGGTGGAGGCAGAAAGCGGGTTTGCCCCCTCTCTGCCAACCCATGTACCAAAACAATGCCTAAAGAACTCCCAATTTCCTCTCACTTGCCATTGGGTATGGCTGAGGGTTCAGGCATTGGGCCATCCAGCAGTCCTATACCTGTACCAACCATGGGCAGTTCTGAAAATCAGGAACCTAGTGTAATCCAGGGTGGTGTACCTTACGTAGATCCCTGTATGTTTTCTTTTGCCCAAAATGCCATGTGAACTTAAAACTACACTGAAAAACACCCAGTGTCTTCTCTCTCTCTTTCAATGGGGGCTGGCTGCAACATTTAGGCCTGTGGGTGTCCGACACCCAGGGATCGCTGCCAGCTCTTGGCATCTCTGAAAACTAAAAACCCAAGGGAATCAAAAATAGTGTGGCTTACATGGATCTCTACATGTTTGCTTACTAACGGTGCCCTGAAAATGTCAAAGTAAGAGTCAAAAACAGAATTTCCCCCATATTTATGGAATAGAGTACTTCCAACCAGTGGCAAAAGGTCTTAACATTCTGTGTTTCTATTTGTCTTATGAGAAAAGAACAAAGAAGGACCCACGCAATGAGGTGGGCCTAACCCATGTGAGAGGAACAGAGCAAACTGTAGCTATGTGAAGACCATAGTGACAATCCATTTAACTGATCCAAGTTTTGACCAGTTCTTGTTCGATATAATAGGCTGACCCATCAATGTGGGGGGTGGCGGTACCGTTTTTATCTGGAGAAGTTTTGAAATGCTACAAAATAGGACTTTTGCTGTTGGATACACGTTTTGGAGTTTTCGATCACATAAATATGAGAGAAATTAGTATTTTCACCCATACTTTGACATTTATAGGGCATTCTGGGTTTGAAAAAGTGGTGGGATCCACACAAACAGCACCGCCCTAAATTTCCCCTTGTGTCTAGTTTTCTAGAATGCAGAATAGTATGACGTTTTGGTATACTAAATATCATTACATTTTAGGCTTTCGCAAGTCAGTATGCACAGAAGACACATTTCCAAAATGCATATTTTTCATTCATTAGATTATACATTATATATTAATGCATGGTCACCACTCAATGAAAAATCATTATAAGCTGCAGCTCATTGATTGCTCTGGGTATTGCATTTATTTGTTTTTGAGAACATCAAACACTAAATATCTCAGTGACCACAAGAGTGGGATGGTCATTACGGTATGTTATTTTTTACATCCGCTTTAAATGCAAAAAATTACAGACAAAAACATTATAACCTGTTTCTATGTTTTCCTACTTTCACTATTTTTATTTCAATGATTAGTTTCTTTGAGAAAACCGTGAGCGTTCTACGCAAATGACCTACTTTTCAGAATTCTATAGCTTTGTGTGTTCAACCGGGAGTTTCACATCTTATTCCCTCTACAAACTACAAGCAAGTAGACGTCGCAAAAAATATTGGTCACCACTTAGGAAACTGCAAAAACTATGGTGAAAAAAAGATTTCTTTTAGAACTCTACCTGTTTCTGAACACTGGGAAGAGGTTGATCTTGGCACTCTTAACCTTTTGTTGATGCCATTAAAAAACATTCACACACAATTTCTTGCAAATCACTTTTTCCCATTTTATGGAAAAAACAAGCAAGCATTTTTCCACATTTTGGCAGTTTTCTCAGGTCTCACGCGGGGAAATCACTTTTAGAATCCCTGCCATGTGGGTGGAAAAAGGATGCACATTTGTCCTGATAATTATTTGTGGAAAAGATACCCCAAAGAAATGTCAGCTAATTTGTAGGCATATGTATGTTCTCAGGCCTACATGAGTTAATGATGTGATGCCAGTAAAAACTATTTGGTAGCCTTGGTTGAATTGACCTTTGAAAAAGATTTAGAACCATTTAATTTGGCTATGAGAGCAACAACAGTTTATCTTGTGTCTTTCTCTCTTTCTCACTTGATTTGTAATCTGATGCCAATACACATTTGCACAGCTTCAGTTTACTTTGTTTTTTTTGTTGCTGAGATCTGGGAGACCCAAAGAATAGTAAACCTATGGCGTGGTGTGTATGATGATGAGTTCTATAAACATGTTGCGGCACAGCTATAGCAGCACTTAGACAAGAAGTGAGGCTGAAGGATGTAAAGCAGATAGTTCCGCTTGTGGATACGTACCATCCTTTTGGTACTCTTGATCAGTCTGTGTCTGAGGGTCCTTCTTTGGCAGTAAATATGAAGTTCGAGTTGTTGGTACATTGACCCCATATCATGCATTACACGTCTGGCAGAGTGCCTTGACTGAAACATATGTTGCCACAGGCAAAGAGTGGAGAGCTTGAAGGTTGTAGGTATTGTGATTGTTGACTTCTTGGTGCAGACATTGTAAAGCGGCTATATTCTGACTTTGCTGGAGTCTGCGAAGAAGGAAAAAGGTGGCCTCTGGGATAAAATACTTTCACATACTGTAGACAAAAGCAGACCAAGGCTATGGTGGTCTATGCCCTATGTGGGAACTCAAGCTGTGAAAATGAAACAACGTGTTTGAATGATTAAGAAGGAATATTTGGCCACTTTAAATGTATGGACCAGAAAGAGGCTTGCGTTCATTATCACTGCCAAGTTTTTCAATTCGGCCGAAAGGATAGGGCTCAGTATGAAGGCCCAGGGTCAGAGTGAGGTAGCATGGTACTAGATAAAGGCTCTGAATGTGCTGATCCAAATTTTTCTTTGTTGAACTAGATTTGAGGTAGTTGCTCTAGGATTAGTGGTTCACTGCTTGAAGGAAAGGACCCTTGGCACAGGAGTCCTGCTTTGGGGTGTTTTCCAGTTTTAGGAGAATCTGTAAGCTGGCGTAGTTGTAGCAGGTGAGGTAGAAAGATGTGATTAGGCCTTGGAGCGGTTTAAGGAATTCGTTGACTAGAATAGGCGCAAAAGAGAGAGGGGATAAAATGCCTATATCTGCAACAAAAATGGCACATGTGAAAGCACGAAATGTTTATGTGAGATCTTTCTGCAAGACCGAAGATATCCAATGCGGGTCAATGAATTTAATTCTTAGGTCACTCAGTCTCTCTAGTAAGGTGTTGTGGTAAATGGTGTGATGGAAGGTGATGCAGTAGAAGAGCAGCAATTTTGTTAAATCAGCAATGGACCTCAAGTCATCGCAGGTGGCGATCGATGTGGATTTCTTACGTGTGCTAGGTGGAAACCTGTGTGGCGGTCTCAGATTAGATTATTTTTCCCAAAGAAATCTTAAAACTGGGTGAAGGATAAGATTTAGATATGTTTGCCCTGGAAGGGTCCTTTGGAGAGGGAAGCAGCGTTTACAACGCTGTCATTACATCGCTGTACCATTACAACGCGGTCGTTACAACGACTGCGTTGTTAGTACGCGATGCATTTACATCGCAAGTCATTACAACGACTTGCACTAGGGAGCACTGAGGTATTGGAAATGAATTCCAACACCTTCCCTACTGTTGCGCAAACTGGAGTAGGAATAGTAATTAATACTATTCCTAAGTCCAGCGCGCTCTAGTGCAAGTCATTGTAATGACTTGCGATGTAAATGCATTGCGTACTAACAACGCGCGATCGTTGTAACGACCGCGTTGTAAAAGCATGCGATGTAATACATTGCGTTGCAATGTACCATATTCCTTTGGAGATAGCTATGGAGGTGTATGGGTATTTTGGGTTTTTAAGAAATGGTTATTAACATTTGAGTGGAGGGTGCTGACATAAATGTTTAGAGTGGGACATTAACTCTGTGAAGCGGTGCATAAAATACATTATTAATATTATAATTCAAGATGGATTTCATTGTGGCCAACATTGAATGAGTTCAATTTGACATTCCTGGCTATTCTGCTTTTAAAATGCAGTTATTTCTGTATAGAGTCTTTTAATTGTCGAATGTTTTGTTTGACATGCTGTTTTCCACCACAACATAGCTTTAACTAGCATTTTCTTTGCTTCAAGTAGGTCTATATTTTCAACTTAACCAGTAATTCTGTTAGTGCTCCTAACTGTGTCATGTAGTTTCAGCTTGAAATTGCAGGCACAGAGGTATAACTATGCCAAGTTTTTGCTGTGTATTCAGCAGAGGTGAAGCTTCAAGTGTGTAGGTATGAGCAAAAACATTCAAAACAACCACACAGACAAACTAAGTTGGCTGTTTTTAGGGAGAGAGTGACGCGCTTTCTTTTCCTGTGACAGCTAGAGGCAGAAGGTAATGTATCATACCACTAGGCGAGCAGCAGACTTGTTAACAATGCTGCTAGAGTATATTGGTGGATTCATTTTACAAGTTGAACAAATAAGATGCATCTGACAGGAGGTTTCTCTTTCCTCAGTATGGCAGCATCCATTCGTGAACGTCTTCAAACATGTCAAGATTGACGAGTGGAAGAGGTCATCGAAGGAAGGGGACGTGAGCACAATTATGGTAAGGTGTTATTCTCTGAACCTTGATGTTTGGCAAATGAATTTTGCTTTCTTTCGGCAGATAGTAAGCAGATTGTGGGAATTGTAGTTATAGCCAATGTTCCCTCTAAATGATTTCCTCTGTGTGGCAATGAAGGGTCTCCGTGTGCTGCAGCCAAGGCTATGTGCACCAATTAACCATGCAAGTGTACACCTTTCTCCGATGCATGAAATGCAAAAGGAGAAATTAGTCCCTTGATTGTAAAATTGTAGTGAGCCAGGCACCATGGCTCAAGGTGTTGGGCTGGGGGGCTAAGCCATTGAAGATTTATATTAAAGATCCAGAAAGACAGTTAATCAAGTACTCTGTTGATTCCAATATAGTTCAAGATGAACAATTTGAAAAGATATAAACATACAGTTTCTGATTCTTGTCAACTAGCACTCCATTTAGATCAATTCTGTGTGGCCATGCTGTGCATTCTTGATGCAGTAATAATAACTTGCCTTTGATAAATTACTTGATACCACAGTTTTACATTTTCGTTGATCTGTTAATAATAGCTCTTAAAATTTCCCAATTCAGTGGTGGTAGTTCTTTCAATTTTAAATGGATAAAGTGTTAGCCGGATTTGATCTTGGGTCTTGCATATTTTTCTTTTTTTTATATAACCAAGCTTATAGATTTTTTTTCAGTGTAAGCTACAGGTCAACAAGACCGTGGTCCAACAAGTAACGACATCAGCAGAGGAATACATATAACAATCAATCAGTTCCCGCATCTAGTCCCTGGGTCTTGTATATTAAATCCGATTTCAGTAGAGTGTGCTTAGCTTACTGAAGTACCTCAGTAGCTTTAAAATAGATTTTTTAAGGTTGTGTGCTTTCGCCCCGGGAATGGTTATTTGAATCTAAATATAAAGAGAAAGAAAGAACTCACACAAACAATTCAATTTAAACTGAACTTGATTTTTGGATGTTTTAACACAATTTGACAAAGTAGTAATAAATGTCAAAAACCTGGTCGATTTGGAGGGCTTCCTTTATAACTCACCATAAAATATATATATTAAATCTGCCTCAATCTTTCAGTAAATTACTTGGGCCCTCTTTCATGGAACTAACATCTAAAATCAGTTTAGGCAATGGGGTTTCAAATGGTGCATCACACCACGCTGGGCTAGTTTTCACTATCCTACAAAGAGTGCAAATCAGAGTGAACAGATGATGCAGGACCCTATCCTGTAACCAGAACACACTTTCTTTCCCCACTCACAGTAGCTGAAGGAGAAAAGCGTAAAAAAAAACCAGAATTGGGTTTACTTTGTAAGGGTGTCATTCCTTGCCTCCGAGACAGGATGAAGAACAGTAAATTTGGAGGAGAATCTGTGCTCCTTATTCAGATGCATGATCGGCTAGGTGATGTCAGGCCACATGTTTTAATGTGATTTCAAACCAATACAGACCTAGTGTGAAGGGGATGACTTGAGCCCCTAGCCCTTTTCTGATATGAAGCCTCAAATCCCAGAAAAGGGTTGTGGTATAATTAGGATTTGTTCTACAGTGTCAATGCAGTGATATATCAAACTTAATTGCTGTGAATGAATTGCATAGAGTTACTGCCAAAGGGAAGGACTTTAAGATTCAGTATGATATGTTTAGCTCAGAGACAGACAGGAAACAAAATCACTTGAGCTTTAAATGGGATGACAGAAGTGGGGGTAGGGAGTTCTTTCAAAGGGACATTGCCGAAGAAGTATAACTAGAAATCCTTTCCAAGAAGGTTGGCCTCTAAAATAGTGCTTAACACAGTGTGCCACCTCACCAGAATTTGGTTGCTGCTCCGTGCTTTTTCTTCTATTGCATCCAGACATATCAAAGAACAACATATCCCTAAAGGAAGCCAGAACTATTTTATCTGGCAATGCTGCTTAGCAGTAGCTAATAAATGAGCAGCAACAATGATTTTGTTGTAAAAAATTAGAATTGAAAATATTTCAATTCTGAAAATATTAGACTGAATTAAACATTACTAAGGTCTATGGAAGGTGTAGCGGTCTTCAAAGTGTTTCGTTCCTTACTGTTAGTCACATACACCCTTATTCTCCACACATATTTCTAAAATCCTTGATTTGCATATGTCCCACATCACCTAATTTCACTTCATTATTATTATTGTTTTGTCACTCTGTTCTTCAAGTAGTTCCTTACATCACCTCCCTTTCACCATGCCCTCTCTATTTCACACAAACCCTCTCCCGCTGAGCATTTTCTTTTCCGTTAACACTGTCAGTATTTTAAAAGCTGTGTACCTCCTTTACACACTTTCACATAAAATGTAAATTCCAATTGGCACTCATGTGACCATTGCCTTGTATGCTCTGCAGAGAGGCCAAAAATCGAAAGATCATGTAGTCTGAACACCATGACCCACTTACAGGCATTGTGAGAAACTCACACTGCATTCAACTTCGGCTCCAGCTGTCTCAATCCTCTCCTGCCATCCACAGGTTGAACACACCTAGACCTTTATAAGGTAATCAGTGCATAGTGTGCACTATAAAAGAGGTGTATGTTGTGTTAAGAACACTACAGAAACACATCTGGAAAAGTGAGTACTCTTACGTCATCGTTATGAGTGTCCAGTTAGTTTCAAAATGTGCAGTAACTGCTGTTACCGGGCCACTCACAATGAAGGCATTGGAAAATGCAAGATGATGTAAAACATGTGAAATCTAAACAGCCAATCATTGTTCACATGGCAGGACCAGATCAGGTTAAACCCCTGAGAACCTCCCATTTCTAACAGCACCATCTTTATAAGGTTTTTTGGGGAGAAATCACAAACACTGTGGCGGTTGTCTCTTTGTCAGTTTAGATTGGCATCATGCAAGTTGGACTCTTCTCTCCATGCAAGGGATTTATCAGAAGAACAACTACCAGTTACTGTAGTGTGTACTTCTTCCCCAATGAAGCGCAGACACTGGAGGTTGCTGGAACGTACTTATTTATTTCGGAGAGGGAGCGCGTATGCTCCGAAGCTCACAGTCCCTGATCGCGATCCCCGCGCTGCTTATCCCATCAGGCTTAGCGGTATCACGTGATGCCCCGAAGACTAGACTGCGACACCACACATCTTCCCCCTTAACAACAACAAAGGAGGTAACTAAACAGTACATGTACTCTTTACATTTACAATGTGTTGACTGAACATTGCAGCTACAAATTGCGTAGGCGGGGAGGCGCCTCAACGGAGGAACCATAGAAGAACAACGCCGTGACGGCTATTTGTCACCGAGAATGAAGGAGGACAGGTGAGATGAGAGAGATAGAGAGAGAGAGAGAGATTGAATCACTGTGCAGTGGTTACTAGGTAGTAAAGAAGGATAGAGGAAGGAGGGAGTGGTTACATGTCAAACTCGCTGTACCTCTTGGGTAACACCACTGCCCTGCCCATGTGGGTGCGCGTGAGGGGAACCCTTGGCTCGTGTGCTTCCCCTGTGTGGGAACTGGCCTCCCTAGTGCTCCCCTCCAGGCCCCTGTCATTTGAGGTGGAAGTCCCTTGCGTAATGTCTGGGTTGTGAGTGTCGTTGGTCTCTTGAGGTGGAGTGTGCTGTGTGGAATTATTCTTCTCTACTGTGGTACCAGCATCACCCCCTGTCTCCCTCATCACCTCACTCCTCTGTGTACCTGTGACCAACCCGTCTACATCATTGGTAGGCTCCCACCCAGTATATCCGGTGCTGGTGGTGGGAAGGTCCTTGTTCCATCCGATGACTTTGTTGCACTTGGCCATTCTGCTTTGCGACCACACCTTGCCATCGCTCAACAAGGCGGAGCGAGAATAAAGTTCTCTGACTTGTAGAGGCTTGCTGAACTTGCTGTCTCCCTTTTTGCCGAGAGTGCCAAGTTTCACCCTGACCCAATCCCCCATTGCTAGGGAGACCTCTCGCACTCCATGCCTCCTATCATAATTTTCTTTGTAAATTTTCTGTGCCTTCTCCAGATTGCTTCTGACTACTGCTGGGGACCATTTGCTCTGCAGCTTCAGGTTCATCCAAACGTTGTTATCAAGTGTGAACGGTTCTCGTCCTCGCAGGATTTTGAATGGGCTGTATCCAGTCAGGGTGGGCGTGATGCGGTGTGCCCATACCGTGTTCCTGATTTCTGCTTCCCAGCTCTTACCCGCACTGATGGCTGCTTGAACGGAACCCATGATCACCCGGTGAAACCGTTCAGCGAGGCCATTACCTGCGGGGTGATACACCGGGGTGTGTTTAGCCGTGATTCTGTTCCTCCTGATGAATGCATTCCACTTCTCCGAAGTAAATTGGGGGCCATTGTCACACGTAATGATTTTCGGGATTCCTTCTCTCAGGAAGGCATTGGTGAGAAAGGAAACAACTGCATCCGTGTCCACCTTCTCGCACACTTCTACCTCCGGCCACTTGGAGTACCTGTCGACTAGGACTAACACATATTTGGGTATCCACCAAGAGTCCAGAATAGGGCCCAAAATGTCAATCGACAATTCCTCCCAGGAGTTGTTGGGAGTGGTGAATTCTCCCATAGGAGGCCTCAGCAAGGTCGCCGACTTGTCTGCGTTGGCACAGTGCTCGCATGCCCTTACGTACTTCTCCACATGGTTGTCAATGGCAGGCCACCAGTACGACTGTTTTATTCTCCTCTTCGACTTCACGATTCCCAGGTGACCTTCATGCATGATGCTGAGGATGCGATCCCTCAACTGTCTAGGTGGGATGACTTTGTCTCCTCTCAGTAAAAATATGGCGTTGTCACTGATGGACAATTCGTCACGCACCTCCCAAAATTTCCTGAGGTCGTCTCCCATGTGCCTCTTCTCAGGCCATCCTTGTGTAACAAACGTCTTCAGTTGCGGGAGTTGAGGATCCTCATCGTAGGCTGTCTCCCAATCCTGTGCACTGATGACGTTCTCTTGGTCCGTCGTGAAAGCTACAGAGTACTCGTCCCATTCAGTGTGTGTGAGGGCTCCCTCCGTGGCCGCCGAGCGGCTGAGGTAATCCCCCACCTTGTTCTTAGACCCTGGTAGGTACTCAACGTCGTAGAAGAAATCCAATAGTCTGAGGGTCATCTTGGCGATGCGAGGGGTAGCACTGGCATGTCCACTGGACGTGAGGACTTTAATCAACGGTTTATGGTCCGTTCTGAGGGTAAATCGGGAGCCCCAGAGGTACTGGCGAAATTTCTCCATGGCCCAAATGGACGCTAGCATTTACGCTGAACTTCTCCTCGTTAGGGGTGAGGGAACGGGATGCGAAGCTTATGGTGGTTTCCGTGCCGTCAGTGGACAGTTGGGACAGGACAGCCCCTAAACCCTTCTCACTGGCGTCCGTCGTCAATATGCTGGGAGCCGAGCTGTTGAATCCGTGCAGGGGAATAGCATCGCAAATGTCCTTCTTAATGTTCTCGAATTCCTCATTAGACTCCGGCGTCCAGCTGAAGGTGTTCTTCTCCTTTAAGATTTGGCGCAAATGGTGTGTTTTAGTGGCGAAATTCCTGACGAATTTGCTGTAGAATTCTGCTAATCCTAGAAATGAGCGGACCTCGTCCTTGCTTCGTGGCCTGGGTGCGGACATGATGGCCTCCACATTGGCTTTCTTTGGAGAAATCCCTCTGTCACTAATCTCGTGCCCCAAGTATGTGACTGTGCGTAATCCAAATCTGCATTTCTCTAGTTCCGCCGTGAGGCCGTTCGCAGACAGTTTCCGTAACACTGCTTTAAGTTTGTCGTCGTGCTCCGCTTTGTGTTTCCCCATGACGAATATGTCGTCTTGGAAATATAAGACGCCGCTGATATCCTTGAACAACTTGTGCATTAGTTTTTGGAAAGCCGCGGCTGCTGATGCCAGGCCAAATGGCATTCGCCGGAATCTGTAGCAGCCGAAGGGAGTGATGAAGGACATCAACTTCCTGCATGAGGGATGGAGCGATATTTGGTGATACGCCGCTGTGAGGTCTATCGTGGAGAACCAATTTACTCCTTTGGTTTGAGCCAACAATTCATTAATTCTGGGCAACGGAAATTTGTCCACAATTATGTTCTTATTCAGTTCTCTAAGGTCTATGCAGAGACGTACCTTCCCGCTTGGTTTCCGTGCCACGAGCAAGGGTGCCAACCATTCCGCGCTTTCGATAGGTTCTATTATGCCATTTTCCTCCAAGCGCTTCAATTCAAGTTGCACTGCTTCTCTGCAGTTGAAGGGAATATTACGGACTTTATGGCTGACCGGTACGGCACCTTCCTTGAGTAATATCTTGTGCGTGAACTTGGAAAGCTTCCCAATGGTCCCGCTAAATACTAAACGAAACTCTTCTTACAGTTTTTCCTCTTCGGACACAGGTGGGTTATCGGTCATGAGTACTTGTGTGGCTCCACTGGGGTTGAGCTGAATGCCCAACGCCCCTTGGTCAGCCCACCCCAGAACAGAAGGTCCCTTTTCTGCAACGTACAGTTTGCCTAAGGAGTTCCTCCCTTTGAACTCAAATTTAAGCTGCCGGAACCCAACCATGGGGATTTTCTCTCCCGTGAAGGTGACCGGATGTACATCGGTGGGGTGTAGATGTCTCCCTATAGTGTCGACAAAGTCCTTTTTTCATACATTCCTTTGGATTATAGTGTATGGGGAACCAGAGTCCGCTACCATGGATACCTGCACACCCCCAATGGTCAACATACAGGAGGGCTTTTTACTGCTGTTGCAATCAATACCCATGACATGGTCTTCAATGCATAAAATATAATCATCATCAACATCGTCCTCCCCACCCTCAGCATCCGATTCATACATGACGCATTTGACAGTGGAGTTGCTGGGCTTCCTTCTGCAGACTTTACCAAAGTCCCACAACACCGCAAAAGGAGCATTTGACATGGAACGCAGGGCATCTTCTGTCGTTGGCCATGTGAGACAGACTCCCACATCTGTAGCAACTACCGCGTTGCTCACTCTGGCTTTTGTTGGGTCCTGCAAATTTCTTCATGGGTCGCCTATTCTGTCTGTGCCCCTCACCGGGAGCAGGTTTGTCACTTGAAACTTTTTTGTCACTCACTTTGCACATGGTGGTTTTATTCTCACTTTCCCTCTTAGCCGCCAACGCACATCTTTTAGACAGTTCCGCCTTCTTCACAATCGCGATGATTTCGTTAAGGGGGGCATCCCCACTGACCCACAATTTCTCCTGTACATTAGTGTTGACTGTGTGCATTATGATTTGTTCTCGAACTAGATCGTCATAAAGGTGGCCAAATTTGCAATTCACTGCCAGTTTTTTAAGCGCCGCCACATAGTCTTCCACTGTTTCCGTGTGTTTCCTGTGAAAAAAATTGTATCTGTCTATGGCAGTGCACACAACAGGTTGGTAATGACTGTCTAAGTCTTCCAATGCGTGCTGGAATACGTCTGCATCATCCGGGCCTCTGGGTTTTTTGACCATACCCTCGTACACCCTCAAGCCTTCAGATTATGCAGTAAAATTTTCTTTCTGCGTTTACTTGAGAACTGCTCCTCCCCTTCATCCTCTAGGGCAGACAGGTAATTGAGGAAATACCCCTTCCAATCAGCCCATTTCATGGCAGGCTCTCTGGGCTTCGGCAGGAACGGCACCGGGTTTGTCAAGGAGAAGGTTTGCGCGCACATCGTGGCTGACTGGTTGGCGCATGAGTGGAAGACCCCAGAAGGGAGGAGGCACGGCGATCCGCCGTCCGCAACTGTAAGAGATGGTCGTGCACAATGATTGGAGAAAGTCCCAGTACCCTCAGGACAATTTGTCACAGGGTTTGGGGCTTCAAGGCAGTGTGTGTGTCACTAGGAGAACAATCATGCAGGACACGCGGCAGGCTGGAAGCACGGGGTCAGCAGCGTGAAGCAGTAAAGCGTGAGTACCTGTAGGCAATAATAGCAGTGCTGTACTCTGGCGGGAACGGCCAGTAGGTTGGTTACTCAGAAGGCAACTGCGTGGAGAGGCACCACACGCGCATCAAGGAGGGCCGTCGACAGGTGGCGCACCCCTGTGGGACTGGAGAAGTAGGTGCCCACAGACAATGAAGCTGGAAGCAGTCCTCGCAGGCTGAGGACAAGCAAAGCTGGTGTGCGCACGCCGGGGGAAACCAGTAGGATTTCCGCGCAGCTGGCTGCAGCGCCGCTGCACTCCCTCTTCGACTGACCTGGTATGGGCTTGTGACGCACTTCGGCGCTCCGCTCGATACTGCTAGTGGTGCGCCGGCGGATGCAAATGGAGGCTCTTCCGCCTCGTCGCCAGTTTGTAGTGTGTACTTCTTCCCCAATGAAGCGCAGACACTGGAGGTTGCTGGAACGTACTTATTTATTTCGGAGAGGGAGCGCGTATGCTCCGAAGCTCACAGTCCCTGGTCGCGATCCCCGCGCTGCCTATCCCATCAGGCTTAGCGTTATCACGTGATGCCCCGAAGACTAGACTGCGACACCACAGTTACATTTATGAACAGTCCACTATTTTCACATTGATAGACTTTGCACGCCTTCGGTCCAGTTTCTACAAAGTGGTTTGTCATCAATTAATCAACATGCCCAGAACAAATAAAGTTCTCTCTCCAATGTGTCCTTTTTCAGCAAAGCTTCTCTACACATTTGCCCTTTAAATCACACGGACGTTTATAAAGCTGAGCTGAACCCCTGGCTTTGCCTTCTTCTGCTTTCTGGCTATCTTCTACAGCAGCTGTGGACCCTCACCAGTCTCATTGGAACTGCCACCAGTAGAAATAGTCAAACCGTGAAAGCACGAGGTCAAAAGCAGCAGCAGCATCTCAAAGTTTATAATCCCAGTCGGATTAAAAAAACAATGAAAAATGAACCTGCATCTTCAAATTGGAAAGCAGAAGGACGACTTCAGATTTAACTCTGTACGCAGAGAGAGTGTCTTACTGCGCGGCATGCGAGGGAGACTGGACGGGGCGCAAGCGCACATCTTATGGAAACACTGGTTACAGCCAGAGACGTTTTAAGGCCAGGGCAAAGTGGGCTCTGGTCCAGGGCCCCAGAATTTCATGGGGGCCCCTGATAGAGCCAGCTCTGTTCTGCAGAGTCTTGGCCTGATGGCCTTGAATAATTCTTAAGCAAATTGTTTTAAATACCGTTTTCCATTAATTTATTTAATGTGGGTGATGTGTGAGAGTCTATTATACACATTTTGCAAAGAAATGTTGTATTTATGTTTCATGCAACATCCATAAAAAAGTTTCTTTCAGATTAAATCCGGACCTGATATATGGGAAATGGGAGGGCGCCACAGAGATTATTTGCAGTAATATTAGTGAGCTGCTGCTGCCTTTCGATTCTGAGAACACAGGTCACTATCCCTGAATATTAGATGTAAACATATTTAGAATTTGGACGAGTGTGCCTGTGTACTGCCAGAGACCTAGCCAAAGAGGTCATGAAAGAGCTGAAATTAGATTATAAAATCAAAGCTGTTCGGAGCAGGGGACCCCAAAATACGTTTCGCTTAGGGCCCCCAAAATCCTCAAGATGTCCCTGGTCACAGCACATGGTTCCTTAGGAATTCTTAAGAGGAGAATGAAGTAAAGAGAGTTACAACTTTGAATGTTTGTGTTACCAATTCAATGATATCATTTAGAAATATTTAAATAATCTGAAATGGCACTTTTCCTGAAGGGAGTTTAGGTTGCGTCCTAAATAATGAGTGAAAAGGGATTCCGTCTATTTTAAGTCTTACCTACCCGACAGAGCAAGCTGTGGTTGTGAAAGACCTGTTGTGGGCTTACCAAGAGCTTAACAGTGGGCTTACAGCCAGCCCATTGCTTACCATTGGTTGGCTTTGTTGTCACTCGTATTTGCTTAATTAATCGGCTTTCGTTCTCTTACCCTGTTCATCTTGTGTTTGTCCCTCTCCTACTGTTTGGCCTCTTTATTATCCTTTTGCGTGCCTGACTTGTATCTTTCCAATGCTCAGTTTTATGAAAACTCCTTTTTGCTTCATGGTTAAGCAGTCCATTATAGTCACATTTTTTACAGCGTTCTCCCTCTTGTGCTTTTGCCCTGGCCATACCCCCTGCTGCCATGCTCTATGTCGCTCTCTCTCTCTCTGATGTGCTTCCCCCTGCTGTCCACATCACACACTAGAGTTGCTCTCTCCTTTATGTGCTTCCCCCGTGCTCTTTTTGCCCTCTTCCTTGTGTGCTTCTCCCCCACAAAATGCCCCTACACTCTGTGTTGCTCTCTTCATGTGCTTTCCGCCTGCAACCCATGTGCTCCTTGTTGCTCCATTCTTCGTGTGCTTTTCCCCAACTGCAGGCCCCTGCTCGCCCTATGCTCTCTTAGTTTCTCCCTTGTTAATCTCTCCGTTTTCACCCCCTCGAGAACATCTATGCTCCATTTTGCTCTCTCACTTGTGTGCTTCCCCCTGCAACCCCTTCTTTCACCCTCCAATGTGTGCTTATCTCGCCATCATGTGCTCCCCCCATGCTTGGTGGTGCTCTCTCTCGTGTGCTTTCCCCTACGCAATCCCCTCCCCCCAAAATAGCACTGTTATAGTCAGTAGGTCATAAAAGCAAGACCTATTGGCATTGCTAGTGCTTGTTTCATTATTTTGTGATAAGTAACCAGTTCAGTTTCTGGTGGTTCAGCAGTTATGTTGTATGGAACTGCCTTGCAAGGCTGCCACATTATCCGACGCCCTATTGTGGTATGCGTTGGCAATGCTTCAATTTATAGAGGAACTGGACTATAATTTATTAAATAAATGAAGTATATTTGAATTGTATATGAAATAAAACTGATATTAGAGTGCAATCGGCTAACTGTTCATGGAGAAATCTGCAGGGCACCAGTTTCGAATCCTGACTGGTTCAACTGTACCTTCTATCTGCCTCAGGTTGATAAACTGAGTACCACTGAGTTGGATAATAGTAACACCGATATACGGAACTTAAATAATAATTATTAATATTCATGTCACTTGCCTGTCCACCTTTACTAAAGCATCAGGCTTCTGGGAAGACATCTAAAGTACATGATGGGCAAAGCTCAACAAGGCCTTAGAATCATCAATACAAGCAATGGCACAATTCAGACAATAAAAAAAAAGAAAGAAAGACAAGCAGACAACCATGCAGCCAGCCTCCAACAACTACTAGCCTGATAGCGCCCAAAGGTACCTTCATAGCCCTTGAGAGAGCTTTAAAAAAGGAAAACACTAAATGGCTGGAGGCAGTCACACTGAAAAAATGTATTGAAGCTGAATGTATTTCACATGAGCTTAGCATAATGATCTCTCCTGTTGAAATGACAGATCCCATCAGAATCAAAAGATGGGAGGAGAGCCTTTTCAAACCATTGGACAAGATGATCAAGCAACTGATTAGCATTTTTGAGAATGATCTAGAAAACCATTAACAAGAGGTAGACAACATCACAAAACAGAACAGACTAGTTGGGTTGGTCACATCTGCTTCCTTCACTTTTATGAGATGCTAAGAACTGGGAACTAAGGCCGTACCAAAATGCAGCAGAACCCGACATACTCATTAGTTCTCTACAAAATACTAGGCAATAGTGATGCACACAATTCCCTCTAAACTACATTGCTCCTAAACAAACTTCCCAAAGCATGTAGGCCTGGACACCGTGGGCTGAGTTTGATCCGCTGCAGAATAGGCATTTAACGTTTTGCGTACTTGTATACCCATTCTGAATCCTTATGACATTGTCCTTGGCTCTCCAGTCCTAGCTGTCCACTTCAAAATATATCAGGCCAGGTAAGCCAATAGCATTGATACACCTGAAACCTAGACTGCTTTATTGCTCATTGTCTTTTAAGTAGCTCTTAGTCTGCCATTAGTTTGTCATCACAGTGCCTTCCCCTAATCTAGAGTCTGATGAAACAAAGGATACTAAACAGAATACTTAGATTGAAAAATCAAGTAGCAGCACTTCGATAATCACATGGCTCATTTCAGAACAACCTGCTGGATAGCATCATTCAAAGAATATCCTGCATTTTTTTGCATTTATATAGTAAATCGAAAGGTTCCTCTGGATGCTTGGTTTACTCTCTTATCCTCTCCAACACAAACCTCGATTTACTAAAATGAACACATTAAGTACAATTTCCTTCAGAAGCTATTCTTGATTAATATTCATCACCTACTTGCAGCACTACCCACATTTGCCGACTTAAAAGCGCAATCACTGCTCAGTCACTGAACTTGAATCTGTTCTGCTCCCTGGCCAATCACTGAATTGTCTATTTGTTACTCAAATTTAGTTTTCTTGCTTCTGACAGAAGTGGTTCCTCATGAATGTTCTTTTGGCAAGGTGAATGCGACACAGGAGAGGAGGTTGAAACTCTCATGAAGATCCTGTCTTCCTATTTAAAGTGTCACAGAGCCCCACACAAAGAATGTTGGAAATTGTGAGTTTGACAGTTTGCCAAACGAGTCAAATCTGCACGAGTAAAGTTGTTGTTTTGAAATCCTGGTCAACCTGAAATACTCAGTGATCCATACAGTCTTACTGTTAGTGGGTTGTTATATTTGGTTGTTAATCTTAAAGACCATCCTGTAAAAAGATCTATTATAAATCCTGCAAAGCTGTACTTATGAAACACAGTTTACACACCTAAACAAATATGAAATCAAGGTCTGTATTGGATTTTTAAGCCATGCATGGTCTTCTGTCCTAACCTTTTAGATCATCTGCTTGGAATATGCAAATGGGCGCTACATTATGTTCCTTTGGTGACCTTCAAAAAAGCTATCAAATGCAAAAGAGCTAATTCTTTTGAATGCTTGCGGCTTAGACACTTCTGCCACACATTAAGGACCTCACAGATTTACCTGATTTTAATCCCCTAGGAGGGAAATTATTCATGGGGGACTGGAAAAGGCAGAAGATCTCCTATATAGAGCTCTAGTAATACATACACCAGACACTTTCTAGGATATATGGGTGGCTAGGGAAAGAGATGTGGGATCCCTGGATGATGAAGAGTGGCACGAGGCAAAGATGGGTCAAAGAGAGAGCACATTTGCCTTCCAGTCCAATATCATTCAACGTAAATAATTCCGCTGCACATATCACCCTGCAACGGCTGTGGAGATTTGGGAAGGACCTATCCCCACATTGTCTACGATGTCTGGAACAGAGTGCTGATCTTTTACACATGGTCTGAGCACGCTCACAGATGGGGTGGTATTGGGGGAAGTTTTGCAAATAGTCTTAGGGCCTGATTTAGATGTCAGCAGATCTGGTCCTGCCTTGGCTTTTCCAATGGTATTTCCGACGGCTTGGCGGTCTGCATGCTGTATTTAGATGTTGGCGGGTCCTTGGAGGGAAGACGTTGGAATCCCGGCCTCTGTGCCAGAATCTTTCTCCTTTGTCGAGGCCTTCACAGGCAGAAGCGGCTGTCGGAGGGAGTCCCCCCAAGAATACCGCCAAGCCGATTTACGATGTGCCTTTCCATCGAGGCAACTGTGGCGGGGAAGCCTCCTAACTCAGGTTGGCGGAAACTAAGAAAAAGAGGTGAAAATGTAGTTTTTCAGGTTTCCGCTTCCGTCTTGAACCCCATTGACCAGGTCCTTCCTGTGCTGTTGCTACTTGACAAATGCAGAAACAACAAATGATGGACAGAATGCAGAACAATGTCATACATTCACCCCAGTACAGAGATCTGGGCCTAAATCCATCGTTTTTTTGCTCACCATGCCATTCCAGTTTGAACCCAGCCATATGCAAATCAGTCTTGACCCTGTGCCCAATGGGAACAGTCCAGCCCGAACTGCCAGGCCAGGTCCTCCCTGGACTGGAAACAAGCATCCTAGGACCGGTTTCGGGGTTTCACCCCTCTTGAGCCAGGATAGCTTGACTCCAGTGGCATGGTGAGCACGGGACCCACGTCTGGGCATACCCGCCCCACTCGGGGTGACAAATGCAAAAACAACAATTTGTAGTGTAGCTCCTATTTCCCTAATAGGCTCTGCGCATTGGAATAATATATCCTATAGATTTGACATAGGACTACGGTCAGTATGTCCCTATCGAGTATATTAAACTTAATTACTTGTGCCAGCTAGCTCAGAGGCCACTAGAAACTCCTTGACAACAAGAAGGGAGTAGTTTCTGGCAGCCGTAAAACATGACCACTGTGTTTCCCTTTAGAATCAGAACGTGTCCCGGAGTCGTGGAAACAATAGATAACTATTTCACTCAGCTCAGTCGTGCATGCTTAGTTTTCTCCAAGTTACACAGAAAGAAATAGACGGGCGTTTCAATAAAAGATTTATTGAACAGTCTTGTTTCTGGTGTAAGTAAAATGTGCTATTACGATCACAAGACAGTATGCAAGATAAATAATGTACAGTGTGAGCAGTAGAAATAAATAATACTGCGAGAGCATTATCTTTTAGTACATATGTTTTTACATAAATAACACAGACTAAAAATGCGAGTACTCATACGATGCGTTTCTAATCTAGTTCTACCCCAATGTACCTAACCTAGGTATATGACGAGGTATGAAGTAGGTGAAGTATTCCTTACTATGGTATACTAAGAGTACGCTAACCCCAGTATGCCTAGTATGCCAAGAGTCCCTCTAGGTTCTAGTCTGCTCCATACCTGAAGAATGAGAGAGGTAGGAATCTCTTTGCCAGACTCGAACTCCAACACCCCGCAAGGGAAGTCAGATCACTGGAAGCTGGACTCTCTGCGTGCAGGGATGACAGCGTCTTCTCAGTGCGTCAGGCCGGGAAACGGGCTCCTCTGAAGTCGAGGTCTCCTCTAGTTTACAGGGGCTAGGGAAGGTATATTTATACCTGAGAATTTCCTCAGAATGTTAGCATTGACGTGAGTCGGACAGCGGAAGACGTCATGAATGAACCCCTAAGGAATAATGGTTCATGCATAATATATGAGTCCTTGAAGAAATCAATAGTCCTGGGCTAGGGAAACTCCCGCAACCTAAGGGTCTGTTCTTCACGAACTCGTTGTGACGTTAGGGTGGACGGATGTCAGAGACCATGCCTGTATTTGGAGTGCACGGTTTAATGCCTAAATAAGGGCTGGGATTTTATGCCTATATAAGGGCAGGGCGAATTGTGCCTATATAAGGACATGATACTGGAAAGCCCGTTTATGGACACCCTAAGAGGAATACAACAAATTGATGGACAGAATGCAGAACAATGTCATACATTCACCCCAGTACAGAGATCTGGGCCTAAATCCATCATTGTTTTGCTCACCATGCCATTCCAGTTTGGCTGAAGAGGGGTGTTACCCTGAAACCGGTCCCAGGATGCTTGTTTCCAGTTCAGGGAAAACCTGGCTTTGCAGTTCAGGCTGGACTGTTCCCATGAGGCACAGGGTCAAGACTGATTTGCATATAGCTGGGTCTGAACTGAGGTGGCAAAGTGAGTTAAAGAACGATGATGGATTTAACCCAGATCTGTGACTGGGGGTGAGTGTTTGAAAAGTTTCAGCACTCCGTCCATCATCTCTTTGTGTTTGCTTTGTTTGCCCTAAGTTGGCAGGGTATGCCCAGACGTGGGTCCCTTGCTCACTTTGCCACTGGATTCAAGCTAGCCTGGCTGAAGAGGGGTGTTACCCTGAAACCGGTCCCAGGATGCTTGTTTCCGGTTCAGGGAAGACCTGGCTTTGCAGTTCGGGCTGGACTGTTCCCATGAGGCACAGGGTCAAGACTGATTTGCATATAGCTGGGTCTGAACTGAGGTGGCAAAGTGAGTTAAAGAACGATGATGGATTTAACCCAGATCTGTGACTGGGGGTGGGTGTTTGAAAAGTTTCAGCACTCCGTCCATCATCTCTGTGTTTGCTACTTGACCACGGCACACAGCAACCCCGTTGTCGCCAGAATCTAAGGTAGGCTTCTGTGTCACTTGTCTCATTATGAATCGTGTGTTCACATTAGCTTTCTCCTTGCGTACTTTTTCAATTGCTCTTACATGCTATTTCTTTTTACGTGTCATGCATAAGTGTTCATCTTACGACTTATTGTGGTAAAATTTACACACCTGTAGTGACGCACAGAAAAATATTTATGTGGTGGGGGTTGTGATTGTGGTGACTGTGGGTGTACATACAATAGTGTGTGTATGTTTATGGTATGCAATGCTGTATGTAAAATGAATGCCATTTTATATTACCTACATATACATATTGAGAGATTCACAACATATATGTGTAGTGAGATAATGATAAGTAGTACTTGTCTGTCTGCACACCTGCATGGCCTCACTCCATCAGGTCTCCGCTGCCAGGACACCACCAGCACAGCGGGAACATCTCAATCTGCTCAGTGCAAACCCACTGGCCTGACCGCGATGGAGTGCTGTTAGCCAGCTGAGAAGACTGCAGCGGCGGGAACCAGTCTGGTAATGCCACATCTAAGAACGGCGGATGTACCGCTGACAGCTTGACTGATTACTTTGATCCACTGCCGCAGCGGGACGGCGGTAGTCCCACTAAGATCTAAATCAGGTCCTTAGTCTGGTAGAGGAGGGCGAACCTCTAGATATACAAGGTATGTGTGGGTGATAGGGAAAGTTTATTCTAAAATCGCACAAACTGGCGCTCTATTTTTTTGGGCTTAGAGGCAAGGGTGTGCAGTTCCTTGGACAAGATCTAGATGCTAATAGTCTGTCAGGTCAGTGGAATACGTTCCAATAAACGGGTCCCACAATAAAGAAGAAGAAATCTCTGAATTATCATAAAAGGAGAAAAATTACGAAGCAAAAGGAACAAAAAATAACTAGAAAAATTGAGCATCCTGAAGTAAAACATTAATAAATCTCCATCTATGTGACAGAGATCTAGGGGGAACCAAATCCAAATCAGTAACAACAATGACATGTTCAGCAAGTACAATTGGAGTAATGTGGGATTGTATAAGGCACTGTGAAAGAGATTTGGAGAGAAAAAGGTGGTCTAAGCGTAAAAGTGTACCACGAGTGGCAGAATAAAAGGTATAATCTCTAACAGTAGAGTTAGATAATCTCCATGAATCTACCAATGCACTTTTAGAAATGACAGAGTGATATTGTTTATACATTTTATGCATCAAAAATTGAACTGACGGGGGCGTGGTCAGCCAGGCTTGAAGATTGCCGCTGCTTGAGCGAGCTCCGGCACCCGTCCGCATAATCCTACCAATATTCGCGCCACCGAGACTCTGTAGTACGAAACCGTATCTGCAAAGGACGTCTCAGAGCCTGCGACTTCACCTGCTGTGAGCTGGGCCGGTGCCGGGTCCGTTGCGCAGAGCGCGGTCCCCGCTCGTGGCTGGGCCTGGGCCTTCCGATCTGCGGCCTGCTGGAAATATCGACGGCGCAGGACAGCGCTGCTGAGGACGGAGCTCCTCCCATGACGAGTGCGGAGGTTTGGGCGGCGGCCGCGAGGACCGGAGTGCGTGCGCTCCGAGGACGGAGGCCGCGGCCGGCGGCGAGGTCCCCTGTGAGCCCCAACTGGGGTGTGCGAACCGAGGTGCGGGGGCCTGGTGCGTGGCGGCGATCTGCGCTCCGGCGGAGCAGTGAGAGGATGGCGCGGGAGCACCTGGCTGCCTTTATCCCCCTCCGGTAAGGTCGTTGCCAATGCGTGACAGTGTGGCAGCGTTGTGGGCCGCGTAAGAGGTCCCTGTGGGCGCTGCTGCTGTGCACTACCTGGCGGGGGCCCCGGAGACCATCGTGACCAGCTGGGGGTGCCTTAGAACACTGGAAATGCCACAAGTAGACTGTGTCTCGCCTGGGTCTGCGCGGAGCCCGCGTTAGTGTTTGTGGACGCAGAGACAGGGCACGAGTTGTGGTGTGGGCTGGGTGCCGCATGACCCTGCATCTTCACAGCGCAGGCACAGCCAGCTTCGAATTTGGGGCCCACACAGAGGTGTTCCTCCACACAGGATTGGTGCTACCGGAGGGGTAGGCTGCATCGCGCCTCAGCACTGGGAGATAATATCCGACACAGTGTCACTACAGCACACCTAACTTATAGCAGCGGACATGGGGCGCACAGATAAGACGCAGCCTAAAATTTCATTCGAACACCGCAAATCCACTAGACTCCGGGAGGATGAACAGGACCAGAATAACGCTGCTGGGCCGGATGAGGCGGCCGCACCTGAGGGGGATATCCGGCAGATTCTAGGCGCAATGCAGCGTAGCTTAACCTCCATAGATGCGAAAATAGACTCTCTCGCATACAGACTCGACAGGATGTCCGAAAGAGTGGACAAGCATTCCGAGAGAATTGATCAAGCGGAGCGCCGGATCTCAGATACTGAGGATGCACAGACCGAAATGGGGGCCACGCAGCGTCAAATGGAGAAATTGGTCACCACCCTGAAGGAGAAAGCTGAAGATTTGGAGGCGCGTTCGCGCAGGAACAATTTACGCCTGCTGGGCCTGGCAGAATTGACAGCCATGGGTCCCATGGAGCAGTTTATAGAGACATTGTTAGTACAGTTGTTGGGGCGAGCTACCTTTTCCGATGTATTCATTGTGGAGCGGGCGCACCGATCGCTTGGCCCGCGTCCTCCACCTGGAGCCCCTCCACGACCAATACTTATTCGTCTGTTGAATTACAGGGACAGGGATGCTGCATTAAGACGCGCAAGAGAGATGAAAACACTCCAATATGAAGGTGCGGAACTCTCCCTTTTTCCTGATTTCACACCATCGGTCCAAGAGGCGCGGAAGAAGTCCGGCCCTGTCAAACGGAAGCTTAGAGAACTGCAAGTGGATTACGCGATGCTTTATCCTGCTCGCCTCAAGGTCTCCATCGATGGCAAAACGAGACTGTATACAGACCCCAGTGTTCTACAAAAAGACCTTAAGAAATTTGATGTGGAAAGAGCGAAAGGGGGTCCCACACTGTCTGCGGCAGCTGAAGATGACAGTGCACTTACAGATAATACTGGGGGCCCAGGGGCTGCATCTTTGTCTGCTATGCCGTCATGATTGTACCTGCCATTGGCCGCTGGCGGTCAAGGGGGCTTTGTTAAGGTGTTCCGCAATTTGACATAAGGTGTAACAACATGTCTTTGATTTCGATTTGCAGATCGATAGTTCAATTGTAATTATGTCTCGGAGGTTGGAGAATATAGCGGACGGGGCTGACCTCCCTTATCGTTTGTTGGGGGTCCGGCGACCATCGCCACCGAGTGTATTCCACTAGGGTATAAAGTTGGGGATTGCTGCGCAGTTGGCAGGAACGAAGCAAAATTGAAATTGGGGAGGGAAAGTTATTGGGTAAGCTGTATCTACTTATTTTGATAAGCTGTGGGGGGGTGGGAGTTGGGAAGGTTACAAAAATGCAACCGTATTATTGGTATAGTCGCTACTCGTTAAGTGCATTCAGACGCGCAGTCACTGTATATCCGGGATCGGATGCCCACAAATTTCCCAGGTGCTAGTACTCATCCCGTGGGGATACGTTTCCTCTCTTGGAACGTCCGAGGCCTAAATGATCAACGCAAAATACGAAAGGTAGTTGCGTATATGTATAGACACCAGGTTGATGTAGCTGTACTACAGGAGACCCACCTTTCCCTACTACAAGTTTACTGACACAACGGAGAATGAAGGGGCACTGTGTAGCCGCAGGGTTTACATCTCATGCTAGGGGAGTACTCTTGTGGACACGCAAGAATTCTAACATACAAATACAAGCTGTCGATATTGATCCCAATGGTAGATACATAATAGCGAAATGCCGCAGGGAACACTACAAGTGGTTGCTAGTGGGGGTATATGGTCCCAATCATGTCGATCCGCAGTTCTATCACACACTGCATGCTAAGATCTCAAAATACGCTCATCTACCCATGTTGTGGGGAGGGGACTTTAACTGTATACAAGATTTGGAATTGGACCGTTCAAGGGGTGCCACGAGACCGCTTTCACGTGCTGCCTGCGCTATAGCATCTATGGTACGAGCCGAGGGATTGTGTGATGTTTGGCGCCAGCGAAACCCCACAGGGAGGGAGTACACGCATTACTCGGCAGCTCATGACACGCATACCCGTATAGATTATTGGTTCGCCTCCCAGACGTTGCTTGCCTCAGTTAAAGCCTGCACACACATGTCCCGGACATTATCGGATTATGCCCCACTTTGCCTAACATTGGAACTGCCAGTCCAGAATTCACAGTATCGATCCTGGCGATTCCCACAATATTCTTTATTGGATTCGGTCTTTAGTGCAGAGCTGGGTACTGCCATTGACGAATTTTTTTTAACAAATGTAGGTAGTGTAGATTCCATGGGGTCGATATGGGAGGCTTTTAAATTGTACATAAGGGGGATAGTTATCTCTAAACATGCTGGGGTCTTGAGGTCAATTCGGACACGTTTGGCATCCACGGAAGAAACGTTAAGTAGACTGGAAGGTGTCCACTTAGAGACAGAAGACCCGCAAGTGCTAGCCCAGATCCATGCTCAAATACAAGAGTTTCAAACTCTGGCGGAGGACGAGGTAAAACATCTGGGTAAATACGCTGTAGCCAGAACATATGCGGAGAAGGATAGGCCAAGCGCCACCTTGGCTGCTCAGATACTCCCTCCTAGGGGGGATAATCACATTTCGCAGGTTTATGATATGGGACAGACTCTGGTGCACGACACACCCGCCATTTTGGAAGCCTTCGCAGATTATTATACAGGGTTATATATCTCACGGCCCAGCAGTTCCTCTGAATCGGATGAGGAATACTTGGAGTATCTTAATATGGCCTGGCTGACTAATAGTGACAGAGAACGGTTGATAGGACCACTCAAACCAACGGAAATATCAGCCGCATTGAAAAGCATGCCTAGCGAGAAGACCCCTGGGTCTGATGGCCTAACAGTGGCGTTTTATAAAGCCTTTCTCGACAAACTGTTGCCTCATCTGTTCAACTTGTTTGAGGAGATGGTCAGGACAGGCACTATGCCACCGACTATGAGGGAGGCGACCATAGTTACAATACTCAAACCTGGGAAGTCTCCGGAACACTGCTCATCATACAGGCCTCTTTCATTGCTAAATACTGATACGAAGCTTTTTGCAAAGGTGTTGGCCAATAGACTGGCCCCCTTGCTGCCCAAGATGGTGGGTCCGGAGCAAACGGGTTTTGTACCGGGCCGCACGCTTACAAATAATCTTCGTACACTGTTTGGTACCATAGCATGTATACAGCCTAGGATTAAAGCAGCGGCATTATTATAGACATTGAGAAAGCATTTGACTCGGTAGAGTGGCGCTTTCTGTATGCCATGCTCAGGAAGGTGGGCGTGGGAGATGTTTTCGTGCAGCTAATCCAGGTGTTGTACAAAGATCCGATAGCAAAGGTGAAACTCAATGGTGCAGTCTCTCGTGCAATAACAATCACCAGAGGGACGAGGCAGGGTTGTCCCCTCTCCCCTCTATTATACGCACTAGTGGCCGAACCCTTACTATGCGCAATGCGTGAATACCACGCGTACAAAGGTATACGTTCCCCAACTTACAACACTGTGATCTCGGCCTATGCTGATGACACTCTACTCTATATTCGAAACCCAGCGCAAAATTTGCCACCTATGCTACAAGAGGTAGAGAGATTTAGCCAACACTCAGGACTCCATATCAATTGGCAGAAATCACTTATGTTCCCACTCACCTCAGTCACAGAACAGGTCAATACTGCGTACCCATTACAATGGACCACGGACCCAGTAAGATACTTGGGTATCAAAATACACACTGATGCCGAACTAGTCTTATCAGAAAATTACGGCCGAGCTCTCCAGAAATTATCCGAATCAATAAATCAGTGGATAAAACTGCCGTTATCGTTGATGGGCAGAGTGGCGCTGGTGAAAATGGTGGTTCTCCCGCATTTCCTGTTCCTGTTTGCCAATATACCAATAAGTCTACCACGATCTTTTTTAACACACTACGCAGCTCACTGAGTCGCTTGGTCTGGGCGGGGAAGCAGCCGCGGGTTAGATGGGAAGTTCTCACACGTCCCTACGCTGGGGGAGGGCTAAATGCACCTGACATGGAAAAGTGTTACAGAGCGGCACAAGCCCTGCATGCACACATATGGTTTCATGGCCCCCCGAATATGCCGCAGTTTCTACTTGAGCGAAACGTCGTGTCCCCTTCCCCGCTACCAGGGAGGGTGACAGGGGCAGCACGCACTACATATGGTAGGATCGATCCAGTGAATTGCACAGGCGCGCAATTTTCTCAAATTGCGAAACAAATGCATCTCCCTCTTGTATACTCCCCAAAGCTCCCCATATCCTGGTGTAGCTGGCTTCCACACGGGGCGGACAAGGCCCTAATGGGTGTACTGGCGAAATTGAATATACAGTGTTTGGGTGACCTGTTTCATGACGGAGGGGTTAAAACCTGGGACCAGGTGTCAAGTCCGGTGTCCAATGTTACAACCTTGGATATGTTCCAATATTATAGATTCCGTAGAGCTCTGCGAGGGCTGCTGTCGGAAGGAATGGTAGAACCGGCAGAGATGCCCGCGCTAACGTACCTATTACAAGCCCCTAACACACAGCATGGCATAACTAGACTGTATACAGCATTTCTCACGGCCTGGGAGTTCCCCAAGTTAAAATTTCAAGCTGATTGGGACGCTGAGCTCAATGTCACAGTCACGGACGAACAGTGGACATGGTGCTTTGCCTCGGTGAGGTCAGTTTCTCTTAACGGTAGACACCGGTTGATACAATTTAAATACATACACAGAACATATTACACACCAGTCAGGCTGTATAGATACGGGCTCCGTGACGATGACACCTGTCCTAGATGTTCTGCTGGTGGTGCTACTTTCCTGCATCTAGCATGGACTTGTCCCGGTATAAGAACTTTTTGGCGCAGCGTGTATCAAGCCCTTACGGACATGTTGTCGACTGAGCTGCCCGAGGAGCCGCTGGTGGCACTACTGGGGTATGCTCGGGGGATCCCAAAGGGGGTACGAAAACTAGCAGAAATAAGCTTATTATTAGCTAAGAGAAGAGTTGCGATGCGATGGATGAGGGGCCCACTGCCTATGCTTGCCGAATGGGAGAAGGATTTGGCATATTGCTCTACTCAGTCAGATACTTATAACACACTCATGCCAGCGCGCTGTGCCCCCAGGGATATATGGGGCCCATATAGACAATATTTGCTGAATAAAGCGATGAACACTGCCCTGCCTGCCGAGTTAGATAGAACTGGTGTGGGTTGATTTGCCGGGACTCGCCTGGCTAGAGATTGAGCAGTCCAGAATTGCACCAACTGGTTGGTCTACCGACCCGCTGAAAAATGGGGATCCTGGGATTCTGTATATCATTAAATGTTATAATTAGTCTCTGGTGCTCGAATAATAATGTTTGGTCTTTGCTAAGGACGGCTCGGGGGTACAGGCAGACTAGGGAAATGTACTTATCATGCGCTGGAAATATACTGTATGTATTTATCAAAAATGACTACATTGGACAACTGAATGTAACTGTATTTTCTGCGGTTGTAAAAATGAAAAATAAAGTTATAAAAAAAAAATTTAAAAAAATTGAACTGACTGTCTGTCCAAAAAAGGATCTAAGATTTGATTACAGTCCCCACCTAGAATAAATTATGCATCATAATATTGTGCACATTTTCTTGCAATGGAAGGTCAAAAAGTATGATCAGGTTGTGGAGGAGCATATACATTCATTATAGTCAGAGGTATATTATCTGTAAGAATATTAACAATAATCCATCTACCTGCATCATCTGTGTCTTGTGAAACCACAGTAAGATTAAGAAATGCATTACACAATATCACAACCTCATTCTTCTTATGCACTGAAGGAGAAACAAACACATGTCCAACCCAGTTTTGTTTAAATTTCAATGCTTCAGCTTGAGTAAGATGGGTTTCGTGAAGAAGAACAAGGTCCGGATTGGATTTACCCAAATGCGATAATACTCTGTCGTTTAACAGGATTAAGCGACCCCTTAATATTCCATGTTATCACTCGTAATTATATAGAATGAATAAAAGGGTAGGCAATTTGAGAATGTTAAAACAACTAAAGACTAACACAATAAATATCGAAAGATAAAAAAAGACACAATGAAGGAAAGCAAAAGAGGAAACAAAGGAAAAACAGGGAGAAAAAAAGAAGGAAAACTAGGAAAGGCAGAGGGGGAAAGTAACGAGAAAAAATGAGAAGCAGAGATTAGAGACAGTACATATCTAAAAAGGACGACTGTAAAGACATACCTGAATAAATAACAATAGGAAAAGAATAGGGTGGTGACGACACAGGAGACAATGACACACCAGAGGGGGAGGAAATCCACGGCACACCCGGACCATATATATTTAGGAGGGAGGACCGCACAATATCAACATATACGATGAATCTGCAAAGAAAGACAAGGAGAACAACTTAGAACAAATAATACAACCCATTAAGGCAGCTCTAAAAGCTACACATGGAACATATTCAATACACCAAGGAGCATCAACCATTAGATGGACCAGCTGTATCCATAGAGACCAAGTTATGCGATTGTATAAACTTTTTAAGTTCAGCTGGATCTTCAAACGTTGTAGTGGTATTCTTGAATGTCACCTTAAAAATACAGGGATGAAAAAGACCAAATCTGGAGCCAAGACAATGAAGAGGAGTGCGTAGATTAAGAAACTCCTTCCTTCTGTCTGCAGTGGCATTAGAAACACCCTGAGAGAGGAAAACTCTATGCCCCAACTAAGTGACTTGACATTTAGCTTTAGCTGCAGGAGAACAGTCAACAGGTCAGTAAACTTCAAAAAAAGAATAATAACTCCCCTTGGTTTGGCCGAATATGTTGACAATGCAGAACGAGGACCCAGCCCGTGCGCCCTCTGAATGCTCAGGGCAGTAGATGAAGGCATGTCTAACGTTTCGGGAGTAAGGAGGTAAAAAAGGAAACAGCATCATTCCCTTCCAATGCCTCCGGAAGGCCATAAATGCGTAGATTATTTCGCCTGTTTCTGTTTTCCAAATCTTCTGTGTGCTGTTTAAGCCGGAATACCTCCTTCTCCAAACAGTGGATTTTATTAGCTTCCTCGCGCAGGTCCACAATTTGTTGTTCCACCATATACCCACACCCTCCATTGCCGACCATTTGTCATCTAAACGTTGCATCCTGTTATTAGTCTCCTCCATGAAAGGACGTAGAGCTCGAACCTCTTGCAGCAGCAATTTCAAAAGAAATAGGGGACATGGATTTTTCAGGAGAAGGAGGGTCATGTTTCAACTTCTTGGAGATGGAAGAAGGGGATTGAGCTTTACGTGTGGAGGATTGTAGAGAAACAGTACGGGGTACAGAAGAATTAGCCATTTCACCAGGAGAATCCAAAGAATCAGTTGGTAATTCTTTTGAAGCGGAAACAGCAGACCCAACACTCATCCCAGAAGAGGAATGTGCCCTGGGGGTAAAAACAAAATGCGGCTTCCGTAACTTTCCCATAGAAGAGGGAAAAACAGCATGCCAGTAGTCTCAAATTGAAGGGTGAGGTATTATTGCCACCAATACCGCACTTATTTATTATTATGTGGCAATTCCAATAGAAAGCCACTCCAGTTATCCCCCAGGAAGTTAAAAGAAAAACTTGTCAAGCGCCAGAATTTGCAGCAGTAGAGTAGCCCTATAGAGCACCAGTCATAGAACACTGCAGAAGTACTGTATAGAGCAGTGCATTGTTAGATACCGCCTAGGAAACGAGGAGGAAGTCCTCTGACACTCCAGAAAGAAAAAACTGTTCCAATTAAGCCTGCAGTTTCTCATAAGTGCAAAAGTATGTATTACATTAAGCGCTCCCCAAGGAGCATTTCAGAGTGCTCAATTCCCTCTCATCAGCGAGATACAGAGAAGAGAGGAATAGAAAATGGTGGCCGCTATTTGTGGAGATTCCGTGGCGACACAGAAAAATGAAGAACAGACGCGGCGCTCCATTACCCAAGACAGCACGGCAGCATCTCACCATGTTCCTCATGCACTGCAGTCCAAAACCTCCAGAGGAACAGCGAAAGATCCGAAGCAAGTCCGTGGTGCGTCCGAGCCTCCCCGTCAGGCGGCCATCTTAGGTGGCGTCGAAGCCACGCCCCTGGACTATAACCATCTTGACAGCCTGTATTCAGCCCCATAGGGATAAGTGCAATTGTGACCCTTTTGCATATTCCAGTTTTGTTTGGATGTATGAGTGGGTCAAAATTGTCTGGTATTAGGTATTCCAGGCCCCAGTTGAAATGGATTCCCAGGTATTTAAGCTGTTTGGGCTTCCATTTGAATTGATATCTCTCAATAGCGGCCCTCGTAGTATATATAGGACATAGGCAGTGCTTCACTTTTATCCCAGTTAACCTTCTAGCCCGATATCTGGGAGAACTCATTAATGATAGACAGAAGGGCTGGGAGGGAGTGACTTAGATTTGTCAATGTAAGTAAAACGTCGTCAGCATATAGTAGGATCTTTGAGGGTCCCACCAGTGTAGGAACTCCCACTAATGTGGTGGATTGACGAATAGCAGCTGCTTGAGGTTCCAGATCTAGCAAAAACAAGAGTGAGGACAGAGGCTGCGAGTCGGAAAGAGATTGAATAGGAAGTCGTCACAGTTTTCGTGGTCGTGAGAGCGTCATACAGCCAACCAACGTGAGAGAGGTCATGTTGGTGGTGCTTCCCAAGGCTGCAAGGAATCCTCTCAAGGTTGGCTCCTATTGCCCCTTGTCCTTACTGAATCTTGATTGTAAAGTGTTAGGTAAGATCCTGGCTAACTGTTTGATGCCCGTTATGCAGTCCGTGGTGCAGGCTAATCAATGCAGCTGTATTCCGGGAAGAAATACTTTCCTTAACTTTAAAAAAAAAAAGGCTTTTATTATCATTTTCAGCATATTGCAACTACATAGGTCTGATTAACAAGTACTGGAAGAGGTGTGGCGCAGCGGCAAGGGTGCCTGACTCCGGACCACGGGGTTTACTGTTCAATCCCCGGTGCCAGCGGCAGGTTAGCCCGGCACCATGTGACTCTGGGCAATAGCTCGCTTAATCTTCCCGAGGGCCCCCAGTGCCGGGACACCTCTCCGGAGGTAGCTGTGCGCTTTACAAATGCTGGTATATTACACATTACCATGACACTGAGTTTCCCTTCTCCCCTCTAATGTCGCTCAACATTTTCCACTGAGTCGTCTCCCCGAGCCCTTCATGGGGGCCTACCATCTGGGCTTCTGTTAATTTAGCTATCATTTCCCCCCAAGTCTTCCCCCACATTCTCATCCCGTCGTGTAAGCTTCATGGTTGCTCATCCGCAGTTGCACATTCCACTAGGTCCTTTTCCACTGATTAACCTCTGGAGCTTGAGGTGCTGCCCAGTGTATGGCTACCCGGCGTCTCGCCAGGACCATACCCAGCGTGACCAATCTAGCTTTTATCTTTAACCATGTCCATTGTGTGATAATAAATAGAAGGTACAATTTTATAGAACCCTCCAGCTCCAAGCCTGTTCCTTGAGACAGGACTTGTGTAATTTTCCCCTCAAAAACTCACTATCTGCCGGCACCCCCTTGTCATGTATAGGAATTCTGCTGCGGGTTGTCTACATCTTCTGCATGCCATAGGCGACGTGGGGTAAATCCTGGTGAGCTTCTACTGGGTCATATATGTTCTGTGTAGATCGTGAAACTGTAAAAGTTTAAAACGAGCATTAGGGGCCACTTGTTTCACTTGTTTACAAGCTTTCTTTCACTCTACTGTTAGGTCATCTGGGCAGTCCGCGTCTCATTGCTCTCTGGCTCGCTCAGTTGTGCTCCCTGCCAGTCACCAGGGCCACATACAGGTGGGTGATTAGTTGCCTACAACCTAGCAATGCCAGTAATTGTTGCACTGAGGCATGCTCCTGCGATTTATGGAGCAATGCGGGCCAGATCGTACGTGAGGTATGCAATAAGCTAACGTAGTGCAAAAATTGGCCCGGCCCCACCCCAAACAGTTCTAGTGCTTGGACAAATGATATGAATCGGTTAGTTAAGTATGAATCGTCAACGGTTTCACAACCTCCCTCATGCCATGCTGCACAGGAGATGTCTCTATAAAGGTTGTGGAATGGCCTCACACCCATAGGAGCAAACCCTCCACAAAGGGAGATTTGGGTATCACCTTACAGTTCACTCTGTGCCACAATATCGCCAACAGTCGAAGCAAATGAGGAAGGTCCCGTTAGGCTCCAGCTCCCATCAGAAGTACATCAGGGAGTGAATAGGGGCCATATGAGGGAGCCAATAATGATTTTTGCCCAGTTGGGGCCCTCATCAAACCAACTCCCTGCATGTTGCAGTTGTGCTGCAGCATAATAAAGAACCCCAACCTGCCTGACACCCATGGGAGCTTCAAAATGACCAGCCCTACGTAACTTCTCTTCCTCATCCTCCCCAATTAGTCCAACATCCTGTCTAATTGGGCAAGCGTCACAATCGGCATCAGGCGCATCACATTCTCAAAACGTACAAGCATCGCTGCAAGAATATCTTTTAGTTAGGGACACTCTTCCCATCATGGACAGCCGGAGTGTTTTCCAGAATGTGACTGATCACTGCAGACTGCCCATCACCCTCCCCAAATCGAGGTCATATTGAGTCGCCTGCTCTCTAGTTACCCGTATTCCTAAATATCAGATCTTCTCTTTCTCCCTGCGGAGACCCAGGGCCTCTGGTACGGTGACACACTCCCAGACTAATCTGCCCAGAGGGAATAACCGAGATTTCTCTCTGTTAGTGCCTAATTCCGAAACCTCTGCAAATTCCTGCATCGCCTCCAGCAAAAGAGGCATTGATTGCATTGGGTCCCTCAAATCCACCAGAGTGCCACACGCATACATCAACACTACATGGGATGTGTCTGCAGTTCTTACACCCCATAGACCCAGTGTCTTGTGAGGTTGAGAGGCCAGTGGCTCGACTGCGAGCTCAAACAGCACCGGGTGTAAGGGCACCCCCTTCTTGTCCCCCAACTGCAGAAGGTTTGAGACCACCCTCCCCATTTCTGCCCTTGCTGTCATTTCAGTGTACAACAGCTTGACCCATCCAATAAACCCAGGGCCAAAGCCCATCCATTGCAGGGTCACCCACATATAGCGCCATTGCACCGTATCGAAGGTGCGCTCCAGATCTAAGGTTGCTAGTGGCAGATCATCAGCTGACTCCAAAACTTCATGCATAACGTGAGTTAAATACCTAATCTTATACATCATGATCCTCCCCGGAATGAAACCCATTTGAGCCGGGTGAACCAACGCATGGACAACCCGCAGCAATCTATTGGCTAATACCTTACACAGCAGTTTGATATCCGTATTGAGCATTGACAAGGGTCTGTTGGAGGAGAGATGCGTTGGGTCCCTGCCCTCTTGAGGTATCAAAACCACTGCAGCCTCTCTCATGGTTGGGGGAGAACACCTTTATCCCCTGCTTCCATAAAAAGAAATATACAATCGGGTATCCATCCGTGTGGCAGTGAGGGCCAGATCTAGTACAGCCTGGAGACCATCAATCCCCGGAGTCCTATTGCGCTTCATCTCGAACAGTGTGTCCTTAAAGTCCTCAATTGCCAGTGGGCTATCCAGGGTACAGCGCCAGGCAGCCATGAGTTGTGGTAGCTCTGTCTCATCAAAAACCCGTTGCATGACAGTTTCTGTCACTTCACAAGTTTAAGCAAACTCCTCCTGTAGATAGATAAAGCCCCCATGAGCAGTCCCCGCCACTGGCTCCCCGGAGCCAATGCCCCGTAGGCCAGAGAGGCACCTTAAGGTGCGCTGTCCATATCTGTGCGGTTGGTTCCGTGCTTCTTCACTGACTCACGACTATCTCCAGTGCCTCCAGGGTCCTGCGAAGCGGATTCTCTCTCCCCGGTCTTCGTTCTGTCATAAAGAATCCTGATCCTCATTGTGGACCAGGAACCTGAAGCTTGGGCACTCGGCCGCCGTCTGCCTTTGCGTCTCTTCTCCCTCCACTGCAGTGCTGGTAGTTGGTCCTGCTTTGTCTCTGTTGGTCGGATCTCCACCTTATCCCACACCTCAAACCAGGCCCACTTTTCCTCAGGTTTGTCGAAAAAGTGACTCTTGCCCTAAACCAGCACCTTTAAGCGTGCCGGAAAAAGCGGCATGTACTGAAGGCCCTTTGCTCTGAGTCTTTGTTTAACCTCCACATATGTGTTCCGTTGTGCCTGGGCTCACATATTGTAGTCAGGTCAAATGGTAATGGGGTGATTCTCGAAGGTGCACTGCTCCACCAACCTCGAAGCTCTCAGGATGCAGTTGACGTCTTTGTAGTTCAGGATTTACACAATCAGGGCCCTAGGAGCTGCCCCTGGTGGAGGATGCGCCGTCAGGGCCCCATGAGCCCTCTCCATCTCAAACATGCATGACAGGCCCTCCAGGTGAAGCTCCTGTTGAATCCAGTCCTCCAGAAAGGACTCTGCATCATTCCTCTCTGCTCAGTTCAGAAACCCCAGGAAGGGAGATTGTTGTAGTGAGGGTGATTTTATGAGTCTTCTGTCTTGTCCTCCAAGGTCCTCATTGTTGTAGTTAGCTTAGCCACCTGATATTTCAGTACCTTAACCTCTTGTTGGAATTCGGTGACTGTACCATCTACTGTATGGACCCTCTCTACCACTTTGCAAAGGCCCCCTCGCAAAAGATTGGCATCAATCGAAATTGTTTCGATTTCCCCCTCCAGGGCCATTATAGAACCATGGATTGCTGTCAGCAGTTTAGCCCTGGAGAGCTCCCCCTCAGTGGCCCACTGTTCTTCCACCCTGTGGGACTCCACCTGGCGCATTGTCCTCTGCGAGGGAGTCTGCTGCGTTGTGTAGTGCATCATGGTGTTCCCCTGCTGCGTTTTGCTCACTTTCTCCTTGCCGATGATTGCACCAAGGGGGAATTGTGAGGATTGTGGTGTATTATATCGTGTGGTTGTGTGACTTCACTGCTTGATACACTCATGAAACCATCTTGTGTCTAATTAGGTTCATTTGTAAAACCTATAGCTCAACCCTGGGTTTTCGGCAGTCAGTGGCAAGTTGATGAGATTGGCTACTGGCTGGCCTGAACAGGCTACTCCAGCTTTAATGGCCCTGGTGGTGAAACAGGGAGTCAGCTGGCTGACTCTCGAAGTTCATCTTTTCCGCTGGCGCTCTGGAGTGTCTTTTCCATAAACTAGACACCACAGTCAGTCTTCTCTTCACTATCCCAAGGAGTAGCAGGTGCAGTACAGCGGTTTGTGCAGCCTCTCTTGCCAGGTCCAGCGGTCAGCAGGGCAGTCCTTTGGTCCTCTTTCCAGTACAGATGTGATCTGAGGTTCTGGGTGCCGTATTTATGCCCAGAAAGTGCCCTCTGGGGGATGAAGCTGTCACTAGCCAATGGGCTACCAGGTTCCCTCCCGCCTGATGACGACGTCAAGCTATGTGTGCCATCTGAGCTATCACAGAGTGCACTATTCTGCCCACTTCCCACATGTCTGAACCCTTCTCTTGGTATGGGGGGCTTGGTAGTCCACCTAGAGGTGTGGCTGCTTGTGGGCTACATGCCCACGGAAAAACTGGTTTGGCAACTGATTTCCCCCTTCTCTGTTCCCACAGCCAGCCCATCTACTTGAACAAAGGAGCAGCACCTCTCGAGTGTGGTCGCTATTTGCCCATTTTAGATGGCTTCTCCTTTGAAGCTCACCTTTTGGGCCAAAACCCTGTTTGACTTTCTGCGAAGGGTGGTAACACCTCCATCTGTGGCAGGCCTCTATATTTCCTTTGACTGGGAGTCGCTCACAATACTCCACGGAATGGCAGAAGGATGTCTGATGGCCAGCATCTGTGAATGGCTATTGGATTAACTGGGCAACAGAGTGGCAACTTTCTAAAAGTTGCTTTTCCTTAGAAGGGGCATTATATTTGACTTGGGCATTAAGATGAGTTTAATGTCATGATAAGTTCGACAATTTTAGCAGTCCCGTTCAGAAATTAGCAGGGCTGATTTGTCAGCCTTTAACTCTGTACTTGCCAATGGAGGTACTAGCCTTTCTACAGTAAAAACCTGCAATTTGGGAGTTTTACTGTTTGGACATATTAAAGTACATGTCCTACTTGAAAATGTACAGCACCCTGCCGTAGGGCTTGATAGGCCTTCATTAGGGGGTGATATATGTATATGTATGTTTGTTTGGGCTTTGCCATAAGTTTAAATGGCAAAGTCGAACTACCAGTTTAAAAATTGCTCTTCCAGTCTGCAGTGGCAGGCTGGAGCCATGTTGTGCTTTGTCACACTCAGAGTGGCACAATCAGTGTCGCAGCCCTGGGTGGACACTTTAACTTACATGCCCTGGGTATCCCTGGTACTGTATACTAGGGACTTATTAGTAAGTTGACTTATGCAAATTAGGGGTAGCCAATTCAACATACATTTTGTAAAGGGTTAGAGCATGGGTCGAAAAAACAGTAGCATCAGTTCAAACTGTAGGGTTATCATGCACAAAGAGGCACTTCCTTACAGGAGCAACCCCCTAAGCTGTGACATGCCCCTCTAAGGTCATCCCCCCCCCCTCCCCAACCCCGCGCCACAGTGGCGGTGGCAGTGGAGGAAAAACAGAAGTAAACTGTTTGGGCCACACAGCCCCATACAGGCTGCTGGGCCTGCAGCCCAGACCACTCCCCAAAGCTTGTTAAGTCTGCCCTCCGGGTGCGCTTGCAGACAAAGCGCCCTCCCAAACACCTCGGTCTCATCAGACCCTGTGGTGATTGTAGTGGAGGAAAAAAACTGAGAGAAACTGTTCAAGGCACTGCAGCACTGTACAGGCTGCAGGGCCCAAAGCCCAGCCTACTCCACAAGGCTCGCTGAGGCTTCTCCCCAGTCCTGTAGCAGAGATAGGGGTGCGTTTGCAGGCAAAGTGTCCTTCCAAACCCGTCTTGTGCTTACCAGGCGCTGCTCTTGACCGGGGCCGTCCCGTAAGGAGTCAGGCTGGGGAGAGACTGGAGTTGCATCTCAACCTTCCCCGTTCCAGCACACGGGAGCCCAATATGAAGCCAGGTCAGGGCTCGAGGCAAACATAGGCCTTACTTGGCCAGCTCAGGAGCACAACCGGCCCAGCCAAGGCTCCAGGGCTAGTCCCCCTCTGAGTGTCTCTCCGTGGGATTTCCTGAATAAATTTGGGAGGATATCAGGTCTTTGCATGAACTGGGGTAAGTTGTGCTTGTTCCCTTTAATTATGCTCTTGGATGTCCAAACCCGACTGCTGCCTGATGTGGGGATGCAGTGGTGTCTTGATACCTTCAATTATTTGGGAGTAAATCTTTACCATGATGAAGGGAATATAGTTGAGGACAATTTGATTGACCAACACCACCAGCAGGATCGGCGTGGCCCTGCACTCAGGCCACGTAGGTGCAGAGCTCGCACAAGAAAGACGGCCACCGAGCCCCTCACGACGACTGCACGTCTGTATCTCGGTTGAGGCTCTAGGCCTGGCCCAATTTGCTGTGGAGGGTACCACAAGATTCTGGACGTCCTGCACAACAGCCCAGGATGGTCTTGGCCCAGCGTTTACTCAGGATTCAGACAGGATTCAGCATCGGGTGGCTGGAGCGATCGTTGTTCATGTCTGATCCACCATCTTGCTCGGCCACACCCCTAGTTTAACTTGAGAAGACTCTTCATGATTATGGACAGTGCCAGGAGGGGAGGGTTGCTCACTGGGTGGCCTCCCTGGATATTGAGCAGGCCTTTCATATCCTTGACTGGCCAGAGGTGTTGTGCAAGATGGGTATGGGCCTGGAGGGTCTGCATGCACAAGGTGATCTCAGAGAGCTTCCTGATTGAAAGGGGAACCAGACAAACCTGCTCTTGCCCCTTTTATTTGAGTTAGCCATGGAGGCATTGGCATGTTTGGTACATGCTAAGGCCCCTGAGTAAGGGTTGAGAGTGGCGGATAGATAGCATATTGTGTCTCTATGCGAATGATGCGCTGGCGTACCTTCCTAGTGACCCCAATAACCTGCCACTAGTAATGGATTGCCTGAATAAATTTGGGAGGATATCAGGTCTTCGCATGAACTGGGGTAAGTCGTGCTTGCTCCCTTTAATGAAGCTCTTGGATGTCCAATCCCGACTGCTGCCTGATGTGTGGGAGTAAATCTTTACCATGATGAACGGAATATAGTTGAGGACAATTTGGGCTCCGCAATTTGGGGCGAGCAATTATGGCGATGCGGGGCTCGCTCCCCTTCTGGTGCTCTTTACCTCTGTCTCCCATGGGCCGGGTGGCTATTTCTAAGATGTTGGTCCTCCCCAGATTGCTGTAGTTTTTTGCTGCACTTCCAGTGGTGCTCAAGCTTTTCTTTTTTAGGGAATTGAGATCACTGTTGATTGCACTGGTATGGGTATTAGGGCATTGCAGATTGGCTATCTCACAATTGTATGCCTACTAGCCAAAGGAGGGTTGGGAGCCCCGAATTATGAGCTATTTTTTGCTGTGGCTCAGCTCCAGTAGCTGATGCACTGGCTTATAGAGGGTGATTTTATTGTAGGATTGGGGGATACTGATATCCTACGTTGGCTCAGGAACTGAGGCAGGACAACTACTCCCAGCAATATGCTCATGATGGTGACAGAGTCGTTTTCCAACTCATATATACAGCTGAGGGTTAGGCAGACCCCTTACGCACCAGAGCTACCTCTGTGGTCATTGGATGAAGCCGGGGATCCACAAGTAGAGGATGTTCTTCAATAACAGAATTCTGATTTCTTTTGAGGAACTGAGAGGAAAGTATTACCTGGTTCCTGGCAATTTTTTATCGCATCAAGTAGTCAAAGGTCAGTTTTCTCGAATATAGGACACCCCTGTCAAAGAAACCAGTATCTCTCCAGGGTTGCTGGTGGCGTTAACACATGGGTATGAGAGAAGGGCGATTGCAGCACTTTATAGGACACTCCTGAGGGGTTCAGATGTTTCCATGCCCCTCCTCAAAGGTTGTTGGAAGCCCAATTGCGCTTGGAATTGATCAACAATAAATGGTTGAGATCTTTGTTAAGACGTGGTGAAAAATGTGAGATTGGAACACACCCAATTCAATTACCTTCACCACACCTGCTTTACACCAAAACGCATAGGTCGCATGCATTAAGGGATGCCGAATGTGTGCCTGAGGTGCGCTGAGGAGGATGCCGATTTTTGCCACATGGTCTGGTATTGTTTGGTGATATCCAAATGTTGGGATGGGGTGGTACAGTATCTGACAGAAGTGACAGGCAGACTGATACCTAAGGAGGCAGCGCTTTGTGTGTTGGGTCTCTCGGCTCCCACGAAGAAAACTAAACATATGTGGAGGTTTGTGGACTTTGCCCTGGTTTTGGCGAAGCACTGGATAGCTATGGCCTGGAAGGCCCCTGGGGCGACACAATTTGGGAATTGGGTTTGGGCTCTCAAGAAATTGGATGTACGCTGAAGTTGATGCGCTTTCTAGAAGGACTGTGATGGTGGGCAGGGATGGATATGATGCATGAAACAGGTACCTGGAAGAAGTAGAGGCCTGATGGGATACAAGGCTTTCCTGAGTACACTGCCACATGACAGTAAAATGGACAGAGTATTGATAATATTGAATGTCTGGTTGCTGAGGTGGCGGGATGGAAGTGGTAATAGCTGGGCTTGATTACAGACGGAAGGAGCAGTAGATTGGACGGGGTGGCGTGCTGTCTCTGAATTCAGGTGGTTCCTTTTTTCTGTTTGATGTTTATATGATTGATTGCTGGGTATCATGCATGGAATTATTATACTCTACGAGCTCTGTATTTCAGGGGAGGCATTCCCTCTCATTTCTGTACTCCTGTGTTTATTAGACTGGATAGGTTCAGGGGGAGCTGCTGATTGATGCTGTATAACTTTAATTTTTGTATTCAGCTGAAAACCCTAACAAAAATGTAATAAGAAAATACTGCCAACAAAGTTTGGTCACAAAATCTTCGTTGAGCCCCATTCTCTGGAGAGCGTTGAACATGTAGCCCATTCAATGATGTGTGCCTTTTCGGCGTTGAGGGACAGATGGATCCAGGGTATCGACCGGGTATCCTTTGAGAGCCAGAGAAGGTGGGTCAGGGGCATCAAGTGGCTGCAGGACTTTCTGCCTGGTACAAAGCCCACTTGTGCGGAGTGTATGACTGTTGGTATGACTTTTTTAAGACGCAAGGTTAATATACTAGCTAAGATTTTAATGTCCAGATTGAGGTGAGAGATTATATGGTAACTGCCACACTGCAAGGTGTCTTTTTCTGGCTTCCCTCAAGGCTGCAATTGAGGTCTTGTTAGAGAGCGCTGACATGGGCTGTTCTCCTCCCATATAAGCCTGTGGAGGCCATACCGAGTTCTGCTATAATACTAATGAAAAGGAGGGGAAATTGCATCTTGGGACCGTTTGGGGCATGTATCTATCTTGCATAAATTATTTTGCGGCCTACACTCGTTTTGCCAGTACATACCTCCCCTTACCATGCCTGTATCAAAGTGCAAGGGAGGGACTTCTGGATTAGGATTGCCACTGCACATTTCTTCAGGATTCTTTGGGACGGTGGGGTGGCAGGGTCTACGTGGGAAGCCCTATAACTAAAAATAAGTCTCGCTAACCAGACTCTCTTGAGCTTCTCCCTTTTGGCTCTAGAGTGGTGTGCCTCTTATAAAAAGATGAGGCTGACTCGTTTGGAGGCCAGATCTGTAAATACTTTCTTTCTCTTGATATAGTTCAGGAGGTCATTCATGTTTAAGGAGATGATGTCCACTTTGGCTGCTGCATTTTTTTTTTTTTTTGATATATTTCTTTATTAGGCTTTTGTTCTCCAAATCATTAGTTCACTTGTCAAAAACAGCAATGACACAATTGGTCCACCTCAGCCGAGGTGGCCGACTTTACAGTAATAATACGTAATGGAAATGAGAACTGCGATCGTAACCTTGGTGAGTCCTTGTTTTCTTGGCAGCAAATTCTTTTATGTGCTGAAACATAACGTCAACTGTAGAACTCCCCTCCCTCCCCGCCACCCCCTCCCTGGTGCCCTCCCCTGCTGTCGGGTCTAAGGAACCAGTATTCTGTACATTCTAGTGGTTATGCGGGGTGTCCCTGTGTGTCCCCCGTCGTCCCGGGGTCACCTCCTCTGTGGAAGGCTCCTCGCCTGAACCCTCTGGTGTAGGTAGGGGGTCTTGCCCTGTTATGTCGTTCATCATCGCCCCCCATGCCATCAACACCTCGGGCAGTTTGGCATCTCTCCTGGTATTCCTAATGTGTCCTTCCTCTGCTAGTGCCCACTCTCTTAAATCCGTCCTCCACTTTTCCAGAGTCGGGCCCTGTTGCGTGAGCCAATGAATTGCTATCCGCCGTTTGGCTATAACCAGGCCTAAAACCAGGAACCGCCTGCTTATCTTTCGCTTGGGATCTCTAGGGATCAAACCCAGGAGGCAGGCACTCGGGCCTAAGGCTAGTGTCCACCCTGTGATCTTAGTCAGGTCGTCGCGAATCGCCACCCAATATGTCTGGATCATGGGGCATCCCCATGCCATATGTAAGAAGTCTGCCGGCTCATAGTGACACCGAGGGCAACGTGAGTCCCTGGTACCATCCATGGCCTGAAGTCTCCGGGGTGAGAGGTAAGTCATATGTATTATGTTGTACTGAATTTGCTTGAAGCGGTTGCTCACCGACACCTTCCGTACACTCTCGTGTATTTTTCCCCAGTCCCGGGCCGTGATCTCTTGCGGACACACCTGCTGCCATTTGTCTTCTATCTTGAGGGGGGCAGTCTGTTTATCGTCCCGTAACGCCCGATAGAGGTGCGTGACGAGCTTCCGCCCACCAGCCATGGCGATCATGGTCCCCAGGGTTCCACGGTGCCCCGGAGCCTCCGGGAATGTGGGCCATAACTGTCGTGCCGTTGCTGCTATTTTTGCATATTGTAGAAATTGCCCCACACCTAATTCGAAGGCCGTCACCGCCACCTAGTAGGTAATAAATTGGTCATCTGGGTAAAGGTCAGATAGCATAAGGCAGCCCCCGGCCTTCCAAATCTCCGTGGACATCACCTGGTCTATGTGCGCAAAGGACGGCATCTGCCAGAAGTCTGCCTCTGGGGCACACAGCCGTCCCCGAATTATTCTGCGGGACACCCGATTCCAGATTGATGCCCCAAGCCGCACCAATGGTGGACCACACTCACCGCGCCCCCCGGTTCGCCACAGGAGCGCCCCCAGCTGTCGGCCCCCGTAGGTGCCTTCCAGCAGGGACCTCTCCCAGGAAGGATCCGTGTCCAGCCAGGCTATAGTGTGTTGCAATTGAGATGCGAAATAATACAATTCGAGGTCAGGGACCTCCAGACCTCCCTTGCCCCAGCTACGTTTCAGAACCGCTAGGCTCACCCTACAGCGCTTTCCATTACACAGCAATAGGACCATCAAGGCATCCAGTTCCCGGAATACCCGATGCGAAAGTTCGAAGAAGGAGCCTTGCATGGTATAAAGGCAGCGGGGCAAGACCACCATCTTGATCAAGGCGATCTTTCCCATCAGGGAGAGCGGGAGCGTATTCCAGAAGGCAATACTACCCTGTAACCCCCTGATTATCCTCCCCATGTTGTGCTGATAAGAAACTGCCTCATTTCTGCTAATCCACATCCCCAAATAACGGATAGTGTCATCTGCCCAAGGAAACTCCATGACTGGACGCTGGGACCTCTCCCAGTCACACTCCGGGCTAATCGCGTGCAGTTGCGATTTCGTCTTGTTGACGGAAAGTCCGGAGGCAGCGGCAAACCGCGTCAGCGCCACCAGCAGCGTCGGCAATGACCGGATCGGCTGACTAAGGTATACCAACGCGTCATCCGCGTATAGCGATACGATGTGTTCCGTGGCCCCCACCCGTATGCCATATCCTTCGAGCACCCCTCGTAGATGGCCTGCCAGCGGCTCTATTGCCAGGGCAAAGAGCATGGGGGAGAGCAGACACCCCTGCCGCGTCCCTCTTTCTATGGGTATCGCGACGACACGTAGCGTCCCGTGCGAACTCTCGCCATTGGATGGGTATAGAGTAATTTAATCCAGTTTACAAACCCTTCTCCGAGACCCATTTTTTGGAGAACCAGCCATAGGTAGGCCCAGCTGATGGAGTCGAACGCTTGTTCGATATCCAGGAACACCAATGTGCTCTGTTCGGCCCGGCCCTCGAGATGATACATTACATGTGCCAGGCGGCAGATGTTTCGCAACGTGTTCCTACCCGAGATGAACCCGGATTGGTCCTCATGGACCAGCCGCCGAAGATAAGGGAGGAGACGACCTGCCAGCACGTGACTGATAATTTTAAGATCGACATTCAACATTGAGATCGGTCTATATGAGCCGGGAGGAGGGGATCTTTCCCTGGTTTGGGGATCATCACAATCAGCGCTTCCCGCATAGAGTCTGGGAGCACGCCCCGTTCCTCGGCTTCACCCACGATGTCCAGTAACCTGGGGATTAAGACTCCGCCGTTCTCTTTATAGAGTTCGGCGGTTATGCCATCCATCCCCGGGGATTTCGCCGTCTTCAAATGGGCGATCGCTGCCCGGAGTTCGTCCACTGTAAAGGGACCCCCCAAGGCCTCCTGACTGTCTTTGTCCAGGCAAGGTAATTCCACTTCCGCCAGATAAGCCTCCATGCCCTCGAGGGCCTCCGGAGGCTGGGGCGCCGAGTAGGTTTTCTGTAAATGGGTCAGGAATACGCCGTTGATCTCCTGCTGGGTGTATACCAGCTGTCCTGAGGCAGCCTTGAGCGCCAGAATCGGGTGAGGCGGTGTCTCTGTCCGAATCAGGCGTGCCAATAATCGCCCTGCCTTATCCCTGTCCGTATACCAACGACTCCTACTTGCGGTTCTATTAAATCTGCCTAATGAATCCCACAGGTCCCCTATCTGCCGTTGCACGTCGACCCATTCAGTTGACCTTTCGCCATTCATGGGCAAGTCTTTCTCCAGGGACGCCAGGCGCTCTTCCTGTCGACCCAGATCGCGCTCCAATACTCTCCTCACCCCCACCTCAGTGGACATACAAATTCCCCTTATCACCACTTTCATCGCGTCCCATTCAGTCGCCCGGGTGCCGGCTGAGCCCCAGTTGACTTCCAAGTAGTCCTCCAGTCCCTTCGCTATGGCTTCTTTATAGATCAAGTCACCAAAAGCTTCAGTGTTAAGCCGCCATAGCAGTACCTTAGATCTCAGTCGGTCCAGCGAGTAGGTAATTAATAACGGAGAATGGTCGGACAGATAACGGCCCAGATATTGTGGCGCTGCCATCCGATGGACCGCCCCCCATTGGATGAAAAAGTAATCCAGTCGACTGTGGGTATTGGCAGCAGGTGTGTGGCATGAGTACTCTCGCCGACCAGGATTACGGTGGCGCCATATATCCAATAGCCCGTGATTATATAGCATCTGGCCCATCGCCTCCCTAACCCTAGGTTTGGCATCCAGCTTTGGGGGATGTCTGTCCAGTTCCCCATCCAGGGCACAATTAAAGTCTCCCGCCACAATCAGTTCCGTATCCGGACCCAGATCCAGCCGTCCCATCACTCGACCCAGAAACCCCCCGTCGTCAGTATTCGGGGCGTAGATATTTACCAGGCATACGCTACGTCCATCTAGCGTCCCCTCCACTATCACATATCTCCCGTCAGGATACTGTTCCGCATTCAAGGCCTTAAAAGGGACCCCCGGTGCCACCCAGATCAGTGCTCCCCTAGCAAGCCCCGAGTATGAGGTAGCGAAAAACTGGCCCCTCCATCTACGTTGGACATATTTGAGGCAGTCTCCCCACAGGTGCGTCTCCTGGAGCAGGGCTATGCTTACCCTATAACGCCGAAGGTAGGATGCTATCCGTATTCGCTTGACCCTATTATTGAGCCCACGGACATTCCATGTAATCAATTTGTATTCCTGTGTGTCACCTGGCATAAGTAAACAGTTGTTGGCAACGCCGCCCCCGGCTATCACTGTAGACTCTCTAGGGAGCCTGTAGCATGCCCCCCTAGCAGTAGACTTCTGCGAGCTCGTGTGGTGGACCCTTGACTAGACCCGACAGCCCCCCAAGCAAACCCTAAACGTAAAACCCCAACTCCCCCCACCCACAGGCGGTAGCACATCATTCCCAGAACCCGGTCTGGGCCCGAGGACTCCGAACCCCGCCCCAAAGCTCCCCCCACCCACTTAGCTCACCCCCCGCAACTCAAGGTAACAATGAGAAATAAACGTACTCTCCCTGGTTTACAAACCTCCCTCCCCCCCTTCTGAACTTCGTGAATCAGCCGACTGCCTGGCACCGCGCGGCCCCGCCCGACCGAAGGTCTAGCCAGGCCGTCACAGCACTCTACAACCGGCGAGTCTAAACAGCATGTAGGCGAAACGTTGTCCCCTCCGTTCACTGGTATCGTATCCTCCCCCCCTTGAATGCCACTGGGCGCCATGTCTTTGCCCATGTGTCTTTCACAGAAGTCCGGCACCCCTCTGTTTAAAGCAATTACTCACAGTGTCCATGCCCCAGATCCTCCCGGTTCTCAGCGCCAGCTCCATTACTCACGCCTCTCCGGAGCCCCCTGCAATCGGGCCAGTGACGCTGTCCGTCTCCGATGGCGTGTCTTGCACCAAGCAGAGTGGGGAAAACTGGTTCTGCGTTGGGATCGCCTCCCGCTCCGTCAGGAGGGTGCCATCTGGTCCCACCATGATGCGTCCTTCATCTGTCCGTTCTGGGCCACGGTGGTGGAGCCCGTTGTCCCTGCGTTGCCGGGGCCGCTGTCGGTTACTCCGGCGCCTCTGCTCTTGCCAGCCCTGAGTCTGGTCGGGGCCCGCCAGACCCAACGAGTCCATCCAGTCCGTTGCCTCCGATGAGTTCCCAAAGAAGCGCACCTTGTCGGCACATTGTACTCGGAGCCTGGCCGGGAACAGTAAGCTGTATTTGATATTGTGGCTGCGCAACCGGCGTTTGACACCCAGGAAATCATTACGTAAGTCCTGCACTTTTTTAGTGTAGTCTGGGTATATGTGGATGTCATGGTTCTCGAATCTTGGTGGGCCATTGGTGCGAATGTGGTGGAGAATCATGTCCCGGTCCCTAAAGTTGAACAAACGGGCAATCAGGGCTCTGGGTGGGGCACCCGGTTTCGGCAGCGGCCCAAGAGATCTATGCGCCCTTTCCACTGCAAACAAGTTGGAGAGCTTGAGGGTCGGGAGCGCCGTGCCAATACAATCCTCCAAAAATAGGTCTGCCGCCGGTCCCTCCGCCTTTTCCGGAAATCCTAAAAAGCGGAGATTATTCCGTCTGGACCGCCCTTTGGCATCCTCCGCCCTATCTTCTAGGTGGGCCGCGTGGCCCTGGAGCGCCGCCACCGTCTCCTGTAGTTGCCGGACCTCCGTCTGCAAAGTAGTCATGTCCCCTTCCGTGGTGGTTACCCTGTCGGCCACCTTCCGTAGGTCCAGGCGCAAATGGTTAATGTCCATGGCCATGCCATCCATTTTGGCTTCGAGCGCCACCCTGGAGTCTCGAATCGCCGCCAGAATGTCCGCCGTGTCCTGGTGGGCCCCCTGGTCTGCCCCGGGACCATGTATTGCATAATTTTGTTTGTTTGGGCCCCCCTCAGGGGTCTGTCCTTTCCCATAGTCCGCTTGGCTGGCTTAGGCGGCGCCTCGGCGGTCTCTCCGGCCGGAGAAGGTAGCGTTGTAAAAACAGTTCAATGGGGAGCCCCCAGGGTCCGCCGCCGCTCTCCGCGGCCTGCACGCCGTCTGTATCAGGTAGGCCTCCCAACTATATCCGGCCACCGACTGTCCCCAATGCGTCTCGCCGCACCGTTGCACTCCTCACCGTATCTCTGGGTTTCCAGCCCCAGGCGCTGCTCACCGGCTGCAAGCCCCTACGCAGTCTCTCACCAAGGTGCAGCGCAGTCCGCCGGTGTATTGGTGGGCCGCTGCACACCGTGCAAGTCCCACTGTGGGCTTCGTCCTCCACTTCTGGACTCCGGTCTCTCTGGCGTGACGGGGGGTCCCCCACCACCGGGCAATAGTCGCTGGACTCCGCGCCGGCGACCGCCGCTCGAGCTAGCCGCCAGCCACCGCGCGCGGGTCCAAAGCCATCAGGGCCCGACCTCGCCCCAGGCCCGCCTCTACTCCGGTATGCGTTGTGGGATACTGGGGCTGCGGCACACCTCGCTCCGGCTCAGATTTAGGTTGTCGGCAATTAGGCTAGTCCTGCCAGACCTTTGAGTCCTCCGGCGACTCTTACGCCACGCCCAGGCCATCCCGGTCGGTGCACCGGTAGCCCGTGCCTCCGCGGGCTCTCGTAGGTCCCGTCCCCGGCCATCAGTGCCCGGCCCGCCTGCCGCAGATTACTGGCGTCCGCCAATTACCCCCACCTGGGGCCGTATTGTGGGTCCGCATTGGCGGCCGGGCTCACGGCGGTCCAGGGTCTCGCCTGTGCCCCGTCTCGCCCGCCTCCGAGTATAGCCAGGAGGCCGTTGGAATCAAGGCCGGGGCGTCTCCCAATCCGCCGCCTCCCGCATCAGCGCTCCGCCGCCGTGGGTCAGTCCGTCCGCTCTACGCCGGGGTCCCTGGGTTCAGGGGAGGATTCCGCTGGTAAACTGCACAAGATGGGTCAGTATAACGCCAGGATTAGTAAGGATTTGCGGGTTTGGGGCAGGAGCAACGCGAAAACACGTCTAGCCCCTTTGGCTGCTGCATATGTCGTGGGTGGCCAGTGGCGGCAAGCATTTGACGAACAACTTCAATCGAATATATGAGCAGTCAAAAGAGGTGGTGGCTAAGAGGAGAGGACAAGGAGGGAGGGAATGCAGATAAAGGGGGAAATTAAGGAGGATACCAAAAGAATATCATGGTTGAGTTCTAGTGCTGCCTTGTTCTAAGTCTATTGTCCGTCAAACTGGACTATGGAGGACATGTGAGTGGATCTTCTTTCATGAGCAATACGGGTTTTAGTGGGGAGCTGGATTAGTCACGGTGGTCATCTTGTGTGAGTTCTTTTGTGGTTCTAGGCACCTTATCTCTCTTTAGTTGTTTTCAAAATGGTTAGTTTTGTAGTTTGCTGGTCCGATGAGAAGCTCCGTTGTTGCCAGATAGGAGGCTCCTGAATTTTGGGGAAGGTGGTGCGGTGTCCATATTCAGGTCTCCCAAGGTGTCAAGGAATTCATTGGAGTCCTAGAAAGCTTTGATTTACAATCAAGAGTGATCCACATTGTGGTAGGTTTGAGGAGGCCAAATTTTACATCCCACTGTCTGAGCCATGGCTTTAGTGCTAGAACAGTTTTCCTTTTAGCATTAGTTTCTGCTGAAAAGTCTTCAGATATCTGGATTTTACAGCCCTCCACAATGTATGTGCCATGTTTGCAGGCCACTATCAGGACTTAGCATGTCTGTTTATATTGTTGGAAACAGGCAATTACTGGTCTTGGCTGCTCCATTGCGCCAGTGGGAGGATGTTGAGATCATATTCTGTGAATTCTCTGGCACTCTAATGGCGGTGAAAAAGAGGCAGGGGATGATTTCAGCCAGGAAGCCCTGCACGTCACCTTGGTCCAGTTTTTCAGGAATTTTGTAGAAGCGAACAATGTTCTGCCGTGTACGATCTTCCAAGTCGATCACCTTTATTCCAAGATGTCACAAGTCCGAGCTCCAGGAATCCATTTGGTCATGGTAGCTTTCCAGTGTATTTACTCTGTGTTCCAGCCCTTCTGTACTTTAATGCAAGCATTCCATTTCCATCCTCATTGTCGTGATCTCGGATGCCAGGTCAATGATGGTATTATCCATGGACCCCTAGATGAGTCCCTATTGCAGTGATTTCCTTTAGTATGGACTCCAAGAAGGCCTCTGGTGTCGCTGTGATCGAAGTGATTGACTTGGAGTCCCCCTCAACCTCCGTGAATAGTAGTTATCTGGATGTCTTACTGGTGGCCATGTTTAAAAGTGGGTATGTTGCTTTCACCGCACAGCAGAGCTGGTTTGGAAGAGCAGGTAATGGGCCCCTACCAGCCAGAGCATGAATCCCTAGATGTAGTTTTGTGTCTGTATCAGATAATGGATACAGCCATTTAGTGGGGGTCTTGCATAGGTAAATTCAGTTGACTGATGGGCCAGCATTACCTGGAGTCCAAGCTATGCCTTATTCCCTATGGCTCAGGAAAGAAAAGGAATGGATCATAGACATTATTATTACTATTATTTCCATGGGCTGTCATTCCATGCCAAGGTATTGTAGAGAAGAGGGGGGAAAGTGGTTGCCCTTTGTGACCCACCACCTTTGGCCAGAGGGTGTTGCTGCCTCCACAGATCCCCCAATGATCACCATATCCTTTCCTCCTTATTTATTTTTTATTTATTTGAAGAGTTTTATATAGCGCTGGCTAGACCCGGAGGTAACAGAGCGCTTTACATGAGGATCAGCGGGTTACAGGTTACGAAAATTACATCAGTTACAATTACAGTTACAGTTACAAATATAGGCTTAGGAGAAAAACATGAGTTTACACAATAATATGTTATTAGCGCATAGCATGGCCAAGACACGCATCTAATGGGGAATGGAAGGTAGGGGGGGGGAGGTAAACAGGGGAGAGGAATGTAGATAGAGTGAGGTAGACCGGAAGGGGGAAAGTACTTCAGGGGGAACAAAGCAGTCAAAGCAGTCAAAGAGAAAGACAGATAAAACCGTGTGAAGAACCGTGAGAAACAATGTCCGATGTCCGGCTGGGTAGGTGACGGCCGCGTGGGTGAACCAGAGCCAGACTCCTCTATAGCTGCATAGGACAGCTCCACCGGGCAGCGGCCAAGGGTACTCTGGCTCCGTGGTAAGTACAAACAGTTTTAGTTTCCGCCCATGGGGCATCGTCATAGTTCCATAGAAGGCAACGGTCCCGGTGTTACTGGGAAACGCCGTCCGCCTCATCCTCCAGCTCGCCCCATGAGAGGAGAGGTGGAAGAGACAGCTCCGAAGTCTGCAGATCTTCCCCATTCCCGAAGCAGTAGTGAGTGTTGTGCAATAGTCCAGGAAAACAGTGGTAGGGGGAGAACAACAGCCAATCTCCTCTATAGCTACCTAGGTAGCTCCACCAGGCGTCGGCCATGTTGCTAGGGCTCCGCTGTCGGATTCATAGTATAACATCAGTAAACATCGAATAACATCGCTTATGTAGGGAAGAGATAAAACAAAAACAAGTCCCAAGGAGCATAGAGGGAGGTGGGGGAGGGGAGTTGAGCTAGAAGCTGGCAAACAGTCAAAGACAGGCTTACCGGCAATGGGGAAGGTAAAAACATCAGGGGGACCTCCAAAGGTCAAAGGCAAAGCCCACAGACCAGTTAGGGTCACGGATTCCACAGCATCAGTAGCTGCTCCTGGTGGGAGTGCTGCCGGGCGGTGACGTGGGGCGGGGGAGGGGCAGGATGGGGGGTAGTAAACTCTGGAATACGGCCCAAAAGAGGTAAGTAAATAAATAAATAAATAAAACGAATTTCATTGCACGTGCTGCATTGCCAAATGTGATGCAGCGCGCGCAACGAATTTCGTTTTATTTATTTATTTGTTTACTTACCTCTTTTGGGCCGTATTCCAGAGTTTACTACCCCCCACCCTGCCCCTCCCCCGCCCCACGTCACCGCCCGGCAGCACTCCCGCCAGGAGCCACTACTGCACAGCATCCTTAGGCCCCCTCAGTCATGATGGGTCAAAGCTGTGGGTGGGACACTATGAGGGCTTTCCAGTGAATCCACACTTGATGTAGCGCTGTTGAGACTTACCTCAATCCGATCAGTGGCGGCCCAGTCTCAACAGTACTGTCGTAATACTCTGCAGCTTCTCAGATGATGTGGCCACAATCTGTGGCTGTCTCCCAGGGGCAGAGGAGTCCAGATAACGTCACAGGAGGAGTGCGCAATGGTGAGTTAATAAGAGGTGTTCTTCCGCCATCTCCGAGCCCAGGGCCTTCATTTGTTACTGCGTAATATGACCTGTGCGGCTAGTGGCTGCTGAGAGGTCATGGAGTGGAAGGGTGGTTCCTACAGCTTGCTGATGCTGTATGGGGCTCCTCCTGAGGAGTCGTCCCTCTAGCACATTAATGGGGTGGTGCCTGTAGTTGGTGCAGTGCGTTTGCCGATTGCTGCCTGACCCAGCCCTCAGTGTGACTGTAGGTGTGTTTTTGCCAGGAGGCAGTGGTGGGAGGGGTGGGTCTTATGATCAGACTTGCAGGCGCAGTGCAGAGGCCACCTCTGGGTTCTCAGGCCCCCCAGTTGTTAACAGGGGGATCGCCACCATGTCCACTGCTCGGGTGAGACGTTTTACGCCAGATAAAAGGTGGTTCTGCCGAGTGCTCCCTGTCGAGCTGTCGGAGTCATCTTGGTCTTGTACATTTGACTCAAAACCTTCATTTCCAGTCCCAAAGTGAGCAACTCATTCAACACAGTGTGAGGAGTCAACTGTCTGTCCATTTCCCCCAGATTCATTTGACTACTGCAATTACCTTTAACTTGTGTTTATATTATGTTTAAATGTTAAAGAATAAGTAAAGTAGTGTGCCATCTACCTCTTTCGTACAGTTGAAGTATCATCTAATTCTTGTAGTCATTCCATATATTCCTGTGTTAATACACACCTTTCCTGCGAGGCCTCTTGGTACTTCTCACCCCATCGCCTGTCACTCATTATTTTCAATATTTACTTGAGGCCACTATTCACCATTTTCAGAAATAGGTAGTTCTCCAGAGCGCTTCCTCATCTGTTGGCACATGTTCATTTCTGTATCACAGGCAAGTCCAGATAATTTACTACCTTATCCTTTAACCCCAGAAACAAGACTTGGGGGATAATCGCCCCATTGAAACTGAAGGCAGCAGATGCTGTCCTGCATTTTCACACTCCGTTGCTTATCATTCTTCAGTCCAACCTAGCATAGTAAGGATATCAAAGCTGCTACCTATTCCAGAGGCTCCTGATATCTACTAGACGATATCTCCACCAATGACGCCTAGACTGCCTCTTTTGTTCTCCTCCTTCAATTTCAACATCTGTTTTACACAATAGCTCCTGTCATTTCTAACTGCAGAAGTCTTCGCTGTTATCTGTTTTGCTTTCACGTCAATGTTCTGTTCCATTCTCAAATTGTTGGTGTCCCTGCTGCCTAGGACGGCACTGGAAACTGCTTCTTCAGAGCTCCGCCCCACATGCACAGGGTAGAGGACCTGTCTGATCAGGCAGTTTCGGTTCAGAAGCTGTGGCGTCAGAGAAGCCGCACCTCCAAAGGCTTGGAGGCTGTAGCTGCTACCTAGCTTGACCAGTGCCTCTGTGTGAGCATTTCCCTGAAGCCTGTGCACATCCCGATGCAGAAGCAGCATGAGACCTAAGCTGTGCAACAACTTTTTCCGCCTGCTGTGGAGTGGCTGCCTGAGCCCCACTATCTATGTACCACTTCTCTCAGCTGCTGTCCATAGATGTCTACTACACCCCTCAGATTGCTGCTCCTTTCATAGGCCATCTAATACGTTGTGAATACTACAGACTAAGACATGCAGAGTGTTTGGTCCCAGCATGCAGTCCGTGTAACTGTCCTAGAGATTACTAAACAAGACTTCAACAAGGTAACGAACCACGCTGTTGGTGCTCTCTAAAGCAGACTTTTCTATTTGGCAGTTAATTGGGGTGAGCTGTGCTAATATAACACAGATGACGTCATGTAGGTAAGATACATAGTGCTAACCCTTTTGGACAATTTGTCAGTGCCATAGAACCTATTAAAGTTACTGAGCACATTTCCCTAATAATAATGCCATACTTTTTTCTTATTTTTTGTAAATGTATGATTTGCCTGTAGATGACACTCTGGGGGAGCCAGACACTGATCTAGATTCTGCCCTGGAGATTGGCATTAGCAACCATGAGGCTCTGCATATTACCTGATGTTACCATGTTTTGGTGACTGCAACATCTCCAGACAAACCAATCTGGAACTAAGCGCCCAGGTTTCTGAAGTAGGCAGATTTGGAGAGAACCTGTCTAAGCTGATTATCTCACGCCATCTCTGTTGTTGGACTAGATTTCAAGGCTCCTGAGGAGTCACAGTCTTTGTGACTGAGAACCGTCCAGCTCACTCTGTGCTGTAGTTGGCAGCTTCCCTAAATGGTAAAGGTCTGTCCTCCCGCACGGACAAGGAGGCTTAACCTCTGGATATTTATGGGGTAAAAGAGGTACCGCTCCTAGATTATGGCCATGAAAAGAACTAATTGTTTCAGTCTGGTCCATATCCACATAACGCGAATACCATGAACTCCTATTGAGCCAATTGTCTGTCTGTTGTCACACCAGCCCTTGAACCTGAAGCCGAAAGCCCAGGAAAAAGTCATCAACTTCCCTCTTGGTAAGAAGAACTTGTTCAATTCCTTGATGGATGATGTCTCTGAGTAGTACAACGCTAGTAGGCCCATGACCAAATCGCTAGGTGACAGTGGCAGGGTCATGACCAAATCGTCAAGTGACAATGGTCCTGGCCAGACCTCCCGTTTCTATGCTGGCATAAGGCCTTCAAGCTTTTTAAAGCCAGGGATTTCTTTGGACACAAGACCCCACCTGGAGCCTACTGCTCTTCAGAATGCAGGCAGCTAAGAGTAGCTGCTTCAGGTAGACATGCCCACACTCCCAACCGAGTCTAAGTGACTTCTCAGGGATCAGTCACCCTCTTCAGCATCATCTCATGATGTTCACGCCACACACTCCACTGGCTATTAAGTGTATTTCTCCTCATTTTGGAGAGTGCTTCCGTTGCTATATATGAGGTGCATTATTGTTAGGATTCAGAAGCTGGAAGGATCATTTAATGAATGCAGAAGCCATCTTGGAAAGAAGACTTCCCCCACTAAAAAGATTCTGTGTAATAAACAGTTTCTTGAAACTGTATTTAAATATGTAAAAGTATTGTAATATTTGTCAGGTGTTTATTTACAACAAACACATCTTCTGTTTGAAACGAATGCTGAATGAAAAACACAATACGTTATTGAAAATTATTCTAGAAATATTAGTGTGTATTCATCCATGTCATTGTTAAAGTAAGCATTTCTATCCATGAAGCTTGTGTATGTTTCATTCCGCTTTCCATGTTCACAATGGCAGTTTATCCACCGATGAGCTGTGCAGACATACCAGAATCAAGACTGAGTTGGCCATGCTATTCGTTTGTGCAGCCATCTTGAAATTATGTGATTCGTTAAGAAAAGCCACTCTTTGTTTACAAAGCTATTGATGCACTTTGAGAAGCAAAGTGTCTGAAAATATCACTTGTCTTTTTTTAGAACGATGCAACTTATTCTGGACTTTTTTGCAGGATAGACGCTAGTTTTAAACCTCTTTGCTGAGAGAATTTTGGTTATTTTAGACTTATTTTGGTAGTTCATGAACTTATTTTCGGCTTGCCTCGATAGAGGGTTGTACTTATTTCATGCTTCTTTTGGCACACCATGGGCTTATTTTGGGCTTTTTTCAGGGATTGGGATTTTTTTATATGCACCTAGATGTGATACTTTAATCTTACTGATTTGCACCTAATTATGTTGTGAATAAGTGTGACTTTTGCTCTTTGTCTTAACGTGTCTCTACAATTTATGCACCAAAAAGTGTTTCCACAATCATATGAGACATGTGTTTACTTGCCTCATACTCTATTACAGCTACATATTATCAACCAGAGCATAATAATCTGATATACCAAAACAAACTGCTTTATATCACGTTGTAGCTGGTGCACTTGCATGAGATGATGCGAAGTTTAACAAACGTTTGCCACTCAGGGAGTGCTCTCCAGCCCCCCCCCCCCATACACCTCACTCCCCAAGAGTCCAACATGTAACCTAGTGCTTGAAAAAAATCCTCCATGTGATTTAACTCTAACATGCCTCACAAACTAGAATACACTGTGACTACCGGTCCCATAATGCATCCTTTTAACGCAATCTTCGAAGCTAAGCATCCTAAATGCAATCAAGGATCTAGCTCCGCTGTGAACCTCAACCCTGTTACCCATATCCCACATATCTCGTCTAAGGTGCCCTTCTGAACTGTAGGTTTGTAATCTATAATGCAAATTCTGTATCTGCCCTCAGCGAAGTCTGTGAATATACACTCACAAAAACCTTATTCTTTTCATCATTTATAGCTCTGTTTGTTTGTATCCTACAGTAGGATAGAACATCCTCTACCTCGATAGAGAGCAAACAGTAAGTTGGGGGCTGGTTGGCCTTTTCCACAAGGAGTCCTTTAGATGCAAATTGATTAGCGCTGTTACCTTCTCATTCCAGTGCCTGACTGTGTAGATTACAATCACAATACCTTGAGTACTGAGGCTTAACATGCTATACTGCCCCTCTAGCAGCTAAAATAATTTTATTGATGTTATCTTGATTATTACACTGATCAACTCATCTACTTTTGTGATCCGATTTTGCTAGGAATTTTCAACCTCCCACGGAGAAAAAGACAAAGACCCATACATATCCCTCCGTGAATCCTTTTCATCAGACAACAATCTGCTACATCATTGCATCTTCCCTACACACAGTCAGAGCTCTGCACTGGACCTGATTATTGTAAAGAAAGAACCACATACACAATTTTAACACTCAATAGGGATTGGGTAGACTACTACTTCTCTCTTTTCAAAATCCAGACCTTTAATACTCCCTTCCAGTGCTAAACCGCAGACTTAAATGGTAAATTCTAGAAACCTAAAACACATTACGTGCAAGCATTAGCAAAGCCAATAGGGTTGGCTTTAATGTGCTGATATTTGTACATATATCTGTTTGCATCAGTGTCACTTTCACTTTCTGTACCTCTTATTTATGTGCCCCGATTTTTATTCCCCAAATTTGCTCTGCTGTTGTCCTCTATACATTTGAGTAGGGGAACCTGGAAACAAACCACTTTTACATTCCCTCGAAATAGTATTCAGTACTTATTGACATTTTTATCTTTTCATTTCAAATCTGTATTGTTTCGGTTTAACACAAATGTGATGTTTAACTGTTTAATCTTGCTCAATGATAACAGTATCCCCCAAAGCATGAGGCCTAAGGGCCCCTTCATGTCCTCTGGCAAGATGTTGAGTCCCTGACTTGTATTGCTGGTATAAAGACTACTCCTTAGTAGTGGAAAATGAGATCAGTGTCTCCTGCTAGCAATTGACGAACATATGAATGAGGTTCAGATGAAAGGCTTTAATTTAGTCTTCAATGGTTGAGAATAAAAACTTAGGAAAATAAGATGTAACACTAAATTCCAAAATTGTAGTAAGAAACCAGTTCTACTTATGAACACACAGTGGTGGAATTTGGAACTGACGTCAATCACTCAATCAGGATTTATAAAGCACGGCTAATCGCCCAATAGGGTATCAATGAGCTTGCAAGTCCTGGAGGCTTATTTGAACTGCCAGGTCACAAGGGCCATTTAGAATTCTGAAAGTGACGTGATGGTCCAGAGTTGCGTGGGGAGGCTGTTCTAGGTCTTTGATGCGATGTGGGAGAAGGAGCATCCACTTCTGCTTCGGTAGATGCTGGTAGTATGGGCAAGTGAAAGGGAGGCTGAGCGTAGTCTTCTCAACGGTTGGTGGAATTTCAGGCAGTGGTTAATGTAGGCGGGCCCTTGGTTGTGTAGAGCCTTGTGTGCATGGGTCAGCAGCTTGAATTGCCATCTCTTCTGTACGGGGAGCCAGTGGAGTTGCCTGAGGTGGGGTGTGATGTGGGTTCATCGGGGAAGGCAGGGGATAGGTTTGGCTGCGGCATTCTGTATGTTCTGAAGTCTCTGTAGGAGGTGTGCAGCGATTCCTACATAGAGGGCATTGCCATAGTCCAGTCGGCTGGTGATGAGGGCCTGTGTTACAGTGCCTCTTTCGGGTAGGGGTAGCCACTTGAAGATCTTACGTAGCATGCACAGAGCGAGGATGTAGGCGAAGGAGGCGACGTTTATCTGTTATTTTATGGTGAGCTTGTTGTGAATGATGATTCCGAGGTTTCTGACATGGTCGGAGGGAGTGGGTGTGGGTCCTAGGTCTGATGACCACCACGAGTCGTTCCATGTATTGCTGCTGTTGCCGAAGATCAGTACTTTCGTCTTGTCTGTGTTCAGCTACAGGCAGTTCTTCCTCCAGTCGGCGATGCTTGTCATGCATCTGTGGAAGTTGTGGGGTCCTCGGTGAGTGAGAGGAAGAGTTGGGTGTCGTCTGTGTAGGAAATTATGTTGAGATTGTGGGATCTGACGATGCTGGCCAGCGGGGTCATAAATGCGTTGAAAAACATGGGGCAGAAGGATGAGTCCTGGGGGACACCACAGGTGATCTACATGCGTTCGGAAGTGAGAGGTGGATCCTCTGGGTTGTTCCGGTGAGAAAGAAGGTGATCCATCTGAGCGCGTCCCCTTTGATGCCGATGTGGTGAAGTATTTTGGTCAGCGTGCGGTAGGATATGGTGTTGAAGGCTGCCGAGAGGTCGAGGAGGATCAGAGCTGCTGTTTCTCATCGGTCTGGGTGGGGGGGGGGAGAGTGGGGGGGTTAGGGCTTGGATGTTGCGGTGGCTGCGATCAGGGCGAGTTCGGTGCTGTGACTGCTACAGAAGCCAGATTGGGAGGCTTCAAGTAGCTGGTTCTGCTCCAGGTGTGTCATGAGTTGCTTGTTGATGATCATTTCCAGTACCTTCACTGAGAATGGGCAAGCTAAATTGGGCAGTAGTTTTTGAGTTCACTGGGGTCGGCGGAGGTTTTTTTGAGTAGTGGTCCGACTTTGGCGTCTTTCCAGTTGGTGGTGATAGAGGTGTTGAACAGGGTGGTGAGTTCATGGCTGATCCTTTGATTTCCAAGGTTGAAGATGTGGTGCAGGCATGGGTCTGTGGGAGCTCCCGAGTAGATGGATTTCATTGTGGAGGTGGTGTGTTGGGTGGCGAGGAGGTTCCAGGTGGTCAGTCTGTGGTTTGTATCTGTTGTGGTGGTGGTATATCTGTCCAGGAAGTCCATAGGTGTGGGTTGGGGTTCGAAGTTTCTGTATATGGTTGCGATCTTATTGTGGAAGAAACAGACGAGATTGTTGCACAGCTCCTGGGAGGGTGTGATGTTGTTTTCACTCGCAGCCAGGTTGGAGAATTCCTTAACGATGTTGAAAATTTCCATGGTGTTATTGTCGCTGGTTTCAATGTGTGCGTCTTGTGCTCTCTCTTTGTTGCCCTCAGCAGGTGGTGGTAGAGGTTGAGGGAGGTGTTGAAGGCTGCCCAGCCAGAAGCGTTCTTACTAGCGTGCCATCTCCTCTACAGTTGTTTGCTGTCTTGTTTCACTGTTCTGAGTTCTTGGGTGTACCAGCTGGCCTTTTTTGAGGATTCTTACTGGATGTTGCTGTTGATGGGGGACAATGTTGTTGGCGCAATTGGTGATCCAGGCGTTGAAGTTCTTCACTCCCTTTTCGAGGTTGGTGGCGATGGCGGGGTTGGAGCTGTTAAGGGCGTCTGTTTAGCTGGTCTCTGAGATTTTGTTCCACCTTTGGTGGGGGGCACTGGTCTTCTTGGGGGTGGTGGTGCGGGGCTGGAGCTGCTGAAGTGGATGATGGAGTGATTGCTCCATGTGAGTTCTCTGGCGTGGGTGTATTTGACACAGTTGCTGGAGGTGAAGATGGGGTCCAGTGTGTGTCCTGCAGTGTGTGTAAGGTCTTGGACGATCTGGGTCAATCCGAGACTGCTCATACTGTCGAGGAGGTGTGCGGTGTTTTCGTTGGGGGTCATTGATGTGGAAATTTGGGTTGCTGAGGAAGATGTAGTCCTTGGAGTTTAAGGCTAGGGGTGCAATGAAGTCTGCGACTGTGTTGCAGAAGCTGGATCATGGGCCAGAGGGGTTGTATGCGAGGGTGCCTCTGATGGTTGTCTTGTCATCCGTGTGGAGCTTGAAGTTGAGATGTTCCATGCGGGGTGGTGTGGTCGGTAGTGGTGGTGCACTGTATAGTCTCTTTGTGGATGATGGCTGAACCTCCTCACGGCTTGTTGGTGCAGTCCTGGTGAGTGATTTTATAACTGTCGGGATTGCTGTGGCAATGTCTGGGGTAGATGTGGGGTTGAGCCAGGTTTCGGTGAGGAAGACTATGTTGGGTGTCGATGAAGTCCCATAATTCGGTGGAATGCTTGTGTTGAGAAGGGCGCATGCAAGTTGGTGTTTTTGTTCAGGTGGTGTCTGTGGTGTGCTTGGGGTGGGGCTGGTTGGTTGCTGTGGGAGGTGAAGTGGCAGTGGATGCTGGACAAAGGTCCTGTCGTGAAGCGTGGGTGGGCCCTGTGGCAGTGTTTGTTGCGGCGTCCGGGGTCGAGGGTGTTGAGCTTGGCGATGGTGTATGTTGGGGGCAGGAGGGCTAGGGTTGGGGCACGGTCCAGGTGCAGACAGGCGCAGATAGGCTTGCCTTTGGTGCGTCCGTTGCGTGGTCGCGCTGCAGCCTGAATCAAGTAGGTCCTGGGGTGGGCGGGGCTTCTGTGGTGGGAAGAACAGTGAGTGGGGCAAACCGGATGGGAAATCCCAGGCAGTGGCAGTGCCACTGGATCAGTCTGGAACAAGCAGGGTCTGGAGGCCACAAGCAAGTGGCAGACTAGGCGTCCAGATGCCTACCTAATAGGTCCCCCTTTTGTCCCCCCAATAGTGCTTTTAGAGAGTCATGTTGACTTGTCCCAAGAACAGAAGACAAGTAGAAGATTGTTCAATGAAACACGAACTGTCTGTTGGTAACTTTAAATCTGACAGCTGCTGTGTATCCCCAAGTATGCAGTGTGCTGCAATCCGAGTGAACAGAACTCCCTTCCCAAACCTTTTCTCATGCAGATGGCTACTCACCCTTTTCTTCATTTCAGAATTCTCATTCAGGGGCATATCCCCAGCATGCCTCTCTGACATGATGAAGGTAAAGATGGACACTAAACACAGAGTGCATGAATATGAAACGTGAAGGTGGGAAATCAAAGATGTGAAATACCAGTTGCAGCTTAGTTGGGTTGGGACACCATACATAAAATAATAAATGTTCATGGGTGGAATGCTTATAAATGACTCGGCCAGTGGCAATCGCTCTGGGCCACATAATTCTTTTACCCGCAGTGCCACTCCAGACGTACAGTAACCATATACAATCCTGCCTTGATCCTGCTCTATTAGGAGCAATCCAGCCCTAAATGTCAGCCACAACCTTCTGAAGGAGAACACAAGGAACCCCAGAGTGATTTAGGCCTTATTGGGCCTCATCACTAAGGTACAGCTCGGATGCTATAGCACAATGAGGACGGAACCAATGCCTGATCTTAGCCACACAAGGCATCTTTTGTGATGCCTTTATTGTATCACCGTGGTTGTGCCTTTTGCTTATGCAAGTCTGTACCACATCTTGTATATGTATGTTTGTTATGCTGCTTTACTTTGTTTCTTAGTAGTCGTAGTAATTGTGGGTGTTTCCTGATGCTCAACTTGGCATCCCCCCTCCTCCCACACCCCTCCTGTCTTGGAAGGGTGACTTTGAGGATGTGGCTGTTGTCGGATGTTCTTAGGTGTTCTCCTTTTCACACTGTTGCTCTCTCACCCAGGACAAAATCTTAAAGGGAACAGTGTACCGGATCCGTGGTTCCATCCCAGCCAGCAACTACATCCAGCTACCCAAAACAAGCACACAATCCCTTGGGCTGACGGGACGGTACTTGTATATCCTATTCCGGCCTATACCTGGCAAGCACTTTGTTGTACACCTGGATGTGATCACAGAGGTAGGTGACATGGAATGTGCCACAAAAAATGGAAAAAGCTAGCAGATGAGGATGTTCTTGATTTTTTTTTTTTACAAGGCAGCAGTGTGGCATTACTGTATGTGGTCTGAAGGGAGTGCAGAATGAAAGAACAAGGGTGTATTCAGAGGTTTATCCTTTTTAAAAATATATATTTTATTGGTTTTGTAACAGTCATTGTTTGAAGCAGACCTTGTTCACAGTACAGTGTCTTCTTATACACATCTATACATCAAGCGTGTTACTTTCCAACGATATGCCCCTTCCATTTTGAGAGAGGTTATATATCAATGATTATTCATTCCAAACATAACAATTTCTTAACTCAATAATCCCCCCCCCCTCCCAACCCCCCATCCGGCTCAGCTCTTTAGGACTTGTCTCCTATTATTGGTCATGTCGTGAGAATCTTCCTGTTACCTCCGGTGTGCCTACCTATTCCTGTTCTCATTTCGTGCTAATTTCCCCCTACACATCCGTGCAGTGCTATCATTATGGGGAGGTCTGAGTAGGTGTTACTGTCGCTGCTTGCTTACTCTTAACGTCCGCAACCATTACCGTCCAAGCATTTATGTCATCTTCTAGTTTTTCATCCCGCCTAACCTTTTTCATCCGTATTCCTTCTGCTGTTGCCCATTCACAGAGGTCTCCTAGCCACATCAGTATACGGGGTGGGTCCGGGCTTTTCCAAGATATCGCGATTCGTCGTTTTGCTAGGATAAGCCCCAACATTACGAATCTCCTACTCAACTTTTTATTTTTAGGGGTCGGCAATAGTCCCAGCAATATTGTTTTAATTTCTTTAGAGATTGTCCATCCTGTGACCTCTTCAAGGATATCCGTAACTTCCGTCCAGTAGGAGGTTATAGCCGGACATTGCCAGACCACATGCAGGAAGTCTGCCTCCCCTGACTTACATCTAGGGCATTCAGGTGTCCGAGTCGGAAAATTTTTACTTAATGTCTTGGGGGAGAGATATGTCTGATGTATATAATTATATTGTATTCATTTAAACTTTCTTAACTCCCTCATGCACTTTAATCCATTCTCGTTCAGACAATGGACCTCCCAGGGCTTCCTCCCATCGTGACTGAATCAGTAGGGTCGGTGTTTTCCTGTCCTCCCTAAGTGCCCGTTACAAATGTGAGATTAGGCGGCCACCCTGCGCCATATAAAGCATTGTCTGGAGCACATTTGTAACTGGCGGTTCCTCTGGGAATGACACCCATAACTCACTGGTCACGTGATATTTTCCTATATTGCAGGAATTGCCCATGTCCTAGTTCATAGGCTTCCTCCGCCTCCTCGCGGGAAATGAATTGTTTATTTAAAAAAAGGTCTCCCATTGTGAGGCAACCCCCCTCCTTCCATTTATGGATGGACATATTGTCTGTAATTTTAGCATAGGGTTGTACCACCCATAGCGGCATGTCTGGCGCATAGGGTGCGTGGCCTACCACTTTCCTAACTACTCGTGCCACGTGCTGGATTATGTATGGGCAGGCTCGCGGTACCCCTGCCCCTCTCATTAAAAGTCCGGTGAGAGAGTCTCCCTCATACGTTTCAGCTAGGAGTGTTTTTTCCCAATTATCCTTATCGTCTAGCCAGTGAATCGCATGCTGTAGCTGTGCGGCCATGTAATATAATTCAATGTTAGGAACCTCTAGTCCCCCATTTTGCCCTGTTCTTTGCAGTGTCCTTAAGCTCACTCTCTTGCGTTTTGATCCCCAGAACAGCTCTATCAATAATTTATCCAGTGTTTTAAAGTAATGCACTGGGGTCTCATAGAATGAATGTTGAATCATATATAGACATCTCGGCAGGACAATCATTTTTATAATTGCAATTTTCCCCATTAGGGATAATGGTAGCCCTTGCCAAAATCGCACAGAACCCCGTCTACCACCCTCCCTATGTTTAATTCCAAGTGCCTCTCTGGTGTATTCGTCAACCTAATCCCCAGATACTTGGGATCCGTTTCTGCCCATGGTAATCCCACTACAGGTAACGCTTCCCTTAGCTGTCTGGTCAGCCGGCCCACCGGTAATGCTATTGATTTATTAGCGTTTGTTTTTAGTCCAGAAAGTTCGCCAAACTCATCCAGAATTTCCAACAATTTGGGAAGCGCTTGGGTGGGCTGTCGCAGGAATAATAAAGTATCATCTGCGTACATGGAGACCACGTGGTTCGTGTCGCCTATCTTTATTCTCCAATTATCCATTTTTTTCCGCAGAAGTTCTGCCTGTGGCTCCATGGCCGCCGCAAATAGTAATGGGGACAGGGGGCATCCCTGCCGAGTGCCCCTCTGCAACGTAAAGACTTTTGATATAAGCCCTCCCATACCTATACGAGCCTGGGGGTTATCGTAGAGCAATCTTAACCACTTAATATATCCCTCTCCCAGTCCCATTACTCTCAGTGTTGCCCATAGAAATGGCCAGTCCTAGAAATCGAAAGCCTGTTCTATATCGAACAGCGCCAAAGCGCAATCCTCCGTTTCTATACCTGTAGAATGCCACACATGTGCAAGTCGTCGTGGGTGGTGCTACGGTGCGGAATAAAACCAGACTGGTCATGATGTATCAGAGTCAGTATACAGGTCAAGAGTCTATTGGCTAATACCCGCTTAGAATTTTCATATCTAAGTTTAAGAGAGAGATTGGTCTATAAGAAGTTGGGATTCTTGGGTTCCTACCCGGCTTAGAGATCATAATCACAATAGCCTCCCTCATGGAGGTTGGAAGAGACTGGGCTTGCAGCGACTCATTATACACCTCCAGTAAGCGATCCACCAGTAGTGGTGCAGATACCTTATAAAATTCAGATGGAAACCCATCACTGCCCGGGCTCTTGGCTGGTTTGAGCTTCTTAATAGCTTCCATTATTTCTTCCTTCGTGATCGGTGCATCTAACCCTTCACTTGTCTCCTGGTCTAATTGGGGCAAACCTAGTGAGTTAAGGAACTCCCCTATCACCTCTATCGGAGGGGAAATTCGCTTTGCGTATACCGCCGCCATATGCTCTGTCAATATATCCAGAATAGCAGTCTGTGTATAAACCACCTCCCCATCTATCTTTTCCATTTCTACTATAGATGGTATTGGTGTTTCATTCCTTATTAATTTAGCTGAAAGCGCCCCCGATCTGTCACCCTCTATGTGCAAGTGTTGTCTATATGCCGTGTAATTAAATTTCTCCATACAATGTATGGTCTCCATTAAGTCTTTTCGGATATTGACCCATTCCTTTTTGCACTGAGGGTGGGTATGTAGTTGCATTTCTATTTTGTGTAGTTTCTCCTCCTGTAATTTAATGTCTCTCTCAAGCTGTTTTCGTACCCCAAACATGGTCTTTATACACACTCCTCTTATCACTGCTTTCATTGCCTTCCATTCTGTCACCCTTGTATGAGCTGTCCCCCAGTTATCTGCAAAATAATTAGTAATTTCCTCAGTAAGGGTTTTTGCAAAGGGGGGGTCCGATAGTGCCTCCACCCGTAATCTCCACGTAGGTATAGGTGGCCTAGGGCGTTTAACACCCATTGTAAACAACTCAGGTGAATGGTCCGACAAATACCTGGGAAGATAGGCTATGTCCAGTACATCAGGGGTCAGATCCCCCGATATAAAGCAGTGATCCAGTCTGCTATATGTGTCTGTCGCTGGAGTGTGGCAGGAGAAGGACCTTTTCATTGGATTCCTTACTCTCCATATATCTCGCATGTCCATCCCGGCTAATAAGTCCCTAAGTGTTCGTGTCATGTGTGGTTTGGTGTTATGTCGTGGGGGTTCTCTATCGAGGAAACCATCTAGGACACAGTTAAGGTCCCCCATTAGAATAACTCCTACCCCTAAGTATGGAGTCGCTGCGGAAAGTACCGCCGGGAAGAAGTCCGGGCAGTCAATGTTCGGGGCATATACATTAATAAGACATATATCTCTTGTCCATCCATTTTAGCGTGCAATATTACATAACGCCCCTCTGGGTCAGTAAAATGGTCAAGGTATTGGAACGGGACCCCTGGGGCTATCCATATAAGGGCCCCTCTAGCGAACCCTGAGTACGAGGTGGCGTAAATATGTCCCCTCCATCGTCGTTTTAGACATGCAATCGTGTCCCCCCCCATACATGCATGCAATAGATATCCTATACCGTTTTAGATAAGCAAATACACGCCGTCTTTTTTCAAGCATTGCGATTCCCCTTACATTCCAGGTAAGTAATTTTACTACGGGGGAAGCCATAATGTCTCAGCACTGCATATTACTGCGCATCGCGAGTGGAACTTCACTGACATCACCATTTGCTGTTGTGGTAGGGTAATCTTCCCATGCCTCCCCCCCTACCCCCCCTTGAATGAACCCATAACTAGTGCAACATGCACAACCAAATTATCCTCCGTCCCCCCCACCCCTTGGGCAGTCGTGTGAGTTTCATTGCTAGCCATACAACCAACAGAAAATTCAGCACTAACCACCCCATACCACCCTCCACCCAATTCTTATACAACTTTATAAATTGTGCTAGGGATAGGCAAGGCCCAGGTCTATCTAGGCCTCGCAGGACTCCCCGCACTACTACACTGTAGCAATTGCTATGCTAGACGACTGGAATCGCCTAGGTGCGAGATCACTCTCCAGCGTCCCAGGCGGACCTGAACTCTGATGAGGGAGTTGTTTCCTCGCATCCGCCCAGTGTATTCCCTAATCCAACAATCATCTTAATAAACAGATTGGTTCCACTTATACAATGCCCACAGCGCCTTCAACTTTCAAACATGTGGGAGTCCACGTCCACATATTGTGGTATTTAGTCACTTATCTGTTTCTTCGGCCGGTAGAATCGGAGTAGCGTCATTCCTGTTCACTATCCTGATCACCATTCTCAGTCTCAGGGTCCTGTGTCAGTTCTATTGATTCCGGCACAGCCTCAGTGTCTGAAGCCTGCAGAGTGCCGTCATTCAGGACTTTAATCCGACCTCTATCAATTGTCGCATCCACGCGTTGCTGTCGCTTGGACCGCCGTCTATCCTGGGTCGGAAGTTTCGCAGTTTGGTTACCAGTCGATCCAGTGGACGAGGCCAGACGTCGCCCCCCCTCTCCTCTGGTATCCAACCAGTCGCTCGCGTCTCCTGCAGTGAAGAAGAATAATGGTCGACCTTCGTTCTCAACTCGCAGTTTTGCAGGAAACATGAGACTGTACTTTAAATTCAAGTCTCGCAGTCGTCGCTTGACCTCGATGAAGGATTTCCTCTGTTCCTGCACTTTCTGAGTATAGTCCGGGTACACTGATATTGATTGGCCTGCAAAGGAGAACTGCCCCCCTCTGCGGGATATTTGGAGGAGAAGGTCCCTATCTCGATAGTTAAAGAGTTTTGCTATTATGGCTCGAGGGGGTGCACCAGGCCTGGGCAGCGGCACAAGTGCCCTATGCGCTCTTTCAATATTAAAGAATTTTGATAGACCAGTGGGGGCGATTTCATTAGTTATCCAGTCTTCCAGGAATAATTCCACTGAGGGACCTTCCGCTTTTTCGGGGAAGCCAACAAATCTTAGGTTGCTTCTTATTGACCTCCCTTCGGAGTCGTCCGCCCTCTCGTCCAGCCTTATAGCCGGTTTTTTTAGGTCGACCACGGTGGCGGATAGACTTTTCATCTTTCTGCAGCGTAGCGACGTCCTTTTCCGTGGTAGACACCTTGTCCGTGACCTTTCGTAGGTCGCATCGTAACAGGTTTACGTCTATGGCCACAGCGTCAATCCTGAGGACCATATCATCTCTAGTTGCTTGGATCGCTTGCATCACATCCATTAGTGTGGGGGGGTCGCCGTGATCTTTCTCTGTGGGAGCTTTCCCAGCATTTGTGTCCCCACCACTACATTCCAGCCCTGGCTGCACGGGGTGGGCGTAATTTGAGATTTTATTCGCTTGAACTTTAGACGTCTTGTCTTTCGTCATGTTGTTCCCCGGTGCCACCTCCTGGGTTCCAGTTACCAATGAACTCTCTTGTTGGCCGTGTTCAGGAGATTGCCAACCTGCTCTGCGTCTTGCAGTAGATCTACAGTGGTCCACTGTATTGCGGCCTATCTGGTCTATATATCCTCCCTCAAACAGTCATAGGAAGGCAATTCTTAATGACTTTGTTAGCACTGGACTGTGTCGCCCACCACTCCGACTCACTTCCCCTATGGCCGGTAGTAATGATGTGTCAACTTCCCACTATGGAGATCACCTTATAGTCCTTTATGTTTTTTGTTTTTTTGTTTGTGTTTTGTTTGGGATCTCCCAAATTATGGATGAGAGCCACTCCTCCTGTGGTCCCCCCACTCTGCAAATCAGTACAGGACCGCATGTAACTAGGACAAGCCCAGCAGGTCCATGAACAACCAATGTTTATTTGTTGTTTCTTTTCCCCCAGCTGAGGTTCCTCACACTCCCCGGGGACGCCGCTTCCAGTCCACCGTATGCACAGAACCCCTGCTGAGCCCAGGCATCTCCCTACGGGCGCTCGGAGGGTGCAGCGATCAAAGTTACCACCGGGGGTGCCGTTAGGATCTCTGCACTCACCCGGTTGACGTGGGCCGTCCAGGCGCCCGATTGCGGATCAATACCGCCTCCGGTTCTCCTTAGATGTCGGGCCTCATCTGCTTCGCGTCCTCAATCCTCAGCGTCGCAACTCTTTCAGGTACCCTGTCGCTCGCCTCCCCCCTTCACTGTACCGGCGCCGCCGCCGATCCACGTCTCCCGCACTCGCCGTCAGGACAAGCCCACAGGAAGACAGCCGGTCCCCAGGCCAAGCCGTGCAGTCGGCGTACGGTCTTCCGCCGCTCAAAATGGCGCCGCCGCGCCCGATGATTCTCTGCCGGCAGCGCTGCGCCGAATCGCTTATCAGGTCCGCAACCCCTCCAGCTTCATAAGGCAGGATCTCTATGCAACTCTCTTTGCGTTGGGGCTATTATTTTAGGGCAGGATGCCTCAGGATGTTTAAAATATCAGGCCGCTGCGAGGAGCTCGGCAAGGCACGTCTAACCGGCCATGCTGCCAAGCCACGCCCCGTCAGAGGTTTATCCTTATTCATACTACTCTTCATCTCTAGGCCATCTTTTCAGAACTAGCCTGAGCATGCAGTGGCAGAAAACCATAGATCTCTTGCTGCTTTTCATTGGGCTTTGGCAGTTGAGTTGCTTGCCTCATTTCAGTTTGCAATAGATTGGTGCCCATTTCATATAAAGTAGATGCACCAGTGTCACTCCTGTTATGTTTCTCCAGAGAGGCTAATAATTGAATGGCATGGAGGCAGTCCTCTTCATTTCTTGTGCCCTAGAAAGAAGAATGGATAAGGGCAAACCTCTGATTGTACAGTGTTTCTGATTAGTGGACACATTCAGTATTTCATTTTCTAGGATGCCCTTCATCAGAAGTCCCTACAGTCAGCTTTGTAGCTGGAAAAAGGTGATAAATGCAAGAAGAACAATTGAAGGACTGAATGCTGAACAATTTCAAACATTTACCCCAGTACAGAGATCTGGGCCTAAATCCATTGTTTTTTTGCCATTCCAGTTTAAACTCAGCCATATGCAAATCAGTCTTGACCTTTGCGCCCTAAGTAGCTATGGGTATGCCCAGACATGGGTCCCTTGCTCTTTGTGCCACTGGATTCAAGCCAGCTTGGTTGATGAGTGATGATACCCTGAAACCGGTCCCAGGATGCTTGTTTCCGGTCCAGGGTGGACCTGGCTTGGCAGTTCGGGCTGGACTGTTTCCATATGTCATCCCGTTCAATCATCCTCCTAAGGCTATTAGAGGGGTGTTTTTTGAAAGTAATAGATGGTAGTGATTGTTGGTAGTGCACTAACCCATGACTGCCCTTCTGAAAAGCCAGCCTCTCTGACCCTCTTGTGTGGAGATGCCAAGTCTACAGCTGTGAAGAACAATGTCTTTTATGAAAATCTGTATGCTTCTTATACCACTATTACCTAGATCCCTTATTCCTTCTGTGTTCCTTCACCATGACTCTTTCTTACCTGCTATATTTATTATTCTCTCCACAGGACAGCCAGGTGATCAGGATCTCTTTCTCCAACCTCTTCAAGGAATTCAAGTCAACAGCCACTTGGCTGCAGTTTCCATTCCTATGTGGAGCAGTCAAAGGATCAGTCTATGACAGCACAGCACAAACTGCTCGGCAAGGTGTGTGATGAATACAATAACTATGGTTGGGACAACATTATCGGCAGTGAGTGTAGTGACTGGCTGAAAACCGTGTGACAAACCTTTCTGCTGGAGCCAGTGACCGGCTGGTAGCTTGACATATTTTAGTTGCACTCCCCCATTTTCCTTGTCCAGTAGTTTGTGGATTTATGGCTCTGAAAATTACACAGGAGTATTTCTATCCAGTCAAAATGGAGGAAGGAGTGATGTAGCTCTGTGGTCTTTATCCAGAGAAGACCAACACTCCTGTGTCTGGTCTTTTGAAAGCCTCTCACACTGGGACTCAAGCGAACCTGTAACTTCTATAAATTATGAAAACAAACCTTGCCTTTGTTAAAGCATCTCAAAACTGTCAAACGTCAATTATCAACTGTATATAGCTATTCATTTGTTCACCAAGGGATAAGGCAATCGTGGACCAAGCACTGAATTTAAGTATACTCCAAAGATACACCAATCTCCAAGGTGCTTGAACTCAGTCTTATACCTACAAAATGCTGAGGAGGCACCATCATATGTTTCTGTCAGTTTTATTAAATGCACTTTACAATGTCAACTTCAGTAATTGAGTTTTAATAATTCATTCATAATAGTATTATATTTATGCTAAAATGCCAGCATTGCATCGTCCATTTAATAAAATTAATAGAAACATGTTGTGGTGCCTACTCACCTTTACATGTTCCAGCGCATCAAAGCAAATCTGAATGAGACACATATTCAGTTTTAGGGGCCATGTAAACCAATGTTACAAAAGGTGTTGTGCAGATTGGTAATATTCTGAGCAATTAAAAATATTTTTTACAAAATTAAGAAGTAATGATCACTTTGACTTATAATATCATTTATGGATACTGGACCTCAGTTTATAGCTGTATCCAAGGGAGAAACATGAACACGCTACATTTTTCAGTTTTAGGCCCTCAGTTGTCATGAAGTTCCCTACTTTACAGAAGGAACTGCATGTTTGTTGGGCAACACAAATGTAGGGTTGGTACCAGACTGATTTTATGCACCCCAGCAGGATATGTCGTTCGAGAGACCAGCTAGCCCACTGTGCCACCAGGTGCAGCCCTAAACCTAGACAGGTGACTAATGGTTTTGGCGACCCCAGAATATGACAGCCCTGAACCCCTCTTGGGGCTTGTGGTAACAGATCTAGAACTCTTTCATTCAGTCACACTTGCTCTTAGAGAAATATACAAGGAATACACAATGGGGTGTTTTCAATATTGAACCAACGTGATTCTTGCATAGAATATATGTTCTGCGATGATCAATAGACAGAAGCAGATAAAAGTGATTAGCAATATAAGGACAGTGAACAGAACCAAAAGCTCCACCATCTTGCTAAACCAATGTATATATGTAGTGTTGGACTTGGCCCTTTTTTGCAGGTTCACCCCTAAACTTTTTGCCTTTTTCTCTGACATGGTTTTGGTGGTTTTAGGCCTCTGGGCACTTTAGCACTGTGGCCCAGTGTAAAGTGCGTGCGCTCTCTGTGTACATTTGGTAAGGTTGGCCTGCCCTCCCATAGGAATGCATAGGGGATTCCCTGATTAAGTGTGTCAGTGGTAATTCCTGGAATGGGAGGAGCAGGGTGGTCGAGTTTAGTATGTATGAAATTGTGAGAATTAATGCTGCGCAATGGTGTGCGCAGATTTATTATGACTGTTGGAGAAATGCCACTTTTAGAAGTTGGCATTTTTGTGTGCTATGTGTCTGCCTGCCTGATGTGAATTGCATGTCTGGCTTGTGAGTGACAGGGGCTGGGAGGTGTGTGTGGCTCCAGGAGGGGCAGGGTGAGTCAGCACTAGGCTGAATGGGACTTCTGGGCTGGGAGTAGTGGGAGGAGTAATCCCCTGACTCTGAATAGGACTGTGCCCAGCCTGCACAATGCTGGCTCCGCCCCCTGTGGTGCGTCTGAGCACCTAGCCCCCACCTGACAAAGGGGAAGAGGAGCTTGGAAAACAAAGTGCTCCAAATCCCCCCTGAACCAGTTGCATCTGGTTCCCCATGCCCTGTACTGCAGACAAAGAGATGGTGTAGTGTAAGTATAGGGGCTGTGACCCCATGAAATTGTTCTTGTTCTGTGCTGGTGTGCTGTTCCTGACTCACAGGGGGCTTGCTGCTGCTGGAGGCCCAGGAGGAACCGCCATGGGGGCTTGCCTCCCTGCTGGAGGACCCTGTGTGCTGGCCTCCCTGGGCCCAGCTGTGCCCCTTGGATTTTCCAGGACCTTAAGGACCTAGCGCCTCGTGAGCGCTATGTTTAAAATTGCCAGCTCCTATTTGTAATCTGCCGCGCTGGGCTGCGACGTGGGATTCCCCCGCATTATGGTGCTTTTCGGCGGGAGCCCACCCCGCATTGTGGTGCTTAGCGGGAGCCTACCCCGCTTTATGGATACTTAAAATAGCGGGTGCCCACCCCACATTATGGTGCCTTTCACGTGTGCCCACTCCGCATTTTTGATTTTATGTTAGTGCGCGGGAGCCCACTCCGCATTTGGAAAGCTCCCAGGGAGCCGCCGCGATCGAGCGCGGCGACCCGGAAGCCAGGCGGCCTTGCCTGGTTGTGGGCGGGGCCTCGTGGTGGCCGGAAGCAGGAAGGAGCCGTCCGGGGGAGCGGGAAGTCCTGAGCCTCGCAGGCTCCACATCCAAGCCCCGGGTCCCAGGAGAGGGCCCGGGTGAAGTCGGGAGAGTCCCAGGGAGCGCGGCCGCTCGAGGCACAGTATCGGTGCCTCTTCTCCCTGCCTCAAAGGAAACCGGAGCATGGAAGCGAAGGAGCCCGGTGAGTGGGGCTTGGGGAGACATCCTGTTGGGACTGAGCCTCGTTCCAGTAAGGTTGCCCCTGGCCCGCGGCCGCACCAAGGAGTAGCGGGTGCCTGCCCTTGGGTCATTGTTCTTTTTCCGGTGGAAAGGAGACGGAGGGTAGTCTCTCCACCGACGGGGGCATTTCTTGTGTGGCGCATTTGCTGTGGCTGCATCGGCAGTCCAGGAGGCCTGGGTGGAAGCCTCGTGAGGGCACCGTGGTGCCCGTGCCTCTTTTTCCGTTGTCATTTGTCACAGCTGCCCCGCCTGACAGTGGGCAGCTGCAACGTTGGGCATAATTTATTCGTAGGGCCCCAGTGGGGGTCCAGAGGCACAGTGGTGCCCGTGTTTTCATGGCTGATCCCAGCTGCCCTGCGAGAGCGCAGGCAGCTGCAATGTTTGGCCATATTTGCTTAGGTAGAGCCCCAGTGGGGGTTCCAGAGGGCACCGTAAGTGTCAGTGCCTACCGTTGCCTTCCCAGCTGCACGGCAATTAGCGGCAGCTGCAACGTTTAGGCTGACATTTCTTTGGGGGCATTCTTAGTGAGATAAGAGTGAGATACACTCCTCTGCCCCAGCGCAATTGCGCACTTGTGAAGTCTGCTGCATTGGCAGCCGCCCTGACATTATGGACATAGGGCATTTGAGCCCTCTGAGAAGGCCAATTGGCCAGGGGGACTGTTAGGTTGATAGGGCGCCAGGCCCTAATGTGATTTATGTGGTGCGCAGGAAATGTGATTCATGTACTGTTATTCATGCACCTGATTTATGCCTCTACTGTGGTTTATGTTATGAGGTTTTGCATAGTGTGGTTTATGCTTGGGAGGTTATTCTCCACTGTGATTTATGCCTAATGTGAGTTATGATTAGGAGGTTATGGTCTAATATGTTTAGGCTTATGAGGTTGGCGTATAATGTATTTTGCGCCTGATGTGATACTGTGCATAATATGGTTTATGTTGCAGGATAATGCTGAATGCAGTATTGTGGATTTTTATTGTTTGTGGTCTTGTGTTAAGTCTATATAAAGAATGCTTATTTTTATAAAACCTGTGTGGTGTCCATCTGTAGTGTTTTCACTGTATTACTGTATGTGTTCACAAATGCTTAACACACTGCCTCTGGGATAAGCCTGACTGCTCGTGCCAAGCTACCAAGGGGGTGAGCAGACGTTATCTTGGGTGTGTAACTCCCTTGCCCTGACTAGAGTGGTGGTCTCTGCCTGGCTTTGGCGCAAGCCTTAGCCAACCAGAGATCCCATTTCTAACATGGAGGTATATAAAACTATATATAGATATGTAGATCTATCAGTCGTACTCCTACTATGCGTTCCCCAACCTAGATACCTAGTGTGTAGATGTGTGTATGTGTGTGTTCTGCCAAGAACCCTCGATCTGGTTGGTCCAACCCCATTACCTGAAGGGAAAGAATGTGAGTCCCGGACTTGGTCACGAGCTTGATATCCCTCCCCGATGGATCAGCGAACAGCTGTGCTGAAGGTTCATAGTGAAGTGACCTTGCAAATGACTGCAAAGTGCTCCTCTGCCTAAACCAGGAAATGCCTGTTGATTTATAATGAAAATCATCCTTGCGAAACCTTAGGCACACCTGCATTGTTATGGTCTATAGATAGCTGGGTTGCCTCATGGATGAAAAAATAGAACGACATTTTCACGATGTGTGTCGAGGTATTGTACGTGGTGTTCAAGGAGTCATTTTGTTTTTTGAAGATATTTTTATTGGCATTTCTGATCATATAGAAAACATTCACATGGATAAATGCAAGATGTGGCATCTAACAAATACAATATATATAATGTCCATCCGTTCGGGCAGTTGGTCTTACGTGGGGTGTATTCCATGCAGTACAAAATTAAACTGTGAAGCAATCGGTGCAATCAATTGTTACAGGTACTACATGGTACATGTGTCACATAATGCGAACCGAACAATTCCACCCAGTCCCACATTTTAAAGGTGCCCATGTCATTCCTACCTGCAGTCCCAGGGGCCCAATCCTGTTAGCAAGAAGCAGGTTATCTGTAATCTAGCCCGATAAAAACCCAACGTTCATATGCCATTGTAAAGGGAGAGCATTAAACTAGAACGTAAGGAAACAAAAACAAAAACCAGTTCTCATATGCATCGTCTCTAGTACTATTACGCTCCATGCGGGGGGATTCTTTCACCAACACTGGCCCAGCCAAGTGGAATCGCCCATCTGCTGTCGGGGTCCGGCCCATTCTCGAATAATATCAATCATCTACATCTATGGTGGGGGGGAGGGAAGGGGAGGGAGCAACCAGAGGGCGCCCTCACAAGAAACGAGAGTCACTCGGGCAAAGCGAGTGGCCGGGGTCAGCACATGTCTAGGTCAGAAGTCAGGGCGTCGCTTCCCCTGTGGTCCCCCACCTCCCCTCTGTACGTTCTCACATCTAGGTCCTCTGGGTCGGAGTTGTCCCGCTCTCCTCCTCCTCGCTATTGGGGCAGCTCGGATGTTCCCAGTTGAATAATACCTCTCTCCAAGCTTCGGTGATAGGGGACCTACGCAAGCCCTTCTGTTCTTCCTTATGCAGTGCCCTGCCCTCTGCCGCCGCCCAATGCAGGACCTCCGAGTCCCAAGTCTCAAACTGTGGTCCAGCCGCAGATTTCCAGGTGATCGCAATTCGCCTCTGGGCCAAGGCCAGTGCCAGGTCGATAAATCGACTCCCCACCTTACGCTTAGGTGGTCTGGGATACAGCCCCAGGAGGCAAACAATCGATTGAGTCAGTGTACGGCCCAGTGTGTCAGTAAGTTTACGCACCACTACATCCCAAAACCGTGTATAATTGTACGGCTCCACGTCATGTGGAGAAAATTTGCATCCATTTGTCTACATCGCAGACGCTCCCTGGGCTCACCCCCAAATGCAGCCTGTATGCGATGCGGGGTCATATATGTCATATGAACATAATTAAACTGTAAATATTTGAGGCGTGAATTACGGGAGATCTTTTTGGGAGAACTTAATACACGCCCCCACTCTGCGTCAGTGGGTGGTCTGTTAAGGCATCTCTCCCATCTCCCTCGTAGATCTAACAGCGGGGACAAGGATGCCTCCAATAACGATGCATAAAACCACTTCATTTGGTGCCCAGCCGTGCCCAATGTGACCACCGAGTGAAGAACCCCATGCGTCGCCGGCTCCTCCCGCCCTGCGCCCCACAAGTGTTCAAACGTCCTCACCAGGGTCTCATACGAGAGAAACTGGCCGGGAGGCAATCCATATCCCTCCACCAGCTCCGCCAAAGGGAGCATGCATCCGTCCTGAAAAAAATCCCCGGTTGTGTCTATTCCCCCCCTCTGTCCAAGCTTACAGTTGCTCTGCCCCAAAGATCACCTGGGGGTCTCCATGTGGGAGCCCTATCAATGGCAACACTGACGTGTATCTCGGACCTGTCGGGAGTCGGCTCATGCACCTCCTCCAGCATCGTAAAGCGGTGGTTTGTAGAGTCGACGTATATGGTATCTTCGTGGCCAGGTTCAGTAGATTGGCCAATAATAGACGAGGGTGCTGCCCTGGTTCCGCTAAGTACTTGCCCTCCTGTTTAACCCCTTCTAGCCACTGCGCCAGCCACTGCAATTGTGCAGCCAGCTGGTATAGTTCAAAATCTGGCACCCCCAGTCCCCCCTCCCCCATAGGGCGTTGCAGCGTCGGCAGTGCAACCCTGCATCTCCCATCTGCCAAGATAAGGTCCCGCACCAGCGGGTCCAATGGCTTAAACCAGCCCGCAGGCATCAAGACCGGTAGATTGGCAAAGAAATACAGTAAGCGAGGCAACATGACCATTTTTGTCAGGGAGATCCTAGCCATCAAGGGCAACCGCAGCGAACTCCAAAAAGCCACACTGGAGCGCAGTGCCTTCTCAAAGTTACCCTCCCTCATATCGTCCAGAGAGTGGAAGATCTGGAAACCCAGATACCGAAAGAAGCCGATGTCCAGTTGTGCTCGTCAGAGAGGTCCTCGGGCCTAGGGGAGGGGCCGGTCACTGGGAACAAATACGTCTTACGTTGATTCACCCGTAAGCCGGACAGGCTGCCAAACCTCTCCAGCAACACAAAAGCAGAATCCGCCCCCCTGGCAGCATCTTTAAGGTAAATTAATAAATCATCTGCATACAGGGAGATCGTGTACATTCTCCCGCTTAATAGTATTCCCAGTCCCTCACCTCCCGCACGAAAAAGTGCCGCTAATGGTTCCACTGCCAGCGCGAACAGCAGCGGGGACAGGGGGCACCCCTGACTGGTCCCGCGGGTTATTTCATATTCCGAGGAGAGTGTTCAAGGAGTCATGATAATGTTCTCGCTAAGTGGAATCTGTAAGCGAAGCAGTTTCAAAGAAACTAATCCAGCATTGTCACACACGCAAATGTTTGTTAAAAGTCACTGCGTGAAAGGGAAGGCAATTTGGGAAACGTGTGCATGGTGAAAAATCGCAGCATTTCTTCTCGGGCCTAACTAAGACACATGACACAGTGGCCTATGACCAGTGACCATCGGGGCTTGGTAGCCATGCAGTGCACAGCAGTCACATTGGTTTTTAAGTACCGTTAATCATGCTAGGTTCTGGCCTATGACCATGCCATCAGCGGAAGTAAAAAAAAAAAAAAAAAAAAAGAGTTAAGATGTTAAAAATATTTTTGAGGTACAACCGCCACTTTAATTCCTCACCATCCCTTGCAAAATGTCTGATTACTGTGTGACTGGTACAGGCTAGGTATTGATGGTCATGTGACCACTGCTTTGAAGGTGGGATGTATGTGAATATAACTGACAAGGCGTGTCAAGGGAGGTTGAATGTGAAGGCTGGATGTCACACATGAAAATTGTATGGTAAGCGTCATCCAGGGATTTATAATAAGCAGGATGCTAGTGTTTAAGGACTGGGGGCACTGCACAGTGTGCTGAGAGGCATTTGACCATGTGTTAACCTGCAATGTTTGTGGCAAAGTATGTTCTAGAGCCTGGTGGTGACTAAATGAACTGTGTTGTTCAAATTAAACTCGGTTTTCTAGTTACTTTTTGGGGACATTCAAAGCATTAGTGAAAAGAAGGTGCGCTAAGGGACATTCAACAGCTGAGTAACTGGAAGTCTGCTTTATGAGAAGTATGCAAAGGTTGGTTGAACACATGATGAATGAGAGTATGGTATCCGGCAAGGTTTGCAGGCAGATTGCTCAGCAAGGTGTGTTGAGAGAGAAAGCTATGTGACCAGTCAGGTGTTTGAGGCAGGTTTGTTAACATTGGGAACTGTTAAGTCGTGTTTTTTGTGGGACTGACGCACTGTTGAGCTCCAGCACAAATCACCTGAGACACAAGGTACTGAGATGCTTATGGCCATGGCCAACACTGATTTGTTGCGGAACAATTTGACCAGTCTCTACCCTATTAAACATTTTTTTCCTGTAGATCTGGTTGGCCCAGCCCCTGCTGGTGTGCGCTGGACTTGCCTCCTGTTTGACCTTCAGTATGTCCTCTCCGTGTATTTGAATCGCCGTTACAGTCACCTGAAGAGTGTGAAACTCTGCTCCAACCTCCTGGTGAAGAACCTTGTCACCAGTGACTTGCTATTCGAACCAGGTAATAAGCTAGAACTGTTTATCCAGCCTTCTCTCTCTCTTACTCTCCCTCTCTCTCACCGCTATAGCTCTTGTTCTTCTGTCTTGCTCATTCTCGCTATTTTCTTCCCCTTTCATGTCCGGCACTTCCTTTGTTTCAGTCTCTTCTTTCTCTTTCTGTTTTTTTCTTTCTCTCAAACTCACCTATGCATATGCTAACACAGTCTCACTCTTTCTTTTTGTTTCTGTCCAAATCTCCGTCCTCCTCCCCATTTGTCTGTCTTTTTTTCATCTTTAGTTTGCTTTCTGTCTCTCAGTCTCAATCTATTGAATCAGCTTCTCAAAATAGTCTCAGAGGGGGGTCTCTCAGAGAACTGTTGCATAATTTATGTCTAGCATATTCTGGTTGCTGCGACTAAAACATTACAATAATCCTCAAGATACTAATCAAACCCTAGCTCAACTATCTCAGTTTTAGTTTATTTTTTTTATGCCAGCTGCAAGAGAATACTTGAAATCTTGTCTTTTGATTATGCTTGCTAAACCTTTTTTAGGCATATTATTTTCAGTTTTCGATTTTTTTTTTTTAAGTCTTAGTGCTGGTTTGTTGAAGTAGTTTCTTTTCTGCTCACTTGTCTGCTTTTGTCATGGACACCAAATGTTTATCCTTTGTTTGTCCTAAATGATTTCTTATTTCTATTTTTCCTACGTATTTCTTTCAAATGCTTGTTTTTTCCGCTCATCCTGCTGAGATGTAGATAAGTGTATGATGCTAAAAGAGATAAAGGTGGTGTATTTGCTTTCTTGGATGAGAATATGTAGTGTCTGGAGGATCTTCCAAGTTAATTCCCAATACAGGCACTTCCTCTTATTGCAAGAGATTTGAGCTCTAGCCTCCTGAGAAAATTGAATCCTGCAGATGGACCTGCAATTGAAGTAGACTCTATATTCTGTTCCTATGTCCCCACCCCCTTCGGTATAAGCTTCTAAGCAGATACTAGGTACTCACTCAAACTAGGGGGCGCTAGAGGGCGCGCGACGGAATGGCTGCACCTTAGTGCCGCTCCGGTGGTCAGGGAAACTATCCTACAATAACTGCGGACCAACTGAACCCAGAAGCGAGAAAATTAAAGAAACAAGTAGCGGAAGGTCGGCACTACACGACAACGCTATTGTGGAGGTGTGGAGGCCGTGTGACGCCTGGGGAGACCGAGCGAAGACAAAGGGCTGCCGGAGCGCTGTGGCGGCACAAAATGGTGGCGTGCTTGACCAGATAGCGGCCCAGAGTGTACGCGACGGAGCTGCGGCGGTGTCTGCCATCACGCGCCTCAGAAATACTTGCTGGAGCGGGCAGGAGTCCTCCGATTGCCGGTGGTGCGGAGGGAGAGACTGCCGCTTGAGCGCCCGTCAGAATCACTGGCGCGGTGAGGGGCACCGTTGTGACGACGGCGGCTCCGGAGCTGAGGAGGGGGTGTTAAGGACCCGCTGGGATATCGGAGAGCCCCGCCGGCGCTGTAAGTGCGATCGCTGCGTGAGTGGTGTGGGTGCTCAGCGGGATCTCTCCTCTCTCTCCCCCCTCGCCCCCCCGAGTAATAACATAAACAAAGAGGCGTGGACTGCTGTGAGCCTGTAATTACCGTGTGGCACACCATAAACTTCCGGGGGTGAGGTGGGACACTCATCGGGTTGCTGGCGTCGAGGATAGCCCGCACAGGCATTGCCACTGGTGCCTCCAGTCCTGGACAGCACGTGCCTACTTGGGATGTGGATTTGTGCGTGAGCTGGGAGATAGTGGTGAATGCAGTACACCTCAGCCATGCTAGGTGGCAGTGCATAATCGATAATAATCACTGCGGAGATACCTACACTGTGACACTCACGGATCTGGGCTGCTGCCTGAAATATGTGGTGAAAACAAGGGTGACTGGCGCACCGGAGTACCACACACCTAACATAAGGGTGTACAAGTTCTGCACGGTAGGTGGCTGTGGGACACAGGCAACTGTCCAACCAACTTAATAGCCCTTATCTGTCAACCAACACGATTACACTTACCGCTGAGTAACTAAACCTAACTATATAAGCAAGAAACCCCTAGGGATATAGATTTTTACGATTAAAAATAACGACTGTGTTGTGGTCCTCGCCAAATAAACAGACGAATATATCCTAAGCGGCTGGTCAGTGCTACTTGGCCCGCATACTATTATACAAGGGGCTACAATGGGCAAACCCGACAAGCAACAACCTAAGCTGTCCTTTGACACGCGCCGCACGCCCAGAACCATGTCTGCACATTCTGATACTGAACTGGAAGCCAGCAGTACCAAAAAGACACCAATGGAAGACACCCTACAAGCTATACAACGCAGTCTGCAGGCTATTGACAGCAAAATTGACACTCTTACTAGTAGAGTGGACAATATGGCGGCTAAACTTGATAAACAGGGTGAACGACTGAATGATGCGGAGCTGCGTATATCTGCGGTGGAAGATGAGTCTAGCGCTACCACGCGTCAATGCCTGGAGATGGAAAGGGTGTTGGAAGTTATAAAAAACAAAAATGAAGATTTGGAAGCGCGCTCGAGACGTAATAACGTACGCATCACGGGTATTCCAGAAAGTGCCAACACTGGGAAAATGGAATCCTTTGTTGAAGATATGGTGCGCGACATCTTTGGCGCTGCTGCATTCTCACCCGTGTTTATAGTGGAACGCGCACACAGATCACTTGCACCGAAGCCGATCCCAGGAGCCCCGGCGAGACCCATCATTGCCCGAATACTTAATTACAGAGATAGAGATATGATACTACGACTGGCAAGGGAAAAGCAACAAATTAATCATCACGGTAATAACATATCATTCTATCCGGATTTCACGATGGCAGTACAGGCGGCTCGAAAGGATTTTGCGCCTGTGAAAAAGAAATTGCGGGACATGGGTGTGGAGTATGCTATGCTCTATCCAGCGAGACTACGTGTGACACATGATGGCCACACTAAAATATTGATTACGCCTAAAGCGGCGCATGACTTTGTCAAGACACTGATAACAAAACAAAAAAAGCCAGGCCACTCCTCTACTGCTCCAGACTCGGACTGATACTGAGAGACGACACGGTAAAAGGTATAATATATACTGAAGCTGGTGCGGAGAGCACAAGATGCTCTTATGTATAAGCTCAACGAGCATGTTATAGAGTGCCATGTTGGTATTTTGTGCTATAACGGGTCTTATCCAAGAGCCTCCATGTTAATTATTATAATGTTGATAGTGGCTATAGATTATGTGAGATGCTGGCACTAGATCTTGAACAAACAGCAAATTGGGAAATATGCGTTACCTCCCTGTGTCTTACAGTTGAGCAATGCTACAGTACTTTAGGTCACGGTTTATTGATATGATCTCGCAGTACAAAAGCTTTTTTTTAATATTTTAATGGTCATTCTTGTATAGAAGATACCTGACCACATCCGCTCCCGCGGATGCAAAGGCGTGCGCTTAGCGGCCCCCCGTGGGTATACCCCGCAACAGTTGGACTAATGGTTTTCTTGTTGATTGGGTGGTGTCTTTGGCAGGATTGGGTTGCCAATGTGGGTGGGGGGATTTGGGAACTGTTTAATGTAGTAGTTTTTTTTCAGGCACTTGCATGTATGGCACAATATAGGCGAGAACAAACTCAACAGAAATGTATGTGTACAAACGCTTAGAGACTACCACCAATTGTATATAGGGTATTGGACGATATACAAAGTGCTGTGTATGATAACTCATGTACCAGGACGGGTAGTACAGTAATGCAATCTCAAGTTAATTTGCTGACTTGGAACGTACGAGGTTTGAATAATCCTAAAAAAATACGCCAGGTGTTTGCGTTCCTCGATAGACACCACATAGATATAGCCCTGCTACAGGAAACACATTTAGCCAAAACGTCCAAATGTGGGTTAGGACGTAGGTGGGCCGAACATACTATTGTATCCTCGTACTCGTCCTACTCGAGAGGAGTGCTAATCCTAATAAAGAAGGGAGTACAATTTATTGTAAACCAAACAATCACAGATGACCGAGGTCGATATGTCATAGTCACAGGGATACTTAGAGGTCAGCACCTTCGGCTAGTAAATATATATGGACCTAACATAGATGACCCTGATTTTTTTAACGATATCAGGTCAAAATTGAGAGAGCTGCCTGAGATGGAAACACTGTGGGGAGGTGATTTCAACCTAGCCCTCAATGATACCCTTGACCGTTCAGGTATAACTAAGGAACCTCATACTAAAGCGGTTCAGGCAGTACGAGATGGCATGGGGGAATTCGGCATGACAGATGTATGGAGACTGCGTAATCCTCAAACTAGGGTAGCTACCCACAGCTCCTCCATACATAATAGCTGGTCACGCATAGATTATTGGTTGTCAACCACAGCAGCTAGCACATGGATAAGCAAAATACAGCACTTACCAAAAACACTATCGGACCACAATCCGATTATGCTTGCATTAAATATCCCCGAGTATGTACCGCCACCGTTCATCTGGCGTTTCAATGCCAAAGCCTTATTAGATTCACCTTATAATGATGCTATACGATGCACCATCACAGAATACTTTCAATTAAACCAGGACTCAGTAGACGATGCTGCCGTGCTGTGGGAAGCATTTAAGGCCACAATACGGGGAGTGTGCATCAGCACAAACGCGGGCATATTAAAGGATATACGTAACCAACTTACCAAATGTGAAGACAAGCTAAAAATTTTAGAGCAGGACTATGTAGCAACCCGGGACAAGGCTACGTTGGGCAAAATTCGAGAAGCACTATCAGAATATCAAGACTTTGCAGATAGCGAAATCAAATACATATCGAAACGACAAGTAGCAAGGATATATGGGGAAGGTGGCAGGGCAGGGCGAGTATTAACACGTAAAATCTCCCAAGAACATACCCCGCACACGGTAATTAAAATTCGGGATACACAGGGCACCCCACAGTATGATATGCGGAGTATCATGTCGGCTTTCACGACAACATATGAGGAAATGTATACCACCCGAAACACAGCTGACCCGCCTGAAATACTCGAGTATTTGGAAGATGTTGCAATAGCCTGGTTATCAGATGCCCAACGGGAATATCTAGCACAACCCATCACCATTGAAGAAATCACTGAGGTAATTAAGACCCTACCCAATGGGAAAGCACCAGGCCCGGATGGGTTCACAGGTGAATTTTACAAAGCATTCACAGACCTCCTAGCACCCCATCTTGTAAACATGTACGGCGACGCGTATGAAAAACAGATCCTCCCACCGACACTTAGGGAAGCCATGATTATAGCCCTCTTAAAACCAGATAAAGACCCAGAACTTTGTGAATCCTATCGCCCATTGTCTCTAATAAATACAGACACCAAGATATTGGCTAAGCTTATTGCCAAACGCCTCCAGCCCCTCATGGAAACTATTGTCCTCCCGGATCAATCAGGATTTATTCCGCATCGGCCCACAGCTCATAATCTGCGAACACTCTTTGCATTATCCCACCAACTTAATCCAGAGCTTAAAGCTGCGGCGATCTTATTAGATGCCGCTAAGGCGTTTGACTCAGTGGAATGGCCATATCTCTTTACAGTACTACAAAAAATGGGCATGCCCCCGATATTACTGCAATGGATCAAAATACTATATGCGAAACCTGTGGCGCGCATCAAGATAAATAAATATGTGTCTGAAACAATACGCATCACACGGGGCACAAGACAGGGATGTCCTCTCTCCCCTTTGCTATTCGCTATTGCGTTAGAACCGCTAGCTTGTAAGATCAGACAGCACCACAAAACCGCAGCCTTGCAATTCCCTCAACGGCCTATAAATATTTCATTATACGCAGACGACATGGCCCTCTATGTTCGTGAACCGCATATGAATCTCTCACCCATATTACGAGAATACATAAAATTTAGTAGACACTCGGGCCTCCAAATAAACTGGAGCAAATCCACCATAATTCCCTTAACAGACGTTACGGCGCCACACCCAGTAGAGTATCCACTAGAATGGCAGCGAGACCCCGTCAAATATCTAGGAGTTTGGTATCACAAAGATCCCGCAGTGGTTATAAGGGCCAATTATGGCACTGCCATTAGTACAATAGAGGAGTCCGTGGAAAGATGGCTGCATTTGCCATTGTCCCTGGCGGATAGAATAGCTCTGGTAAAGATGGTCATACTTCCTAAATTCCTCTACCTCTTCAATAACATCCCCATAACCCCACCAAAGGCTGTGTTTAAGAGTCTGCAAGCGTGTGTAACCCGTCTCATTTGGGCGGGTAAACAAGCACGCATTGAATTGCGGGCATTAACCTTGCCTTATGCTAAGGGGGGATTTAAAGTACCGGACCTCCTACTATATTACCTTTGTGCGCAAGCACAATATGCGCACTACTGGTATCATCCAGTGAGATACCTACCTCATATGGCAGTAGAAGATGGAGACGCCCACCCATTACCACTCCAACACATTTTGCCACACTCCCGCATACATGTACCGAAACAAGAAATAAACACTATTCGAACTACGAATATGGCCTGGCAGAGAATGGGGAAATTAGCACATAAGGTACCACTCTATGCTCCAGCATTGCCCCTGCCGCACCATCCAGCCCTATCAGTAACTCAAGAAAAAATGAGTATGACCCTGCTGCAACAGGCTGGGATAGACGTGATGGAAGACTTATATAAAGATGGAGTTTTTATAGAGCTTAATGACCTAGATTACATAAGTAACCAGACTCTTCTTTTTAAATTTGCTTATCATAGACTAAGCAGGGCAGTTAAAGATTTGTATCCAACCTTTCCTAGGGAGCCGGAAACACTTCAAGCGTTGCAAATGATTATAACTACTCCACACAATATACATTTGGTGACCAGACTTTATGGGCTGTTACAGTCAGATATAGCAGGTGCTACACAAAAAGCACAGGACAGATGGTCAAATGTTCTGGAGACGCCCCTGGTCGACGAGGAATGGGCCACATGCTGTGCACTAACAGACATACTCACCACGAACGGTAATTTGCGAATTATACATTATAAATACATCCACCAAACATACCATACACCGGTTAAACTGAAGAAATGTGGGCTCCGTACTGATGCATGTTGCAAAAGATGTAAAGCCGAGGATGCTGATTTTATACATTTAGCGTGGTATTGCCCACAGGTTAGAGTTTAGTTTAGTTTAGTTTAGATTTATACAGCGCGTAGCTGCCCCAGCAACGGGGCGTCCCAGCGCTACCCAAAGTACAGGTGGCTTAAAAAGAATAAATAAATAACGCCCAGCCCACATGGAAAAGAAAAATTAAGCCGGGAAAAGCCAGGTCTTTACGGCTTTACGGAAAGCCAGATGATTCTGGAGCCCTCTGATGGAAACTGGGAGGGAGTTCCAGAGTTTAGCTGCCAAAACTTTGAAAGATCGACCACCCGCTCGCGCTCTTAGGATTCGGGGGGTACAAATAAGTCCCTGGTTAGCTGAGCGTAGAGAACGACTCGGAACATACGGCACAAGTAAAGCTGCCAGGACCGGAGGTGCTTGTTGAGTCATAATTTTATGGGCAACACACAGTGTTTTAAACTGGATTCGTTTTTCTACAGGTAACCAATGTAGTTTAGGTAGAAGTTTGGACACTGAGCATGATTTTGGGAGGGCCAACACTGCGCGGGCTGCAGCGTTCTGGATTCTTTGAAGGCGCTGAACACAGGATTTATTGGCACCCAAATATAGAGAATTGCCATAGTCTAACCTAGACAAGATTGTGGCCTGGAGAATAGTTTGACGAATTTTAGGGTCAAAAAACCCCAATAGGGGTTTTAGCCCCCTCAGGAGTCCAAAACAGGACCCTGCAACAAGTTTAGATTGAGTGTCAAAAGACAGGCCATTATCGATCCAGAAGCCTAGGTTTTTGACCACCTCTTTAGGCAGTGGTGCAGGTTTTAATTTGTCAGGCCACCATTGTTCTGACCACATGTCACTATCTTTCCCAAGCAACAGTATCTCAGACTTGCCTGCATTAAGCTGAAGGCAATTTATTGTCATCCAGTCCGATATCACCTGCATATCATCTTTAAATTTAACAAGATTATTAAGACGCTCCTTAGAGAATGTGATGACCAACTGGGTGTCGTCGGCATAAGACACCAACGACAACCCTCTGCTTTTAGCTACCACAGCCAAGGGTTGAACGTAGATATTAAAAAGCATAGGGCTCAATATCGAGCCCTGAGGTACCCCAAATCCAATAGCATGCTCCCGGGAATGGTAGGGAGGTATCATAACCTGGAAAGATCTGCCTTCCAGGAAAGAGCGAAACCAGGCTAGAGCCAAACCTCCGACCCCAATCGCCTGCAGCCGCCGTAACAGTAACTCATGGGAAACGGTGATCAAAAGCGGCGCTTAGATCTAAAAGAACCAAGGCCGTAGAGTTACCAGCATCCAGGCTACTGCGAATCTCTTCAATCACTGCCAGCAGAGCAGACTCAGTACTATGACGAGATCGGAAGCCATTTTGTGAAGAGTCCAAGATATCATTTTGCTCTACAAACTCGGTAAGAATGCGGTTAACATGGCATTCCGTGATTTTAGCCAAGAAGGGCAGCTGAGAGATAGGACGGTAATTACCTGGCTCCGAGGGTTCCAAAGATGGTTTCTTTAAAAGGGGTATGACTTTAGCATGCTTCCAAAAAGAGGGAACAGAAGCGGATGACAAAGATAGATTGATCAGTTCACTCGCCACTGGAAGAACAGGATTTTGAAATAGACGAATTTGAGCTGGTCTCAAAGGATCAGCTGGAGAACCTGATTTTACTTTCAAAAAAAGAGATTCGGTCTCGTTAAGTGAAAGAGGAGGAAAGGAGCACAGTATATTTTGTGTGATACAGCCACTATCCTCAGACCTATCCCCTATATTGGTACTGGTGGTGGCCGTAGAGAAGCTATTATAGATATTCTTTACCTTGTTCACAAAGTACTCAGCCAATTCATCACACTGCAAATTTGAAGTAATAGGTGAGTCTTTTGAAATGGGGCATTTCATAGTCTTAAGAAGGGAGAAAATCATTTTGGACGGATTATTACTGTTCGAGATTTTAGCAGCAATATAATCAGCTCTAGCTCGCCGGACCAACTTATGATATGATTTAATTGAATCTCGATATTTGGTTTTTGCTTCTGAATCATAAGCATGCCTCCAGGCCCGTTCAAGTTGTTTGCAGTTTTTTTTTGCTTTGGTCAAAGATTCGTTAAACCAGGGATTGGACTGTCCTCTTTCTTTATTAGAGCTAAATTTGGCCGGGATACAGCTGTCAAGAGCTTGAGTCAACCAATCCTGAAAAAGCATAGTGGCGGATTCAATGTCAGGAGGCAACTGGGGTTTATGGCTAAGCAATAGATCCGTAAGTTGATTGGCATCTAACTTATGCCACGGTCGTTTCAGAGATGATCGTGAGTGATGCTGGGCTGGCTTACCTAACCAATTCAAAGAAAAAGGAACAAGAAAATGATCGGTCCAAGCCAGAGGGATTGGGGGCACAACATACAAGGAACCTAAATTGGAGAATATAGGATCCAACAAGTGCCCTGCTGTATGGGTGGAGTCTGAGACATATTGAATCAGCTGGCAGGCTTCTAGGTCAGCTATGAAACTCGAAATGCCCATCTTACAATTGTCTTCAAGATGCAAATTGAGATCCCCTAGAATAGTAAAGTTGGCTGCTTTACTAGCAAGAAGAATGGTCTTATTCACCAATTCATCCCTGAAAACTGCAGATGGCCCTGGATACTGGGAACAGATAACTGGCATATTGAGCACGATGTTAGGGACCAGAATAGACTGCACAATCCGAGTGTGCTTATTGAGTCTAGTGTCAAATTTACGATCGACCAAGCGTAAATTCTGTGTAATTGCTCTCCTGTTAGCGAAGAGACGGATATCTATATACTGGAATGGCAAGAACAGTCCCACGTGTGAACAATGGCTGCAGGACATGACTTATTGCAGGGACACACTACAGACTTATGAGGAAGAACTGCCTACGAGATCTAAACCTAGAGACTATTGGGAACCATTAACATCGTACTTACAATCTCATCATGCTGGAACACTGAATACCAATGTGTAAAGTGTGATAACTTGATTATATAACGATAAGTCTGTACACTGAGTTGACTTCTGAACATTTGGCGAGAATGGAACTGTAAGAATAGCAAGTGCCTTTGTAAACCTATGGTCTTTTGCCTGTGTTTGTATGCTGTTTTCTTTTTTGGTTTAATAAAAAGCCTTTAATAAAAAAAATAAAAAAAGTACTCACTCAAACTACATGTGATCAAATGGAAAACTGAATGAGAGCCCACTTCTCCATTTGTACTAAAAGAACTTCCTTCACTATCAAAATAACTTTCAAGGCATTTGCTGTCCTTTGCAGCAAAGCAAAATAATTTGGTCTCTAACCTCCATTTTCAAATGCCCGTACATCGTAATCATTTTGTCAGACCTCCAATATCAAGTAGTTGTACTGCTAATCTCAAACTTTAGTTTCCCAGCAGTAAAAATCAATCCCTTTTGTATGTATTGAAACCCAAGTGGTCCCTCTTGGGTCTGTTTCTCTCAAGCCGGTTGGCTCCCCTATAGACAGTCCTATTTTTCTTTTTGAGGGTAGCAACTATTTTTTACGCAATTCTTGCAGGCCTCTCACATGCATTAAATTGTTTCTGGCACATTTTTTTGTCTGTCCTCTGACTTTCTGATCATTCCAGGACTCTTTAGTCTCATGTTGACCACTAGGTTGACATCTTAGACCAAGAGTAAATATCGCTGGAGTTTGTTTTGACTTCTGTGGAGTCTAGTCTTAGGCTTTTAATTTCAGAAAGTGTCAGTGAAAGTAATGGGCTATGCTCCTCTGGTTATGGAACAAGAGTCTATGTCCTCCTTTGCAAAAATGTTAACTGTAAGTTTGAAGAATGTTGGGTAACTTTAGAAAGGATGCGCATCTCTCTGATACCTTATTAATGTTTTCATTTGGTTTGAGGGATTCTCTTCCAGGGGATACTCATCAATAGTCATAAGCATTGAATGGTCCCGCCCACGCGCGGGGACCCCGGAGCAATAACAAATAATATGCGTATATATATATATATATATATATATATATATATATATATATATATATATATATATATATATATATATATATATATATTCTTGTAGCAGCAATCCTCGGATGAAAACACCGCCCTTATCGTGAGTCACGTCGCCTGATCGGACCTCCCAGGAATAGGTCCGTGAAATTCAAACAAATTTTCCTTAGTGAAACCAGGAATGGCGACGCCGTGTGTAGTGCAAGAAATAGTCTTTATTGGCCTCAGTCGAGTCGAACGTGTTTCGGAGCTAGAACTGCTCCTTGCTCACCGACACATAAAGTTTTAAAAGCGGCCATTTTAAACATTTGTTTACGGTTACCACGAGTCACGTGTGGAACTACAGAAACAATGCAAGTGAAAACAGACTGGTAGTTTTTCTAAAACGACTCCAATAAAATCCTTATCCATTTGGACACATTTGATTTTCAAACATATGATTTCCTAATTTTAAATTTTAAAACATACACCTTTTAAAAAACTCTTTGATAAAAACTCTTTGATAAAACATTTTTGCAAAAAATTTTTTGGGGTCTATAGAAAAATACATTTTTCATATGATATAGATAATAACTTCATGGACAAAACAATTCACAATCCTTGCGTGGAAGGCTAGGCTCATTAATTACTAAAGTTGTGCATATCATTTCTTTTTGGTAATTTCTTCACAACTGAAAAACATCAAAATGCGTCGCATGTATTGCCCCAGTGGGCATAGCAGTACACATTATTGACCTTAACCCCACTCTGTCATGTCCAACGCCAAAAGAAGGTTGTATGCAATAAAATTCCCAAAAATTACAATACGTTTTAATTTGCTTCGCGCCCCAGTGGGCTAATAGGATTTCTATCCTGATTTCAACCACGTCTGCATCTGTTTACCTTATTTTACTGCCTATTCACCCGTATTAAAAAAAAACTAAATTACAGCTCTTTATCTTACTTAAATTAAAATTTACTGAATGTGCTTCACTGGACTTTTTCTTCTCTATTTCCAACCTCTATAAATGCGTGTACATGTCCTCTTCGGCATTTAAACCTTCTGGGAATTTGCAGTTTAGTTCTATAATGTAACGAGATTCTAGTTTTCTAAGTTTCTTTTCTCTATTCCCGCCTCGCTTGTCTGGTGCCACTGCATCTATCACATAATATGTGAGTCCCTTACTGTCTTTATTATGAAATCTTTCAAAATGGCGTGCTACCGGGTATGATTGATCACCATTCTTTATCGCCCTGAGATGCTGTAGAATCCTTTTATGTACCTCATGGATAGTGCTGCCCACGTACCTCAGACCACACGGGCACTGAAGTACGTAGACTGCATAATCCGTTTTACAATTGTATTTTCCCTTTATACTCTTGGTTATCTTTGATAATCCTCCTTTGTATTGAGTGATGTTAACTCCATGTGTACACGCTTTGCACTTAGTGCATTTCAAGAAACCTTCCTTCCTAGTTAACCATGTTTCTTTGGGCTGGGGTTGCTTCAACGTATTCCTTACTAGCATCTGCTTGAATGATTTAGCACGTCTGAAGGTTAGCTGTGGTTTTTTTAGCACTACTTTCCCCAATATTGAATCATTTCTGATTAAATGCCAGTGTTTATTGAGGATACCTCTCAATCTGTCCTGTTGGATACTATATTTAGTTATCAGATGACATTGGTTACTTTGAATTTCTTTATTTTTCTCGCCCCTTTTCTTGTCAAATAGAATTTCCTCTCTTTCCTTACTAGACGCTTTTCTCATGGCCTCATCTATCCATTGGTCGGGGTACCCTCTACTTTTGAATCTCTCTTTCAGACAATTGAATTCTATTTTCGCTTCCTCCATCACTACAATTACGCTTAGTGCGTATACATTCACCAAATGGGATACTTCTTTTTAGGTTGATGGGATGGAAACTGGTGGCGTGCAACAGCGTGTTTACCGCCGACGGTTTTCTGTATAGTTTGGTTGCTAACCTACCATCTTTTATATATACTGTCAAGTCCAAAAAATTGACACTATACCTACTGATGTCACTGGTGAAAGTTAAATTCAAGTCATTTTTTTGGATCTTACTGATAAAAGCTTTGGCTTGCTCCTCCGAACCCTTCCAGACCACAAATAAGTCGTCAATATACCGACTCCAATGTAAGATGTGATCTTCCCATTCTGCTTGATACTGCCTCTGGATCACCTGCTCCTCCCACCAGCCCATATGCAGATTCGCATAGCTGGGGGCGAAGCAGGTGCCCATGGCCGTACCGCATTTTTGATGGTAGAGAATGTCATTGAACAGAAAGAAATTGCTTGTCAAGCACACTTCCACCATTTTCAGTATCATTTCTGTATGAGCCCATAATCCTATAGGTCTCCCTCCCAAAAAATGCCTGATTGCTCTAAGGCCATCATTGTGTCGAATACTTGTGTACAAGGTGGATACATCTATAGTGATTAAAAGATAGTCTTCCTCCCATGGGAGATCATATGTTTTCCTCAGAAAATCTCCTGAGTCCTGAATATATGAAGGCAGAGCTTGTGCCATTTTACACAGAAATGAATCCACATATTTGGAAGTGTGTTCAAATGCACTCCATATCGCTGAAATTATAGGGCGCCCTGGGGGTTCAGCATATCTTTATGAATTTTGGGGATCAGGTAAAACACCGGTGTTATGGGGTAATCAATACTTAGAAACTTGAATTCATCATGACTCAGGAGATTTTGCTCATACCACTTCTTCAGCTCTATATTATACATTTCATAACTTGCCATCATTTCTCGCTCTTTCACTTTCGCATAACACATTCTGTTGTTCAACTGCTTATATGCTTCCACCAAATATTTCTGTTTATCCCATAGGACAACATTTCCCCCTTTGTCTGCATTCCTCACTATGCAGTTGTCATTTTCATTTAACTTTTTTACTAACGCATAGTATGTTTTTTGTTTTAATGCCTTTGGTGATTCTTTATTTTTATTTTTTTCTTTGCTAATGTGCATGCAAACATTCTTCAATTCATTGATGACTAAGTCACTGAAAACATCTGTTGCATCCCTCGTTGTCATCGGGATACATCTGGAACTAGGTCTAAAATTTGTGGGTGCTGCCTCTCCTATGTCAATACCTTCTTCTTGTACTAGTTCTACCACATTGCTTGTTACATCTGCTAACTGATCCTCATTTTCAAGTTCTCTTAGCTCTAACATCAAATTCATATAATCTACAGATAATCCTCCTGCTCCAATCACATCCGTGTGGGACAAAAGTGGCTTTCTAACCAAAGGATTCAAATGAAAATGCTTTTTTAATTTCAATGTCCTGATAAACCTGAATAAGTCAATTCTTGTTTGCACATAGTCTAGATCTTCCTCTGGGCAAAAAGATAGTCCCAACTGCAAAATTGTTTGTTCTTGATCCGTCAGAGTCACGTTTGTAAGGTTGACAATTGAGGCTTCATTGTTAGCCTCTATTTCCTGTTGTCTTTCCGTCTCTCTTGTCCGTCTTCTCCGCTTTGCACCTTTCCGCCTCTTGTTCCTTTGCCTCTTCCTCTCCCTCTTGGAGGTTGATTTGTCTGTGTTGGTTGCCTTGGTCTTAAATTGAATCGTCTCTCTTCCCTTAAAAAACCAAATTCATTGATCACTGTGGGGACTGGCCTGTTGCCTCTGTTGCTAGTATCATCCTCCAGATCCGTATCAACTTCTGAGCTCTGGAGGCTGCTGTGCCCTGATTGCACTTCTTGTACCGGTTTACTGGCAACTGTTATCCTTTGCCTACGGATCGTGTCAAATCTTTTTGCAAAGGTGTAGATTTGTCCTCTATCATAATCTACTTTATCTCGTAGAAATTTCTGCGCCTTCCTTTCCTTAATTGTAATTTCTAGTTTGCGCAGCCTTTCTTTCATTTCCCCTTTGAATTTGGTTATCTTTTCTTGGTCTGGGTCTATACTCAAAATTTTCAGCAATGCATCAATTTCCTCCAAAACCTTTTGTCTATCTTCTGGATACATCCGGAAGAATAACTGATTTGGGGTCACGCTTAAAACGTTTAGAAAAATTGCACCTTGTTGAGTTGTCGAAATGGTGGGAATCTAAATCCGTTCAGCGATATTTGGAGGTTCAACGAGTCCCCAGGGGTTTGCGCATCATGGTAGCTCCATCGTATGAAGAACCCAACCTGGAAATGCTGCGTGAATGGGCGACGAACAACAACGATTCTTCACGGAGGATGCTTGCCATTCTTATAAAATATGCAGATATTGATAGACAAAAGGTTTTGGAGGAAATTGATGCATTGCTGAAAATTTTGAGTATAGACCCAGACCAAGAAGATTTTTTAGTTTCACTCGACGTCTTTAGTACTTGGTACTAAATCCTGTTGTTGTTTTTTCAGATTTTTGTCTATTTTTTCCTGTCATAATGCTGACTTTATTTAATAAGTGCCCGGCCTGTGGAAAAAAAATGGCTAAATCGGACCCACACTTGGTCTGTATTGCTTGTCTACCTTCATCTCACAAGCCAGACCAGTGTTACTACTGCAGCAAGTTTTCAAGAAGAACCCTTAGGGAAAGGGAGAAGATTAAACTGCACTCTATGCAGGAGAGAGGAAAGGGTGCAGCAAGTAGCAGAGAAGAACATCCATTAAAGAAGCCCTCCTCTCAATCAAGGCTGGAGCGCAAAGAGAAAGGTGAGATAAGAAAACACCGGTCTCACACGCCGTCGAGGGACAGATCGACTTCCAAGATACCTTTGTGCTCCGAGTCAGCGTCGAGGTCGACGTCGAGACGTCCTTCGCCGTCGAAGCGAACGACTTCAGGTGAGAAGTCCCATCATAAGCAGAAGTCGACACCAACGCGTAGGCGGTCCAGGTCTGGCTCACCTACGACGGCAGGCGGCTGTGGCTCGACGTCGACACATCGTCGTCGCCCGCCGTCGAGAGTGTCCGTGGCGACGTCGAGAACACCACCGACGTCGAGAGGTCCACGCGCATCGACGTCGAGCCGAACACCGAGGGCCTCGACGCCGGTAAGGCACAGTCGCTCGCCGTCGAGACGCATGACATCGACGCATCCGTCACCGAGGAGGTCGACGGCGAGGCGATAGACGTCGAGACCTCGCACATCACCCTCTGGATCTAGGACAGGAAGATCGCGGTCCAGATCGACGGTGAGAAGATCGACGGTGAGAAGATCGACGTCGAGGAGGTCGCATTCCAGCCACAGGTCTCCTCCTGCCAAGAGACCTACGGCGACGTCGAGAGACCGCTCGACGCAGAAGGAAGTCCAGGTCGTGACATCCAGGAGTGTATCTTCCTCCCCGGGACTTCAGATCGTGCAAGTCTCTCCTGAAACCTCACCAGTTCCGGCGCCAGCTCCTGCAACTAACATCTCCCCGAGATGGCTGGGGGACATAAGGGAGTGGAAGATTCGAAAGATAACAACACTAGCGCATACTCCTAGCAGATCCAGATCTCCCAAAATACAATCAGTGCACTCCTCTGAGAGACATGAGAGACGTGCCATGCCAGAAAGGTCTCCTTCTTTGAGAAGGCGCACATCACGTTCTCCTAGGAGTCAGGCATCCAGATCTCGCCACCGCTCTCCTAGGAGACGAAGCCACAGATCCCCTTTGTGGTCCTCATACTCCAGACCATCAAAGGCAGACTACTCTCCTACTCTTTCTTCCTCTCCTCCGAGTAGAATATCGCCCATTGATGATATTGTAACCTTCAATGAGGTCTTGTGTAGAGGGGCTGCGAAGCTTCATATTGAGATGCCTGTGTCTACTCCTGCAACGTCAGTCATCTTCGAAACACTTCATAACAGGTCGTCATCTAGACCTTTGCTTCCCCTGGTGCCTGGCCTGCTAGAGCCTGCTCTACAGAAATTCCTGACTCCAGCGTCGGTGGGGGCGGCCCCGTCGCGGATCACTAAGAAATACAAGGCCCCTGAGCAGGACCCGCTTTTTCTGAGAGCTGACCCTCCTCCGGATTCGGTTATTGTGTCAGCGGCACAAAAGAACCAGACAGGGGCAGCTTCATCTGCAGTACCACCGATAAAGACAGTAAGGCCATGGATTCCGTTGGCAAGAGGATGTGCAACACCTCAGCATCCTATATGAAGGTAGCCAGCGCCTCGGCCTTGCTGGGTCGGTACGACCGCTCTCTGTGGGACTCTCTCTCATGCTTCACGGAGAAGCTGCCAAAGGAGGACAGACAGGACTTCCTGGAGGTCCTCCATGAAGGGAGTCTGGTAGCCAATCAGGTCATCAGTGCAGCAGCTGATGCCTCTGACTTAGCTGCCCATGGATACGCGCATGGGATTTGTGCCTGTCGCTCTGCCTGGCTGAGATTGACGGGTTTGAAGCCAGAGGCTCAACATCGAATCATCAATCTTCCTTTCAATGGGACATCGCTCTTCGGCTCTCAAGCCGATGACGAAATGTCCAGGATGAAGACCGAACTGGACACGGTGAAGGCGGTTGGGCTCGAGAAGAGGAAGGATTTCAGGCGACGCTACCGCCCCTACGATCGACGCCAATACCAACAGAGGGTTCAAACCCCTCAGTGGTCCTCCCAGCAACATCAGGGAAGATCACAGTCCAACCAGCGGCGTCCTGGCAGAGGACGAGGAGGGAACTCCAGACAGTCTACACCTGCTGCCAAGCAACAACAGAAGCAGTGAGGGCTTGCTTCTCCTAACTCCGTTAGCCACTCCGGTGGGGGGGAAGTGTCCTTTTCTATCTGGAAGAGTGGACCAAAATCACACTAGACAAGTGGGTGCTCAATATTGTGAAGAATGGGTACTCCATCAGGTTCAAGTCCCCTCCACCCTCTATTCCTCCTCGAAAAACTGTCATTCATCGCCTAAATCTTCTGAGAGAAGAGGTATCCGCTCTACTCCTTAAGGAGGCCATCGAGGAGGTTCCATACCACCAACGTCGACAGGGGATCTACTCCCGATATTTTTTGGTTCCAAAGAAAGGTCCAAACAAGGAGTTCAGGCCTATACTAGATCTCAGGCTTCTCAACAAATTCATTCTGAGAGAGCGGTTCAGAATGCTGGCATTACATCAAATAATCATGCACTTACATCAAGGGGACTGGATGTGTTCTATAGATCTTCAAGATGCCTATTTCCACATCCCAATCGCTCGGAAGCATCGGAAGTTTCTAAGATTTCACATTCAGTCAGACCACTTCCAGTTCACGGTCCTGCCTTTCGGACTGAAGTCTGCTCCTCGCACTTTCTCAAAGTGCATGGCAGTAGTAGCTGCATTCTTAAGGAGGGAACAAATCTTCGTCTACCCTTACCTAGACGACTGGCTTCTCAAAAGTGCGTCTCCAACTCTTCTGCAACAACACCTCACTTACTGCATTCAGCAACTGCATCGGCTGTGTCTGCACGTCCAATTCAAAAAATCCATCCTCAATCCAACACAGAGGATACATTACCTGGGCGCGACTCTGGACACGGTAAACGCAAGAGCGTATCCTTCGGAGGAGAGACTATCATCCATTCTCCTCAAGTGTCAGACCCTCTTGAAGGGACCTCAACCCACGGCCCGACAGGTTTCATCTCTACTGGGGTCGATGGCCTCGTGCATTTTTCGAGTCCCAAACGCCAGACTTCACATGAGACCTCTACAGCAAACTCTGGAGGATCAATGGTCTCAGATCTCAAATCGCTGGGAAGACACTGTAACCATACCTCTATCTGTCCGGCTCTCCATCAGTTGGTGGATGCGGCGGTCTCATCTCCTGATAGCAACTCCCTTTCACAAGGAGCTTCCCAAACAGACTCTGGTGACGGACTCGTACCTTCAGGGATGGGGCGCTCACATGGGGTCCCTGCAGATACAAGGACTGTGGTCAGAAAGAGAACAGCTATACCACATAAACATGCTGGAGCTCAGGGCAGTTCATCTGGCTCTCAAGGCGTTTTTTCCTTCCATCAAATCGACTGCTCTGCTTGTTCAGACAGACAATACAACAACGATGTATTACCTGAACAAGCAGGGGGGCACCAGGTCCAGACCCCTGTCTCTGGAAGCGCAAGCGATTTGGAAGTGGCTTCTAGCACGAGACATGAAGATCTCCGCAGTTCACCTACCAGGCGTCCTCAACATCCAAGCGGACGTCCTAAGCAGGCATTTCGCAGAAGCGCACGACTGGGTGCTAAAACAAGAAGTAGCGCAAGACATCTTTCGCAGCTGGGGAACACCAGACCTAGATCTCTTCGCGGACGCAGAAAACGCAAAATGCCTCGTCTTCGCCTCCAGATACCCACAACCAGGCTCCATGGGGAATGCTCTGTTGATCGCCATCGCCATCCCCCAAGGATACAAGATCTCCAGGAAGGACCGCCCCACCCGCCCAGGAGGAGGAATCGCCATCGTCCACAAATCCAGCCTCCGCCTGAGCACACTCCCTGACGAGCCCACAGAACTGATGGAACACCTTCACTTCAAGATACTGGCCAGCCCCACCGCCACCCTCCGAGGAACCCTCATCTACCGACCCCCTGGACCCCGCGCACCCTTCGCCAACTCCATCACGGACATTATCTCCCCGCAGGCCATCGCATCCACCAACTACACCCTGCTGGGAGACCTCAACTTCCACCTCAACAACCAACTGGACTCCAACACCACATCCCTCCTGGACAACCTCCACAACATTGGACTGCGCCAGATCGTGACCGAGCCCACGCACTCAGCAGGACACACCCTCGACCCCCTCTTCACTACAGGAAACTCCATCACCTTCAGCCACACCACCGAACTCCCATGGACCGACCATCGTTGCGTCCACTTCACCTTCAGAACACCCACCATCCACAGACACCAGCACCTGCTTCCACGAAGAAACTGGACCAAAATCACCGACGACCAGCTCACCTCCTCACTCAACAACTCCACCCCAACCATCGCGGAAAACGACGACCCCAACACCGCAGCCCGAACCCTGCATAGATGGATCTCGGACAGCACCAACACCATAGCCCCCCTCAAGAAAAACAATACCCGCGCCAAGAAAGCCAGATGGTTTACCACCGAACTTCGAGAGTCCAGAAGCACATGCCGCCGCCTCGAAAAGGCCTGGAGGAACACCAAATCCACAGAAGCCCACGACAACTTCAGAGCCGCCACCAACGCCCACCATCAACTCATCAGAGAAACGAGGAAAAAAGCGATTGAAGACAGAATCTCCACCCACGCGCACAACAGCAAGGAACTCTTCAGCATCATCAAGAAGTTCACCCAACCCACCAGCGAGTCTACCGACATCCCTCCCTCACAAGACCTCTGCGACAAACTCAGCACCTTTTTCCACCAGAAAATCAAGAGCATCTACGACAACTTCGACGAAGACAACCAACACACTGAACCCTCACCAACCACCCCCGACACCCGGAAACCAGCGATTGATGACTGGACAGCCCTCACCACCGAAGACACACTGAAGACAATGAAGTCAATCCACTCAGGGGCCCCCACGGACCGCTGCCCCACCACATCTTCAACAGAGCCGCCAACACCATCTCACCCATGCTCCGCCACACCATCAACCGCTCCCTGGCGACCGCCTCGTTCCCCGACGACTGGAAACACGCCGAGGTCAACCCCCTCCTAAAGAAACCCTCGGCGGACCCCACCGACCTCAAAAACTACAGACCCATCTCCCTGCTCCCGTTCCCAGCGAAAGTCATCGAGAAAGCCATCAACAGCCAACTCGCCACATTCATTGAAGAACACAACATCCTCGACTCCTCCCAATCCGGCTTCAGAAAAAACCACAGTACGGAAACCGCCCTCCTCGCCGCAACAGACGACATCCGCACCCTACTGGACAAAGGAGAAACAGTAGCCCTCATCCTCCTCGACCTATCAGCGGCGTTCGACACAGTCTCCCACCACACCCTAATACGCAGACTCTACGACGCAGGAATCCAGGACAAGGCCCTCGACTGGATCCGCTCCTTCCTCTCCGGCAGGACGCAGCGGGTCAGACTCCCCCTTTCCTCTCGGACCCCACACCTACCACCTGCGGAGTCCCCCAGGGCTCCTCCCTCAGCCCGACGCTCTTCAACGTCTACATGGCTCCACTCGCCCCATCGTCAGAACCTACGGACTCAACATCGTGTCATACGCAGACGACACCCAGCTCATCCTCTCCCTATCCAACGAGCCCAACACCACCAGACGCAACTTTCGAGAAGGCATGGAAGCCGTCGCCAAATGGATGAAAAACAGCTGCCTACAACTAAACACCAACAAAACAGAAGTACTCATCATGGGCCCAAACCCCAATGCCTGGAGCGACACCTGGTGGCCCCCCGCCCTCGGAAACCTGCCAACCCCCACGGACCACGCACGCAACCTGGGAATCATCCTGGACTCCGAGCTCAAAATGGACCGCCAGATCAACTCTGTCTCGTCTTCCTGCTTCCACACCCTCCGCCTCCTTCGTAAGACCTTCAAATGGATCCCCCTCGAACACCGAAAGACCGTCACTCACGCCCTGGTCACCAGCAGACTCAACTACGGCAACGCACTCTACGCCGGAATAAACAAAAACCTCACCCGCAAGCTACAGAACATCCAGAACGCCGCCGCAAGACTGGTCCTCAACCTGCCAAAACACTGCCACATCTCCCAGCACCTGCGCACACTCCACTGGCTCCCTGTCGAGGCGAGAATCACCTTCAAGATGCTCACCCACGCACACAAGGCCCTCCACGGCACCGGACCAGCATACCTGAACAGCCGACTCAAATTCCACGCACCCCAAAGGACCCTACGATCAGCCCAGCTCTCCTACGCCGTGGTCCCCCGCACCAGAAAGACCAGATCGGGAGGCCGCTCCTTCTCCTTCCTCGCGGCCAAAGCATGGAACGCCCTTCCGCTCCACCTCAGACAGACATCGCTCCCCATCTTCGCAAGAAACCTCAAAACCTGGCTCTTCGACAGACCCCCTCCTTGATGGATGGAACCTGCACCCCACCCCTAGCGCCTTGAGACCCTTACGGGTGAGTAGTCGCGCTTTAACAAACCCCTGATTGATTGATTGAGACTGGTCAGAGACATTACTCTACGCCTTTTCACCAGTCCCACTCATTCCCCTGGTGATCAGGAAACTGTACAAATCCAAGACAAAGATGATCCTGGTTGCGCCAGACTGGCCTCGACAATGGTGGTACCCGGACCTTCTTCATCTGTCCAAAGTACCACACAGGAGGTTACCATGTCATCCGGATCTGCTGACCAGGGCGAGCGTCAAGGTGTTCCATCCCAACCTGCCGTCCCTGAGGTTAGCAGTATGGCTCCCGAGTTCATCCAATATGGACATTTAGGTCTCTCTCAAGACTGCATGCAGATCTTGAAGGAGGCCCGGAGACCTTCTACGAGAAAGTCTTACGCTTTTAAGTGGAAGCGTTTTTACATGTGGTGTACTGCTGAGGGTCATGACCCTATTCGAGGTCAGGAACAGGTACTGTTACCATACTTACTGTATTTGGCCAAAGCAGGTTTGCAATATTCCTCCATAAAGGTTCACCTGGCAGCGATAACAGCATATAGAAAGTCCCCCACTCAGGCTTCTTTCTTTCAGATGCCAGTTGTTAAGGACTTCCTGGAGGGTCTAAAAAAGGTCTACCCACCAGTTAGGTCTCCATCTCCTTCCTGGGAGCTTAATGTGGTCCTCTCTAAGTTAATGGGTCCCCCACTCGAGCCTATCCACAAAGCCTCCCTGCAACATCTTTCATGGAAGACTGCATTTCTCGTGGCAATCACATCTGCTCGCAGGGTGAGCGAGATACAATCCTTGTGCTCTTCGGAGCCCCATCTCATTTTAGATGCGAACAGAGTGGTGCTTAGAACTCACCCGAGGTTCCTTCCTAAGGTGGTCTCGGAGTTTCACATCAACCAGTCAATCACTCTTCCTACTTTCTTTGTGAATCTTGTCACCCCTGCTGAGAGAGCTTTGCACTCTCTAGATCTTAAAAGAGTGTTAAAATTTTATCTAGATAAAACAGAGTGTAAGAAAGGCTGACAGGTTGTTTGTTAATTATGGTCCATTGAACACTGGTTTTCCTGCCTCTAAAAGGTCCATTGCTAGATGGATAGTGTCTTGTATTATGTTATCCTATCAGCTGGCACACAAACAGCTCCCGGGCAAGCCGAGAGCTCATTCTACAAGGGGAAAAGCCGCTACGGTAGCGATGCTTAGTAATGTATCTATTCAGGAAATATGTAAAGCGGCCACATGGCGTTCGGTGCACACTTTCGCACACCATTATTGCCTTGATTCTGACACTCAAGCTGATGCTAGGTTTGGACAAGCATCCTTGAGAAACTTGTTTGGGTAATATATGTTTTGTTAACAGGTTATGATATGATGGTATTCGTCCGCAGGGTATGGGGATGGGCTTGCTACTCTATTCAGTGCTTATGACTATTGATGAGTATCCCCTGGAAGAGAAGGATAAGTTACTTACCTGTAATCCTAGTTCTCTTCCAGGGGTATACTCATCAAAGTCCTAAGCAACCCTCCCTCCTCCCCGGACGAATGCCTTGGCCTTATATATGTATCTGTTACCCATGCTATGATTACACTGTTATACGCCGTCCAAAAGAACTGACCTAACTGTCACCTGTGGTGCATGATGGGAGCCTCGGGGTTCCTTGAGGTCTTAAAGGCACGGCACCAGTTTTCCCAATTGTTCTATATGCAGCCTCTCTAGGCTAATCTGCCTCTATGATCTTGCCTTTTTACCTTTGAAAATAAAGGCTGTGTTTTTCAAAGCAAACTGAAAACAGTTTTCTTTATCTGTATCATGAAAATATCATGGTGTATTTTTTTTTATTATTTCAAATGTAAAAGTTTTACAATGCAATTGGGGCAGTTTTGAGCCTAGTAATATGTTTTCAGGCTGCATATGTATATATATGCATATTACCTATATATATGGGTATGGGTATATATATATATATATATTATCTACTGTATAGATAGTTATAGTTAGGACCTATTTTCCATAGGAAATCCGCGACATTCTATTTGAAATAACTCTCTTGCCGGTTGACGAATCTTCGCGAAATTTTCAAACTTTATGGCCCGCTCCGGTCCGCTCCTACCCTGAATGTTTCGGGGTGATTCGTCAAGCGGGGGCCGAGAAAAAAGGGGGGTCCCAAAACGTGTTTTCCCCATTCATTTTCCCATAGGAAACTTTAGACACGGCTACAGCCCGAACTGCTGAACGGAATTACACCAAATTTGGCAAAGAGGTAGTTCTTGGTTCAGAAAGAACCCTTTTGATAAATGGTGTAAATCCGTTCAGTAGTTCCAGAGAAAATCAAAAGGAAAATCACATATATATCTATGGCCGCGTCGGATTCGCGCACCCTCCCGATCACGAGCTGCATGCTAATTGGCTGTCAAGTGGCTGTCAACACTCCAAATCAGGAAGTGTTGGCAGCCATTTTGTCCCTCGGTAGAACCGAGGGACAGAAACAAGTGCGCAAAGCGCAAAAAGGGGGCAGGGTAGAAACACCCTGACCCCCTAGGTCTGCTCAGGGGGTCCCACAAGGACCCCCTGGGCAGAAAAAAGCTTTTTTTTTTAAATCGGCAGGATGCGTTTAGGGTGCGCGGATCCTGCCGATTAGGGAAAAAAAAAACAGAAGAAACAAGTGCGCAAAACGCACAAAGGGGGCAGGGTAGAAACACCCTGACCCCCTAGGTCTGCTCAGGGGGTCCCTCAAAGACCCCCTGGGCAGAAAAAAGCATTAAAAAAAAAAAAAAATCGGCGGGATGCGCTCAGGGTGCGCGGATCCCGCCGAGAAAAAAAAAAAACGAAGCGCGGTCTCCCGCGCTTCGTTGTTAATTGGCCCCCGGGTGGGCCAAGTCCCGTGGGCATGCAGGGTTTCTTTTTAATATGTGGGGGGCCTCTAAGGCCCCCCCAAGCCCCGGGGACCGTCACCCCCCGGGGCTTAAAAAAAATAATGGTGCGGGAGGGCTCTTTGCCCTCCCGCTGCCCCGGGGACCGCCACCTCCCCGGGGCTTCTTTTTTTAAATTTTTTGACCTGTGTGGGGGGGCTCCAGCCCCCCCACACGCCCCGGGGACCGCCACCTCCCCGGGGCACTAAAGATTTGAATATGGGGGTCCGTTACGGACCCCCAAAGCCCCGGGGACCACCACCTCCCCGGGGCTGTGCACTGGATGGGAGGGGGGCCGCGCGGCCCCCCTCCTGGAGCCCTTGATGGCCCTGGGGACCGCCACCCCCCAGGGCCGGCTCCTGCAGTGTCCCGGGGTGCCTACCCCCGGGACACTGTAGTTTGCTATGACAGGACGGGAGCCTCGCGGCTCCCGTCCTGTCATAGCAAACTTGGTTTGCATTTTGAAAGAGAGCAGGAAACCTGCTCTCCCTTTCAAAATGCAAACCCAATTGCTTTTCCACATGGGGAGCAGCAGGTTAGCTGCTCCCCATGTGGAAAAGCAATGCCGGCTCGCGCACGAGGCGGGGAGCCGGCTGGGACTGTGGGGTGATTGGGGACCCCCACAGTCCCCAACCAGAGGCCAGGCCCCGGGGATGGGGTCCCCGGGGCCATAAGTGGCCAGGGAGGGGGGCCACGCAGCCCCCCTCCCCAAATTATAAAAAAAAAAAAAAAGGGCAAGGCTGGCCCCGGGGGATGGGGTCCCCGGGGCCTTAAATGGCCTGAGGAGGGGGGCAACGCAGCCCCCCTCCAAATTAAAAAAAATAAAAATTGAGGGCATGCCCCGGGGGATGGGGTCCCCGGGGCCAAAACAGGCCCAGGGAAGGGGGGCCACGCGGCCCCCTTCCCGTTTTTTTTTTAAATTTAAAAATAAAATGCTCAGGCCCCGGGGGATGGGGTCCCCGGGGCCAAAAGTGGCCAAGGGAAGGGGGGCCACGCAGCCCCCCTCCCAATCAAAAAAAAAAAAAAAAGACCGGCATCGTGCCGGAGGCCCCGCCCCCCTCCCTGCAGCAGTCTGCAAACGCGCCCCCTGGCGCGTTTTGAGAAGGGGAAGTAATTCCCCTTGAATACTGGGGGTCCCTGGGGGCAAACTAGCCCACCAGGAACCTCCAGTATGCACCAGGGGCTGCGTTGCAGAGAGGTGTACAGAGGCCATGCCCCTTTTACACCTCTCTGCAACGCAGCTCTGTGGCGCTTTTGGAAGTACATGGTGGGCTAGTTGGACTCCAGGGACCCTCAGGATTCAAGGGGACTTAATCCCCCAACTTAAAACGCGCCACGGGGCGCGTTTGCACAGTGGTGAAGGGAGGGGCGGGGCTTCAGGTGACATGTGTGCAAACAGGCCCCGTGGCGTGTTTTAAGATGGGGAATTAAATCCCCTTCAATCCTGAGGGTCCCTGGGGGCCAACTAGCCCAACAGGTACGTCCAGAAAGCGTCACAGAGCTGCGTTGCAGAGAGGTGTAAAAAGGGGTGTGGCCTCTGTACACGTCTCTGCAACGCAGCCCCTGGCGAATCCTGGAGGTTCCGGGTGGGCTAGTTGGCCCCCAGGGACCCTCATGATTCAAGGGGACTTAATCCCCCAATTTAAAACGCGCCACGGGGCGCGTTTGCACAGATGTCACCTCAGGCCCCGCCCCCTCCCTTCACCATTGTGCAAATATTCCTCTAAAATCAGCCGAACTACGAATTCCGATTTACTCACCTGTTATCAGGAGAGAACCCAGTGCTGCATCTTTTAGCCCAGCACTGATCCTGAAAAGTAATTTTAACCGTACTTACCAGTAACTTGAATTTCCTTCCATAGGATATCATTGACTGGTTTCACTTGGAAATTCTTCTAAGTGTCGATTTTTGAAACTTTATAATATTCCTCTAAAATCAGCCGAAATACGAATTCCGATTTACTCACCTGTTATCAGGAGAGACCTCAGTGCTGCATCTTTCAGCCCAGTACTGGTCCTGAAAAGTAATTCTAACCGTACTTACCAGTAACTTGAATTTCCTTCCATAGGCTAACATTGACTGGTTTCACTTGGAAATTCTTCTAAGTGTGCAGATTTGGAACTTTATAATATTCCTCTAAAATCAGCCGAAATACGGATTCCGATTTACTCACCTGTTATCAGGAGAGACCTCAGTGCTGCATCTTTCAGCCCAGTACTGATCCTGAAAAGTAATTTTAACCGTACTTACCAGCAACTTGAATTTCCTTCCATAGGCTAACATTGACTGGTTTAACTTGTAAATTCTTCTAAGTGTGGAGTTTTGGAACTTTATAATATTCCTCTAAAATCAACCGAACTACGAATTCCGATTTACTCACCTGTTATCAGGAGAGAACCCAGTGCTGCATCTTTTAGCCCAGCACTGACCCTGAAAAGTAATTCTAACCGTACTTACCAGTAACTTATATTTCCTTCCATAGGAATCCATTGTCTGGTTTTCAGCAGAAAAGTTTCAAAGTGTCGATTTTCACAAATTACAAATATTCCTTAAAAATCGCCTGTATGACTTAAACACATTCTTTCAACTGTTTACAGGAGATGCACCAGTGCTGGATCCAGGATCCAACACTGAGTAAGAAAAAGTAACGATAACACTACTTACCTGCTAAGTGAATTTCCTCCCATAGGATAACATTGGTGATTCTATGTGAAAAAGTTTCTAAGTGTCAACTTTTAAAATACAATAATATTCCTTAAAAATCACTACTGTAACCAAAACGCTTTTACTCAACTGTTTACAGGAGATGTCCCAGGACTGAATCTAGGATCCAGTCCTGTGGTTAGAAAAAGTAATCCATAAAGTAACTAATTGCATTTAACTAGAAATTCACATTCAGCTCAATGTTGCATTGTGTTTGACATTGTGTTGCCCATTGCAATAACTGTAACTACTGTACTTAAAACTCTATTGCCTATTTGCAAACTATTTAAACTAAAGTAATTCATTCAGAGAAAGTATATTTTGTAATGTAATGTATAATGTAATTACAATGTAATTTAATAAATAAAATATCTAAAAATAAATAGTTTTAAAAAATGGAGTAAATCAGTATCAAAAAAATAAATATAACAATTAATACATTAAAAAATTGTCATTTACAAAACCTTTGAAATTCACTGAAAAAACCATAGGTTTTAGGGGCGTTATAGTTAGAAATTAGCATTTAAAAAACCTTTGAAATTCACTGAAAAAGCCATAGGTTTCAGGCACGTTATAGTTAGAAATTAGCATTTAAAAAACCTTTGAAATTCACAGAAAAAACCATAGGTTTCAGTCACGTTATAGTTAGAAATTAGCATTTAAAAAACCTTTGAAATTCACTGAAAAAACCATAGGTTTTAGGGACAGTTATAGTTAGTTGGACATTGCACTCGTACAAAACCCATGAAATTCCCCGTTATAGTTAGTTCAGCTAACTATAACTCGCGCCCATAATGCACTGCTGATGACGTCACATATTACATCACTCATGACATGGTCAGTGACATCACTGATGACATCACTGATGACATCACTGATGACATCATCCACGTGATAATCTGATGCACCTCCTCACACCCTAATATAACCTTTGATACACCCACTCTAAATTACAGACTGCCATTCGCAAAACCATAGACACTCCAACACCAATAACTACATACCCACTCACTGATTCTTAGGTCTACACACACACATCCACTCACTCACCCGTACAGTCACTCATACTTATGGTCACTCAGTACAGGACTATCATATTCACTCTTACTCCTATTTAGACAGTCAAACACCGCCACTCATCCATAGAGGTACTCACACACCTAGTCAGTCATGCAAATAATTAAACACACTGCCATTTACTCACCTATACAGTTATACACACACCAGCTCACTTAATCATACAAATACTAGCACATTGTTACGCTCTTATACAATCACTGATACAAGCACACACTCATTCATACAGCCACTATCACAATCACTCACTCTCGCTAATAGCTATTTATATACTCCAACACACATATATACTGCCTTTCACATATGTAGTTACTCACACATGTACCACTGGGACATACATTCACTCACTAACACACTCTTACACACACTTACCCACCCATACAGTCTATCACAGATGCACTCTTGAAACCATCCACCCAGTGAATCACCCACTCACACATCTATGCACAGAGTCGCACACACCGCTCCCACACAAACACTCAGGCACCCATACAGATACTCAGACAACCATTCAATAACTCATATACACACTCATGTAGCTATTCACAAACACATGCAGCCACTTACACAGCAACAGACAGACAGATAGACATTCACCCAGTTTAGTCACTAACCCATGCATTCAGTAAGATACGTTAAATCACTCACTTATAGAGTCAGTCACGCACCTACTAAATCATCCATACAGACACTTATACACCCACTCATTCTTCAATACGTCTTTTCCTATATATATTAAAAATATTTAAACTTTACAGAAACACACAGTCACTGCATGATGTCAACAGTGATGTCATTTGAGATGCATCAGTGATGTCATCAGTGATGTCACTGACCATGTCATGAGTGATGTAATATGTGACGTCATCAGCAGTGCATTGCGGGGCGCGAGTTATAGTTAGCTGAACTAACTATAACGGGGGAATTTCATGGGTTTTGTATGAGTGAAATGTCCAACTAACTATAACTGTCCCTAAAACCTATGGTTTTTTCAGTGAATTTCAAAGGTTTTTTAAATGCTAATTTCTAACTATAACGTGACTGAAACCTATGGTTTTTTCTGTGAATTTATATATATATATATATATATATATATATATATATATGTATATATATATGTAGGTATATGCATATTATTTGTTATTGCTCCGGGGTCCCCGCGCGTGGGCGGGACCATTCAGTGCTTATGACTTTGATGAGTATACCCCTGGAAGAGAACTAGGATTACAGGTAAGTAACTTATCCTTATGTGATGTCTCATATTTGAGACCTCTCTGGACCCCAAAGTAAAATCGAGCACTGCTTACTAATTTTTACTTTTGGATATGCACTTTTTCATCTTTGCGTTTGTGCCTTCTTTCCCTGCAGGTGTCACATTTTCTGAAGCCAGACTATCAAACTTAGTTGCTCATGGGTCTTCACCTATGCCACGAGAAGTGGCATTTCCTGTAGGCAAGGATGAAAACTGGCACGACAAATATGACTTTATCAGGTATGATGTGAATGTTTTTCACACTCTCTGAGGACAGGTATGACGCGCTGAAGTGGTGTGCAGCCTTTGGGAGGTTTCGCCATGATGCGGCCACACAATTTTGAGATTCTGGTTGTCTGAGAAGGAGTTGGGTGCCTGAGAGATGGTTGATAGATACTCGCTGTTAAGCAGTGCTGATGTGGGATAGAGTCCCAAGTAGCCAAAATGTTATAGTATGTTTTCTTGCTTTAAAGTGAGGCCAAAAATGGTAACTGATTGAGAAGAGAGATATGGTAGATGCTTTTAGAGGCCCTAGCGATGAGAAGTTGTTTGCATATACTATGGCAGTGGTCCAGTGGTGGCTGGTGATCTTTGAGGATGGGAGATCATGCCCAATTATTCTAGGAGTGCTTAGAGGGGGGTTCTCCCGATAAGAACATTTTGATAAAATGGTATCAATTCGTGCATTCTAAAGCACACATTTCTCACAAATTGGATGAAAAGAAATTGGTGTGCCAAGCCAATAATATCTGATTCTCCCCAGGCGTTGACCCCATTTTTTTCCTAAATGTTCAGCGGGTGTACGCCATATATGAATTACCTCCTTTGTGTCAGGGCCAGCATTTTGTACTAGTATTACATGGCAACCCGGTATTTCTGGGAACCTGAGTACACTACAAACAAAGAAACAATGGTTCTCTCGGATGAAGCTTAAAAACCTACCAGAGGCCTTTGGCAAAAAATGAAATGTGCGAGCATACAAATGTAAATAAACAGTTATTTTAATTACTGCATAGTATCACCATATAGACAGAGGCCATACAGTGACAGATTTGAACAAAAGTGCCCTGGTGTTATTTACAATAACAATGTTGATTGAATAATATTTCAATTCATAAAAACCAGTGAAAAAGAAAGTTGAATTTTCAGCACTACAAAGTATGACAATCAGCAGGTTAGTACGTCAACATTTCGACCCATAAAATTATTTATAAGCGGGACTTCATCAGGCCAAATAAGGTAACAACATACAAAAAACAAACGGAAACCAAGACTAATGGTTATTAGGACATACTACGATTTATGTATAAGTCTACAAAGTATTAATAGAAGGGGTGCAAGGCATCTTACCTCTTTTCTACAAATGATTTAAACAGCAGTGGAAGACCTCTGGTTATGGGCAGCAAAACATCTGGTCAAATCTTTAGGTAACAAGTGTAACAAAAAATCTATTTTAAACCACCAACCCGCTTCCCTCCCCACCAAAAATGCCTCATAGTATTAAAGTACATAGTGTTGTGAAGGACCCGACACGTACAATGCTTTCAACACTATTTTGTGAATATCTAACTAATCAGGGTCCCCCCTTTACTCTAGGAAAATCTCAAAAACAGCCATTGAACTTTGTGTTTATCAAATGCTCCAAATGAAGTGTGGATGTATGAGTAGACCAGTCAGTATGCTAAATAGGTATGAAAACAAAGTAGAGTGGTAGTAGGTAATTGAGGTGTTTCAGGTCTTTGTATAACCATGTTTTTTACTTTAGATTTCCTTCTGATGGTTCCAAGATGCCGTTTGATTCCATTCAAAAAGGACGTTCAAGTCACTCAGACCTTGGTAAGGATAAGATATGGTCATATTTTCCTTTGGTGTAGGAGTCCTGTATGCACACCTCATCATTTTCGGAGTTTGGTTTATGAGTTAATATTAGCCTTTCTAAATGAATTCTGTGGTCAGTGCATCAGAAGCAGAGGAGAGAGCCAGCAGAACCTTATGGGTGTTGTGGCCATTGTTCATAATGGAGATTAGAATGTTTGCTACTGAGAGGAGAGCTGGCCTTAGTGTTGATGGAGAAAGTCAGACTTTAGTTTCTCCAGTATTGGATCTTTCATAGATTCACATGCTTGAATCATTCCCTGTCGTCAAAGTAGGAGTCGCATGGTACCTTATTAAAGCAGTATGTATCACTATCATAGGCTATAATGGAAATGAACAATCGCTTTAATAGCCTATCTGAGTCCTTTTTAACAAAGGACCAAACTTTAACTATAACCAATCAGGCGACAGCACCCTGTAGAATACTCCCAAGCGAGGCTAAGTACCTCAGATTTTCTACAGCTCGTTGTGTGATGGGAGTCTCTATGAGCTCTGCTCAGTTTATCCTTCAAACCAACTAATTTCTAGAAGATTCTTCTCAGGTCAGATATGTATTTCTCTTATTATATTAGCCTAGGATTACCTGACTATGTCAGAACATTCAAAAGGGGGGTTATTCAAGCCATGCAGCACTTGTGGCAAGAAAAGATTACACTCTGATGATCCCCATAAACAGTGCATATATTGCCTCTGTCCTGACCACACAGTCAAAGACTGTAAAATGTGCCTCACTTTCCCCCAGAAAACCCTGAAGGGCAGGGAGGGAAGACTAGTGTTGCTGTTACAGAGACTTAAAACAAAAGACCAGCCTGTCTCTGGGGAACAGAGTGATGACTCCTCAAGATCTGGAAAATCTCATAAAAGAGATGGATTTTATGAAAAGGAGCCTTCAGAACAACCTAAAAAGGCCCTTAATAAATCTCACGATGAGACACCTAAACATCTTCAAAAGTCTGATCAGAAATTACCAAAGAGATCTTCAAAGGTTCCGTCAGAACCTACAACGACATCTGCAAAAGAGGTTTCTGTCAAAAGGTCTTCAAAATCTCTTCCGCCGACAACAGGAGCCCTTTCTGTGGAAAAAATACAAATGTCATCACCGTCGATGACAATGTCGTCGATGACATCACCGACCATAACTTCCACATTCTCTTTAGCAGCATCACCGATGATAATGTCGTCGTCTCTGACAGTGTCGATGACCATAGTTACTTACAGGCTACTGTCGATAACGACATTGTCGATGAAGACGGCCGCAGGGTCTCTGTCCCTGACGGTGTAACACTCATCAAAGCACTCGTCGACTACCTCATCAACGACTAAGCCACTGTTGACAGCGATCCCGTTAACAAAGACATCGACGACGGCAGATCCATCACCGAAAGCACAGTCGGCGGAAGCCTCGTCAACTAAAGACGAGAACACCATCAACGCCAATTTTTGCAAAGAAATTGACTGTGATAGTAGAAAAGGCAAAGAAAGCTGCACAGATTTCATCATCCCCAAAGACACCTTTAACACCTTTGATGCCTGTGTCAGATATGTTGCGACCTGGAATAACTACTATAGGAGGCTGGCTCAGTTTATAGTGTCCACCTATGGTGAGGCATTGTGCACTGAGTCCAGGCAACCCTTAGTGTTAGTGTTTAGGTCCCTGATAACCAAAGCTCTGGGGTAGCTGTGGATAGAAGCGAAGGCTTATTCAGGAGGGTGTAAAGCGGGTGCCTTTACCACATAGTCAGCAAGCTTTCACACAACAAAGAACCACACTAAAGGTTATAAAAATACTGTAGTATTTATTACACAATACTAGGAACTAACTTGGTTTGTCTCCTATCCGTAGATATCAAATACACTTAAGAAATACTTCAGAAACAGATAAGTAGCATAGAAAAACACATGGAGCCCTATGGGTTTGGGGGCCCCAAACCATATATTAAGAAAGTGATGTAAGAGGTAAGTACCAAAATTGTTATATTCCATATAGGTACCCTATATAGGCGCAGGTAACATTTCAACCTTTCACCTATATTCTTCCCTACATTACTTACATAACGGTTCTTAGGGACTGACCTTTTACCTAGATACGACACTGCATTCAGAACGCGGGTTTCCCCTAGTTCGAATCTCATACATTATGCATGAGGCTTCTTGGAAGCACAGCAGGACTAACATCTCCTGTATAATATCTCTGTATAAAGTTCAGGCCCGACGTCATCCTTTAGGCCGACACAGTAACACAGCAAGGTAGGACCCCTGGGGGAGACCTATGGGTATATATACATCACATCTTGCTTAGAAGGACAGAGGAGACCGAGACTTCCCGGCTGACGCACTGACCAGAGACGCTGAGGTTCCTGCATGCAGACACTCTAGCTCGCCGTGGTCTAACATCCCTCGCGGGGTGTCCAACTCGAGACCAGGACGGGGTCCCATATTCTCTCATTCTCAGGTAATGGGGTTGACTAGATCCTAGAGGGATTTTTGGCATAACACCTACACAGATGCTAGGTACATTTAGGTACATCTAATTAGGGAGGCATCGTAGGAGTACGCACTTTTTATCATGTGTTTTATGTACTGATGATACAGACAGGCTAACATACCCGGTGGGGGTGCACGGAATCAGTCTGCCACCACTCCCACAGTTTGTTATCCAAACGCGCAGATCCTGTATAGGTTATATAGGAACTACACGACATGGCGCCGCCAACGTTGGTTGGGTACTTATTTAACAGTAGAATCTGAGTAGTTCAGTTGTGCTATTCTCAGAGACCCCTACTCACAAAACACCAGAGACGTCTGGAGTGGGTGGGCACAAATTCCGCCACAGTTGAGTAGGCTAAAAAATCCTATTTATTGGCTGTTGGTTAATCAAGCTGGAAGGACACTGTGTTCCTAAAATTGTGCAAAAACACCTTATCTTAGTTTCCTTGAAAAATCTTCTTCCTCTAAAAAAATGACTGAAGAAGTAGAAAACGCCGGAGGAGTTGTGCATAGTTTGCACCTCTCAGAGGAAGATGAAAATGCAGATGCAATTCCAATTGCTGAAAATTTTCGAAATACAGTCACCCTGAAACTACTTGCGCATGGTGTAACGGCCAGGGGTGGCATAGTAGCTTTCGTGATTGAGGCACACGAAGCATACAGAACAGAGGTATTTTAATTGTGGGTTACATTCCCAGCAGCAAATGCAAGAAGAAAAACATTTCACTCCTACACAGAGGGAGATGTACCAGCGGAATATTGTCCGTTTGAGGACATTGAGGTTCCGCTCAAGTACCAGGAACACTTATACTCGTTTAAAGGCGCCCTACCCCACATAAGAAGAAGAGTGAGACTCGGCCCGCTCGGAAGAGAAGGGGCGCCATGGCCAATATTAGCGGCCTACACACCACATCCGGACATTGAAACAATGCCACCAGGAGACTTACTCACACGACACAAAGAATTGATAAAAATCTACAGAAACTTGACGCAATTCGTCATGAGGACACTTACAGTCCAACCAGCAATGGTTGCAACAAATGGAACTCAAGCTCAGAGTACAGCAACTAAAATCACACCACAAACATTACACGCGGTGATGGGTAAAATGCCCACAAAACGTGAACAAATGCCATTCTGGGTAGCTCAGAAAATAACGCAGTTAGAGGCAGTATTCCCGAATATTACCTCGTATGAAAAACACAGAATGCTAACATCTGCTTGCCCATGGGGATAACACCACAAATAGAGGATTGTACCACTTGGGGTACAGTCTTTGCTGCCATTTATACCAGAACTCATGGTATCCCGTCATTAGCAGTAGTACCAGACGTATTGAGACAAATACAAAACGAGTACGGAGCAGAGCCTGCCCTGAACTTAGGGATGAAATTACTAGGTAACTATGCCCAGGTATCAGCCATAATATTATCTAATATTAAAGGGGAAGCAGCTTCAGTGGCTATCTGCCAACGCCGAAGGGAGTTCAGTCCTTTAGAACAGGAACACGAACTACCAAAAATAATTGAAACTGCATATGCAGAATTAGGCAGAGACAGTTTGGGTGGGAAAGCTTTAAAACCACCACTGATGGGCAGTCCTGAAAAGGACACTTCCAAGCAGACACCTGCTTCAGCAAAAAAGAAGTGGGACAATAAGAAACAACAAAACTTTAAAGGAAACAGATCTCAATCCAGAGGTGGATCTCCTCCACAGGAACCCTCCGAAAAGAGGTATAACCTTAGGAATAGGGATAATATTAGGAAACCTGACAGGTATCAGGATACTGATACACGTTCCTCTCGCTCCTTTCAGGGTTCATCGAAAAACTCTGAGAGGGAAGGACGGTCAGACAGACCAGAAGAGCGTACAAAGTCCAGAGACAAGCAGCACGCTCAAGATTACACTTCTAAAAATGAAGAGAAACCAAAGCAAAAGCCACAGTTCAAAAAGAAGAAGGTTGCAGGGCTAAAGATCAGACATGCCCAGAATTCTGAGGACTCGACTACTGAACGGGGAATGGGCTCTGACGATGCTAGACAGTGCGGCAGAAGTAACAATAGCTCGCCAGAACCTGATGGAATTTCTGGTGACAGCGGACTTGAATGATTATATCACGGTGGAAACACCTGATACTAGGATAAGTGTCCCACATAAGTTATATGAAATAACACTCCAAATGGAGGGGGACAAATGTAGGACAGTTAGAGGTCTCTTTTGGGAGAACCTGTCGTTTGGCTATGACATTTTGTTTGCTGAACAAGATTGGCCGCCAGCATTCGTCATGGATTGCCCTAAAGGGGAAACAGTAATTTTACCGGCATTCTCAGACCATATTCCCAGGCACCTAAAACACACATATGCCCTGGAGTGGGCAGTAGCCCAAGCCCCTGCATTATACAAAAACCATGTAGGATGGGATGAGGATTTAACCCACCACATAATTCCTTTAAAAAATACTCCATCTGCACAAAGGCAGTATCCAATAAAGCAAGAAGCTAAAAAACAGGTCAGGGAGATCTTAGATCAACTTGAATACCAAGGGGTGATCGAAAATTGCACCTCATCGATGAATAATCCTTTGTTTCCGGTCATGAAACCTGACAATTCATATCGTTTAGTTTTAGATTATAGACATTTAAACACTTGCACTAAGACATTTGCAGTCCAAAATGCACACAGTGTCGCATTAATGAATAACATTGTGCGGAAAAAATATAAAACACTTGATATCTCAAATGGATTTTTCTGCCAAAATATAGCGCCTGAAAGCAGGTATCTAACAGCATTCTCAGCGCTAGGGACCCAGCGGCAATTTTGTCGACTTCCCCAAGGGTATAAGAACAGCCCGGGGTTGTTTTCGGCCAGAGTTACTGAGTTACTTCAAAATTTGGATGAAGGGGCATTGGCCTATGTGGATGATATTTATCTAACGGACGATGACCTAGAGGAGCACTTGAACAGAGTGAATACCATCATTTTGAGATTTGCATCTGAGGGCTACAAATTCAACTTTAAAAAATCAAAAATTGCCCACCTCAGTGTCCTGTTTTTAGGATATAAGTTTTCAAGTGAAGGAAAAAGCCTGGCAGCCAATTGTTTTAGAAAAATGCGCGCTGCTCCAACCTCCAAAATCATTAAAAAATGTACAATCAATCCTGGGATTCCTAAATTGTGGTAGAACATACATTTTGGATTACGCAGAAAGAGTAAAACCTTTCTACAATTTAATAAAACCTGATTTTTCAGTAAGACAATGGACATAGGAACACACAGATATCCTTCGGTCCTTACAAGCTGACATGATAGCTTCCAAACACTTACAGACACGCGTAAACGAACGCAACCAGGTGATCCGCATAGTTGCGGGTCAATCAGGGTACACCTATCTAACATATAATGAAGGTGAAACAGTACCAATTGCATACAAGTCACATTTGTACACAAATGCTGAGATGCGCTTCGCGCCTACAGAAAAGATTTTAACAGCAGTACAAACTGCTGTAGTAAGAGAAAGAGCACTGGCACAGGGGAAACGAATAATAGTAGTGACTCCGGTTCCAGCCTTAGAGGCTGCGACAAAGGCAAGCGTTCCTAACGCTAAAGCCTTACATCCGAGATGAATACAATGGGCGAATTCTCTCACTGCAACAGATGTAGAATACAGGTACGACCCAAATTTAAAGAGACCAGCATTTCTGCAATACGAACAAGAATATCCTCTACCAAACAAAATAATGCCTCTAGACCAGTATGAATATATAATTTACAGTGACGGATCTGCTCAACCGGCCATAGGAAGTAAGCAACAATATAGTGCGGCATGCGCAATCGTTAAAGGTCGCATGCGGGATGGAAAATTCCACTCAAGTTGCACAAAAACGCAATCTCTAGGAGACTGCACGGCACAGCTGGCAGAGTTAAAAGCCTTGATACTGGCACTGGTAAATACGGATCGAGAATTCCCCACACTAATTGTGTGCGATTCATTTTACTGTGTACAGTCCTATAATGAATATTTGCAGCACTGGGTTCAAAACGGGTTTAAAGATGCAAAAGGTGGCACAATTAAGCATAAAATGCTATGGAAACAGGTAGTGGAGTTGAAAACCGAACTACCGAGAGTTCACGTGATACATACACTGAGTCATCAGCGTGATGGCGTTCACGTTGAAGGGAATTCATTGGCTGATGAAGCCGCAAAGGGGGCTGTACGTACGGCTTCCGTAGCTGCAATCACTCGTTCTAAAACGAGAATAGACGGTGAGATTATGGTGGCTGTCATTGCTTCACGCAAAAACAGCAAAGCAGTACCAAAAAGGTTTCCACTCAAGTACTCCTACAAGTTAGATGCCAATAACATTCCATTTGCTCAGATTCCTGGAGTGGGGGATAGAGTAATTCCAAACATGGATCGTAGGTTCGGTTTAATTCTAGCAGCACATGAAGGGATAGGTTCTGCGCATGCAGGAGTTACGGCGACTGTTTCTTTATTGAAACAACGCTAATGGTGGCCTGGGTTAACAAAGCAGACTAAAGACTATGTCTTGAAATGTGACATCTGCCAGCAGATGAAAGGTTCCACCGTAACACGTCCAGCACAGACACCATTATTAATATCAGACAAACCACTAGCATGTGTTTACTTGGACCACTGCGGCCCCTTACAAAGAGATGGGGCTTACAGGTATATCATGGTTGCAGTGGATTCCTGCTCAAGATTCCTATGGGTGTGGCCCCAACGCTCAGCTGACGCTCGAACTGTTATAAAAGATTTGCGAGTCTTTATAGGGACATACGCAATTGGCACATTACATTCTGACCAGGGCCCTGCTTTTAGCTCTCGGGCTTACAAGGAGGCCATGCGAGGATTGGGTGTAGCATTGCAGTACTCCTCTCCGTACCATCCAGAGGGAAATTTGGTCGTGGAGAGGAAAAACCGAGACTTAAAGCAGTCTTTAACAGCTAGAGTATTAGGCATGGGTGAGAGTTGGGTAAAACATCTGTATGGAATGCAGCGAGCATTGAATAACATGCCAAGATGTTCCCCCAGGGGGGTCACTCCATATGAGGTCCTATTTGGGACAAGAATGTGGGTACCTGATCTTTATTGTGAAGGCGCAGTGGCGGATGAAAAGCCTTTTGACATCCATGATCATTTGGCTGTTTTACAGGATCTAAATGAATCCAGGACACAACAAAGTAATATCCATATGAAGCAGACTGCCACTGGGGAAGTCAAATCAGTCACAGCAAGACCTGTCTGGATCCCAAAAGTCGGGGATCTGGTCAGAGAGAAAATAGCGGACAAGAAAGAATTTGGGCCCTCATACAGAAAGCCTGTCTGGTCCTAGCAGTTGAAGGAACAAGAACTGTGCTTCTACCGCCTCTTGCCGGAGAAAAGATTTTGTCTCAATCGACCTAGTCAAACCACACTATGTGGCCGATACGGAGTAGTAGGCCACATGGACTCCAAAGTAGCAGATGCCCTCCTCTCACTACAATTCAAGAAGTTCAAACGGAAAGACTCATCACGTTCGAAGAGTCTCCTGCACGGAATGATGGACTATGCAGTAATGCTATGGAACTCGTTCCCCTTGAATCTGAAGTTCAAATTCAGAATGAAAATGAAAGACAAATTTCAATTCGACCAAATACAGATGTCTACATCAATATGCCTCAACAAGAGCAAACTACGATTGCCACAAATCCCGATGCAATACCAACAATTGATCGAACTGCTTCTGGCTACTTCATAAACTTTGATACGTTTTCTTTGGATCAAAGTGAACCTGAAACGATGCCAGCACAACAATCACGCAAGCAGCAAGTTAAAGACTTTCTGAATTTTCTTAAAAAGACTTGCCTGGTGTCACCTTGGGTAGAACTATGGGTAGTCACCGGGATACTTTTCATTCTTTTCTGGTTAGGCTTAGTAATAGTGTTTAGCATGCTTGTTAATGGAAAATACCTTCGACAAAGCTCTGCAGCCCAAAAGGTGAATTTAATTTTAAAACCACACCAATCATCTCATCGAGAACAAAGAGACTTGTCATCAGTGTACATTACAGCAGCTCCTATACCTGATGGTATAGTTTGGGACAAGGTTGATTTCGATATATTTGGTCAGACCAAACTTTTAAGAATTCCACATTTATTCAAAATATTGTTGAGTGATATCATTACCTCCAAGTACATTTTCCGATGATTGGGATTTTGAAACTGTAAATAACATGTTGTCTGATTTGGAAAAATCTGCTGAATTTTCTAATAGTGAAACATTGGAAAGCACATCAGATTTCGAAACAATGTATTGTTATCAACACTATGGTCATCATTTTCTGCATAAATCTGCTAATCCTAGAAATGTGTTCACATACCACCAGTGGGAACATTGTCCAACACCGCCGAAAGGCAGTTCAAAAACATTTACACAAAAGTTTCCATATTTTTCAGGGTTTAATATGTCTGCCCCAGCCTCATATTATTATAAGGTTGCACCAACATCAGCACAGAAAAATATGTTAACAAACACCAAACAGATTTACTCGGCTTCCTTTATTGCCCAGTTGTCTGAACAAGGTTTCGACTTATGGAAAGACACCATAGACTTGAAATCAGTCTGGGGTACTAGAGAATGGCAAGTTCAGGGAACGGAAGCTTTGTTTAGAGCATGCCCTATACCTCAACAGATCATGTTTTTGAACAAGACAGTGCAACAGACGTCTTGCCTTGGACTAGCCAAGAACAAAGACTTGAACACACCTCGGCTGCCAACTCCATCACACACTGAGGGTAACATAACATCACAGAAAGAGATTACAGTTGATTACATTATACAATACAACAGATCAGACCCCGATTGGAAGAAATGGTTGATTTGGCCCACAGACAGCAATAGTTGTCAGGCGAGATTCATGGGTAAAACCGAAGGGTTCAGTATCCATAGGCCAGATCTACATTATGTACAGAGAGAACATCCAGGGGTAGTGACATCCTACAGTGTTGGGAAGTTGTGCCTTGATTGGCTAAAAACCTCAACACTCACAAAGGTGAAACAACACTTAACCTTACTGTCACAGGATGTGGATCTCAGGGATTTTTTAGTTGGTCCCAGAAAGCCACGTCAAAAACGTTTCATTTATGCTGTCTACAATGAAATATGGAAAATATCCCAACAAGAGGCCGCAGAGAGATTACGTGAAATAGACCGTATAAATCTAGAAAAATCTCTAGCAGTGGCAGACAATGGGTTAACTGTATTGACCTCCAGGATATATTCCTTAGGCAACATTGTATCTTCTGCGATAGACATACTAGAACAAGATTTGGCCTTATTACAACACGGGCAATCTCAATTACGTTCTATTATGTTGTTAAGCTGGATGCTGCAATCTTTGCGTGCAGGCTATGTGCCTTGGCGTTCTATTAACAGCCCGTCTCTGTTCTCTGAATACAATCCAACAGAAATACACATAGAAATGGCACAAAGGGGAGCAAAATATACAATGCTGCGTATCGAAAAACTGGATAGATTAGCATTTACAGTGGCAGAATTACCGTCCACAGAATGGCTAATCCATGGCCACATAACCCTACCGGTCACTACTTTTCAGTTTCAGTATTGCCTTGAACAAAAGCAGGCAGGCAGATATGAAGAAATGGGTAAGGAATACATTAAGGAATCATGGGTATTACCATACAAATTTCGATGCCAGATTGGGGATCGAGAAGTGCTTCTAAGCGGTACAAACTGTGAGAACGCTTTAAGTGGATCACTCATATGCCAGGATATAATGCTGCACGGGGCTTGTAATGGTTCTGTTGCGAACCTGTCCTGCCATTTGAGGGGTGCCCCAGCTGCAGTGATTACTCCAGCATTCAGGCTACTTTCAAATGGGAGTTACTTGATGCTGAACAGTCAAGGCTGCTGCGGAATGCTCCCGGGCATCGCATATCTAATAACCGTGAGCTCCAGGGTTACTTGTTGTATGCAAGTTTTGTTTCCACCGACACATAGTCAGGGAGGCGCCATTATGGCCTTCACTGAATGTTTCTTTAATACGGTTTGATACTCTAAGCAGAATGAAAGCCATGCTTTTACAGAAGTCTGTGCCCTTAACCTCCACTCGAGAGACTTTTGATCTCCAGATCGCAAGGTCTTCGGCAGAGATACAGGCGCTTATCCATACAAACTGCCCTTTCCATTTAACAGAAATGGTAAATCGTATCTTTAACATGTCTGATATGACATGGCGTAGTCCACCTATTTAAGAACATAGGTTCTGGACTTCTGGGCACCTTTCAGACTGTACTTGTAGTTATACCAAACTTCATACACTCCGTATTCGGAAGCATCTTTGGAGGACTTCCGCTCATCCTGTTTCTAGTAGCTGGTATCCTGATTGCTTTCCATCTGTTACGCAATGGACGTCCCAGTCACCAAGGAGATGGAAAAAGCACTCCTGGAGCGTAAATTCACTGACCGCATGGTACAACATCTAGGCACGCCTCGCCTAAGAGAACTAAGTGCATCTTGGTTCTTGTCATTTCGACCAGTCTGGATGGACTGCATCTTACCTGTCCTCTGATGCCTGTTTTGCGGAGAAGAATGCATGTTAGACCTTTGTTTGACACTCCCATCATGTGCGCAACCGGACGTGAATGCTTTACTGGACCCGATAACGGCCCATGTTCTGCAGTGTCCTCAGCGTATTCTGATGTTGATGGCGGCATTCCTTGAGCCCCCACAGGTAGTAATAGCACCTGTTGGTATGGACACCGGCTCCTCCTCTGACACCCAGGCTTTGGACGGCGCACAGGCTGCCCCAGCACCGGCTGCGGACAGTATGGAACATCATCTGTGCTCAATTGACATACTCTGCGAGGTGCTACAGGGGCCGTCTACTGCGGAAGCAAGCAACGAAAATGTTGCATCTACCAGCCAGGACACATAAACATTTGACTCATTTGGCACGTCGTGTGCTGGAAGAAATTCGCCCTTTTTTAAACAAGCTCAAATTTGGAACTCAAAAACAAAATTGACATTCCTTTCATTTATTGGGAATACATGGCTTTTTAATGCTTATAGTGGTTCGGACTATAAATACGGACACTTTAGAGCTATGGCTTGCAAACATTTTTTTTAACATTTTAAAGTTTTTTAGAAATTTTTTAGAAGTTTTAAACATTTTAGCGAAACAAATGTTTTTATAAACTTTGTGCATACCAATATCTAGTTAAGCTAGTAGTACGGTAATATGTTACATATGTCGTCCAGTCGGAAGAGGAGTGGGTGTTATATTCCATATAGGTACCCTATATAGGCGCAGGTAACATTGCAACCTTTCACCTATATTCTTCCCTACATTACATACATAACGGTTCTTAGGGACCGACCTTTTACCTAGATACGACACTGCATTCAGAATGCGGGTTTCCCCCTAGTTCGAATCTCATACATTATGCATGAGGCTTCTTGGAAGCACAGCAGGACTAACATCTCCTGTATAATATCTCTGTATAAAGTTCAGGCCCGACGTCATCCTTTAGGCCGACACAGTAACACAGCAAGGTAGGACCCCTGGGGAGACCTATGGGTATATATACATCACATCTTGCTTAGAAGGACAGAGGAGACCGAGACTTCCCGGCTAACGCACTGACCAGAGACGCTGAGGTTCCTGCATGCAGACACTCCAGCTTGCAGTGGTCTAACATCCCTCGCGGGGTGTCCAACTCGAGACCAGGACGGGGTCCCATATTCTCGAATTCTCAGGTAATGGGGTTAACTAGATCCTGGAGGGATTCTTGGCATAACACCTACACAGATGCTAGGTACATTTAGGTCCATCTAATTAGGGAGGAATTATATCACACACTTTATATCATGTGTTTTATGTACTTGTATATATTCATGATTACTGCAAGATGGTAGAACTTTACCATCCCTTTACTTTCGTAGTACTTCTGATCATATATCTCTGCTACTGTCTAAGGGTTGTTGCAGCTCATCAATTCTACACTAGAATAACAACTGTTCAATAAACTCTTGTTGAAAATGCCCAGCCTGTTTATTCTGTGTATCTTTCTGAGACAAACTAAGTGAGCACGAGTGACTGAACGAAAGGTAGTATATTGTTTCCACGATTCTGAGGGATCAGGGTTGTCATGTTCTGAGGTTGCCAAGAACTATTCTCTCCCCGATAAGAGGAGATTCTAATGGCACTGTGCGCTAGCTGATACAGACAGGCTAACATACCCGGTGCACGGAACCAGTCTGCCACCAATCCCACAGTTTGTTATCCAAACGCGCAGATCCTGTATAGGTTATATAGGAACTACACGACAAAATAAGACTAATACCCAACGATGGAGGAGCCCAGGGGTAGCACGGAACCACCAAAGGTGAGGAGCTAGGGACCCCAAGGCGCTTGGGTGCAGAGAGGTTACACCGGGTCAGACGTCCATAGGATAACACAGGGTAAATCGCAGTTGGTATTTTCTTGTTTCAGGACCCTCCCCAAAGGACCCTGAAAACACCAATTGGATCAAGGAAGGTTGGAGAGCCACCCCACCCTTGATTATCCAGGGAACCAGGATACCTACACCAGGAAGCCTGGGTGCATAGGTGCAAAGTTGTGTCGGAACCGCCCGTAGAAGGCAATGGAGGATCTTGGAAGTCCGGTGGCTGCAGCAACTCGTGGACCAGCACGGTTGAACCCAAATGTGGATTCTGGACGAGAAGTATCTGAAAGCAGAGGGGACAGAGTCCAAACCACCAGCAGGTGTCCAGGAGGCGCAGGGGCACCATGCACCCCTTGTCAGAGGTACTTGCTGTAGCATGATGGTCTTGATAAAGCAGCTGTGGAGCCCAGGCAATGCTGCAGGAGCACAGTAGCCGTCCACGAGCTGTCCCACGATGGATGACGAATGCAGGAAGGTCAGTGGCCGGCAGGACCACCAACAAGCCTTGGCACTGCAACAGTTGGGTCAAAGGAAAAGATGCTTGGTTGCAGACCAGCATTGTCTGTGGGACTAACCCAACAAGTGTAAGTCAGGGCCTGCAGGAGAGCCAGCAGGAATCGATGAAGTCCCCTTGAGGACCCTCTGGCAGCAGACACAGGGAGTCTCAGGGAAGCCTCAGCAGCACACAGAAGATGGAGGCCCACAGTGCAAAGGCTGCATGCAGGACGTCGTTCTTGGAGCTGTGCGGTGCTTGAGGTTGGGGCTTCTTGGAGCTCGAAAATCTTCAGTGAGGAGAGTCAACAAGCCTTGGTAATTCCAACAAGATGTGGTGCACAGGGATGCTGTTCAGGTCGACTGGAGAGTGAGTGCAATCTTCCAAGTTGCTTGCAAGGCTGGTCAGGCCTCTGGAGAGCCAATAAACCACCGCCTGTGTTGCGGAGCCAGGAGGTGTTCGTGGGACAGCAGAATCAGCAAACCGGTCATCGACGTTGAGGTGCCTGCGGATGCAGGGAAGTGACTTCTTTACTCCAAGGGAGATTCCTTCTTGCTTGCATGCATGCAGAGTCCTTGCTGACTCTGAGGAGGCACGGCCACTGAGTTGCAGAAACTTGGAAGAGCACGGAGGCTTAGTTGCAGCTGGAACCTTCCCACCAGAGCAGTCTTGTCTTTGGTCCTGGCTCGATCCAGCAGCAGAGTTTCAGTGTCCAACAGTAGAAGAGCGTTAAGACGATCTTCAGAAGACAGGCAGTGAGTTCTTGAAGATGGAGTCCAGACGAATATAAGGACCTACCATCAGGGGAGCCCTTAAGTAACCCTAAAAGGGGGAAGGTCATCTTCTGCTGTGACCCACCTATCAGAGGAGGTCATGGACGCGCCTCAGCTGGCCTAGCCAGTCAGATGCTCCCAGGGGCCAATGTTCAAAATGGCAGAATCAAGTGGCCACTTAGAGGAGCTCTGGGCACCTCCCGAGGGAGGAACTGGACAGGGGGATGGACACTCCCTTGTCCTTTGTGTAGTTCACACCAGAGCGGGAGCCAAGGGCTCCTGAACTGGGCCAAACTGGTTTATGGAAGGAGGGCACCAAATGTGCCCTTCAATGCGCTCGCACCCCCACCCTACCTAATTCTAAAGCAGAGGTGGTCACAACTCTCCTTCACAGGAAATCCTTTGTTCAGCTTCCCCTGCCAGAGTTAGGCTCATCAGCAGGGGGGCAGAACAGTGTCTGAGGCCGGCGGCAGCGCGGGCTGGCTGGCAGACTCTGTAAGGCTACACGGGTAGGTATCTAAGAACCCCCCCCAGTACATGGTATCATGCAACTAGCATTGGAATCTGTGTTGTTGCATGATTCCAACATGTTTGATACCAAACATGACCAGGTTCGTGGTAGCCATTATGCTGTTGGACATATGGACTTGCCAGTGTCCACTGCATAACTTAAAATGGCTGCCCCGCACTTACAAAGCCCATAGAATAGAATCTGGGGTGTCTAGGGGTTCCTCTGCTCGTTCAGGAGTACCCACACACTTAGAACCATGCACCCTGCCCTTGGACTGAAGGGCCTACCTTAGGGGTGACTTATAGGTTTAAAGTGCAGTGACAGGGATATAAGGGAAACCTTATATCTAAAGTGAAAGGTGCATGCACCATTTCACACAGACTGCGATAGCAGCTCTGCAGACGCAGTTTGTATGGACTCCCATGGGTGGCATAATACATGCTGCAGGCCATGGGAGACCCCTGGTGTACCAATGCCCTGGGTACCTCAGTACCATATACTAGGGACTTACAGTGGTACCCCAGTATGCCAACTGTGGGGTGTACAAAGTAATTACCATCAAATTTAGAGGAGAGCGAACTGCCACTGGGGTCCTGGTTTGCAGTATCCCAGTGAACTACAGTCATAAAACACTGACGCCAGGCAAAAAGTGGGGGGTATCTATGCCAGAAAGATCTTACTTTCCTACAACTACTCCTGATATGATCCTTCTAATTCACAAGTCTCCAAGTAAAGTGTCGCCATTTCCACTGGCCCATTTACTGGATGCAGAATCTGAGGATGATGGGGTCTTTGGAGCGACTCGTAGTTCTTCAGAATTGCAGGTGAAATGTCAGGACTATGGTGACGATGACGACCAATGCTATCAAGAAGAAACCTATAAACAGCAGTTTCCTGCATATGTGCAACAAGGCCAGCAGAAGCAGTCCATTCAAATGCCACTGGAATTAGTTGCCAACCTCCACAACATGCTTCAAGATTACTACAAATGGTTCCCAGAACCCGTAACATCTGAGCCTAATCCACTGTTACAAGCACCAATGAGGTCTCCACAACAAACACCACCGCCTCGTCCACGCACATTGCAGTTACTGGTTGCTCTCTGTCATCTCTACTATTGACGGACCCGCCAGCAGATGATCCTTACACTTCAGAAGGTGATCAGGAGGAAGGAGAAATAAGGGATCAGGCATCAACTGCTACTGAGTGGGATGACTACTTAATACCAATACCAACACCATCTCCACCAGTTCCACCTCCAGTAGACTCTCCTCCAGACGATATAGGTGGCTTCCATAACATCATGGAGAGAGCAGCTAAACGGTTTCAGTTGCCTTTGACCACCAAACAGATAGACTGTTTCCTTTATGATTTTAAAGAGCCTATGAAAACGTCTGTGAAGGCGATTCTCATCGTGGATTTTATCTGACAGGAGGGAATACGCATCATGAAAAACCCAGCTACAGTGTTGGCTGTCATGCCCAGATTAGACAAAAACTATAAGGCACCAGATGATGCGCCAGCATGTCTAGTGGTTCACCCCAAATCAGACTCGGTCATCAGCCAGGCAGCCCAGAGGCACTCGAAGAACCCTTCCACCCCTATCTCAACACCACCGTATAGGGATGAACGCCACCTTTGCAGTTTTGGCAAATGTTTCTCTAGTACGGCAGCCATTACAGGGCAAGTAGCTGATTCCCTGGTAATACTAGGAAGATTTGACAGGCAGATGTGGTCAGATATGGCACAATATATCTACCTCCTACCAGAAGACACTAAGCCAGATGCCAAAAAGATTGTCCTGCAGGGCGAACGAGCCTCTGCGGAGATAATAGACTGCACCATTGATATCTCCTCAACAGGATTCCGACAATTAGCAGGAGCGGCAGTGCTTCGAAGGCAAGGCTGGCTGAAAGCAACATCATTCAGACTAGAAGTCCAAAGTAAAATCTTGGATATGCCTTACTATGGAGAGGCATTGTTCGGAAAACATATTGATGATGCTCTACAAGCTCTTAAGGCTGATACCGACGCTGCCAAGATCCTGGGAATGTTACAAATGGGGAAGCAGGCCTTTCGAGTTTCTAGGGGTAGAAGTTATCTCTCTTATAGAGGAGGATTCCAAGCTTATAGGCAACACTATCAGCCGTATGAATGGCAATATCGTCCGCAATATACATAACAGTACAGGCAACCACCTACGGCTTACAAACCGCCAACAAGAGGAAAACAGCCTACCAGAGCACGAGACACCACTAGAAAGCAATGATCTTACTTCAGTGCCGCTACCTCCCCCCAATCTCACAGAACATCTTGGGGGTTGCATTTCCAATAACCTCCACCAATGGACCCTCATAACAACTGACAAATGGGTCCTGGACATCATAGCTCTGGGGCATACCCTTGAATTCACCAACAAACCATCACATCTCCCACCAAAAGGACCACCACCACCCCATCTGATACAACTACTGATAGAAATATCTATCATGTTGGATGCAATAGAGAATGTCCCGAAGTCTCAGAATGTAATCAGTTCTACTCCTGTTTCTTCCCCATCAGGAAAAAGTCAGGGAACTGGCGCCCTATCTTAGATCTGCCCAAACTGAACAAATACTTGGAAAAAAACAGGCATTTCACATGGTCACCCTGCAGGACATTTTACACCTTCTCAATCATGGGGACCACATGACGGCTCTCGACCTTCAAGACACATAATTACATGTCCCGATTCACCCCAAACATCGAAGCTACTTCGGATTCCAGATAGCCAGCACCCACTAAAAGTTCAAGGTTCTGCCTTTTGGATGAAGGTCAGCCCCACGTATATTCACCAAATGTGTGGACCTTGTGGTAACCCAACTGAAACAAAAAGGAGCGCAAGTTTTCTCATACTTGGACGATTGGTTAATAAGTGCACCAACGTCTCAACAGGCCACAGCGGATACGAAACTATGCCTCTCAATATTAAAAAAAATTGGGTCTTACTACAAATATGCAAAAGTCGTCTCTCAATCCAAAAATGACACTGACTTTCCTAGGAGCATTATTAGACACCAACACAGACAAAGCATTTGTCTCCCTCGAACGACAGAACAAGATTCAACAATTAGCCCAAAGTCTCAGCAAAGGAAAGTCCGTTTCAGTTCGACAGTACAAGTCGCTTCTGGGAATACTGTCCTCCTGTTTTCCCCTGATCCCCAATTGCAGACTACACATGCGTCCATTGCAGGAAGATCTGGACAAGCAGTGGGTGCAAATTCAAGGGTCATTTGACGATGTCATCCTAATAACCCCGGCCACATCGATGCAATGGTGGGCAGCAAAAGAAAACGTCGCAAAGGGGCTGACTTTTCTCTCTCATGTGGCATACTTCGTCATCACCACAGATGCATCCCTGGAGGGGTGAGTGGCTCATCTTCAGGATAACTGTCATTGGGAAATGGACCAGTTATGAGAAGAGGATGCATATAAATTTACTGGAACTAAATGCCATCGCATTGGCTCTTCTTGTTCCTTCCCAGAGTTGCAGGCTCATCCGTACTTATCCGTACGGACAATACCACCAGCATGCATTACATAAACAGAGAGGAAAAAGATCAACAGCTCTATCACAACAGGCACAAACAATTTGGAAGTGGGCTTTACAGAACAATATAACACTGAGAGTAGAGCATGTACCATGAGCATCCAGTGTGTTGACGGACAGCTTAAGCAGGCTGACTACCAGTTGTCACGAGTGTGAACTCAATCACCAAGTTCTGCAAAACATTTTCGCTTGCTGGGGCAAGCCACAACTAGATCAGTTTGCAACTAAGAACAACAAAAAATGCAGATATTACGCAAGCTGGCTTCACCAGAAAGGGTCGTGGGGGAATGCCTTTTTGATCAGATGGTGAAAAATATTAGCATACGTCTTTTTCCCAATTTCTTTAATCTAGAGGATTCTCAGGAAAATGAAGAGAGAACCATGCCGGATAATCATCATTGCTCCAAAATGAACGTTACGACGAACAGGGGCCAGGTACTTCACTCCGATCAGACTTCTATACATTTGTCAGCCTGGCTCCTGACTTCCATGAACGCGAATCTTTAGATATCCCCAAAGATTGCAGAGAAATTCTCTCTCAAGCTCGAGCGGATTCTACTAACAAGTCTTATAAACTCAATTGGAAACATTTCTGTGTTTGCTGCAAAGAAAAAGGTTTACATCCGTTCTCTTCAACACCAGAGCAGATATTGCCATATCTTCTACAACTAGCAAAATCTGACCTTGCACATTCATCCATAAAGGTATACTTAGCAGTGATATCTCGCTTTAGGAGATCAGATAAATCGCCCTCTCTCTGGTAGGCAAGAATCAAACATTTCATTGAGGGACTTTTACCTCTGGTGAGGGAACCTCCCCCTGCTTGGCATCTCAGAGGTACTAAGCCAGTTAATAAAAGCCCCGTTTGAACTAATCCACAAAGCGGAATTAAAATATCTCTTTTGGAAGACAGCATAATTCTTAGCACTAACATAGACTAGGAGAGTTAGTGTACTGCAAGCATTCCCCATAAAAGAACCATTACTGCAATTCAAAAAGGACAAGGTTATATTAAGGACTATCCCCCAAGTTCATACCGAAAATACCCTCAGATTTTCCCCTTAACGAACCTAGGGCCAAATGTACAAGCATTCCATTTTGCGAGTCGCAAATTGCGACGTTTTGCGACTTGCAATTTGCGACTTGCAAATTGGAATTTACAACAGTGTCTGAGACACTGTTTGCGATTCTCAAATGGGTTGCAAGTGCCCTGCCTCATTAATATTCATGAGGCAGGTCGCAATTTGCGACCCATTAAGTATGGTCGGCACTCACAGGGATGGTGGCCTGCTGGGGTCAGCAGACCATCATGTCTGTGACTGCTTTTTTAATAAAGCAGTTTTAAAAAAAAAATGCAGCCCGTTTTCCTTAAAGGAAAACAGGATGCGTTTCGAAAAGAAGAAAAACTAAACTGAAACGTTTAATTTAAGAGTAGGCAGTGGGACCACTGCCTGCTCTTAAAAAAATATATGCGCCCCCATGCGCAAAGGGAAAGGGGTCCCTTGCTGTCCCCTTCCTATTTGTGACTGGCATACCACCAACTTTCCATTGGCGGTAAAATGCAAATGTTTTGCAACCGCATTTCGGCCGCAAAACATTTGTACATGGCACTTCGAGTTGCTGTTAGGAAGCGGCGTTCTTGGCACGCCCCTTCCTAATAGTCGCAAACCCTATTATGTGAGTCGGTAATAGGTTACAGACTCGCAAAATAGGTTTGTACATGCCACAGACCTATTTAGCAGTCGCAAACGGGACGATTTCCCATTTGCGACCGCTAAAAAGGGTCGGACATCTGGCCCCAATTGTCTTAAGAACACTTTTCAAACCCTCAAACAATGGCAGAGAGAGATCTCTATACACCCTGTATATTAAAAGGTGCATTAATTGTATTTACACAGAACAAAACAATTTCGTGAATCAGACCAGTTATTTGTGGCATACAGAAATTTAAGAAAAGTTTTTCCAGTTTCCAAACCACCTATTGCAAGATGGAATGCAACTGCCATTCAGTACCGCCATAATGCAGCAGGAAAATCCTTAACTCGCAGAGTTAAAGCCCATTCTACAAGAGCTGTTTCTACATCCAAGGCTCTGTTTGCTGGTGTGCCAATTCACCAAATATGCAGAGCAGCAACATGGCCCAGCAGACACACCTTTACTCAGCATTGTAAATCTATGAAAGATACCAATACTGGAGAACTACTGACAAACGAAGTAACTTATTTTCTTCTCCAGTATGCAGATTTCTTTTAGGGGATTCTGGAGTTGAGCCATTGCTACATCTATAAGGATTTTTAAGGGAAGTGGGAGATTTGTGAAGTGTTAACTTGACATGAGAAAAATGTAATAGCTGGTTTGTTGAGAAACCTTTTTTCTTAGAAATCATGCCCTTAATTGGGGTAGAAGCTTAGGAAGGTAAGCTGAGTAGACGGTTTAACTATTTTTGCACATGGGGGTCAGCAGAGGAGCATTAAGTAGGCAATTTCCCTACTTAAAAGAGCAAGATGGTGAACTGCATTTGAGTTCTGTGTGGTATGCAGAGCTTGAGATTCAAGGGTGTGCAGCTTTGAAAGGATTTTAATGCTAGCACATATTTGAGTGATATTGTTGATGGAGTAGTTTGGAATGGAGGGAACTCAGTCAATGAAAGTTGGTGACAGAAGGGGATTTAAAGAACACAGCATGCCGCGTTCACTTGTTGTTATGGGTCGCTGCTATCGGTATAGGTAGATGATGCAAAATAAGCCTGAGTTTGAGTACATTTAAATAAAACAAGACAAAAAAGGAAAAGAACAACCCCTCCCCCACCTCCTTCCTTCCAAGCTGCTTGTAAAGTGGGATACAAGCAATGGTCAAATAGCCCACAACCAGGGTCCCCGTCTAAGCTGCAACAAACAGCACCCATCAACGTTCAGAGGGGGGAGTCTCAGGAATTGGTTTTAAGGTCGGAGATAGACTGGGCATGACAATTCACTAAATTCCCTGGAGAGAATAGAAATAAAAGGGGCCCCCAATTCTGAGTAGGAGGAACCCACAGGAGTGACCGCCAAGGATAGCTTCTCCATTCCCAAAAGGAACCATAGTTGATGCAACCAAGCAGAATGGTCCAGTGTTTTGTCAGTGCCCCAGAGTGAGAATATTACCCGAGCTCGAGGAGAGTGTATGCTAGGAATCGTGGGATGGTAGTTTGAAAGCGAGGTCATTGTCATCTAGAACTTGCTCCCAGTATCTAGTAAGTTTTGGACAGCGCCGTAGGAGGTGTAGTAATGTTCCGACACTCCCGCAACCTCTGCAGCAATCTCCATAGTGGTCCAGATTTCACTTCTGGATGTGACTTGAAGTGTAATACCAGTAGGAAGCTATTTTATATGCCGTTTTGGTGTTTATCATTGCGTGTGCTGTATGATGGACTCTATAAAATATGTCCTCCCACTCCTTGTCGGAAAAGGATCTACCCATCTCGGTCTCCCACCGCCTCTGGCCCGGAGTTTGTGGTCGAGGCCCTGTCCTGCCTAAAAGGGCATAAATCTCCGAGACCAGCCGCTTGTCGTCTGCTCTAAGAAACAACCATTTTTCAAATAGAGTCATCGGACGACCCGCCCCGGGCATGTATCGGGATCCAATACCCAGTGGCAGAGTTGTAGAAACGAGAACCGATCCGCCTCCGTTAGAGAGTAGCTAAGTTTGAGTTGGTCAAATGGAATGAGGCCATTCAGGTCAAATAAGCAGCCGAGACGTTTACAGCCCTCTTCTTCCCATCTGCGAAAGATGCCCTGCTCCATGCCGGGGAGAAAGTCTGGGTTAGCAAGAAGAAGTGTCATGGTTGAGGGAAAAGTGGTTAGGCCAGCTTTGACTGCCACCATGTCCCATACTTTCAGGGCTGAGCTGGTCACAGGCAGTGAGTATAGTCCCCAAGCCGTATGCAGGTGGGGAATCCACATCTCCTTCTATATTTGAGTGCCAGCCACCGCCTGGTCCATAAAGAGCCAGTGCATCTCAGAAAGGGATCTATTCCACTCGATGAAGTAGCTGAGCTGGGCAGCTTGGTAATAGCGCAACAACAGGGGCACCCTTGTTTCGCCCGGTACAATAGGTGTTTCTGAAGCCTAGGTTTCTTGCCTCCCCATATCAAATTGTTGATGTCGAGTTGGAGAGAGCGAACTGCCCCATCAAGCGGGGGTTAGGGGCAGTGTTTGTAAAATATAAAGGACGCAAGGTAGAATGGACATCTTAACTACTGCAATCCGTCCGAGCCAGGACTAGGGTAGTCTGTGCCATGTCGCTAGATCTTTGCTGATCTGTGTGGCCAGAGACGCCTAATTTGCCGCTACAGTCTTTCGTATCGTTCGTGCCATGGAGAGGCCCAGATAGGGAAGGCCCTCGGTCACCCATTCGAAAGCGAACTGGGCTTTCAAAACTTGCTCAGTCTTCTGGGTAACCGTAAGATTCAAGATCTGCGACTTCTGCATATTGACCCGAAATTGAACCAAATGTCTGAAGCTCCGCTGCGATAGCCGGTAGCGATGTCAAGGGTACTGTGACCGAGAAAATAACATTGTCGGCATATAAGCTAACCAAATGGTGTCCGGGGCCGAACGGGATCCCAGTTGCTGTCAGGTTATTTCGCAGCTACTGCGCCAATGGCTCCATGTAGATAGCAAAGAGGAGTGGAGAAAGCAGGCAGCCCTGACTGGTGCCGCGATAAATGGGGAATTATCGGGACCGAACTCCATTAACCCTGACCGCCGCTTAGGGAGTGTTCTAAATGCACCAAACCCACTTCCCAAATCTCTCGCCAATGCCAAACTGCTTCAAGGTCATAAAAGATAGGGCCAGTGAACCCGGTTGAACGCTTTCTCCGCATTGATAGAGAGAGCAGAAGCGCCTCTTTACTTGACCAGTGTACTTTATCTATAGGATGGCAGATAAGTTTGGTATTGTCTCCGCATTGGCGAGTGGGAATAAAGCCCGATTGATCCAGATCAATGAGTCCAGGCATAAGGGGATTGAGAAGGTGTGCCAGGACGCTTGCGAAGAGTTTTCCCTCCAAGTTCTAACCAGGCCCGACCCTGCTTAGCTTCCGAGATCGGATGAGATCGAACGCATTCAGGGTGGTATGGCCGTAGGCGCTTGAGAAGAGTTTTGTGTCTATTTCTAGCAGCGAAATGGGTCTGTAAGACCCGCATTGGGTCAGGTCTTTACCTGGCTTGGGGATCACCAAGCTGGAGGCCTCTAGCATAAATTCCGTCAGAGTGCCTGAGTCAGAAAAGGAATTAAAAAGTTGCCTGAGCAAAGGCACCAGGTCGGAGCAAAAAGTTGTGTAAAACACAGAGCTGAAGCCGTCTGGGCCGGGAGATTTCAAGGGCTTCAGTCGGGCAATAGCCGCGATCACCTCCTCCACGCGAATGGTCCTGTCTAGTGCGTCTGCCTCAGTAGCGGGAAGGGGAGTGAGGGTAGCGCTATTAAGGTAGTCCAAGCATTCTGTGGTCGGACCATCTGCCATGGAATACGAGGCATAAAATGCCTGAAAGGTTGCTGCAATACTCTCGGGATCACTGACCTCCCCTTCAGAATCCGTGGTAATAGCCCGTACCGATCCAGCATATTGCTTACTGCGAAGACTGTGCGCTAACATGTGGCCCCCCGATTGTTGCCTAGATAAAATCTATGTTTAAGGCACAGCATATTAAGCCTGCTGCAAGCGTTCCCTCTCCAATTCTCGCCACACCCTGGGGGCACCTGATCTCTTACGGATGGCCTCCAGCTCAGAGGCCCTCCTCTCAGGAACTTTCCGTTTATCGCGTCGCCTACGATTCTCGGCCACTGCAAGAGTGATGAGCTCTCCCCGAATGACCAGCTTCGGAGCCTCCCACACCGAGGTTAGTGACGTCGACTCATTGTCATTAAGGGCCACATATTCCTTAAGCACCACATGTACTGCATCCACCATGGCGGAGGACTAAATCATAGTGTCCCCAAGTCACCAGTTCGAAGACTGAGAGGCAGGAGAGGGTATCTGAAGCATCAAGGTGATAGTCACGTGAGCAGAAAGGGAGCCGGGTTCAATAGTAGTATTGATCACCAGATCTAGCAAGGCTGGGGAAGCCAAGAAGTGATCAATTCGGGAGTACTTCTTGTGTGCAGCGGAAAACAAAGTATAGTCCCTCTCCCTAGGATGAGACCAGTGGCACAAGTCATGCAAACGACAGTCAGCAAGCCAGCGAAGGCCCTCGGGCAAAAAAGCTTCGGTCTGGGCGGATCTCTGACCAGAGCGATCCAGATCAGAATCCATCACTAAGTTCAGATCTCCCCCCACCACCACAGACGCATCCGGAGACCGGAGAACTTTAGCGAGGGAATCTATCAAGAGACTCTCTTGTCACTCGTTAGGCGCATAAACAGTGGCAAGTGTGAAGTGATATAAAGGTGCTTTAGAATACTGTAAATATTCCATACATGGAACCGCCTCAGAAGCCTTTCCCAGATGATAGAAGATATTGAGTGAGGGAGAATCCCTTGCCGGACACCTCAGAGATGCTTTATTTGTAGTTTGTACATTTCATTCAGCTACCTTACTATAAGTTTTTTAACCCTGGATCTTCTGTAAATTTGCAAGCTATTTGAATATTTGCATGTTTTGACACATCAAGTCCAGTAAAAAATACAAACTATCTTATGTCTTCAAATAGAGGGACCACAAAGTGGCTGTGTCCTATAGTCTGTTGAACACATTTTTAGCCATATTTCCCAATTCTTAGTACTTGTTCTAGTGCATATGAGTCTTCAAAGAGCTCTGTTTTTTTTTAATCTGCTTTGTGACCTAAGTGACTCTCTTGACTGCAGGCTCATATTTGGGTGTTAACCCAGTGCTTCTTGTACCAGCTAGTGATTTTGTAGCTATTTATGCGGGACCTACAATGAGGAAAATGTTCTATTTAAGGGCTGTGGTGTATGTCGTAGAGGAGTATCTCTAAGAATGACCAACCTCTCAAGTGGGTGTATTGGCTGTATCCAGACCATGATGCCACAGAATGAGGTACATTTGCATAATGTGTTTTTGCTGTAGAGGAGAAGGCTCAGAATTTCACATTCTAAACCCCACCAACAAAGGGGTAATAAGAAATACAGGCAGGAGAGACATTCTAGCTGTGGGTCTCCATCCAAATTGCTTGGCTACTTGCCCAAGTATTTTTTGCTGTCCCGCAAGCCGTCCCCTAAAATCATGCTGTCCTGGATATCAACATCACTGGTTTGCAGGATGTCTTAAATACCACCTGCTGTGGTGTTGGCTTCATCGGATTAGAGAATCATGATGGCGAGTCTGACTTCTGAGCCTCTGACTTTAATACCACTGGGGGTGAATGTTTGACATTAGTCGGCATTCCGTTCAATAATTGTTCTTTTTGCATTTGTCACCCAGAGTGGGACGAGTTTGACCTGACGTGTGTCCCGTGCTCACCATGCCACTCGGTTCAAGCTAGCCTGGGTGATGAAGGGGGAGACCCCGAAACCGGCCCCAGGATGCTTGTTTCCGGTCCAGGGACGACCTGGCCTGGCAGTTCAGGCTGGACTGTTACCATGGGGAGCAGGGTCAAGACTGAATCGCATATGGCTGGGTATAAACTGGAATGGCATGGTGGGGAAAAAAACTATGGATTTAGGCCAAGATCTCTGTACTGGGGGTGAATATTTGGCGTTGTTCAGCATTCCTCTCATCAATTGTTCTTTTAGCAATCTTTTCATGGCAACATAGGAAATGTGGGACCCCAACACATTGCCCACGTGTCTATTGGCCGTGGCTGAGCAGGACTCTGGTGGCAGCAGCTACATGCCGGCAATCCATGAAGCAGGTCACATTTCTCTCCATGCCTCCAGGAAAGGAATGCAAGAAGCTAGAAGGCATAAGCAAGAAAAATGTGAGATAACACTCCTCACAGTAGGGAAAGCCTATTTAAGGCAATTTGTCACAGGGTAAGATATAGGAGGATTACAAAAAAGGTGACGTTGCTCCCATTTCTTTCTTTTTAGCTGCCAAGAACTGTTGCACAAGGAGGTTGATGAGGCCTTCTAATCCATCAAGGCTGCTGCTGACTCAGCAAAGGTAGTAGGGGCTCTACCAATGAGGCATCTATTGCCCTTTCGATGGCTGAAATGGAGAAATGCAGAGGGGAGGTTTGCTCTGCCACAATTTTAATAATGGTCTTTCCCTTCTCCACCGTGTCGCTACCTGCATTAGTGCTCTCTACTTGTCGGTAGAGCTCAACAAGGCTTTCGGTCACTCGGCATCATAAGAGGAGAGATGCCTGACCCCTAGTTTTGTATAGATGCAAACGTGTTGGGCACGACCTCTTGAGAAAGTGGTATGAATGGCATATGTGTGTGTGGCACAACAGCGGAATACTTTTACTGCCATTAAGATGTGCATTTTTGGAAGTGTGTGAGAAGTAACAAACCACACAAGTATAATGAGTATGATACAACTTTATAACATTAAACAGGCTAATTTTATCCGAGAAAATAACTGGCACGAGCAATGATAGTTTTTTATATCTGCTATTAGCATGGTACTCATCATCTATATACAAATGATGATAGAAACCTCATTTACCATTAACAATGGGTGCAACAAAGAGGTGTGGTACTAACCATAGGTCTGTAGTGAATGTACATCATATTCCCACTCATCTAATTCTGATCAGTAGCAACAAGGACTAATGATGCTATTACCCATATAAGTGCATGACTACAGAGGGCGACTCCTCCATTATGACCATGATGACATGATTCCCTTAGTTTAGGGTAAGTTGTATGATGGAGAGTGCTTGTATCCACTTTTCCAGGGTATGCCACATTCATTTGCAGTGTCCGCATGTCTTATCATTATTGAAAAAACGCCTTCTTGCTGTTTTCTTCACGCTAGAGGTGCATGCATATCTAAGATGTCTATTTCTATTACCTTTATATTCCCTTAGCTTGTGTCCATCTCAGTCTTTCGACCCAACAAGGTTTTTCCCTATTAGGGCTCTGTATGCATGAGTACATGTAGTAGTTATGTCGGGATCCATCTTAGCCCTGAAGAAGGCCACCGAAACATTGAGTCAGTCCAGGCAGTACTATCGTAACAGGACTGGGTGAGGTTACCTATGATGAAGCATGACACAATAGAGTAAGGTTTCCTTATCCAAAAATATATGATTCCTTTGGGACTCCATTGCTGACATAGGTTGTTGCACTCCTTGTGAGATACTTCTAGATGGGACCTCTTCATTTCAGACCTGTCAATAGTGAACATTTCCCATAAGAATTTCAAACAAAGGTCTGAGCCTTATTATCAAAAGGGGCCTTTCATTTGACCAAAACTCAGTCTGTAAAGAATCCCAAGTTTGGGCACCTATAAAAAATAAAAATGGATCTACCTTGAATTTACTCTCATGAAAAAAAGGAAAATTGTTAAATCTCTGGGCAGATGTCTAAAACTCTGTGGTTGCATATATAAATTTGCTTTGAGACTTTGACTGTCTAAAGAAGCACAACAGTGACCTACTTCCCTTTGTGCCCTTAACTAAGATATTGAGTTTGAAAAGTGAAGATTACAATTGCTACAAGAACAACAACTTTTGAAAAGCAGTTCAAAGGGAAATAAGGTGCCAGATACATTTGGAAATAGGATTTCTAGCAATCCAACTATTTGACAAAATGGGCATAGTATTTACTTTCTGCAGCTTGAAGAACGATGCACCAGACTGAAAGAGGCTGGATGAGATGTGGGTCACCGGTCCCTGCATTCTTCATGTATAGGACATCCATTTGTCGAACTGATTAGCATTGAGGTAAAGAATCCTATGCTGACTAGTAAGTAACTTGTTTATCCTGTGTCCCTTTGCCTTTTGCTACAAAGAATGTGTCGTCAAAGCTTACTTGTTACCAACTGATTTCAACTTTATTAATTATTTTCCATTTGATGTTCGTTCACAACTGATGTTTTTCGTTTTTGTAAGAAAGCCTGCAAGAGCCTTTCTTGAAATTTATGGTTAAGAATTCCCAGACCAAATTACAGTTTCTTAATACTCAAATTAGGATTATCTTCCTTAAAGTGTAAATACAGATGTTTGCATTTACATTCCAGCACAATAAATAATTTATTGTTTAGTTAATTAAAACCCACAATATAAAAACATAACCGACACGTTTAAAAACCACATAAAAACCGTCCTTCTTTCAATTTGTACAGCAAATTATAAATTATATCAGAGTATACAGTCTTTTATCTTGAGCTTGCTGATAATACGATATAAGTGGGAGACCGCGCCCAGTTCTCAGTTCTGATGTCAAGTTCGAGATTTGAAACTCATATCAGATTTAAAGTGCCTGTGCTTCAGGATGTAGACATGGACTACGCAGTCTGGCCAACCAATAGCATGACCAGATTGAATATGCCAATTAAAAGTGAACCAACGTTTTGGGTTTACATAATCAATACTGTTTTGCTATTCACTGTTCGCTTTGTGACTTGCGTTTAAGTCTCTCTTTCACTGTGTCAAAGAACTTTGTAAGTCGGCAGTTTAGCTGAGTTTCGACTGGGTTAAAGCATAACTTTACCGCCTGCCTACAAGTCATTGTGCTACTCTGTTTGAATATTGGGCGGAGTAAAGTGCATCTTATGTCCTTTAGACTAGGGCAAATACAGATGACATGCACAAGGTCCACGTTTCCTGTTCCATAAAGATGGCAAGTCTGCTCTCCTGGTGTCCTTTTCCAAGGCGGCAGGTGCGGGAGGATTGGTAGAATGTCAAAACGTAGCTTTTGGAATTTTTCTTTTATCTTCATTTTAACTCCTGTTTTTAAATAAATTTGAGGTTTGAGAACTTTATAGTCGTTAAGCACTGTCCAGCCGTGTGCCCTTTTAGCCAATGTTTCCTTGTCTTCTGTGATAGATGTCATTCTTGTTACTTTTGTTACAACCTTTTTAAAACTCTGGTGAACTTTAGGGGTTGCCCAAAGGTTGGTTAGTCCCAATCTTGTTAGAGAATCAAGCAAATACTCTCTGACAGGTGATTTTTCGCGACATTCAGAGAAGGGGGTGTTGTGATGGTAGACACTGATTTTGAGTTTTCTGTTCCCCATGGCAGATGGCCAGAGAAGGAAGAGTCCTGCTAGGGTAATGCCACGTTGTGTAAACATCAGCAAACCTGTTCAAGATCGTGTGTCTCTCATTCAGCAGATCACCACCCCAAAAACTGTGAGTATGGTCAAGAGTTTCAGAATATAAACTTTAAAAGGAACAGTACGACCAAAAAGCTTTTTTCAAAAGACAATTTCATTTCCTCAACTGATGCTATTTTGTCCTGTTTGGTGCAGTATCAAAGCATTTCCGATTTAAGGAGTGCTCTTTCTTTCTGCTTTATGTACCAGCTCCTTCATTCCAGAAAGCAAATCATTTCAGCAAATTAGTGAGAGTCATCTGTTCATTCTTTCAGTCATTTTCTTAGTCATACCCACTTACTCATACTGATTCACTCACCCCTGCAGGTATGGATACTTGCTTAGTCATACTCAGTCACACTTAATTTAGGTACACTTGCTCTACAAATCATCTGTTACACTCAGTAATCCTCTGTTTCGCTTCTCTGTCAGTCTTTCAGTCACTCCTGCACTCTTCTCTCTCATACACACTCTCACCCACACACTCGCACACCCCCACACTTTTTTTTCTTTCTCTCTCTCTTTCCCTAGTTACACTTTTATTTACAAACATCACTTGTGTAGCAGTCACTGTCCATTCAAGTTTATTGATATCAATATTGTCTATATATGGGGTTAGCTGATTTGAATCATATACCTGTTTAGCAGATAGTAAATAGTGAGAGTGTATTTGAAGGCTGATTAGAGCATGTTTTTGCTAACAGCTTTTTGGTGCCGTTCAAGCAACATTGTGTACACTCTTGTCTACATATTGCCAATGCAAAGCTACTTCTGCAAGCATACTATGTGTCTACATAGTTCTGTCTATTAAATCAATGCCCCTTTGCTAGAAATGTTGAACTCTGAGCAAACTTAACATTCCTATCCCGGGGATACAATTTGAAGAACCCCTAGTTATCCAGTATTGGGGTATCTTTCATAGATTCACATGCCTGAATCATTCCCCGTCGCCGAGGCGGGAGTCCACGGTAAATACAAAAGTAGTGCCAAAAGTAAATAACAGTAGTAGGCTAAAAGAAAAAAGCCTAAGGCCTAAATCTTAGTAGCCTATCTACATCATTATAGTAAAAAGAACCAAAAGTTGGTTCCAACCAATCCGCTACCAGCACCCTCTAGAACCTTCCCAGCAGAGGCAGCTCTCCTCAGATTTTCACCGCACGTCGTGTGGAAGGGAGTCCCTGAGTGCCACTCAGTTTTTCTACTTTTCTTCAGTACGTCTGACATAAAAGCTCTTTTCAAACCCTGCAGGACCTGTGATAAAAAGAGGGTCCATGTGGATGACCAACATAAGGACTGCATTTATTGCCTTTATCCCAAACATGAGGCAAAAAACTGCAAGATCTGCCGTACCTTCCCTACCAAGACCCTTAGGGATAGGGAGGCAAGAGTGCTCTTGTGGCTCAAATCTTCTTCGGTTGAAGAGGATGACAGAGCTTCTACTTCCAGCAAAAGAGCCAGATCCCATGACAGCTCTTCAAGTGAGGGAAGAAAACACCTTAAATCTTCCCATGATGTTTCTGACCCTTCACAGAGGTCACCAAAACTTTCCTCTGGGTCAACGCTGCCTTCGTCATCCACAGCAGGCAAGGAATCAAAAAAGGCATCTACTTCAAAAACTGTAAGTAAAAGCCATATTAAATCTGTCACGGTGACTACTTCATCTACTATCTCTGTGACTTCTTCTTCTACCTCATCATCTACGGCTACTATTTCAACTACGGCCATTCAATCGCCTATTCTGTCCACAAAAATCTCTATCTCTACCAAGAAACCAGTTCTTGAGGAGTCGTCGACGAGAAAGTCGAAATCACCGTCGAGGACCATATCGACGTCGAGCTCATCGACAGTACCGTCGACGAAGATTTCATCGACGAAATCCACGCCGTCGACGTTTGCCTCGTCGACGAAGACGGCCGTTCTGTCGACGGCGGCAACATTGAAGATCCCGTCGACGCCGACCCCGTTGACGATCCCGTCGACGAAGAGCCCGTCGACGACGGATTTACCTGTTCAATCTGCAATCTCTGCGGGGTTAGCTCTCCCTGCGCAGTCTTACGCCCAGGTCATCAGGTCTTTACCAACTTAAAACTTCTCAAAGACAGCAAGATTACAGTAACATCTCACCACTTATGCCTTCTCATCTCCTAGACACTTACGTTGAAGATGATGACTATGAGGACGAAGAGGATGAAGGACCCTTTGGTATAGCTCACCATCCTTCTGAGTTAAACATCAAGTGTCAGGATGACGACGAAGATGACGACTATCAGAATCAATATTATCAAGAAGACATTATTGTTCCACATCATAGATTCCATCACAAAGTACGCCAGAGGGAAATGAGTCACCTCCCTCCAACGCTCATTCAGGATCTGCAGGCCATGCTGGCGGATTACCGACAGAGGTTTCCACCACAACAGGCAGTTCCAGAGAACCCACCCATACCAGCGGTGGTTCCTGTTCCATTGATTCAACCTGAAACTCCTGTTACACCGACCCCTCCTTCAGGTCAAGCGGAAGGGGTGCAAGATGACGCTACCTCCTCCGAAGAGGAGGTTGAAGAGGGTGAATTACCTGACAATTCTAATATTCCAGATCCCTGGGATGACTACGTAATTCGGATGCCTTCTCCGCCTCTTCCTCTGCCTTCTGATTCTCCCCCTGAGGACATCGGGGGCTTTCATAATTTAATGCAACGGGCTGCAACTAGATTTCAGCTACCAGTAACAGTCGAACAGACAGAATGTTTCCTTCATGATTTCAAGGAAGAGTCCAGGAAAATCACGAGAGCTGTGCCGATAATAGACTATATTTGGAATGAAGGGGTTAAGATCATGAAGACGCCTGTATCTATTCCGGCGGTGCTTCCGCGCATAGAGAAGAAATACCGTGCCCCTGCCAACAGCCAATCCTGCCTCATTGGTCACCCACGGCCAGATTCAGTGATTTCACAGGCCGCCCAACAGCGTTCTAAGAATCCTGCAACGCCTATCACCACACCACCTGATAAGGAAGGACGTCGTCTGGACCTTATAGGCAAAAAAAATTCTACCATTGCAGCGGCCTCTATCAGAGCTGCCAATTCTCTAGCCATTATCGGCCGTTATGACCGTCAAATGTGGTCAGACATGGCGGTTTTCATTGACCTCATTCCAGAAGACCGTAGGCAGGAGGCAAGAAAGATTCTGCTGGAAGGAGAACGTGCCGCATCGGAAACTATAGATTGCGCTTTGGACATCGTAAACACCAGCTTGCAGGAGCTGCAGTGCTTAGACGCCAGGGATGGCTTAAAGCGACCACTTTCAGACCTGAGGTACAGACAAAGATTCTGGACATGGCCTATGACGGAGAGTCTTTGTTCGGTAAGCACATTGATGAGGCTCTTTTAGCTATAAAGACTGACACGGATACCGCACGATCATTGGGCACCCTTCAGTACAGACGCGGAAATTTCAGAGGAGCAAGAGGGCATGGTTTTTCATCAAGAGGAGGATACCAAAACCAGCAGAACAGGCAGTATCAATACCAGTATAAACAGCCCTACAGCCAGTCCTCATACCGCCAATGCTCTTCGACTAGTTTCTCCCGTCAGGGTGGTCGAAAGCGATCGAACAATCAAGGTCGCGATACCAACAGGAAGCAATGATCTACGCAGGGCGCCAGCCATAGTACCCCCCCCTGCCCGTGGGCGCGAAAATTTCAGCTTTTGTTCACAAGTGGCAAGAAATTACTTCGGACCGATGGGTTCTCGACCTAGTAACCAACGGCCACACCCTGGAATTCATCAAACAGCCACCTACTACTCCGCCCAGGGGTCCCCCTCCCCCTCGTCTTCACTTATTGTTCAAAGAAGCCTTAAAGATGCTCCTCAAGAATGCAATAGAGAAGGTTCCATCGTCTCAAAGAGGAACCGGTTTCTATTCTCGTTTCTTCCTCGTCAAGAAGAAGTCAGGGGAATGGCGACCGATTCTGGACCTCCGCAAACTCAACAAATTCCTCAAAAAGCAAAGCTTCCGGATGGTCACACTTTCCGAGGTCTTAAGCTGTCTGAACGAAGGAGATTTTATGGCTTCTCTGTATTTGGAAGATGCATACTTCCACGTCCCTATCCATCCCAAACATCGCAAATTTCTTCGCTTCACAGTGGCTGGCGTCCACTATCAGTTCAAGGTGCTCCCGTTCGGGCTGAAATCGGCACCAAGAATCTTCACAAAGTGCTTGGCACCAGTGGCAGCGACTTTGAGATCTTGAGGAATACAGGTTTTCCCTTATCTCGAAGATTGGCTGCTCAAAGGTCCTTCGGAGCAAGCAGCCAAAGAGGCCACAGCAACATGTCTCCATCTCTTCTCTGGGACTCACTCTCAATCAGAGCAAATCACAGTTGCGTCCTCTACAAGTCATTCCTTTTCTCGGGGCAATGCTGGACACGGTGCAGTGCAAAGCATTCTTGTCACAAGACTGTCAATTACGTCTACAAAAATTGGCAATTTCAATTTCAAAAAGGTCAGTTTCTGTCCGGATGTTTGCTTCCCTTCTAGGGATGTGTTCCTCTGCGATAAACCTCATTCCCTTGGCACGGCTCAAAATGAGACCTCTTCAGGAGGAATTACATCTTCAATGGCAACAAGCCGTGGGTTCGTTCGACGATTCCAACAGGGTCACGTCACGCATGATAGACTCTCTGCATTGGTGGTCTCAGACAGCGAATCTGGCCCCAGGTCTCACATTCCTACCAACCACTCCAGACTTTGTTTTAACAACCGATGCTTCCATGGAGGGATGGGGAGGTCATCTGCAAGACTTACAGATTCAAGGAAAATGGACTCAAGTGCACCGACAACAGCATATCAACAGGCTGGAGCTCCGCGCCATCTTTCTTTCTCTGCAAGCGTTCCTCCCGAGGATCCCGGGTTCCTCAGTGCTGGTCCGTACCGACAATACGTCCAGCATGTATTACATCAACAAACAAGGAGGAACAAAGTCACTAACGCTTTCGCAGGAGGCTCAGGAGTTGTGGGAGTGGGTCACATTCCACGGAATAACCCTGAAGGCCGAACACGTCAGGGGTCTCCACAATATTCTGGCCGACACGCTGAGCAGATCTCTATCGGACTGTCACGAGTGGGAACTGGAACAGAAGCAGGTGGACAGAGTCTTCCAAACTTGGGGAAAACCAGCACTGGATTTATTCGCAACGAGGGAGAACAAGAAATGCCAATATTATGCCAGCAGGTTCCCTCAACAGGGCTCAAGGGGGAATGCCCTGTCCATGCGATGGTCAGGGATTTGTGCATACGCTTTTCCCCCAATACCATTGATCTCGAAAGTACTCCGCAAGATGAAGATGGAGGGTTGCCGTCTCATTCTGATTGCACCCCGTTGGCCAAGACAGTATTGGTTCCAGGAACTTCTTCTATCTCAGGACAAACCTATTCGCCTTACTCCAACACTCTCGATGTTGTCAAGGGACAGGGGCCAAGTGGTTCATCCGGACCCGCAGTCGCTACACTTGCACGCATGGCTCCTGATTTCTTAGAATTCAAGGACCTTAACATCTCTCAGGGCTGTCGTGAGATCTTGGCCAAATCTCGTGCCCAGAGTACAATCAAGACTTATCATCTAAAATGGCAGCGATTTTGTTACTGGTGCGAGGCTAATAATATCCATCCAGTTCAAGCTCCTGTGGAACAAATTCTTCCCTACTTGCTATCCCTGGCCAAATCTGGGCTTACCTTTTCATCGGTTAAGGTACATCTTGCTGCTCTCTCCAGATTCAGAAAGTGCACCAAACTGCCTTCTCTCTGTTCATCTTCACTTGTCAAACAATTTATGAAAGGACTTTTCCGAGCTTTTCCTCCAGTGCGGGCACCCCCTCCAGACTGGGAACTCAATACCGTGCTCGCGCAATTAATGAGACGACCATTTGAACCTATCCACAAAGCTGAGCTCAAATTCCTCACGTGGAAGGTTGCCATTCTCTTGGCTCTTACTTCTGCATGAAGGGTTAGTGAAATTCAAGCTTTCACTATCACAGAACCCTTTTTACGCTTCACTAAGGACTACGTAACTCTTCGAACAAATCCTAGTTTCATCCCTAAAGTACCGTCTCAATTTTACTTGAATGAACCGGTAAAGTTAAGGACTTTCTTTCCGGACCCATCCACTCCAGCTGAGAGAGCTTTGCACTCTCTTGATGTTAAGCGTTGTTTAAAATTCACTTACAGAAGACTAAAGACATCAGGCGATCCAACCAATTGTTCGTGGCCTATGGTCAAGCGACACTTGGGACTGCAGTAACGAAGGCAACAATAGCCAGATGGCTAGCTTCTACGATTCATTTCTGCCATGACAAAGCCAACAAACCTTTGCAGAGAAAGGTCAAAGCTCATTCTACCAGGACTGTGGCAGCTTCTACAGCATTGTTTGCTGGAGTGTCTCTGGAGAACATCTGTCGTGCTGCGACATGGAAAAATGTCCACACGTTCACGAAGCATTACTGTCTACAATCTGCACAACAAGATGATGCAGCGGTTGGACAAGCGGTCCTACGCCATCTCTTTCATTAAGGTCAAACTCAGGTATTTTCTCTTTTATATGCTACCATGTTTCATGTAACATGCTTCTTGATATGTTTAATAGCTGGATATATAGATATATTTCTATGTTAATATTCTTGCTTTATTTTGGTAACGTTTCTTAATATGCATTTTAATTCCTTAAAGGCTTGCGTATGTTACAAATTTCTCAACCATTATGGATGCATTTTGGGAGTTTCTGAACACCTGTCTCCCACAATCCGCAAACAACAATACTTTGGGCTTACTGCTTGCTACTCTGATTCAGGCATGTGAATCTATGAAAGATACCCCAATACTGGATAAGAAAACAAGTTACTTACCTGTAACTACAGTTATCCAGTATTGGTATCTTTCATAGATTCACATGCACCCACCCTCCTCCCCGGCGAGTCAGTTCTCTATTATCTGGGATACTTACTTCCCACTTGTGCTAGGAAAATCTGAGGAGAGCTGCCTCTGCTGGGAAGGTTCTAGAGGGTACTGGTAGCTGATTGGTTGGAACCAACTTTTGGTTCTTTTTACTATAATGATGTAGATGGGCTACTAAGATTTAGGCCTTAGGCTTTTTTCTTTTAGCCTACTACTGTTATTTACTTTTGGCACTACTTTTGTATTTACCGTGGGCTCCCGCCTCGGCGACGGGGAATGATTCAGGCATGTGAATCTATGAAAGATACCAATACTGGATAACTGTAGTTACAGGTAAGTAACTTGTTTTCTTTTATCAATCTAGACCTGTCCATGTGAATAGTCGTATTTCCAGAGGGATTACACAACTACTGGCCGTTAGGAGTGGTCCCAGGGAATAGGGAACAGGAGGAAGTCATTGTTATCTCACAAAGTGTCCTTCCCTCTTGGCGCATCAGTCTTCCACTCTCCTCTCCATCATTGTATCATTATGAACTGACTGTACTTTTTTTCTTATTTTGAATAGTCACACTGATAATGTCCTCAAGAAGTACTGAGGGTCAAGTGGAGTTTAGGTGTATCAGAATCCATTAGTTCACTTTTCTTTACCTCCAATTTATATTAAAGCAACATTTGAAGAGATGAGGAGCTCTGCTGAGAGCAGGGAAGAATAGAAAGTAAGAATGCTAAATTCCCTAAGTTTCGCAGCTAAACAGTTATATTGTTTTAAGGACATTGCAGTGAGCATTAAACTTTATGCTTTCTGTACTTAAAGTCTGCAGCCTTAGAAAAACAAGAAACATCTTCAAAATCTATGAGTCATAGAAAAAAACTACAGGCGTCAAGAAACCATTCACAAGTCCGTAAAATCTATAACTCCTGGTTCCACTGCCATGTTGATTCTTTCTTTGTGGCAAGGTAAAAGGTAAAATACATCAACTCTTATGTATTGGCCCCCATTTTTGCTTCTTATCATTTCCTCTTTGCTTCTACTTTTGCTTCTGTCCCTTGATTAGTAAATCTTTCCTACAGAGCCATACAGGAGATCTAGGGGTGCCTGGATCACATGGAAATGTGGAATGGATTCTGTGGACTTGTAATTGTTTTTTTCAGTTTTATGTGACTGGTAGTTTCTTCTGATAGAGACTTCTAACTGCATTTTCCTCACTTTGTGAATTTACCCAGTCGCCAGACTGGATCCAGAAACTTTTGTAGCAATTCCATTGCGTGTAATTAGGTGGCATCATGTGGCTCTGCATCGGGTCCGCCCCGGATGTGTTGTTGGTGCCCCCTTAAACAAGACTATGGCTACTGAGGACTCTGCCTCCTTCGCAATTAGGAGGTGGCAGAAACCCTTGACCCTACTCTCCCCATGCAGAAATTAAAAACCAATGTGCTAACTGAGGTCCTTAATCTAGACCGGCCAAGAACTCTTGCTGCCTTTTAATGATGCTCTCAGGGATGTTCTGGCAGGAACCTGGCCTAAATCAGGATCTTGCCCTCCAGTGAACAGACTAGTGGTGAGATGCCATAGACCTGCCCCTGGAGCCCCCGAATTTCTGCTCCAGCACCCCAAACCAGCTTGGTGGTACAAGCATCCTCTAGCCACCTCAGCCCCAATTTGCGCCCAACCACTCCACCTTACAAGGAATCCAAATCAGTAGAAACATTTGCAAAACGAAGTCCTCCTGGGCAGATACTCACAACACATTGTGGGGCAGGGGGCGGACATGTTGCCAGCTGTCCCAGAATAGATTAGACCAACCCTACAACGCATAACCTAAAATGGTTCAGCAGCAAAGAATACCATCTGCTAGGTCTGGACATGATCAACTGTGCGTAGGTCAGTCGAAACCAGCGTGGTTTTTCGGCACCACGCTGATTTCACTCTACTGACCTTTCATTGGACGTACAGCAGTCCCTCATGGAAATGACCTTTGAAGGCTCAAAATTGTTTGGAGCGAATGCTTGCTGAGTTTCTAGGCATAGCTCAGCCTCCTCTGCATTTTCCCCCAAAACAACGGGGGTTTCGGTAGGTCAATACGTGCATCAGCACCAACAGGCTTCCCAGTTGTTTCGGGGTAGAGGCCGGGTAGCAGGCCAACAGTGTTCAGGCCACCAGGGGCAATGTGCACCCCCCCACCCCCTTCCTTGCAGCCGCCACAAAACTTTTTAAATTAGTCCTTGGCTGCATACGATCGCCAGGTAGAAGATAAAGTCACCTTTCACCTCCCTGGATAGAGGAGTGTTACCTCAGATCACTGGGTACCCTAGATCGTGGAATACGGGTACTCCCTACCCTTCCTGTCCTATCCTCCGGACACGCCACTCTCACTGGAGCACCTCCCAGAGGTTCACTTGTCTATACTCCAAGTAAATGTTTGGAATTTCTTGGCCAAGGGAGTTGTACAGAGGGTGCCAACATTAGAGATCTGGACTATTTCTGTTATTTCCCGGTGCTGAAAAAGGACCGAGGCCATCACCCTATCCTCAATCTGCGCCCTCTGTACTTCTTCCTCCAGAAGGGCAAGTTTAAGATGCTCATTCTGGCCCAATTTCTGTCTGGCCTGGATCCAGGCGACTAGATGGTAGAGCTGGACTTGAAAGATACATATTTTTACATTACTCCAGTATTGGAGCTTTCATAGATTCCCATGCTTAGAATCATTCCCCGTCGTCGAGATGGGAGTCTCGGTAAAATAAAATAGTAGTAAATAACTATTACAAAAGAGAAACAGGCCTAGGCCTGAACTCATTTTGCAACCAGACCATGTCTTTTTGTAAAAGAGACCAAAAAGAACAGGCAACCAATCAGAGTAGCCTCACCCTCTAGAACCTTGGTGAAAGAACCTCAGCCCCTCAGATTTTCTACCGCACGTTGTGCTACAGGGAGTCTCCTTGAGCTTTGCTCTATTTCAACTCTTTCAACTGTTTTTTCTAGCGTTTTTTCTTCAGGTTTTCTTTCTAAGGCCTGTGGAAATGTCTGATAAAGGGAAGAAAGCTTTATTTAAGGCTTGTGCCACTTGTGGCAAGAAGAGGCTATATGTTGAAGATAGACATAAGGACTGCATATATTGCCTCTACCCGGATCACAAGGCTGCGGAGTGCAAGATTTGCCGCACCTTTTCCACCAAGACTCTCCGGGACCGTGAGGGTCGTCTGTTAACCTGGCTCCACAGACTCAAGTCCAGGAAAGATCCACTGTCAAGCGATAGTGAGGAGTCGTCTTCTGTCGCCTCATCAAGAAGGTCAGTCAAAAGGGGTAGGAGTTCCCCTTCACCATCTGTGGATCCCCCTCTTAAGGCCTCAAAAAGACCCTGAAGGAGTCTGAGGTTCAGGGTCCTATCAAATCTCCTCACTGCGGTGTAAAGGAGAGGGAAGGACTAAGTACACCACCTGCGACAGTCCCTGGCCAGGACAAATCTTTTAAAAACCCTCTTCACAGTCTTCTGGAAAGAGTGGTCATTCGTCATCGACGCTGCGCAAGCCCTCGACGACGAAGCCTCCAAAATCGCAGGCTAAAAGTGCTCCGGCGTCGACGGGAGGGTCGACGTCGTCTTCTATTCCGGTGTCGACGGGCTCGTCAACGAGCACTTCTTCAAGAGCGACGAAAATTTCATCGACGATGGCGTCGACGACGATGGCGCCGACGACGATGGCGCCGACGACGAGAATGTCGACGACGATGGCGCCGACGACGAGGGTGTCGACGACGACTGCGTCAACACTGACGACGACGTCAGCAGGGACATTGACTGTCTCGTCGACGATGATGTCTACGACACCCATCATGTCGACGACGGTCTGCACACCTCTTCCGTCGACGGTGGCTCCATCTGCATCCTCGTCTACGGTGCTTCCGTCGACACTGTCTTCGACGAAGAAATTCGCTTCGGCGTCGACGGATCCGTCGACGGCGTCGTCGACGGAAAAAATTTCCATCTTGGTGAGGAGAAGAAAATATCACCAGAAATGACGTCCCCTAGAATGGTGGATTCTTTACCTCCTGCATTACTTCTCGATGAGGATGAGGACTCTGATGGAGGCTATAGTCATTTTGGGGATGCCAATAGCCCTTTCTCAGCTTATTGTCAAATGTCAGGAGACGGATTCGGAGGGTTATTATCAAGATCAGTCATACCAACAACCCTTTGCACGTCAAGAGAACACTCAACAAGAGATGATGTCTGTACCAACTTCTCTTTTGACGGATTTACAGGGGATGCTTTTGGACTATCAACGGAGATGTTCAACTCGTACTCCGCCTCCACAACCCGCTCTCTTGTCCTCAACTCTGCCTCCTCCTCCTGATACGGTGAGGAGTTCACCACCTCCATCTGCTCGACTGCATACCCAATTTCATACATCTTCTGATGTCCTTCCTCCAGATCAACACCAGGATGTCTCCTCTGAGGAAGAAGAGGGAGAGCTGGTTAATCAAGATCAAGGTGATGAATGGGATGATTATGTAATCCCTGATCCCGCTTCTCCGGCTCCGGCCCCGATTGATTCTCCCCCTGCTGACATTGGGGGTTTTCACAAATTGATGGAGAGAGCGTCTCTACGTTTCGAGCTTGCTATGCCCTCACTCCAAACAGAGTGCTTTCTTTATGATTTTAAAGAACCAAGTAAGAGAGTGGTGCGCTCTATTCCTATCGTGGGGCATGTCTGGGAAGAAGGCATTAAGGTCATGAAGAACCCGGCCACTGTAGTTCCAGTCTTGCCGCGTCTGGATAAGAAGTATAAGGCTCCAAATGACAGCCCAGCTTCCTTGACGGGTCAGCCACGACCCGACTCGGTCATTTCGCAAGCAGCGCAGAGGAAGTCAAGGAATCCTTCAGCGCCGTTATCTACACCACCGGACAAAGAGGGCAGACGCCTAGACAACGCGGGGAAAAGATTCTCCTCCATGGCCAGCCTTGTCATCAGAGCTGCGAACGCTTTAGCAATTCTTGGAAGATACGACCGCCAGATGTGGTGTGACCTTGCGCCTTACCTGGACCAGTTATCTGATCCTTCCAAGTCTGAGGCAAAGAAGATCTTGCAAGAAGGGGAGGTTACGTCCACTGAGGTCATCGATTGCGCAATGGACATTGCCACAACAGCTTTCCGGTCCCTGGCTGGTGCAGCTGTGCTTCGTCGCCAGGGTTGGCTAAAGGCCACGTGGTTTCGTCCTGAGATCCAGAATAAGATCCTGAATCTTCCCTTTGACGGAGAGGAATTGTTCGGCAAGCACATAGACGATACCCTTCAAAACATCAAGAAGGATACGGAGACTGCTCGGTCCTTGGGGACCCTTCAATACAAAAAAGCGCCATTCCGTGGAGCGAGAGGCAGAGGAGCTCCATCCTATAGGGGATCTTACCAACAACAGAGATACTCCTCTTATGGCTCCACACAACAATCTTACCGTCCTTATCAGAGGCAAGGCCAGACGTCGACTTTCTCTAGAGCAAACACTAGAGGGAAGCAGAATCGTCCCGGACGGGACGCCCCTAAGAGACAATAGCGGCGATCTTGCTCTTTGCGCTGTGCCCTCCTCTTCCTCCAAGACATCTGTAGGAGGCAGGGTATCTCAATACCTCCAAAACTGGGAACGTATAACAACAGATCGTTGGGTCCTGAACATCATTCAGTGTGGTCACACTCTGGAGTTCACTCATCTTCCACCATCCAAGGCCCCTGCCGCCAACTCCGTAAAACACCTACATCTCCTCCGGCTGGAAGTCCATCAGCTTCTGATCAAGGGAGCAGTGGAGCCGGTCCCTCTCTCACAGAGAGGAAAGGGGTTTTATTCCAGATTTTTCTGGTGAAGAAAATATTGGAGAAATGGCGCCCCATTCTAGACCTCAGGGAGCTCAACACTTATCTCACGAAGCTATCGTTTCGGATGGTATCTCTCCAGGACATTCTACGTCTTCTCAACAAGGGAGATTTTATGGCCACTCTAGACCTAGAGGATGCGTATTTCCACATCCCCATTCATTCGGCCCACAGGAGGTTTCTACGTTTTACAGTCGCCAAGAGCCATTACCAGTTCAAAGTGCTGCCGTTTGGTCTTCGCTCAGCTCCGAGAGTTTTCTCCAAGGTGCTGGCACCAGTAGCAGCTTTCCTCAGGAAGCAGCATTTCCAGGTCTTTCCTTACCTGGACGATTGGTTGCTAAAAGCTTCGTCCAGGGAGGCAGCAGAGGAAGCGGTCAATGCTTGCACTGGTCTCTTCTCCAATCTGGGCCTGACTCTCAACAACGCCAAGTCTTCTCTCCTTCCGTCAAGGAAGGTTCAATTTCTGGGAGCAGTCTTGAACACATCTCTCAACAAGGTTTTTCCATCTCTGGACAGACAAAGAAATCTAATTTCCATGGCTCATTTAGTGCGAGGAAGAAAGTGTCTTTCTGTTCGCCGATTCAAATCCCTTCTAGGGATGATGTCCTCATGCATTCCTTTAATACCTCATTGCAGACTGAGAATGCGTCCCTTGCAGGAGCACCTAAACTTGCAGTGGAAGCAGGTGACAGGTTCTTTCGACGACCAGCTAGTGATCACTCACGCAATGAAGCGAGCCATCCTCTGGTGGACAAGAATAAGGAATTTGTCCCAAGGTCTATCCTTCGTAAACACTCCAGCGCCTCAAGTGGTGACGACGGATGCCTCTCTGGAGGGTTGGGGCGCAGTATTGCAGGATCTGCAGGTCAGTGGTCATTGGCTGCCGGAACATCGCCTCCTACACATCAACCTCTTAGAGCTTCGAGCGATTCGCCTAGCCCTTCAGGCTTTTCTTCCAAGATTGCAGGGGTTGTCGGTTCTTGTCCGGACGGACAACACCACAGCCATGCATTACATCAACAAGGAAGGCGGCACCAGGTCCTTCCCCTTGTCACAAGAAGCCCAGGCGATTTGGGAGTGGGCTATCCTGCACAGAATTTCTCTGAAAGCAGAACACTTGCCAGGAGTGCTCAACGACAAAGCGGACAGGCTCAGCAGGCTGAAATCTGTCACCCACGAGTGGGAACTGGATCAAGCTACGCTGGACAGAGTCTTTCACCGGTGGGGCAGACCCTCCATAGACCTGTTTGCCACACCAGAGAACAGGAAATGCCGGTCTTACGCCAGCAGGCTACACCATCGAGGGTCTCTGGGGAATGCGCTTTCGATCGCTTGGTCAGGCGCATTTGTATACGCTTTTCCCCCATTCCGCTGATTCCCAGGTTGCTCATGAAGATGAAAGCAGAACCGTGCAAGATGATCCTCATAGCTCCAGCATGGCCGAGACAGTTCTGGTTCACCGAACTTCACCTTCTCTCCTTGGATCGTCCTCACCCATTGCAGCAGATTCCGCACCTCCTCACGATGTTTCAGGGTCAGGTTTGGCACCCGGATCCTCGCTCGTTACAGCTCTCAGCTTGGCTCCTGAGCAGCGAGAATTTCTTGACTTAGATCTTCCAGAGGAGGTTAAAGATGTCCTTTCGCAGGCGAGGGCTCCTTCCACTAACAAAACTTACCGCTTGAAATGGAAGCGATTCTGCATCTGGTGTCATGGAGCAGGGTTGGATCCTTTCCTGTCGCAGCCACACCAGGTTCTTCCTTATTTCCTGTCCTTGGCTAAAGCAGGTTTGGCTCACTCTTCCATTAAAGTGCACCTGGCAGCGGTCTCTCGCTTTCGGCGCACCTCATCTGGGCCGTCCCTGTGGTCAGCCAGAATTGTTCAGCAATTTCTCAAGGGCCTCTTCAGAGTATTTCCACCAGTGAGACCTCCACCTCCCACGTGGCATTTGAACTTGGTTCTTTCTCAACTAATGAGGCACACATTCGAACCTATTCATCGAACGGATTTAAAGTTCCTCTCCTGGAAACTTTCTTTGTTGCTGGCACTAACTTCAGCTAGGAGGATTGGAGAATTGCAGGCTCTTACAATTCAGGAACCTTTTCTTCAGTTCAAAAACAATACAGTAATCATGAGAACTAATCCTAAATTCATTCCTAAAGTGCCTTCTACTTTTCATCTCAACGAGCCAGTGATTCTTAAGACCTTTTTCCCTCAGCCTTCTTCTCCTGCTGAGAGAGCTCTTCATTCTCTGGACGTACAGAGGTGCCTGAAATTCTATTTAGACCGAACTAAGTCCTTCCGTAAGACTTCTCAACTTTTTGTGTCATTTAGCGCTCCCCGCAAGGGTTTTCCCCTTTCCAAACAGGGGATAGCTCGGTGGGTTGTTAGCGCTATTCGATTCTGTCATACAGCAGCGGGCAAACCCCTGGAGGGTAGAGTCCGGGCTCATTCCACAAGGTCTGTGGCATCCTCTACGGCTCTGTTTGCTGGTGTCCAGATTAAAGACATTTGTAGAGCTGCTACCTGGAGTAGCACTCACACATTCACGAAACATTACTGCCTGGACGCTTCACTGCGAGATGACACGGCTGTGGGCCAAGCAGTTCTGAGGAACCTATTCCAATGAATGGTGAGCTTTCCTTTGCATCCCTCCTTCCTTCTTTTTACCTTTTACACATTTTATCTTGTTTCTGAATTCATTTGCTATTACCCTGTTTATGGCATAGTCAGTGGTAACTATCTTTCTGCATATTATTCATGTAGAAATATGTTTTAACAAACATTTATCAAAGGGTTATGCTTCATTACAAAATGTGTGTGTGTATATATATATATATATATATATATATATATATTTACTGCTAGCTACTCTGATTCTAAGCATGGGAATCTATGAAAGCTCCAATACTGGAGTAAGAAAACAAGTTACTTACCTGTAACTTTGGTTCTCCAGTATTGGAAGCTTTCATAGATTCCCATGCGACCCACCCTCCTCCCCTGGGAAAGCTCAGCCTCTTTCGATGTGATTATTTCACAACGTACACGAAAATCTGAGGGGCTGAGGTTCTTTCACCAAGGTTCTAGAGGGTGAGGCTACTCTGATTGGTTGCCTGTTCTTTTTGGTCTCTTTTACAAAAAGACATGGTCTGGTTGCAAAATGAGTTCAGGCCTAGGCCTGTTTCTCTTTTGTAATAGTTATTTACTACTATTTTATTTTACCGAGACTCCCATCTCGACGACGGGGAATGATTCTAAGCATGGGAATCTATGAAAGCTTCCAATACTGGAGAACCAAAGTTACAGGTAAGTAACTTGTTTTCTTCCTGTCCTACAGTGGTGCAGACATTACCTGCGGTTTCAAATAAGCCAGGAGCACTTTCAATTCTCTGTGCACCTCTATTCCTAACCAGTACACCTCGGGTATCCAGAAAGGCGATGGTGGTGGTTCCAGCCCACCTGCTGAGGTGGAAAATACTAGTCTTCCCATACCTTACTAATGACTACTGAAGGCAGCTCACCTCAAACAGTCGTAAACCACCTACGGATGACGGCTGCCCTTTGACATCGTTGGACTTTCCTTCATTGTGCTGAAGTAACACCTGACTCCTTCACAAAGGCTCCCTTTCGTTGGGGCCATCCTGGATACGTGTGCTTCTGAGCCATCGCTCTCCCTCAATGAGTTCAGGACATCAGGGCTCTGATCCTGATATTTCAGCCCTCGAACTTGGGCTCAGTAAGAGCAGCTCTGAGGCTTCTGGATCTCTTGGCTTCCGGCATCCTGCTCGTGGACCACACCAGGCGGCAATTGCAGGTTCTGCGGTGAGATCTGAAATCTCAGTGTGCTCAGCACCAAGGCAACCTATAAGACTCCATCCAGGTGTTGGAGGAGACTGCGAAAGACCTGCATTGGTGGCTGCTTGACCGCTATTGAACCGGGGAAGACTTTTGTCTGTACCCCACTTTGGGCCAACAGTTGTGATGGATGCATTGTTACTGGGTTAGGGAGGTCCTCTGAGAGAGGTAGACATCATAGGACTCTGGTCTCTGTCAGAAGCTTGCCTTCACATCAGTGAGTTGGAGTTGCAAGCTATTCACTTTGCACTGAAGGTGTTCTACCGACCATTAAGGTGGAACAGGTACAAATTCTTACAGACATGACCGCGATGTGGTTTTGCAACAAACACAGAGATGTGGGGTCATGGGTTGTGTGCCAGGAGGCCATGCATTTCTGGAAGTGGCTGTACGCTCAGGACATCTCCCTAATTGCCTAGCACCTTGCAGAATCTTTTCACACCAAGGCGGACAAACTCGGCTGAAGCTGCCAAAGGATCACGAATGGCAGTTACACTCAGTGGTGGCACAGGGCATCTCCCACCAGTGGGGAGAACCCTGGCTAAATCTATTTGCCATAACAGAGATTGTGCATTGTCAAAACGTTTGCACATTGGAGTTGTCAAGGAAGTCCTTCCTCTGAGATGTTTTCCACCAGCATTTGGGGTTGGGACAACTGTATGCTCTTCCATCACTCCCTCTCCTGCCCAGAGTACTGAAAAAGATCAAGAGAGACTGGGCCCAAGTCATCCTAGAGGCTCTGGGCTGGGTGAGGCGAGTGTAGTATCTGAAACTTCTGGCCATGAGCATTTGGTCCCCCGATCTGGCTGCCCCTTCGGGAGGATCTCCTGTCGCAGCAGCAGGGCAGAGTTTTGCTCCTGAATCTGCACAACTTACAGTTCCATGTGTGGAGATTGAGCGGGGATAGCTGATGACTTTTGATCTCCCTATCAATGTGATTGGTGTCATTTTAATAGCCAGGTGTCCATTAACAAAATCTGTCTATGCAGGATGCTGGGAGAAATTTGTTGCTTGGTGTTTCTCCTGAAACATTCAACACTTGATTGCATAGTTATGGGTTGTTCTTCTGTTTTGTTTGTCCCTAACCCAGCAAGACCTTGCTGTGGCAATAGTTAAAGGTTATCGTTCGGCCCTTTCAACCTTCCTACATTTACTGGCTCAGCCATCCTTTTGTCACCTGTTGTGATGCGTTTTCTAAAGGGGCTCATCTGTATGTTCCTGCCAATATCTTTTGTGATGCCGCATTGGGACCTTAATTTGGTACTCACTTACCTCATCTGCACTCCCTTCGAATCCATGCACAGTTGCACTCTTCCCCCCCTTGCTATCAACACAGATTTTCTCACTATCAACACAGTATTTCTCATCACCATAACCTCGGCCAGGCAAGTGAATGACCTTGAGACCTTGTCAGTGGTTCAACCTTATACATAATCTTTCCCAGACAGATTATTCCTGCTTACAAAAACAACATTCCTGCCCTAGGTAGTTACGCCCTTCCACATAGGGCAATCCACCACTTTGCCAGATTTCTATGTACAGCCCCATAATTCCAAGGAGGAGGAACGGCTACATTGCCTTGACCATAAGAGAGCACTTAGCTTTATGTAGGCCAAAACAGAGACAACCAACAGGATGACAAACTTTTCGTCAGTTCCTCTGGGGCTAAAAAAGGCAAAGTGGTACAAACCAGGCCTATTTGGATCATGTTACGCATCAAGATCTGCTACAGGCTGGCCAAGAAACATCCCCCGGAAGGCTTGTGTGCTCACTCCACCAGAGCAAGAGCTGGGGCCCTGACTTCATATCCAGGGAGACTGATTCGACGGGGAGCCTCACAATGACATGTGCATGGGAACTGATGAACAGTTCTCAGATCCAGTCTGATGCCTGGGGAGAATTTGCAAGGTGAGGAATTTGTGGTTAGATATTCTGTACCAAAAAGGCATTGTCGAGAGTAAGTAACTTAATCTTCAAAACTCTATTCAACAACAATAAGTGATTTTGTATTTCGTGGAAGGGCAGCAATGCTATTTTATTAACACTGCATTTTCTACCTCAAACAGTAAAGGATCATAAGTTGTGTAGATCATATTGCAAAATAAAAAGCGCATATATGTACACATTCCTTATCATAAAAGGCTCCCGTCTTTAATTCCACACATCTTAGTTTTAAAAGATGACCTCTCAGCTCTCTGTATGGCGATGAATTTCCCTGCCGGCCTTTCATTCCTCTATGCTGTTGGTAACTCCTTGGCTCCCTCTCAACTCTTATTTGTTTTTCAAGACTCCCAGCTCTCTGCTGCAAGAGGCATCTCAGCTTATTAAGTTGTTACTTATCCACCCCGATGCTGAGGCTGAACCCTTGCCTCGCAGTATTGCTCACCCGCCAGCTACAAAGCTTATCCCTTGGCTGTACTGCGTTTAGAAACAAAGCTCAATGTGAAGTGCCACATTCAAAGGCTAGCCTAACCTAACCTGCATGTACTGCAGCTATTCCACTAACTGCAGCTGATGATTCATCATCAGTGTGCCAGTTGAGCAGATCATTTGTGCTCTGTGCTGCTGTATACTCTCCTATTTCCCTCTGCTACCAATATCTGTGCTGATTTTAATCGCCGTCTGTATTTGCCATCCTACCCCAACTGTGCTTCTTTACCCTTCGCTCACTGAGCAGCTCCCGTTAGGTAGTAATCAGCTTACTTGTGGTGCTTCTCAGATCGCTGTGTAGTTCCTTCTGACCTCTCACTGCTTGTGCTGCACTCCTTCTGCCTGCCTCAAGGACTGACCTTCTTGCTCAAGTAGATGAACTACCTGCTGTTCTTCTTTGTTCGGTCTAGGTTGTCTGACTTTATAACATTGCTTACGGACCCTGCTTGCACATAATTGTCACTGCGCTCTTCGCCCCACACACCTCAGTGTGCCCTTGTAATAAGGTTACAGAGGCCACCAGAAGTGAGGCATGTGCCATCATACATACTGGATGTTGCAAGACTTCAGTGGTTGCTCTTCTACATACTAAAGCTGGAGCTATCTGAAGCTGAAACGTCTGCATCAAATAAGACTGCTGTACAAGCCGCTGCCGCATCATCACGTTTCGACGTGGAGACCATGTTAGGCGAGCACACAACCTTTCACAAGCCAATACAAGTACAGCAAGCACTCTTTCTTTGGAAGAACTCTAATAATATCCAAACAAATGGTATACTCCTGGCTCCCAATATGTGGACGGAGCCAAAGCCCCTCTCCTAGTAATTCTCATATTATTGTCTGGTGACAGCTGCTCTGTCAAGCCTGACCATAAAAGTTCCAGAAGGGTTTGTTTTGAAACTTGATCGTTACTTTCAGAAGTATGGGATTACCACAATCACCTGTATTGAATGTCCATTTTAACCACGATTTTATTGGCTTAAAATATTCACTTAAATTGTGTTTATTTTTAGATAAGTACTGCATTACTCAAACCTGCTGTTTGTGCCTAAATATCAATAGTTATGTATGGAACTACTGAATTCGACCAAGGTAGGTGTGATATCTGAAAATATGTTTATCAGCTTTAGAAACAGTCAATATTTTAAGCAGCATACTAACCTTGCTCAGAACGTTTTGGTAATGGTACTTGGATGTGGACCTAACTGCCCTCAGAAGCTTAGAGCAATAATGACATCACAAGACACGTTATCAGCTTGCCTTTAGAACACTGTCTCACAGGCCATATGCAAGTACAAAGCTATATTTGCTGAATTTTGACAAAGTATTTGAAGAATAAATGATCTTAAGGAAAATAGCATTCCTCTCTAACGAAGCGCCTAAAGCCTGTTTACCTGCTAGGGTGACAGAGCCAAGGTTACACATGTGTTTCATTTTGCATAGTAGTTTGTTGAGTGAAAGTAAATCTTCCACTACTGTCGCAACAAATTATACTACCACTTACTTGCTGTTTGATTGTTGCTATAGTCGCCTTCTTTCAATAGAAAACATGCAGGTCTGTACCTTAGTCTTTTTCTTTTTTTGTTACGTTGACCAGTGTTGAGATTTCCTATTAAAGACTAAAAACAACATACATCTGCACTTTCAATTTTACATTTTCATGATCATATAATATGGATGTAAAAATACAGTTGTGCGCTGTTTTTCGACAATTAATGTGACTTTACAGTGATGCGTTGCCACACACACAAACTCTGGAAAACCGATTAAGGTAAAGACATGCAAGCTTTTCATTTAAATTAGGCGACAGAGCAACAATCGGATATCAAGTAACTGGATGTATGATTATAGCGGCAGTCGTGGGCGGCTTACTTTCACTTAACGCCTATGGCAGAATGAAGGTACAGGCTCAGTCGTGGTGATACTGGCAGTAGCATAGCAAGGGTGCCATGTGCCCTGGTGCAAGCGAGGAAAATGACCCCTTAGACTGCAGTTGGGATTGTAAAATACAGCAGTTATAAGGGTTCAATGGGCCCCTCAAGGCTTTGGACCCTGGTACCACTGCACCCCGCTCCCCCAATAGTAACTACCTTCCTGAATACTGGAGCACCCACTAGTGAGTCAGCTGAGCTCACGCGCAATTAAGAGCAGCTCTCTCAAACTCTTCCTAGGCTACATGACACATGCTCTTCAGCACTCCTCAAGCAAGTTGAACTGAAACTCGGGACAAAGATCTGTTAGACTCCTTCCCCAGCCTGGTACCTCAGTGTCAATAACCAAACCATCAGTAAGTGACAGTGTAGGAGGTGGCACCCATACTCTGGGGATAGTCACCTACTTCTTCCTTATCACCACTAGTCTACCTCACCCCTGGCCCATGACACGAATGGTGCTCTGCTTACCCCACCATTGGCCACAACACTAAGCCCCAAAGTAAAACAAATCCATCTCTGCTAAGCCTTGGCACGCCCACCACTGTGATGTCACTGCCCTGGCTACTGCCTTCAGGCCGATAAAGACTGTCCAGCAGACGTGCATGATCTCCCAGCCTCTACCCCCTCATCCCAAGAAAAACAGTCTAGACTGCTTTATCATGGAGCACCTAGTAGTGTTTTGTGTTTAGATGCCCAAAGTTCATTCTCCCCCAAGATAGTGGGACATCACCCCTTGTGTCCTTTTGAAACATAAGAGATGCACATAATAGCAAGCTATAAATATGTAAATTGTTAGTGAATTATAAAAAAAAACATGACTCATCTCATATCTTTCACAACACACACAAACTGAAGACATCATAACATTGCATGTCCACTCCCCCCCCCGCCCCCGCCCCCGCCCCCGATTGTAGCAGATACCTGTCGCCGACAACATCTTGCAGGAAGATGGCAGAGCCCAGGGCTTGTGCTCTATTTATGAGCGCTCCCAGTAGTAATAGTTAACAGGTGTGTATTATTGTCTAAAGGTGATGCCTATTTGCCTATTCTTTTCAATTTGCACTGCCAATGCGGAGATCTAAACCTACGCTATATAGAAATACTTTTGACAGATTTTCCCTTCAAATATGACCGTAGAGTTACTAGTAGTAATTTTACATTCATATTTGGATTTCTAACTGACCTCCCTCCCTCATGTAAGGGGGGGGTACAGTACACCTACTTAGAGGTATAAATCTCTACCCAAAGTTGCTGAATTGCATTTAGCTTGAGATTTATGCCTAAGTGTAATCATGTGTAGATTTAAGATTTCTTTTAAGTACATCTATTTTCTACAGTGTCTCACTGCTTTATTGCACACTACACCAAACATTTTGAAAGTTGTGTGTATAATAGTGTTTGCTAATCGGCAAGCCTTTTCTTAAAGTGTAGCAAAGAGCTCCTTATTAGTCTTTATTGTGAGTTGTATCCCAGTACACTTCACCCCATGTATGTTTCATGGACTACTTTCTATGAACGTGCTGTTCCACAAAGAAACACTGTACAGGTCTTTCCTACCATCATTATCCAAATCACTTTACAGGGCATTCCAGCAAATTGCACCCAAAGAGATTTGCCTACAAACCAATCACACAGATTGTACCCAACTAAGTTTGCAAGCCACTCCCAAACACTGTAGCCAAAGAACTTTGCAGGTTATTCCCACAGATTGTACACATACATTCAAAGGCTAGTCCCATAGGCTCAACCCAAAGAACCTCATATGTCATTCCTATTAAGCATGTCCAGAGCATAGGGTACCTGAATGATGTATTTTATACCCACACTTTAACTCCGGATCTTCTTCACAGCCTTGCCTTACAAACAGCATTTGATATATAATTTTATCATCAAATAAGCTTTTTTGGTTTGCCAAGAACCATCGAGGTGTACAAATACAAAATTGTGTGTGTAATTAAGTCTAAAATACAATTCATGCAATATAAAAGGTAAAGTGAGTAGAGGAGGCCATTAACATTTTCTCACAGGTTTAAAAGATCTAATAAAAAGAAGGAATCAATGATAATACCAAAGATACAGCTGTATTCTTCTGACATAGCGTCTAAGCAAATCTAGCATAGGACTAATGTTTCCTTACTTAGCTTTGTATGAGAGGCCCACACAGTGTTCAGGTATAGTCTTGTTGGGGGTTACAGTTGAAATCATTCAATCTTTCGTAGATTCACCTGCTTGAATCTTCCTCCATCGTCATGGTGCGAGTCCCAGTTTAATAATAACAAGCAGTGCTATACATGAGCATTGAAAGCTATAGAGAAGTCAAGTGACATTGGCAACCAATTCACATTGTTTTATTAGAACCAAACTTCAACCAATCAGAGCCCAGACCCTGCAGCACTCTTCCCCTGCAGGGCCACCATACCTCAGATTTCTAAACACACATTGGGGGTCTTCCTGACCTTTGCTCAGATCCTGTGCTTCAATCACCTTTTGACCTTTTTCCCTTCTGTCAGAAGTGAGGCTGTTGACCGTTCAGACAACTCTGAGGTACAATTGTTGCATTGTTTCTGTAACATCATGTCAGAGGGATCTAAAAAGAGGCTTTTCAGGCCTTGTAAGCTGTGTGGAAAGCCAAGGCCATTTTCTGAAGATCCCCATAAGGAATGTCTTTATTGCTTACATCTTCATCAGAAACCTAAAGATTGTAAGCATTCCAGAACTTTTTTTGCTAAGACTGAAAGACTGTGAGGCCAAACTACTTCTATGGCTCCAAAAGAAGATCCATTCTGATTCAGGATCTGAAGATGAGGGGCATTCCCAGTAGAAAGAAAACAGAAAAATGAGGTCTCAACCTCATATGACAAAGATCCTAAAATGCCAAGATCTCACAAGGACTCTGGATTTGTTAAATCTGTCAATGCAGAAGACTTTAACCCATCTTCTTCTCACAAAAAGTCTTCATTGACTTCTTCAGTGCCCTCGACTCCTTATAAGGAATCCTCATAGACAAAAATCCGCTCTTCGACAGATTCATCTTCGACGATCTTTTCTTCGTCGGCTGCAGGGTCGACAGGAACATCGTCGACGGCAAGATGACGACTAGGGCATTGGTAATTCCGATGACTACAAAAATTACATCAACATTTTCCTCGTCGTCGAAGAAACTGATGATGACCATTTCATCGGCGACAGCGATCTTTTCGACGGGAATATTTAAGTTTCTGGTGACGGGATCAACATTGCTCCCGCAGGTGGTTCACAAGAAACAGACCCCCCCCCCTCTTCGTCGTTGGCACCGTCGTTGACGGCGCAAAAGGAGAAGGTATTCATCTCAGCAGAAGGGGTTCCAGTGTCCCTGCACCCGGATCAGACCTCTCCCAGTAAGATGTCTCCTCTGCTCTTTGTGCGTCTCCTCTGCTCTTTGTGCGTCTCCTCTGCTCTTTGTGCGTCGTCTCTGCTCTTTGTGCGTCTCCTGGAGATGGAGGAGCTCGCAAGATAAAGGACCATTTGGTCCAGCTTACAGTCCCGCACAACATAAGGTAAAATGTTTAGACACTGATGAAGACGAACCTGGGAGAGAAACTTTTACATATTCAGAAGAAGATTAATCTTTTCAAGCTAGGCACCAGACAGCGACACAACGCTATGACTCCTTTTAGGAACACTACCCTTATGATGGGCCATATGAAGAACAACATAGCTCATGTGATGACACAATTTCAGTACCGATTTCCTTGGTAACAGACATAAGCCATATGCTGAATGACTATTATAAGTGATTTCCAAAAGTGAATGCTCCAGTGCCACATACCTGCGGGGTGCTCTGATAACACCCGGTGCAGCGTCACTTCCTAGAAGTTCTGTAGGCCTGCAATCACAAAAAGAAAGGTGTACTTTAGCACCAATCCCTACATTGAAAGTGATGCGAAGTAACAACCAGAGGAAGGTTCCTCAGGATCCAGCAGACTCTGGTCAGGAGTGGGATGACTACATCGCTCCTTCGTCTACTTCACCGTCAGCATCACTGGCTAACTCTCCTCCGGAAGACATAAAAGGTATCCATGAACTCTTGGAACGGGCTTCCAAGCATTTTGACATACCTCTACCTGTAAAACAAACAGAATGTTTCCTCGATTTCAAGGATTCAGCTAGGAAATCATTTGGGAGGAAGGCTTGAAGCTCATGAAAACTCCAGCTTCTACTACAGTGGTTGTCCCTCGGCTGGATAAGAAGTATCCTTGTCCTGATTCGGTGGTCATGCAGGCAGCCTAAAGGCGGTCAAGGAACCCTTCTGCCCTGTGTTCAGCAACACCAGACAAGGAAGGAAGACCGCAAGATAAAATTGACAAACTTACTTCAGCAATGGCAGCCACATTTATTAGGGGTTTCTAACGTGCTGCCCATTTTAGGGCTATATGACAGACAGATGTGGTCGGACATATCAACTTTAATTTACTTTTTACCAGAGGATAAGAAAAAGGAAGCTAGAGAAATACTACAGGAAGGTAAAAGAGCTTCCTTTGAAATTATTAACACAGCTATGGATTTTTCGTCTACAGCTCTCAGGCAAATGGCGGGTGCGGTTGTGCTACGCCAACAGGGTTGGTTAAATGCGACGTCCTTCCGCCCGGAAGTACAGGCAAAATTTTTAGATATGCCTTTCGATGGAGAAACTCTCTTTGGGAAGAATGTCGATGATGCCTTCGAATCTATTAAAGTGGACACTGACACAGCACGTTCTCTGGAAATGTTACACAACAATGTTTTCAGCCCTTTTGTGGGGTAGAAGAAGAGTCCAATTTATGGCGAAAGCCTCCTACCGAACATATAGGTACCAACCCTATTTGCAACAGAGATATCGTCCTCAATACACTGCACAGCAGCAGTACAGAGTCTCCTCTGCTTCCTCCTATTCACTGCAGCTAACTCGTAGGCATCCTCTGGCGGGAGAAAAAGCCCAAGATACTGCCAGTAACCGGTGACAATTTCCAGGCACTAGCCGCCTCAGATTCTCAACGACAACACACGAGAAACCAAACATCCAAATTTTACAGTCTTTGGAAGAGCATCTCTTCAGACAAGTGAGTACTAGACCTAATTCAACATGGTCACACCTTGGAATTTGTTCTAAAGCCTCCCAACCATCCTCCTCGCTAGAGGACCAATTGCCATCTAACTCTGTTAAAGCAGGAAGTATGTTACCTTCTCTTCAAAGGTGAAATAGAGGAAGTACCACTTATACATCGCAACAAGAGCTTCTATTCCAATTTCTTCCTCATCAAAAAGAAGTCCAGAAAGTTATGGATCTAAGTCTGTTGAACACATACATAAATAAACAACCTTTCAGAAAGCTCTCATTACAGGAGATTTTAATGCTGCTAAATACGGGTTATTACATGACATCTCTCGATCTCCTACATGCGTACTTTCACATCCCCATACACGCAAGTCATCAGCAGTTTCTGAGGTTCGAGGTGGCAGGGTGCCATTATCAATTCAAAGTACTTCCATTTGGTCTGCGATCGACCCACAGAGTTGCAGTGTTCTTGAGACCAAACGGTCACCGGGTATTTCCATACATGGATGACTGGCATATCAAAGAGCCTACATCCACTTAGCCAGAAGCTCTACCTTGGCCTGTCTTTGGCTATTTAAAAATGCATGTTTAAAGTTAAACAGAGAGAAGTCATCCCTAACACCGTCCACGTCTTCAGTTTTTCTGGGAGCAGTTCTGGATATAAAGGTTTCCAAAGCATATCCATTGAAAGAATTCAACGCATAATGGAAATCACAGCTTCCATATCCAGAAAAGAGTCCTCTTCTGTTCAGACGTTCAAGTCAATATTGGAAATGATGTCTTCGTGCATTCTCTTAATTCCACATTGTCGTCTCGTTGCAAGAACAATTGGACGCACAATAGATACAAACCCAAAGTACGTTTGAAAACATGGTCAATATCACCTGAACTATGAAACTAGCAATTGCATGGTGGGGAAAAAAGGAGAATATCTCTCTGGGCCTATTGTTAGTAACAGAACATCCCCATTTCATAATGAGAACGGATGCTTAGAAGTTTGGGGAGCTCATCTTCAGGATCTGGAAATTCATAGAAAATGGTCCTTTCAAGGGGCAAAAATACACAGCAATCTTTTAGAGCTGAAGGCTGTTTTCCTAGGACTCCAATACTTCCTTCCCAGGGTTTGCAATTAATCTGTCTTGGTGAGAAAGGACAATACCATAACCATGTTCTGTCTTGCCAAGCAAGGTGGAACGAATCTCCTCTCAAGCTCAGCAAGCATGGAAATGGTTACATACCCACAACAATTCATTACAAGTGGAGCACGCTTCTGGGGTGGACAATGAATGGGCAGATTTTATGAGCAGAACGTTGAAACAGTGCCACAAATGGGAAATGAAGCAGCAGCATTTACTTCCGATTTTCAAACAGTGGGAAACCCCGAATCTGGATCTGTTTGCAACCCTTCAAAACAAAAATTGCAGAATGTATGTAAGCAGGTCCCCTGAGGAAAAGTCTTGGGGCAATGCGTTTCTAATATCCTGGACAGGAATGTTCGCTTACGCATTTCTTCCTTTCCCTCTCATTCCCAAAGTCATTCGGAAAATGAAGAAAGAACCATGCAGCCTCATTCTGATAGCTCCAGCGTGGCCAAGGCAATATTGGTACACAGAGCTGCTTCTCCTATCAGAATGTCCACACATTGTGAGAAGCTCATTTCCATGAACAAAAGTCAGATTGCCCATCGCAAATACAATCACTCAATTTATCAGCCTGGCTCCTCACGACAATGAGTTCAGATTGCTGAATATTCCACAGGAATGTAAGTCAATTCTTGAGCAGTCTTGTGTGAATGTTACAAGAAAAGTCTACAAGGCAAAATGGAAAAGATTCTGCTATTGGTGCATCAATAACAAGTTACATCCCTTTAAATCTTCTCCAGAACAACTACTGCCTTACCTACTTCATCTAGCAAAGTCAGGCCTAGCACATTCTTCGATTAAAGTTCATTTGGCTGCAATTTCAAGGTTTCGGAGAAAGAGTGGTGAAGTCTCTATATGGTCTAATAGTCTAACTAAGGAATTCAGGAAAGATCTTTTCAGAATCTTTCCTTCTTTGTAGATGCCTCCAGTGACCTGGCAGTTAAATACAGTTCTATCACAGCTCATGAAAAGTCAGTTTTAACCTGTTCATAAGGCTGACATAAAATATGTGTTGTGGAAAATGGCCCTTCTCATGGCCCTCAATTCAGCAAGGCGAATAAGCGAGAGTTGAGCTTTTACGTTACTGAACCTTTCTTGCAATTCAAGGATGAATGGAGTGATATTGCGAACTAATCCCAAATTAATTTAGAAAGTCCCATTTTCGTTTCATTTGAATGAACCAATTGTGTTGATACCGTTTTTTAAATACTCTTCATCCAGAGCTGTAAAAGACCTGCATTCTCTGGATGTCAGATGATGCTTAAAGTTTTATATAGACAGAACAAAGACTTTTCGTAAGTCCGACCAGCATTTAATATAATTTGCTCCGCCTAAAAGAGGTTACGCTTTGTCATGGAGCAGTATTGCTTGTTGGGTTTTGCAGCTTTTGCCACGACAAACCAGGAAGACCATTGTCAGCAAAGGTTACGGCTCATTCTACAAGAAAAGTGGCGTGACCACAGACCAGTTTGCCAGAGTTTTGTTATCGGGTATTTGTAGAGCAGCAACGTGGGCTAATGTCCATACCTTCACCAAACATTATTGTTTGGATTCTTCATAGAAGGCTGATGCCATGGTTGGGCAAACAGTAATATGTTGCCTTTTTTCAGTAAGGTACAGAAATCTTATTATTTCCTATGTTTCAGATTTTACAATGTCTTAAAAGTTTTCTGTTTGAAATATACAAGTTTGTTGTTTCTCTTGATAGTTGACTTCTTATATCTTGGTTATTTCTTTATATAAGAGTGGTTTTGCCGTACCCACCTCCTCTTTTTTGCTTGGTACTGCTTACTAGTCTTATTTGAGCATGTGAATCTATGAAAGATTCAATACTGGAGAAAAAACAATTTACTATCTGTACACTGTGGTTCTCAAGTATTGATATTTTTCATAGATTCACATGCATCCCTCCCACCTCCCCATTGAGGCTTACTACTCTGGATACCTCTTCCATTTTTTCCTTTAACACTTGTGCTCGAAACTGAGGTATGGTGGCCCTTCAAGGCATGTCACTTGACTTGTCTATGGCTTTCAATGCTCATGTATAGCAGTTCTTGTTATTATTACAGTGGGTATCCCACCATGAAGATGGGGAAGATTCTAGCATGTGAAGCTATGAAAGATATCAATACTGGAGAATCACAGTGTACGGGTAAGTAACTAGTTTGCTTTCCTATCTGAATGGTGTGAAATTAAGATTTTACTCTAAGCGATGGAGGCTACTATTATACTAGTTCACATACTTGCAACAATTGCACAGCTCTATCAATAGGCCTGGAGTAAATGGAGAGAAGAAATATATATTTAATGAAACTTATAAATAAGAGTAAATGAGTTTAGAGTTTTTATATAGTGCAAAGACACTAGAAATATATTTCTTTGTTAGCCGAGTAGCAAGAAGTGAGGCAGAACCTTTGATGGTGGTCTTTGATGTAGGGGCCTGAAAATCTTTGATGCCATCTGATATGACATCTTGATTATCTTTAAAGTTATTGTTGCTGGATAAAAATATGTAATGCATATGACCAGCCTTAGAGCTTCGAAGTAAGGTTTGTATTACAGCTTTGCTAAGGGCCTTTGGAGTACAGATTGCCCCTGAAGCTTGCTTCAGAACACAGGAGGTTTGTAGTTTCTTCTTGGTGTTTCTAATGTTCTTCTGACCTTGGAATTGTTTTTAATTTTATTTTTACTCAGAGGCCTCGTCAGACTCCTTTATTAACAAAGACCATACCAAAAATCTCTTTGACGTCCTCTGGGCATTCCGATGTGGCCTGCATTGTTAAGGGGGTGGATGATGATGATGAAGCACCAGAAGCTTGCCACAATGTCCCTGCTCGAGTGAAGGCTGGAGATGATGGAGTCCATGTGTATGCCCACCCAGGTGGTGAGGTCACCATTCACAGACACAGCATCAGCTCAGATGAGGTACGGAATCAGAGGATCAAGACTAGCACAAACTGCTTTCAGTCCGAGGGCAAAAAAGCTTTTGTGGTTTGCATAAATGTCATCACATGATCACTGTTTTGCATTCAAAATTGTTTTCATCTTCCATTCTCTCCTAATTGTGTAGACATTTCTATCTATGGGTGCTGCATCTTTCCTTTTTTTTCCAGTCATTTTTATATTCACATTTAATAATGTTGGTGGATTTTTAGGTTATTCACACCAAGGAGATCAAACCAGAGAGCTTATCTTTAAAGAAACCCTTGATGAAAACGGTAAGACGTTCTTAAATAATAAACCACCCTTTTTGTGTGCCGGATGTGTAGCCTGGGAATTGTGTGATACTTTAGGTTTCAGGAGAGCACAGGCACTGTATTAAAGGCATCTCTGATGAAAAAGGGAGCTTAATAGTTAAGAACCAGATTTCCTTTCCTAATCTGTAGTGTCGAAGTCAGAGGGATGTAGACGGACTCCTCTGTTTTGGCCTGGAAGGAGCTCAGCCTTAAGTGCAGTGGCCAAACACAGTTACAATAGGACAGAGGGTTCTAGTGCAAAATGAGACAGAGAAGGAGGTCTGTTAAAATGTGAAATGTGGACATTCCCCTGAGTGCAGAGGATGAGTTCAGCTGAAAGTAGAATTTGAACAGGTCCCACCTGATCAGTTCTGCCTCTCCCTATGTTTAACAGAACAAGCTTGTAATCATGTATGCATGATTCTCTGGGGGTGACCGACCCCAGCACAAGTTCTGGTGCCATGTTTGCAGGTGAACAGGCATAATTGTGAATTTTCTTAGGTAAGAAAATAAAAGTAGTAAGAGAGACTCTGCCCAACATGGGACAAGCTGAGTTCAGGCTTTAAATCCAGTTTCTGTGGATCAAAAAATGGAATTCTGATAAAGGTATCCCCATACTATTGTTCGGCAGTGAAATGCTAAGGTTTTCTTCTAGGGCTACATCATATTTTGTGATGTGGGTAAATGAGGGACTTCCAGAGTACAAATGCCATGAAATTATGCGCAAAACTTCAGAAATTACTTTACATGAGAAAAAATATCAAATTTATTATTTGCCTTTTTTCTGTGGCACTGTCTTACTTCTTTTTTTTTAAATGTATTTTATTGGAAAAACCTGCGCATTGTAGTTTTGAGGAATAATGGGTGAATTATATCAAGTACATAGTTGTGCAAAAAATGTCTAATTTCACACTTTCATGAGATTGAACATTTTGAATTTGATAACCAATTTTATTGGCATTTTGAACAACAAGATAAACAATGCACCACTGTGACATGTAAGACATTCTAGTATGTTTACAAGTGTTCCCCCCCATCCGATTGTTTGGAAAAAGACAAGCCCCCAGCGTTGTGAGTAATCAGTCCAGCGGACTCATCCATTTGCCCAATATACGCTCGTGTTTAGCGGGGCACCCTCTTGCTTCGTATACAGCTTTTTCTTGGATGGCGCACCAGTCCACTTCCTTACACCATTGTGCAATAGAGGGAGGTATTGAGTTTTTCCAGGCCACTGCAATGTCTCTTTTGGCAATCAAAATGGCTGTTCCTAGAAACAATTTGCCGGCCCGGGAGCCGTCCATCCCCTCTATCACCCCAGGAGAAGGGCAAGAGGATTAAGAGGGACTTCCCACCCCAGTATACCACCCAGTTCAGATACGATTGATGCCCAGTATTTAGATAGGACGGTGCAGGACCATACCATATGGAAAAAATCGGCTGGTTCCCCCGTACAGCGCGGACATTGCGGGGCTGGGAGGAATCCCGTTTTATGGATCCGCGCCGGTGTAAGAAATGCACAATGAAGGTAATACATTTGGATGAGGCGGAGCCTGGCAGATATGGTGAGTGTCCTGGGGGCCATCAGAGCGTCCCTCTAGTCTTCATCCTCCAGAGTAGCGGGCTCTGAGAGGGGCTAACGTGGACGGGGTATTGTTTATCAGGGATCAATATATTTGGGATATCCCCCCCCCCCCCTTCCCTAGGTTCCCCATGAGGAGCTTGGCCTTCAGTGGGCTAAACTCAGGAAATGCGGTACGGCTAGGAAAGTGGAGGGCCAGGGCGTAACGCAGTTGGAGGTACCTGAAGAATTGTGTGGAGTGTAAGGAGTATGTCAGTTGTAGGTCTTGAAAGGAGGACAAGTGCTCACCCTTCCATACATCTCCCAGGCAAGTTATGCCTATCAGATCCCATGCCTGGAAGCCTGCTAGTGTCCCGACCTCCCGCAACCAAGTGCCGTGGCACAGTGGCGTTTGCAATGTGAGTTTAGTGTCCCCGTGGATGTGTCGCAGCGCGGAGTGCCATGCCAGGAGAGCTGTGCAGGTGATTATTGGTAGGGCCTGAGGAATTGGGGCTCCATAAAGCAAAGCCTGGGCCTGAGAGAATCCAAGGCTCCCCAGTTCCAGCCGATATGCTGGGTCTGGCCACCCACCGTTAAACCAATCATGAATCACCAGAAGGCTAGTGGCTGAATAGTACAAGAAGGGGTTTGTCATCCCCATTCCCCCTTCATATGTGGCTCGTTGGCAGGTTGTAAGAGCCAGACGCGCTCTGGATTCCCCCCAAAGGAAAGTGGTGATTACCCCATCCAGATTGTGGAAGCAGCTGCGAGAGAGGTGGAGCGGGAGGTTTTGGAGCACATATAAGAGGCGGGGAAGAACCATCATTTTGAAGCGAGCGACCCTCCCAAGGGGATTGAGTGGAGGTTTTTGCCATCGACGAAGGTCGTCTTTTGTACGCTTGAGAAGTGGGCCGACATTGAGGAACCAGGTCAACTCTGGGAGTAGCGCCACCCAGATACCAAGATATTTGAATGAGAGCTGTCATATGGGCATGGTTGTTTGCCAGTCAAAGCATTCTCTAGAGGCATGGAGAGGCACCACCGTGGATTTGGCCGGGTTGAGGCATAGGCCCGACGCCCTCTCGAAAAAATGAAGGCATCTCGGTCCAGATCGGGCTGGGACGGCCAGGTAAAGGAGGACGTTGTCTGCGTATAAGGCGATTCGGTCCTCCTGAGAGTCTTGCCAGTGCCACCCCTGTACCTGGTCGTCTGTCCGGATGAGGCAAGCCAGAGGCTCGATCGCAAGGGCGAAGAGGAGAGGGGAGAGTGGACATCCCTGTCGGGTTCCCCTCGCAACCGGGAAGGCCTCTGACAATGCTCCGTTTATAAGGACCCTGGCTGATGGGTTGGAGTAAAGGACTCCTACCATTTTCCAGTAGTGGGGGCTGAAGCCCGCTCTCTCCAGCACACTCCCTATGTAGTGCCAGTCGACCATATCAAAGGCCTTCTCGAAGTTGAGTAGAACTAAGGCCAGGTATGGCGAAAGGAGGCCACGGTGGGCGAGGGCTACATGTATGCGTCTAAGTCAGTGGCATGTGCTGCAGTGTGGCATAAAGCCGCATTGGTCAGGGTTTATGAGGGTGTGGATCACTCGTTTCATACAGATGGCGAGAATCGTTGCGTATATTTTAATTTTGGTGTTGATGAGCGAAATTGGGCGGTACTGAGCACAGGAGGGCAGGGGAGGGTTTACTTTGGGTATGACCACGATGGTGGCTGTGTCCGTAACAGAGGAGAATGTGCCGTTCTCTATAGCTCCGTAAAATAGGGCATGAAGTTGTGGGATCAGAATTTCGTGGAATGCTGCATAGTACTCTGCGGGAAGCCCATCTGGGCCCGGGGTCTTGTGGGTAGCGAGTGAGGAGATTGCCTCACCAACTTCCTCAGCTGTGATAGGCTCGACCATGGTTTTACATTCTGTCTCTGAGAGCCATGGGAGGGCGATATTTTGCAAAAAGGAGGAGCTATCATGTGGTGTATGTGTGGGATCCGCTGAGTACAGTGCCTTGTAGTAGTTCGCGAAGGTCTGCGCAATTGTTGCAGGAGTACGGGAGATTCGTCCCTGTGTGTCGCAAATTTCGGGGACTATTTTGTTGACCATGGGGTGAGTAGCGAGCCAATGAAGCAGTTGCTGTTCATGTCTCCCCAGCCATAAACCCTGGCCACCGAGGACCTCCAGATCAATTTGGCGGATTCAAGGGTGATATTTTTGATCTCTTCGCGTACTAGTTGTAGCTGTCGGCGTTCTGCCTCCCCTTCCGTCGTTGCTGCCACCATTTCCAGACGGAGTGCCCTGGCTTAGAGTTGAGAGAGTTGATGGTCTTGGACCTGTCGTCTGTGTTTGAGGAACCCCTTGGCTTATCCCCGGATCATGGCTTTGTCCCCCTCCCAGAGTGTGCCCTGACGTTGCACTGTGCCCTCATTGGTGCGAAAGTAATTGTTTAGTTCTTCCCCAGTTCTCTTTTTGTAATCTTGGTCTTGAAGGAACCAAGCATTTAGTCGCCATAGGGGTCTTAGAGCGTTTGTGGGGCACCCCACGTGTAAAAGGAGCTGGGAGTGCTCTGACACTCCGCGTGCTAGGATTTGCACTTCGGAAACGGTCCGACAATCTGGGGCGGGCATAAAAATGAGGTCAATACGAGAGTGAGTGAGTGTGGTGGGCGGCACAGGTGTGCGTGTATTGTTGTGTTTTAGGGTGCCAGGTGCGCCAGACATCACAAAGGCCCAGTCCCCAAGACGCCTGGCCCCTAGTTTCCTGTGAGAGGATGGGGCACCCGTGGCATCTTTAGTGGGCCCAAGTACAGCATTAAAATCACCCCCAATAACAGTCTGGCCCTGAGGGAGGGTGGCTATTATCTCCATCGCAGCTCGAAGGGTGGGCTCTAAATGCGCCGCAGGGGCACACAGTGATATTAGATTGACAGTGGAGTCCCCAAGGGTACTTGAAAGGGCAACAAATCGGCCCAGAGGGTTGTCAATCTTCTGGGTCGGCGTGAAGGGAAGGGAGCGGCGCAAGAGGATTGCCGTACCCCGAGCTCCCCTGGAGAACCCGGAATGCCATACTCTGTCGAATCCCTGACGCGCCAGGAAGGGACACTGATTACCCATCAGGTGTGTCTCCTGTAATAGTAGGACATCTGGGTTAACCCTTCGGGCATACTTTAAAATCTCTGTTCATTTGATTTTATCTAAAAGGCCATTGACATTCCATGAGAGGATTCTTATGGGTTCACCTCCATTGTGGAGACCTGGCATTGTAGCAGAGTGGTGGTGTATGGGGCCAGCGATCTGGAGAGCTACAGTGGGCTAAATAGCTGGGTCTTAAGGGAAGCTGTGTGCACTCAGATTCGTTACTTGGGCCGCTCGAGGGAGGATCTTGAATGTGGTGCACAGTGTTACCGTAGAACAAAATAACATAACTGATGGCTGGGAGAACAGTCCCAGTCGAAAATCCCAACCAACCCCCCACCCCATACTTCCCCAAATGAAGCATCTGTCGCCCAGTCAACAAAGGCTTAAGGTGTGAACAAGTTAGTTATGGGTCGTAGTAAATGGCTAAATGGCTACTTGTTGAGCCCCTCAGTGCTCCAGGATTAGCGTTCCTCCGGGTCGAATTCTCAGCAGTGGCAATACTTGGGTGCAGATGGTGGGGGCTGCGAGACAGGTCGGTGCCATCAGAGCTGGGTCTTGGAGAGCTGTTGGGATCTGCCTCGGCCGGCAGGTCTAGTCCATCCGAGGTTTCTCTGATTTCCACGCCCTCTACGGGACCCTGCGCGTCGCCCACGGGAGGCTGTATGGCCTTTCCCCGGTGGCCCTTTTGGGGGGACCGCCACGGGGGCCTCCTTCCTTGGACGGATTGGGCATTCCTCGGTGTCCCAAGTCCACGTCGCCTCCGGCGTATCAAAGAAGTAGGATTTGCTTTCAAAAATCACTTTGAGGCGGGCCGGGAAGAGGAGTCTATAGGGCAGGTTGAGGGCCCGCATCTTTTGTTTAACTTGGGTGTATGATCTTCTGTGAGCCTGCACTTCCTTAGTGTAGTCAGGAAAGTTCATGATTCTGGTCCCTTTATAGAGAAGTTCTGTTCGGGAGCGGGCCTCCTGCAAGATGGCATCGCGGGCTCTGAAGTTGAGGATCCTCACAATTATTGGTCAATGTGGAGCTCCCGGCGGGGGCCGAGGGGCGCGCCCGCGCGTGGGGCCCGCTCCACTACAAACCAGGGAGACAGGGCGTCCGCGGGCATCCAAGATCTAATCCAGCCTTCAATAAAGGTGTTGACTTGGGTGGGTTCTGTGCCCCCGGGAAGGCCAAACCGGCCGGAGATTGTTCCGGCGGGAGCAATTTGCTGCATCTTCAGCCTGCCTATGGAGATTAGATGTTTGGGATAGAAGTTGCTTCACTTGCGTTTTTAGCTTTGAGACGTCATCTTCCACTTCTGATAGGCGGGATTCCGCAGCTGTTACGCGGGCCGTTGCATTACGGAGGTCTTGGCGGATAAGAGTCATGTCCACACGGACTTCTTCTATCTTGGTCTCCATTGACTCTTGTCATGTCTTTATGGCTTGTAGTATGGTAGCCAGGTCTCCTTCAGGGCGGCCATTCGTGGAGGGCGCAGCTCCATCCTGGGTGGGGCCATTAAGAGTACATTGTTCCATTCGTGTCTGGGTCGGGCAGGCTTTCGCTTCCTTGTCTTTCCCCATGATGGAACAGACCCCCAAGAGGGGATCAGCCCGACTCCGCAAAACACGCGCTCCCGTCCGGGCCGCCGGAGCGCCGGTCGGCTCAATCGGGCAGGATGGCAAGGGTTGGCCTATCCGATCTGGCACAATCCCAGAGGTCAGGTCCAGTAGCTTGTGTAGGTGGTCCAGTGTGCAGAGGATGGAAGGGGTGCAGGGCGGGTAAGAGTGGTGCGGGCTCCCAGTCGGAGATTTCAGGCGCAAGCGGATATTTGTCCCATTGCCTTCTTCCACTGGGTGCGGGCCGGGCAGCAGGGCCTTAACTCCCGCTGGGTCCTCCGCACAATCCCAGAGGTCAAGTCCAGTAGCTTGTGTAGGTGGTCTAGTGTGCAGAGGATGGAAGGGGTGCAGGGCGGGTAAGAGTGGTGCGGGCTCCCGGTAGGTGATTTCAGGCGCAAGCAGATATGTGTCCCATTTCCTTCTTCCACTGGGTGCGAGCCGGGCAGCGGGGCCCTAACTCCCGCCGGGTCCTCCTTCTCAATCGGGTCCTCTCTCAGGTGGGTTTGCGGCCCACACCTCACACCACAGAGTGCATCACCCCCTCGCCCTCAACCCGCCAGCACCTTGCAGTGAGTAATTCGCCAGATGCTCACGGTGATGTCAGGTCATCCCCCAGGACACAGAAGTGAGCTCACTTGGGGTGCTGGGCTCTACAAGAGGGGGGGCCCTCCCGGGGTCGAGGGTGCAAGTCCGCCGAACACGGATCGATTGGTATCTGCCCCTGCGGTGGTGGCCGCTGTTGGTGAGGCTGGTTGGTCTCTAAGGTCGCTGTTGGTGGGCTGGTTGGCCCAATTCACCTGGGGGCTCCGTCAGTTGCAGGCCGGCTGCCTCCCTGGATCTGAGGCTCCGGGAGGACGCAGAAACTGCCCCAAGGACCCCCGAGGTCACCCCACCGCAGTTCACTAGCCCGCGGGGGCTCTCTTTCCAGGGGGGAAGACCCCGCTAGGCCTTCAGGCTCCCCGGCCGCCGGTATTTACCGCTGGCAGGCGGGAGGTCCCGCTGCTCAGAGCCAAAAAGCAGTCGCATCTGTGGCCCAGGGCCCAGGGGGCGGAGTTCGCTCGCATGCCGGCCACGCTCCGGTTGCTAAAGGGCGCGCACTCCAACCTCAGGCCGTGGCTTCACCTGGTCCCCGTGAGGCATCCTGCCGGTTGCAGGCCGAGCGCCCCCACAGGCAGCCCACGGCCGGCCACAGGGGTCACCGTCGCCAGAGGAGACGGCACGGCGGCCCCGCTGTTGATTGTAGCGCTCCCTCCTCACCTTGAATGTCCTCGAGGGCCGCCTCGCCCGTCTCGGGCGCCGCGGGAGCCTCAGGGCAGTGAATGACTTCGGCGATCACAGCCTGCAGGCACGGGATCGAGATCTTTCCCATGCAACGCCAGTCGGGCGGCGGGGGGCTCCAGGAACGCCTCGGCCATTGCCCAGCAGGTCCTCTTAGGCACAGGTCAGTTAAACGCCATTTTGTCGTGGGCCTGGGAACTTCGTGCGTGGTCACCACGCAGCCCTGCTGCTCCGCTGAGCCTCTGTTCAGGGTATTGGGACTGCCACAGATGCGGACACCCTAAAGATAGAGGTGCCTTCGCAGGTTGATGATTATTGGAGGTTCAGGATGACGGCGGATCGTAGAGGGGTCTGGAGCACTCTCCAAGGCACGCCAAACATTTTGAATTTGACCTCTAATCATAATTCATAAACTTTGGAAAAATCCCACACCTGAAAAATGTGTAAAAAATAAAAACCAAACACCGAAAATTAAGTTTTTCCTATGATTTATAAGTGACCCAAGTCAAAAAGGAAGATCATCCTGGAGTGATTCTGAAGTCATCCGATGACTTCAGCCAGGCTATTCCTGCAATTAACTGGGGATGTCATCCAAAGCCATCCTGAAGTATGCCTATAGGGGAAAATATTTAAATGGGATGACTCTTACTGTAATCACAAAAACTACTCTAGGATGGTGTTCTGATGACTTCCACTGGCAGGGAGCGATTACCTTTTACAACTCCACGAATACTAATTGTCAACTTTGGGATGAGTGTGAATTACTCCAGGATGGGCTCCAGACAATTTAAGGATGATTGTGGATTATTCCTGGATGATCCTATTACCGCTTTAGGATGGAAGTTGATTACTCTGGAATGATCCCATGATAATTTCAGGATGAGTGTGGATTACTCCAGGATGATTTAATGATAACTCAAAAATGAGCATAGATTATTAAGAATTATATTAGGACAACTACAGAATGAGCGTGGATTACTAGACAATGACTACAAAAGGTCTTTAAGATGGTTATGAAATACTCTTGCAGGATTTTATACCAACGGCAGGCCAAGTGTAGATAGCTCCCAGGTGATTTAATGAATAAATTAGAGTGGCTGTGGATCACTAATAATTCATTACGGGCTGGATTACACCTTAAAAATTCCATGTTACAAGCACATTAGCCGACTGCCAGTATTCCCTTGCAGGGTCCCACTATTAGTTTAGGAATATGGATTTGCTGGTAGGGAAATATTTAGAGGATCACCTCCTCAATGAACCTTCCTGTCAAAAACAGGCCTCTTGGATGCAATATGCCTTCTTTATACAATACCATGAATTATTTGCAATGTCATGAGTTCTAAAGTAAGACCTAGATTTACAAAAGTGTCACTTAACGCAGCGCAACACCCAAATTTGCTGCGTTGCATCACAGGGTGAGAGCAGGAAAGTGCCATGTCTACCCCTCTCCCTTGCACCACTGCACCATTAGGCAGTCAAGCACCATGCACACACATTTGCACTATGGTGCAAAGGTGTCTGCGAGAGTCTAGCTTAGGTTTTGTACTGGAAGGGCCCCCTTGCAGTACAAAAAATACTATGCCTAGAAAAACCTGAAAACTTTTCCCATTGTGGATGAGTGTTGTAACAAATACCAATTTGCTCTGGTTTATAAATCCTGAAAAGATTTTGCGTCAAGTCCGCATTATAAAACTTAAGCAAACCAAAAACAAAACTTCCATAAATCTGGTCCCAATTATAAGATCAATATTCTCCTACTCTGGAAAGATTACTTTTTAAACTCTACCGTGAGATGCGGGCACTGTACAAAATAAATCTCAGAAACATTCCTTTTGGCTAGCTTTGTGCTGTAGAAATACCATATGCATACAAACCTAGTGGCTTCAACAATGTTATACTTTGCATTCAGATAAGATTAACAACTTGTGCAGCTACTCCCATACTCCTGACTCACTGGGACTTGCCTTACTTTGAGGTACAGAGCATTATCTGAAGCTGTTTAATGTGGTGACCAGTGGCAAAAGACTGAAAAAAGTAATGGTTAAATGAAAAAGCATCAAAGGGGATGTGTTAACATGTAATTTTATTGATCTAAAACACACCTTTGGCCCCCTAGGAGCCAGGATACTGAACAAGAGAACATAAAGAAAGTCCAGGACACTGTTCAAGAGGGGAAAAAATGCCAGAATACTACAAAATGAAGAAAAAGGCTTAATGAAAGCCAGCAACTTCAATGTTTGTTTTTAGATTCAGAGTTTTCTTTAGTCCTCTTCCATTATTGCAAATCTTTATAGCCAGCTTCCTTCTCATAGCTCTGTTGTCCAGTGATGGCCAGCCTTCATCCCTGCACATAGACTTCATAGAGTCTGGAGGAAAAAGAAATTAACATACATCAGTATCATGTTAACACCACTATTTTAGGTTTTTAATAGGACTGGGCTGCCTTTAAAATGTTCCAATCCTTTTATTTCATATAGTGTGCCCGATGAGATATGGTTACAAGGGTTCATAAGTTTAACATTAAGGTTACTTGGTCAAAGAGGTAATGGTGAGAGCAAGGCATTGACAAAGAGGTGGGCAGGAGGTAAAGAAAGAAGACTCACCTGTCCAAGTGAAGAAACCGCCGCTGTTCACCAGACGCTGTCACGCTTCCTCTGCAAACAGAAAGCAATCAATACCAGATTTCATTTACAAAACCATCATGGAGGCAGCCATGTTGAGCCTGAACTCTACTTACAGTATTCTTATTTGGAAAACAGTCTAAACAAGCATTGGCATAGCCAATAGGTCCCGCTTTGGGACCTTATAATTGTTCAGCCATGCAACACTTGATGTTGTTGCACCAAGAATATTGTGCTGGATAACTAAACACTTATAAGGTCCCAAAGGCGAGACCTATTGGCTATGCCAATGCTTGTTGATAAATAATTGTCACACTATTTTATTGGGGCAAAACTGTGACAGTCTTAATTGTCTGTACCATGTGCATGGGCCAGCATTGAAAGACTGTGCATGTGACTGAAGCATTCAGCGAACAGACTCAAGATATGTCATCAGAAGCTGGTCACTGTTTGCATTTATATTTCACGCGCACTTTATTGCACGAGCACCTTTGCACATGGCGCACGGAGCACCTTTTTCATGTTAGGTTTTTCTCAAGTGAAATTATCTACTTTGAGACAATATAAGATTGTATGAAATCCAATGGTTGGGTATGTGTATTACCGCCTCGGTTGGGCAGATGGGAAGATTGTTTGTAAATTACAGCAAAATATGATCACAAAAATCACAAACACGAAAAAAACCTTTAAGTAAAAACATTAAGAGCACAAATTGTAATTTACAGTAAAAAAAAAAATAGACCTGGAATAAAGGGTGAAGAGCAGGAACTAGAGAGCTGTTAACGGAATAAAAAATGCACCATCACAAAAACAAATACAGTGCACATTAGGGCCACTAAAATGAACTAAAATGCAGTAGCGTCTTAGAAGTAAATAAAGAGCATAAACTAAGACATGGATACAATGCTGGGGGTAGTTACTGAACAAAAACATTCATGCCAAAGTTATAACTGGATATAGATTCTCTGGGGACTTGGTCCACAACGGGGGTCCCGTGAGTTGGTGCAGCAGGGGTAGGAAACGTATTGCTGGCTTTGTCTGTCTCGAGGGAGCTCCCACACTTTGTAATGATAATTAAGAGAAGAAAGCACGGCTCAGGGAAGTGCCCAAGTATTGCCTTTGTAATCTTTTCTAAACACTCAACCCCGAACATGCAGACATCAATGCTCAAGTGAGAATGTTTTTGATGGTACCGAGGTGATTAAAGGTAGTATACACGGACACATGCTGAGTGTCTCAACTTGGAATCGATGGTAAAGGGAGGACGCACGCAGGCACACACCAGAGAGCCAGACTATCGCAACAAGAGATGCAGGTAAAGGCAATATATTGTAGAACACCAAAAGGTGTCTGTCTGCAAACAGTGGGAAAGAATCAGAGCACACCAAAAACCAGGAAGAACAAAAGGAAATGGAGCTATCTCGTTCTCCCCCGCGGAAAAGCAGCAAGAGGTATTCCAACAGCTTTAATATCTATCAGCTTTCAGCATTCCCTGAGAAATAGGAGCAGACAGTGTTAAAATGGTTCACCACCTTCCAGGATGCAATGAATGAATCGACTAAGTATTCCACTGCACATTCTTTAATAGCATGCTCAAAACACCAGTTCATGCCGATGCCGTTTTAATGCGTTTTGAATTTTCTAGTTGTATTAAAGTGCTCACTTTCGTTCCGCGCGTCATGTGCAAATGGTGAAAGTCGGAGTATGCTGGCGCATCCTCGGGCTTCTGTGGTAGCGGCAGGTTTGCCGCCCAGGCGGTAAAAATATTTGCCAACGACTTGGGGCTTTCTAATCCGAAACATAACGGTTTCTGAAGGCCATGTTCTCCCGGCCATGTTCTCCCCACAGCTTTCTAAAGATAAATAGGGGGACGCGCACAAAGCTTTCAGGCGCTCGCGGACACTGGCCCAAGCGATTTGCATTTAATTAGCATAGGCAGGAGAAATCTTCCTGGGAGCCTCAAGGAAGAAGGGGAGGGGGCCCGGGGAACGAAGGGGAGAAGGAAAGAGGTTGTAAGAGGGAGAAAAGGAGGTTGGGAGAGTGAAGATTGGAACAAGTGAAGAGGGTTAAGGCAGAAGCGGAAGTAACGATTAAGAGAGTAGAAGAAACAAGCATTGGCCGTGAAAGTGATCGTGATCGCATCTGTCTTTCCTCTCGTTATGGCTCATGGGGAGGTAAGGAGCGCTGGTCAGAAGCCACACAGCTAAAAAAAACAAGCAACAAAAAGACGCAAAAGTGATCGCGATGACGTGCTCTGTGCTAAGCACGAGAGGGATGCGCTTCGCAGCACTGATTGGAGAGGCGGAGCGAGGCGCGCGCGCTTGTGTGCGTAACCGCAAGCTGGTGGCCGGCAAAAGCCTTTGGGAGCACTTTCAAAACCCGCTTACTAAATGTCTCGCAGAGCAGCGCATGAGCGCTGGCTCAGGCGAGACCTAAAAATTACCATACTGACCAGAAATCCAAATAGGAGCTTACAACCAAATGCTAGGAACAGGGCAACTGATCTAATTATTGGGAGAGCTGAAATTAAATCCCAACTCAAGGCTATGCGCCAGATTTGCATGTCATTTGTAGCACAAATTCTCAATGAGTTACAACCCCTCCCCCATTGCTCTTTTGCAGACGGCTGTTAGTTAAGTGTGAAGGAGTCCGTGTACAATAATATGATCCAGGACCACATATGCAAACATATATTTTAACACTGTATGTATATTCATGTATTTTCATAGTCCTAAATCAATCAGAGTGGAAATTGTGCCAGTAGTGGCTGGGTGTGGTTCTGCTTGGGCAACAGAATCCCCCAATACCAGTTGACAAGTGCAAACAGAGCCATGAGGCCATGCTTAGTAAGAGCAAAACAAGGCAAGTTTGCCCCATGGCACTGTTCACCGCCATGCGGAATGGGGCACTGACCACATAACTTAATGGACTCATGATTATAAGGAACAGGGCACAACTCTGTGTTCCAGACCATGGACAATGGATATATAATGTCAGGTCACCAGTTGCTATTTCTTTTTTCAGGTTGTAAGTTGCTTAGCCTTACTGGCTGAGAAAAACTTGGAAAAACTAGGGGTTCACTATATATTAGCACATGGACATACTTTAATATTTTTGCCAAGGTAGCATGAGAAAGGTAATATTATCGCTGCAAGGGTTCAAACATTTTTGTAAGACTGAATCTCAATGCACAGCCACGGTTGCAGTGGCTTTCACATGGCCAAGTGATGGTGCAGGTCAGAAATAGACGTCTAAGACATCCAGAGACAGGAGAGAGATATCCTGCGTGTTCTTTTCCAGCTTGGGGAAGTGACAAGTTCGGCATTTAACAGTTGACTGATTCAATGTTGTCCCTTTACATTTGCATGACTGTGGCACCAAGCCCCTTCACCACTCATTCAAACAAATATGCCCCTGGAAATACTATCAGGGCAGAGTGATAGCTTTCCAGGATACCGGTGATTTATCTGTTCCATAACTATCAAAGCATTTCAAATTTGTTGAACAAGGATCCATTCTACATCCTCCTTTCAGCATCTAAAACAGGTAATACTGAAGATGGCCATAATCTATGACACAAAAGCTGGTTCACAAAAAACAAGGCCCTAAACACCCAGCATTAGACAGAACAAGGCTCAAGGAGAGCAGGGTGCGGGCATTGTCAGTCACGCCCGCTCCTATTGCAAACAGGGAGCTGGGTGGAGTCAAGTGCGGATAAATTGGTCGGTCCTTGACAAGAACGTGGTTCGCGTTCAGTCACAGATCTGCCTAGCATTTCCCACACTCCCTTTGTGTTGTCGACTTACGTGCTCGGGTCCTGTTGTATAACAGTCTGGAATTTGTGGTACCTTGATTGGACGTCTCTGACATGTTACGGCTCCTTCACGCGGGTCTTCCTCTTACAGGTCGTTGATCTCTTCTTCCAGGGTCCTGTCCGCATCCATATTCCCTCACCGGAGGTACCTGCTTGTGTAGCTCTGTTTCTTCACGCCGGAGTTTCTTCAGCCTCTCGTCCTGTGCAGAATACAATGAGAGAAGAAAGATATATTTAACCAAAGAATCCTCGTCTATCAGGTATATGGTAGGATGATGATGTTCTATATGGTTAGAAGGACACAGTTACTTATCTGATTTATCTGATCCACGGAGAGTGGAAAAACGGTTCTTTTGTTTCCCTTATTTAACACGGGCTGGATATAAAGAGAAAATAGATGTAAGTTAGTTTCCTGATTTCTTAAGGATTTGCCCAGAATCACAGGATGTTGAGCGTCGTTGCCGAGACACGAACCCAGCTCTCCAGCTTCGAGGTCGACCGTTCTAGCCGTAAGGCTACATCCTCTCACCCCTTGTTAGGAGTACTGAGAGTTATTCATGCCCCCAACACACATACCATCGATGCACCGGAAGTGCTTGGCCTCAGCGATCTCTCATATTAAGGGTCAGTATGGTGGCTGCCCCTCCCAGGCCTCCTTTTCCTGCCTCAATGTGCTCTGTGGCACCCACCTTACAGATGTCAGGGAAGTGTTTTCCATTTCTCCATCTATCCCTTTATATCTGAACAATTTATCTGTTACAGCCATTCGGAGAGACGCAGGGAGTCGGACCCTGGGTAGTGCTCCTGTTCTGTCCTAACTCTCTGTGCTATTCAATTATTATTTCCCTAGGCGGCTGGTATGGTGATTAGGGCGCAATTGCCCCCCTTCTATACCTGCACCACACGTGGTCTGTGGCCTGCAGTCTGAGGCTGCATCACATCGGTGTTAAACTGATGGACCCAGGCGCATGCCACAACAGCAACTGGAGGTAACAAGACACCTTCTTCAGTTATGTGCACGACCAACCACCCTAATGTGCCCACCATCAATGCCCTCCTTTCAACCTCCAGCCCCCACTGTGGAACAAGGGGACGTTGGGGCTCCGAGTGGAATGCTGGCTGGGCATCTGAACCCTGTTGCATCCTTTGGTACAACACTGTACAGTTTTTCCCGGAGTGCGGGCGGTGAAATTTAGAATAACACTACTGAATAAGTGAAATGTTTGGTCAATACGGCAGTTGCAAAGAATTGCATTGTAGAGAGCAACAAGACCTGCACTAATTTGCACCCGTGCCCCGCTTAGGAGCTGTACTGCACAGTTGTTCCCTTCTGATCTGGAAACCGACAGCAAGTCACGACGCCTACGGCGGTTGAAACAAAGTGGATGCATCCACCTCTGAAGGATGGGCAGCTGGTTAGGCCCGGCAGGATGAAAAAACAGCATTCACCAGAGGTTGCTTTAAAGTGTTCTGCCACCTGGAAGTGATGGCCAAGAAACAGCAACCTGGATCCCTGCCAGAGTGGAGGCCTACCCCGCAGTGATGCTTCTCCCAGGGAATAGCACTATCGGCAGGCAGAACTGCCCGTCATCAATGCAGGCCCTAGCATTGCGCCTCGAGGGAGGAAAACACATTGCCCAAGCATGTCAAGCCTTGTTCACAGTCTGCGCAATGCATGGAAATCCGGACGACACCCGGCTAAAGTGGGGCACCTTCCAATTTCTTCCGCAGCACACACTGGGAGGCAGTGAGCTAGAATTTACCACGACGGAATCAAAGTGTGAGCTATCAAACCTGTGACACGTCTTACAGGCAGTAAATAGCCATTACAACTCGGCTGTTACCCCGCAAGTCATTACATTGCATGCGTTACAACGCATGCGATGTAACAACGCAGACCATTACTACGCATACCATTACATTGCATGCGCTTTTACAACGCATGCGATGTAATGGCTATCCAAGTCGTCGTGAGGAAACTGAGGCTCTTCCGTTTCCTCACAACGACGTGCACCGCCCCGCAGACACAGGAACCACGAGGAGAGAGAGAGGTAAGGGGGATTGGGGGAAGGGGGAGGGTCGTGCTGGGGGTAGTGTTTTAGGGTAGTGTTGTGGTGTTAGGGTATTGTTGGGGGGTCGTGCAGAGTACTGTTTGAGTGTAGGGAACGGACTGGGGGGAGGGCCGTGCTGGGGGTAGTGTTTTAGGGTAGTGTTGTGGTGTTTGTGTAGTGTAGGGTTTTTGGTTTAAGGGTAGTGTTGGGGGGTCGTGCAGGGTAGTTTAGTGTTATTGTAGGGAGAAGATATAAGTAGGGAGCAGATATATATAATGGTGTGCATGTTGTTGCCGATGTAGACAATTCTGGGTGTACCAACATATGGGGGCATACTTGTTCTGCAGACATAACACTTGGTGTGCAGTTATAAGTTATGTTGGGTGGGTTGTAATACGGGAGAAGGTGAGTTTGTTGGCAGAAGATGTTACCTAATAAAGAGGTGTAACATGAGATGAAAGAAGCACCTTAAGTCAAGATTGCCATAGCTTTTCAATTTTGAAGCACCGGTTAACATATTAGAGAATTTTAACTCCCCTTTAACTTTAGCTTTCCTACTGAATTTTATTTTCTCTCCATGTTAGCTTATGATGGTGGTTCTGTGGACGTACTATAGCGAACATGCTAACATGAGGTTAATTGTGTGGACATCTTGTGTTGCTTGTATGATGATGGTTGTTGTATAATGTTGATTGTGTGGACATATGAGATTGATAAATGGTTGCACAGTGTATTTCTGTTGATGTATGATGGTGGATGTGCTGGTGCATGACGGAATTTATGTCAATGTATCCCAGTGAGAGTGTGGAGTATCTTGGTTTTATTGGTGAATGACTGGGATTGGCTGGACACAATGGTGGAAGTGTGACAGCAGTAGTTCGGATTCATAATGGCAGTTGTGCGTACTTGTGATGTTGGTGTGTTTTGGCATACACCAGTGGTTGAGTGTGCATAGGGTCATGTGATTTTTATTAAATAAGCTGTGTGGATGTATGATGGTGGACACATTAATATATAATGCTTCTCATACGGACTTAGGATGGTGGCTGTATTGGTGTATGATACGAGTTGTGTGGCCATAGGATGGAAGGTGTTCAGCATATGGTGGTGCGTGGACATGCGATAGGTTTGCTGGCGTAGGATGGTGGTTGCATGTATGTATGAGGACGAGTATGTGGCCCTATGAAGTTTCATGTTTTGACAGACTGCTGCCTGTGTGGTGGTCTGATGGTGGATAAGTTGTCACATGATGTTGGTTGTGCATACCTATAATGGTGGATGTGTTGGAGAAGGACAGCGGGAGAGTGGACATGACAGTGGGTGAACCTTACAGACTGTACGGTACTTCCACGGACACTTAGTCATCTTGTGTGTCTAAAACAGTTCATTAATTTTCATGACATGAAATGACTTTGATTTTTGAGAAACTTATCGATCATTTTATGTCACATGTAAATATTACTGCTTATTTCATGCCAATTGCATTTATTTTCGAACTTTATGCCTGAAATGAAAAGCAATGCTTCAAATGTACAGTACCTTTTGCATTCTAATAGGTTTTTTAAATGCCTTTTTTAAATGGTTTTATGAAATATTTTAGCAATATGCAGTACTCCATTTTAATGTTTAGCATTTTAAATGTTTAGCATTTTAGTATTATCGTACACACGAAAGAGGAGTGGGTGTTGTATTCCTCTTAGGGTATCCATAAACGGGCTTTCCAGTATCATGTCCTTATATAGGCACAATTCGCCCTGCCCTTATATAGGCATAAAATCCCAGCCCTTATTTAGGCATTAAATTGTGCACTCCAAATACAGGCATGGTCTCTGACATCCGTCCACCCTAACGTCACAACGAGTTCATGAAGAACAGACCCTTAGGCTGCGGGAGTTTCCCTAGCCCAGGACTATTGATTTCTTCAAGTACTCATATATTATGCATGAACCATTAGTCCTTAGGGGGTTCATTCATTCATGACGTCTTTCGCTGTCCGACTCACGTCAATACTAACATTCTTAGGTGCTCTCAGGTATAAATATACCTTCCCTAGCCCCTGTAAACCAGAGGAGACCTCGACTTCAGAGGAGCCCGTTTCCCGGCCTGACGCACTGAGAAGACGCTGTCATCCCTGCACGCAGAGAGTCCAGCTTCCAGTGATCCGACTTCCCTTGCGGGGTGTTGGAGTTCGAGTCTGGCAAAGAGATTCCTACCTCTCTCATTCTTCAGGTATGGAGCTGACAAGAACCTAGAGGGACTCTTGGCATACTAGGCTTACCATACTCTTAGTATACCATAGTAAGGAATACTTCACCTACTTCATACCTCTCCCTAAACCTAGGTTAGGTACATTGGGGTAGAACTAGATTAGAAACGCATCGTATGAGTACTCGCATTTTTAGTCTGTTATTTATGTAAATACATATGTACTGAAAGATAATGCTAACGCAGTATTATTTATTTCTACTGCTCACACTGTACATTATTTATCTCGCATACTGTCTTGTGATCATAACAGCACATTTAACTTACACCAGAAACAAGACTGTTCAATAAATCTTTTATTGAAACGCCCGTCTATTCTTTCTGTGTAACTTTGAGGAAAACTAAGCATGCACGACTGAGCTGAGTGAAATTGTTATCTATTGTTTCCACGACTCTGGGACACGTTCTGATTCTAAAGGGAAACACAGTGGTTATGTTTTGCGGCTGCCAGAAACTACTCCCTTCTTGTTGTCAAGGAGTTTCTAGTGGCCTCTGAGCTAGCTAGCACAAGTAATTAAGTTTAATATACTCAATAGGGACATACTGACCTTAGTCCTATGTCAAACCTATAGGATATATTATTCCAATGCGCAGAGCCTATTAGGGAAATAGGAGCTACACTACAAGGGGCAGGCCCTAAAAGAAGAAAGGAGGGGGGCCGTGTCACCCCCCTCCTGGAGCCTTAGATGGCCCTGGGACCGCCACCCCCCAGTGCTGGCTCCTGCAATGTCCCGCCAAGCCATAGCAAACAGTGCTCTGCTTTCAGCAAGAGAGCAGAAAATGCTCTCACTTGCTGAAAGCGGAGCATGTCTGTTTACCTGCCTGCTGTCAAGCGAGCAGGGAAACAGACACATTGCTTTGAAATCCAGGGAGCTGCAGTTTAGCAGCTCCCTTGATCTCAAAGCAATTCCGGCTCCCGCAGGAGCCGGCAGGGACTACGTGGGCTTTCAGGCTCCCCCGTGATCCCCATGGTTGCCTTGGGTGGGACTAGGGCACCCAGTCTAGAAGCCAGGCCCCGGGCGATGGTTTCCCCCGAGGCAAAAATCGGCCCCTGGAGGGGGGCTGCGTGTCCCGCCTCCTATGTAAAAATAACAAATAAAAAAATAATGGTCAGGGCCCGGGGGAATGGGGTCCCGGGGCCAAAACTGGCCCGGGAAGGGGGCCACGTGTCCCCCTTCCCTCCTTAAAATGCTGGTTGAGAACTGGGCTGGGCAGCTGAATCTTGATGAGCAAACAGTTCTGGGTGATACCAGTACTGCACAAAAATTTAAAAGGCATCTCCACAGTATAAAGCAAATAATGTTTTAAAAGGTGAGTTATTTCAGCCACGCAGCATAAAAAAAAGCTGCGCAGCTGCTATGTTAAACAAAGCGCAGTGTATAAAAATTAAATTGAATGTCAGCAGTAAGCTTTTTAAAAAAGGTTTTCTAACCAAAAGTTAAAGTGTGTCGCTGCGGCGAGCGCTTTTTGTAAATATAAAGGCGGCGTGTATTTGTAAATATAAAAGCGTACAAACAAAAAAAGTAAGCACGACTGCTATACTTAAAGCGGACTGCGCAGCTAAAATAAATGAAATGCGGTTGCTATAGTTAAAGCGGACCGCCATTAGTAAAATAAAAGACAGATAGGGTACAGAAGGAACGAGAAGAGTGAAGAGAACTGGTAATAGCAGAAATTGGAGTGCGGGAAAGGAGGATGATAATTAAAAGTGGAAACGGCATGGAATGGAAAAAGCAGATAAGGAAAAGGAAGCGTGAAAAAGGATAGAAAAGAAAGTGGGCAAGAAATAAAGAAAGGTGAAAAGTAGTTTGTGAGGGGAGAGTAGAGAGACTGGATAATAGCAAAGGAGCTTGGTGAAATTTGAAGGAAGAAAAGAACATAGTGCAGGTGACGGGAAAAGGCTGTATGCCTCCGCTTTATAATATATATATGTCTAGAAATAAAATATATGAAGTTTAGGGAGGACAGGCCTGTATCATTGCTGGGCTTCACCTAATGCATAGCTCTGCTGCCCAGACACACAATAGTGATTCAACGTGACAGGGTTTTCTGCCATGAATATGTTTTACTTTATTTGTTAATTGGCTCAGGGAAAACATATGGAAAAGTCACCAGGAAAGGAAAATAGGCAGAGAGAATTATATTTATTATTATTATTCTCTCTGCCTATTTTTCCTTTCCTGGTGACGTTTTCATATTTTTTCCCCTGAACCAATTAACCAATAAGGTAAAATACAATAAAATGACAGATGAATAGCTGTGGAATGGGGAGGTTACTTGTAGATTAATGCTCTTGAAATGCTTTGCAAAGTTTTTATGTTGGGAACCATTGCCTGCTAAAAGCCTGGAGGGCCCCTTTGAAAAGAATCCTCTGCTTCGTGTCATGAAAGCTCAGTGACCTACTCGGTGATACTGCACGCATGGGGCAGGCAGCAAAATGAAACAAGCATTTGTAATGCAATAGGTCTCGCATTTGCTAAATTTTGAGCTATTAGCATTGTAAATGACAAACCTCTATGTGTTGGTTTTGAAAATTTACGCTACTTTGAACATTGACATTGCAAATAACAATGCCTTTTATTTTCGAATTTAAAACATAAATAAAAGGCTTTGTCATTTACAATGGCAATAGCTTAAACTCGCATAAATGCGAGACCTATTGCATTGTAAATGCTTGTTGATATCCTATCAGTACCAACTCTGCTACATTTTTTTTAAAAAAGCTGAAGACACACATCTTCAAAGAGCACCTCTGCTGACCTGACAGTGCACACATTTGACCTTCTCCCAATTATTGCATTCCCAGGGGGGCATGCCCTCGTTCACTGTTCTGTTGCTCTTGAGCTAAGTTTGCGCTATACAACTACCAGCACATAAACACATACATCCAAGGAAGCAAAAAGAACAATTCTATTTGTCCCGTTTTGCATCACAAGCAATCAGTAGCAAAAAGCATTGTAAAATGCTCCTTTGTTTGATGATGTCTGCTTGGATTTTTAGCCCTATTATGAGATCACTGGACGGATGGCAATTGTAATATGGAATCATGCCCCTTAGTTCTGACACTGTATTATTTGCCAGTATACTCATACAGCAACATATTTTTGGGCCTTCGCCATGTCTTCAGGAAACCCAGTCTGGTGTGCGATGGCTGACGGAAAGATTGTGGGGCGGGTGGGAAAGTCTGTGTGAAGGTTATGGGTGTATGTGGGAAAGGTCTACTTGTGAAGAATCTGTGGCCTGTGCATATGAGTGCTGTGCTTTTTATATGTGAGGGGTGTAGTGGAATGTAGAAAAGTGTGCTGGTGTGTGTAAAGGTTGTGAGGGTTTTCCCGTAGGATGTGTGTGATATGTGGAAAAGATGTCTGTGTGAAATGTGTCACTCTTATGTGACATGGGTCTGTATGTGTGTGAGAGGCATGTGGGTCTAGGTGGAATGTGGAGGTGTGTGTGTGTGTATAGTGTTGGACTATGTGTGCGAATGTTTTTGAGGTACGGACAAGCTGTGAATGTTTAGGTATCTGCCTGTGATTTTGGCAGACAAAAAGAGGGGACAAACCGCCGAGAAACAAAAACAGAGAGGAGAATGCAGGAATTCAAGGAATTTAGAGGGGGTGGGTGGATGTTTGGAGAGGGAGGGATGCTGAAGCCCGTGTTGGTGAAATTGTTATGGCGCAAACAGGGTTATCGCCTTTCCACGCACTGGTCATGCCGCGGGGGTCGTGGTGTCCCGGGTACCTAACGGTGTAGAACACATCGTAGCAGTTAATTGGCAAGAAGACTCTTAATCTCGTTAAGCACTCGCTGCTGGCGTCGGGTGTGATCTGGAAATCACACAGTCCATCCCCCACCCGCTGTAGCTAAACTACCATTACATCGAGGGACACTTTTTAGAGTGCTTAGAAACCCCAACAGTGCGGTTGAATCACCATATAAAAAGTTATCATAGCATTATCCATAACAAAATGCTACGTAACACCCCCCAAAAGAATGTGTCCGAACACATACGTGCTTGAAGAGGATTCTAGCGCCTCGTTTGTAACCTCAGACACAACGTGTGGTTCTGATGAAAAGCGTCACCAGAGAAGGCGCTGCACCTCTCATGTCACAGTGCACGCACATACACAGCATCTTCTCGAGCCTACCCCTGCCTGCAGCGTCCCAAAAGTCTACAAACTATGGGATCCTATACCCATCTCTAAGAAAAGTCCCCACACTTGGTAAAGTTAAGTGAGAAGCGGAATCCTACCTCCAGCTCACTCACATTAGACACTACATTACAGCGCCGCATCTTAAAGAAAGGCGGGCTCCTGCCTTTTAAACAAAAGCGCGGCAGAGTACTCCAAAGTGGAGGAGAGGCGGGAAATCACACCCACCTCACTTCCACGTCTCACCTGCACCCTCAGCCCCACGAACAAAATACCAAAGAAACGGAGCACTTTTCTTCTTTCTCGGTGCAGCCCGATCCGTGTGCATACACTCCAGTGCAGCAGCACGTTAGACTCCTCACTCGGCCACAGACTGGTACAACTCTGCTTCCGTTCCAACCAGGGACGGCTGCGGCATGGTAGGCCTGGATCCTACCAAAACGAGCCCAAAGGTAGCCTGCAGTGCTGCTCCGAGGCAGGAGGGGCTGGGGAAATTGATGCAAGCAAGGAATGAAAGAGGATCCAGCGGCCGACTTTGAAGCTGGGGACAGTGTCTGAGTCTCCGCGGGAGGCTCAGCATCCTGTGATTCTGTGCAAATCGCTTAAGACCCGTAGTTTTCATTTGCAACACAACCTGCATTCAGGTATGACCACATTGTAGCTGCGAGTAGTGCAGAAAAAGTGAATTATTCCCTTTGTTTTGCAAAGCTGAATTTGAATTAAAAAACATTCTATGCGGAGTACATTGTATTTATTCGTTGTTTTCGCAGTTTCTTAGTATACACTTTAAGTCACTTAAGTATATCCTCTGTGCTAATGCAGCCAAGTATTCTTTTAGTGCGTAACGATCACAGGCTTCATGGCATGTTCATTGAATTTTAAGCATAAACGAAACGAAAAAACATTTTGCATTCCTTCTTTATCAAAGAAAGGCCAAGGTAAATGTAATACAGTCAGCGCCTCAGACTCCACTGCCTTCTGGAAAGCCAGAGCGATTAATGGGTCCTCCGTGACACAAAGCAGCATCTGTTGCCTCAGACAGGGATGCCAAAGTGGGGCACAGCCACCACCAGCTCGCCTTTCCCCGACTTGCTAAACATTAGTACTAGCGCGAGCAGTGACATTTGATGTGTGATATCTGTGAAAGGTCGCAAGTCACCAAGCTCCTACGCATAGTTAGTGTGATTAAAGAATTGAAAACAAGAACACTGAATATCAGTCCAGTAGCATGATGCTGCATTACTTGCAGTGAGATTTCTTAAGGAGTACTTATAGATGCCATTACAATAGTCTCATCAGGACATAACCCCTGCAGACACTAGTGAGGTTTTCTAGAAGGTGGAGAGAAGGCAGGATGAGGCCAGTTTAACAACGGCATTTATTTTGCGTAGGACTGAGAGGTCACTGTCAGAAGCACACACTCAAATTTCATACTCAGTGTGGAAAGGCTGAATGATTTAGGTCTGGCCACTGGAAGGCAGGGTGCTTTGCAGGACTGGAAAGCAAAATCTCAGTTTCGTCCCCATTCAGACGTGACGTTAGGCAGAGCTTTGCTCTTCAACTATTAAGTTATTGTTCATTGTAGAGAATATATCTTTTTTTGTACTGTGTTCCCCAGGTTCAGGCAGATTGGGGGTTCATCTTATCAGAGCAGACTGGGGTTCACCTTATCAGTGATCTTCTGCTGGGCCAGGTTCTAATTGAATAAAGCGATACCAATTGAATAGCGGACAGGGATTTGCTGAAGGCCACACCATAGGTGGTTCATATTTTATACAGTGGGTTGTGAACTTTTTGGAGAACTCTGCGCCTGTTGGAAATCGAAAACATTCAAAGCACCGCAGATAAAATTCAGTCGATCTCAGCACTACTAAGGACAATTTTCAGAATCGAGGATACAATGCTGTTCTAGACGGCAAGCAATAACCTATTTAAAATAAAATTAAATGGACAGGTAGACTTCAGAGTCATTTATCAACCCTTCATCCTTTTACATACTGTCAGACTGACCATACATTTTGATCGCTGCCTGCTCTTTTTAGCAGCTAATTGGAAGTGTGTAGAGAAAACCCCTTAATGGTTTGCTTCACGACTATAAGGCAGGAGTAGCAACCACCTGCCACCTTCTTCTGTTTTACCATCTGTTGTGGTATTAAGCTCATCCTACATATACTCCTAATGAGGGATATAAAAGATGTCATTGTGCTACTGTCTCCTGCGGAGAAAGATCTTGTTTCCCAATTCTGTGTAGGACATAATAGCATAGGGCTCAGGTATTATTGATTGCTTGTGCTTAAATCTATTAGATTCCAGCCTTTCGAAAAAAAGGGGCACCTCTGCTGAGATATCAGTGTGCATTCCATGTTATATTAGTGGACTGATTGGGAGTGAGTTTGGTTGTAGATTCTGATTTTTAACCCCTATGTTAAGGGGTTTTAAAAATGTAAGAGCCTCTGAAGCCAATAGTGCTGGATAAGATTGTAAGTCCCCAACCTGTGTGCTTATCACTGCTGGATCAGCCACCCACTTATCTTTAATACAGATCATTCTGTTTACACACACTAACCGCACCACAAACGGCGCTCTGCCGTCTATAAAGCTTATAACGACTGAGCATTTGAGTAGAGGCAGCCCAGATGTGCGGGAATTGTTTCAAATTTATGTGGAGACATAAGTAAATTCAGCTGAAGCAGTTGTGGAAACCAATATTAATGTTTTTAGGCCAAAGTCCGAAATGAGAAAAGTACCTCAAACTGCACTTAGTGTATTTATTTTCAGCATTCCTTAAAAAAGCTTGTTGAAATGTGTAGGCTTTCTGTCACCCTCGCACACATCTTTCTAAGCCATAATGTGAATCTTGATGTCAAGGTCTCTGTCTCCCTCACACTTCCCCACCACAGAAAACTTTCATCAGGCCTCCTCTTCAATTTTGTACACCTTACAGCGCACACATGCTGCTGCATTTCATTATAGGGAATAGAAGTCACTGGGAGGCTGATGGAGTTGGTAGCTTCCCTCTTAAGACATACTAGGTCTTGCATTTGCGAGAGTTTAAGCTACTGGCATTGCAAATGACAATGCCTTCTATTTTGTTTTAAAAATCATCAGATAAATAAAAGGCATTGTCATTTACAATGCGGGGAAAAGTAGAAATGCCTTTCAGCAGAGTAAATACATCAACGTTAAAACCCAACGGGGAGAAAGTGGAGCAAAGCGCGCCAGCTTAGGGTGATTGTTCTCACTTTAAAGCGCTTTATTTTCACTTTTAGTGCTGGGGACCTGGTAACGCGGCACACTACACATGCAAACACAAACGCCAGCTATGGGTGAGAACCTTTTCTCTGGCGGAAACATTTCTCCCTTTGTTAAGCAACATGGGCTAATCTTTTTACCAAATGTTTCCCACCTCCCACTCTCTAAGTGCCAGTGTCGGTGTGAATTGGGCCCAAAGTGAGGATTCCATTTGTGCGCAGGAAGTCCAGGAGGTCCATTCTCATGTAAAACCTCTCCAAGTCAACAAGGCGATGAGACACGAGGACACAGGCTGCATCCAACGGGCCCGGACATTTTGGGCGACTTTCTGCTACAAACCCCTGTCAGCTAAATGAATCCTGGAGGCATGGACATGTGTTCATAGGAAACAGGCTGGTTGCGACAAGGTGCAAAACGTACGCAGGAACCTCAATGTTAATTAAAAAAATTATTATGTAAAACAGCTTCAAATATGTCCTTGGCAAAACAAAAACTCACATTCACCAGGTGGCCCCTCTCACCCGCCCGCTGATAGTCCTGAGTCTGAGGTGCCGCCGTGCGCGCAGTCACCGGCAGTCGATACCGCTGGGCGCGCTGACGGACTGCTGCTGCAGCTGGCTAAAGGCCTGCATGGCGGCTGCCGGCAGCTGCTTGAAGAAGTGCTGCAGGCCGGCCAGGTCCCAGGAGAGCAGCTCGATGCACTTGTGCAGCCACTCGTTCTCGCTGGAGAGCTCCAGCAGCCGCTGCTGCATGTCCTGGTTGCGCTGCTTGGCCTTGTCGCGGCTCTTGAGCACGGCGATGTTGTTGCGCTCCTGCCGCTGGCGGTACTTGGGTCTGCCACGGTCCAGGCTCTTCTTGTTGTACCGCTCCTTGCCGCCCCCGGCGCCGAACAAGCTGGGCTCAACATCCAGTCATTTTGAGCAAATCACTTAATGTCTCTGTTTCAACAATAAATGTGCCCGTCTGTATGCAGCTAGTAAGACATTGTGATTTATATCTGTATTTCACAGCAATAATGATATTAGTGTAAAAGGAACCAACGAGGTTATCCTGCTTATTTTAATGAAAGAAGCATTTAGGTTTGCATTTTGTACAATGGATATGGAAACATATGTGATGGCCAGAAAGAAACAGTGAGCCGTCTAATCATTATATAGTGCTAAAAACGGACCAAATGTAGTGACATGAATGACACTTGACTAGACTGCTTAAAGGAGCGCTGAGACTTCCTTCCCTTACAGTTATTGGCCTCTCCACTAAAGGCTTCTCTGATAAAAGAGACAGAAGAGCCAGTTCCAGAGCTCTCAAGTTTTGCGAGAACCTCACAGAGACCAGCAGTTTTCATCACAAGATCTGTAGCCCTGTTTTTGCCTCTATAAAATCGGGCCTACAAGTCCAAAATGAAAAGCTAAGACCAGGACTAGATGAGTGCCTCATATGTGGACCTGGGAAACGTGAGCGCTGTGCACTAGCGATGGTGTATGCAGGGCACAAATCCTATAAAAAGAAGTGGGGGACTGACCAAGTTAGGCAGTATGCAAGTGACATCATGACGTGTGCCATCCCAGCACATGACGTCACGACACGTGACATTCCACCTGGCATCACAGTAAGTGACCTCACTGGAAGTGATATCAGATACTAAGATCTCACACATATATTTATCAGGTGTATCATGAGTACATTTAAGTGCATTGTGATATTTAACAAATGAGATTTGGAGTCGGGGTTGTGCCAAAAAAGTGGCGCAATCCTGACGCCACTTTTTTTGGCACGACCCCGAATCCTCAACTAATAATTTTTTTTTTAAACTCACCCACTGTTCTCGGGGGCGGGATTGTTGAACCTCTATTTTGTTGCTACCTTCTTCGGGTTTGTTATTCATGATATCGCAACACACATGGTGTGCATGTTATACAATGTTGTGAGCATAAATGTACTACTTAATTATGCAATAGTGCTCTGATATGTATATTACATTGATTTGCACACTTACCTGATTTCTTTTGCATGGATAATGTGTATGTTATGTTAATCGCTCTAACACTCTGCATTGGGATGAGTTACGCTATATTGAAAATGCAATCGGTCTCGCATTTGTTTGTGTTATAGTTATTGGCATAGCACCCAGGCCTTCTAGCATTGAAGTCTCCGTAATGCATGCACTGTAGGTTTAATTGCAGAGTTGAAAATGCAGTAATATGTAAATGGTGTTCATTATGCAGTAAAAGGAGATTCTGAAATCTTCCAAAGGGTTGAATGTCTCTAAAAAGAAATAAACTAAAATGTTGGACGTGTACCTGAAGCAATCAACAAATCATCCTAAAATTATTGTGAACCAGTCTTTTTAATTAGAAGACTGTGGTGCTAGTCAAGTAATCCGACAGTCATTTTCAAACAATCCTAAAACCACCAGTAGCAATGCATCTTGTGAAGTAATCGGGCACTCAGTTTCAAGTCATCCTCAAATTATCAGGAACAGTCACACCTTGTGAAGTCATCGGATAATCATTTTCAAGTCATTCTGAAATCATCAGGGTTAATCACATCTTGTGAAGTCCTCAGATACTCATTTTCAAGTCATCAAATCATCGGGCTCAAGTTTCTAAACTCTGCTGATGACTTTAAGAGCTTGATGACGTCTGACAACATGAAAATGACTTCTACAGTAGTTGGATGATTATCCAATCACTCTGGGATGGCTTCTAAAGTAATCCTGTTTGACCTGGGGAGTCTGAAAGTTGAGGGAAAGCCTGATGTGGCACAGCCTTCATAGAAAGCACTGCATCATCAACAGTTTCCTGGCAACTTTGCTAGGATTTCTGAGTGTGAATTGTTGTTTTTTCCAGCTGATCTTGTCTTCTCTGGTTGCACCTCCTTTCTCTTAATTTTCCTACAGACTTTGAAAAAGTGCAAATCAGGATGTAGGCGGGAGTGCACCCACTGTGCATTGGGTTTTACTGAGCGTCGGGTTCTAAGCTGGAGTGAGTCCTAGCCTTGGGCCCTGTGTCGACTATTCTGAGGGCCCTGGGCACCTGATTCAGTAGGACCCGCCTGGCCTGCAAATAAGAGGCTACTGCGCACAGCTAAAGGCGATGCATAGCTGTTAGAGTTTAATAGGGACGGCAGAGGGCCTGGCCTTACGGTCAGAATCTATTGAGAATGGCCAAAGGTCATGCACTGCAGAGTTAGCTGGGATGTGGGATATATTTAGTTCATTGCCATGGATCAGGCCCTTCTCCAAGGGGCCACTTCTTATGGACAAACTCTTTGTGCAGCTGCGTTGATTGGGATAGGGCTAGCTGCATTATATATATATTTTTTAATTACTTAAAAAACTTTGCTAAAGTTAAATTACCATTACATTTACTCTTGTCAAATTACCGTTTATTTAAAAAAAAAGCTCAAAAATACAAAAATGACGCCATGGTTAGAATGCAAAACTGGATAATCACTGAAATTCGCCATCCATTGTAAACTTCACAAACTATAACTCACACCTGCAGCATGTGCTCTTCATTACATCACACATGACATTACTGATGACATCTCAAAAGGCATCATTGATGGTGTCACTGATGATACGGATACCAGCACTGTCTGAGCAAGGATAAATTGTGATTGAGGTTTTTTGCACAAGTCCATATTGAAACCTAAGTCCCTGCACAAAGACCTGCATGTGAGTGGTTGATACCCAACCTGTGACTGTGCCCTACACCCATCCATCAGGTATACATTACCCATTGTACGCTGCCTTCAGTTGTGTACAGCTTGCTTCCTTTTTGTTCTCGTTAAAACGGAAAATTGTGATTCCTCAGAGCTGGCTGCGCATGTTTGTCAGCCATTCACAGTAGAGACTGGGCACAGGATGTCTCCATAAGGGGGCATTTACCTGGTTAATTTTGAACAGTTTTTTGCTATTTCTACTTTTTAGTATTTGTCCTCTAAAAGAATAGAATGTTGGTCATCTTGATAGAAGCCATTTATGCCTATCCACTATTGAGACATGTTTAGGAAATATATTTTCCGAGATTTTAGTGATGAAAAAAATCTGGCTGTTGGTCTTGCAGACTTTTTTGACATGGTTAGTTTTGTAATGATGCACGTTTTGAGTGGACTGACCCTTAATAAATAAATGTACCATTTAAAAACACCATTTGAGCAAATGAGAAATTGCACTAATTTTCTCTTTCTTTCTTCATAAAAAGTGTATTCGATTGACAAAAACAACCATAAAAGAATACATTGCATATATCCAAGGGATTTTATGCACCAGGTCAAGGGCCAGACAGTCAGAAAGGATCAACCGGTTCAGCTTCAGATTCTGCCTAGTCCAAACCTTGATCCAGCACAGGAGAGGGCCAAGGGCCACTGTGCCCATCACGTGACCGTGACCAAGACCAAGCTCTGCGTGCACTGAAAATGCGGGGATACAGTGAGGTACCTGCGCTACTTGACGTAACATTGATTCTCTGCAGTTTGGATCTTAGCCAAGTTTGCATACCCCCAGACCTCACTTCCATACCGTAACTGGGACACACATTTGGCTTGATACATTTTTAGGAGGACGCTCCCTGACCAAGACCCTAGCTTACGCACAAAACTGAAAACCGCCCCATAGTTTTTAAGAAATTCAGATCTTTTGCCCTCAATTAATGGTATCCAGTTGTTCTTTGCATCAAATAGGACCCCTAGATAGGGAAAGGCCGAGACTTCACCCAAGGTGTGATTTGCCACATTAAAGGTCTTAGTGCTGGTGTACTTCGGACCGGCAACCATATAGTTGACAGACATGTCCAGATCCCCCATAAATGAGACAAACTTGACCAAGAGTAAATCCAACCTCCTAGCCGTGCAGGCCATGAGGACTGCATCGTCTGCCTATAACAAAACTGGGAGGAGTCTAGCACCTACCCTAGGGTAGTCTACCTGAACTTTAAGGAGGCAGACTCAAGCCCGTTCACATACAAATGAACAGGAATGGAGTAAAAATGCACCCCTGGCGAACACTGCTACTGGTGGGGAAAGACCGGGTGCGCGCAGTGGCCTGTGAAAAACACACTGAGGCGGAGGTTTCAGAATGTAGGTTAGCTAAAAGGGCCACAATACTCGGGTCCACCCTAATCTTGGAAAGCAAGGCTCAGATTTTAACAAGGTTAACCCTGTTTAACGCGGACGTCAGGTCCATAAAAGCTAAGTGCAAAGATTCAGACCGGGCAACTGTGTATTTATTGATAATGAGATGAAGATTCAAGCATTGATCAGAGGTGGGCCTGTCAGACCTAAAACCATATTGGACACCGCTCATGATGTTGTTTTGATATGCCCATTCCAGCAGCCTATTGAGGATTACCCTCCCCAGGACCTTTACCACTGCGTCCATTAACAATATGGGGCAGTAGTAGTAATATCTTTATTTCTGCTAAACTGCCATATAAACACATATCACAGATAGCAATAAATACATGTAAGATGACCACAAACAAGTTCATCATCAAGTCAAAAATAATAAAGTAAGGTTCAATATAAAATTGCCAATATAATGCCTATAAATAGTTAAAAGCAGATAAAAGCATAAAACGAACACCCCCCCCATCAAACTATAATCATAGGTCAAAACAGACCATGTTTAATTTTTTTAATTTTATTTATTTATAAACCATTGGCATTTAACAGACAGTCAGTTTGATGATTAACATGAAAGGCATTTCATACACATCTGGGACGCATCCCACGCATATATTACATTCTTTAAAACAGCCAAGCACCCAGGGGCATCGTACGTCCTCCCCTCGTGCAGTGTTGCAATACAAACAATTCCTTACGGTGACGGTTTTGAGGAACCCCAAGGTGAATGTCCACCCTGTCCATGCGGACGTACTGTGGGGTCTGGTGAAGTGTGAAAGATCAGAGTGCTTTGGAGAGGGGTTGTTATCGCCTGGGTCGGTGGGAGGGCTATCTTTTTGGTAAAGGTAAGCGGTGAAGGGTTCCCAAATGTCCCGGGGGCGAGGCCTCGGAGGCATCTGGTCCCAGTAGTTGGATAGTTGTTTGTGGCAATATGTGATGTCCGTGATCCATCCATGGTTAATTATATTGAACATTTTGGCCAATCCAAACAGCATTTTAGGGATGGCTAGTTTGCTATATAAGGATAATGCATTTGTGTTCACATTAATTCTGTCATAGACCTAAGTAAGGAGATTCTTCACTCTCAATTTCCATGCCCACAACAAAAATCTAGCTACCACAAACACAATCAGTTCACTTATATCGCTGTTCAAAAGTCTGAGTGTATCCTGGTAGTTGCTAACCCCCAGCACCTTACGTAATTGGATAATCCACTTTATACGAGGTCTTCGATATTGGGCAGTAACATTAGGGATTGTCCTTGTCCCCCTTCTTGAAGATCGGCACAATCACAGCTGTGGACCACGAGGGCATCACCCCCTCCTGTGAAGCCGCATTCAAGACCTGGGTCAGGAGAGGCCTCCACTTCGGCCCTCAACAGGTCCTGGGGAATTCTATCTGGGTCAAGGGCCTTATTGCAGGATAATTCCATGATGCTCTAGGTAACTTCTTCTAAAGCAAAAACCTCTGGGGCGCTAGCTGGAACTACTGCTGCCCTGTCATTGAACCCCTGCCCCACCCCTGGTTATAGACACCTTCAAAGTGGTCGACCCACTGTTGCTCGGTAATATGGTGGCATAATGCTGGGATAGAACCATCCGCAAAGCAGGGTCTATTTACCACTTGCCAGAAGAGGGAGATGTCCCCACTCTCACATGCATTACAAAGTATTACCTTACCTACCTACATGCCTGACAAAGCTCCTGCCAGGCTATCTCTCTCAGAGTAGATTTACGGTTGTCTAGGGCTTTCTTATAGGCCTGCCTGCACCCTGCAACCAGTCTCCTATCCCTTGGCGACTGCTTAAGTGCAGCCTTCAGCTGAAAAGAGACCTTGCACACTCCCTCTCCAACCATTTTGGGTCTTGTGGGCCCGTTTTGGGAGCCGTTATTGTCAGTAGGTTAAGAACGCCCTGAGTGATACCATCAAAAGCTTGCATGACCTCCCTTCCCACAGCATCTATGTCCAGACAAATGGCAATGTCCTGCGCACACTTGGCAAAAAGGGAGGCTTTAAGGCGCTGAGGATCCACCTGAGACCAGTTTAACCTGCCACTCTTGATCCAACAAGGAAAGCCCCTAAGAATCCCCCGCCCCCCCTGAGCGGGAAGAGGGGCCGTAAGAACATCCAGGGACAGGGGCTTATGGTCACTAAAGGGGCTATAGAGGATGTTAAAGTTAAAAATGAGCGGAAACAAAGGGACAGAAACAAATATTAAATCAATGATCGACATACAGCCCTTCCCATTGAAGGTAGGAACAATGGTAGAGTTGGGAGAGTAAACCAATTTGTTCAGGGCAAATACCAAGTTGTATGAGTCCAGAATTGTGTGAAGCTCAAGGCCACCTTAGAGTGGATAAAGTGGAGCCCCTCGGAGAGCAAACACTTGGGTTTTGAGACCTCAAGGGCCAAGTGAAAGTCACATAAGTGGCAATTAAAATCCCCCTCGGACACAATTAGTTCCCTCCCAGTACTATTTTTCTCATTTGCCCATCTGTCATACAATTTGTGCAATTTGACGCTCACTTTTAAATGTTATGAAGTATGATGCAAATTCTGTGACAGTAAGGAGACAATGATTACCTGAATTAGTAGTTCTCAGTCTTGGTTATCTTCATCACATTCTTGACCAACATGCCCTACCTTCATTACCTTTGAAGATTATATCTTGCCTCCTACATTCAGACTTGTATTAGCCTCATTTGAGCCTTAATGAGTTCTATTGTTGAAGAGCATTGTTGGAGGACTCTTTGGGAGCAGCATTTAGTCTTAATAGGCGAGAGTCCATGTTTTAATCTTCATGGACTTCTGCCTGAAGCTCAATCTAAAAAGGTAGGACAAAAATGTATATTTTTCTTTTTTTAAACACACAAGAATCACCCTCCCCAGGCGTAATCCCCTCAGTTACACGTGCATTCTGTGTCTCTGTTAGTGTTACGTGGGGTGATAGTAAAAGCCTTTAGAATCTTCCAGCATGAGTAATACTATTCTGCTCTCTTTTAGAGGCTCCTGCCAGATCCAATCCTAAAGCTGAGTAAAATCATTGGCTTTGGCGGCTGTACCACCCGATGGGTAAGTAGTTAATCATTTTGGGGTTTAGTAGTGATAGGCAATTTAACTTTACTTCAGAGGGGAAAAGGATCAAAAGCAGCAGGTTTGCTTTTTAATTCAATAACAAACAAAAGATTGTGCAAGGTGTATTATTAGCTTTTTGCAAAGCACACCTCTGACTGTGTTCTGTTACATTACACTGTAACTTACTTTCATTGGAGGAACTTCTTAATTGTAATCCATGGCCCCTCTTCCCTACCTTTCCTTCTTTTTTCCATAGTTTTATTAGCAATCTTTTCCATTCCTTCAATTGGTGATCTGTCATCAATGAATGCCACAGGTGTACGAAAATTGATCAAAAATGCCTATCAGAGGAATTATCAGTGTATTAGAAGTATAGCTCGACATTTCAATATAATATTTTATTTTGTAAGTCTCTAAGTCCTTGCAATTCAGGCCAAGTGCTCTTTTAAGGGCAGAGTTGAAATATTTTGCATAAGAGTGGTGCATTTCTGTAATGACACAGTACAAATAGTGGAAATATTAAGCAGATGTATTCCCAGTGGGAAAGAGGGGCCTGCTCAGGCGTTTTCATCTTAATGTTGCCCCATCTTCCTTTACTTTCATTGGCCTCCCCACTCCTTATTTTTTAACTCTACCCCAGTTTACATTGGTGGCTCCTCTTCCCTGTTTTCCTGTGTGTTGTATGAAAAGGTTATCCGAGTACCATCCTGCTTTTCTTCTTTATATTGTAATTATTACTGTAATTTGTTTTTCAAATTGCCAACCATATTGCTTACTGTGCCAATCTATATTTTTCAGGCGCTTTGGAATAAGTTGGGCACTGCAGTGGTTTATCCATGCCATGCTGTTATAGTTGCCATGCAGATTGATACCGGCGAGCAGACATTCTTTCTTGGACACACGGATAAGGTAAAATAGATTAGCTTGTTACCCTATTTTGGCATTGATTACTCATTGTCTCATGATGCTATCACAGATTATATGAACAACGACTGAGGGTTACTGTTGGAGTTATTACTAAAATGGGGGTGTAGACCAATGAGAGAGGAGAAGGGAACTTGATGTAGGAACAATTGTTTGGGATGGGGAATTGCCAGTGCTGGATATGATGGAGATAATGTAGGACCAATGACTGGCTGGTGGCGAAGGAGCAGTGGTTTTAGGGGATGCTAGTGTAGAAAGTATGGGTCGGGAGATGGACAAGGTGCAATGACTGCCTAGTGAAATATGAGCAGTAGTTATGGGAAATTGTACGCTAGTGCTAGATATGGGGGATTCTGTAGATGCAATGACTAACTCGTGTTGTGGGGAAAGTTGTTATGGAGCATTGTTTAGGATTGCTGGTTATGGGGAAATCTAGCAATGATACCGCAGCTGTTACAGACTAGTGTTCTTGGACATGTGATTATAGTTGAATGTATCGAAATGCTAACTATGGGGGTGGTGGAGCAATAACTTGCTGATTTTGTTTGAGCAGTTGTTCTGATGGATACTTCATCTACCTGCAGATTGCCCACCTTATGAATATCCCAGACGTCAGTCTGGATCCAAAAACATTTCAATAGCTCTCCCATGCCGGTAGGGGGCGTCGGCCCGTCGCAAGCTCAGATGTCACTGGATCCATAAATCCCCCCTGTCGGCATTTTGATGTCGGTTCCATTCTTTCCGCACCTTTGAGTTGTTTAACTCTCATGAAAACAAATGTCATTATTTGATGATTTCTAAGTTACTTTATCTTATTAGGTGCAGTTTTCTTCAGCATGTTGCCACCAAAACAATACGGATTCAAGCCAAGTCAAGATTGCAAGGGTCAGATGTCCATCATGGACACTCACTACATCTCTCTATGGTGCTTTGGATCCGACCACGACATTGACGCATGCGACTTCTGTTAAAAAATGCATCCCAAGGAGCTTAAAGAAAGCAGAGCCAACATCTTTGTGGCCAAAGCCCAGGGTTGAATGTGGGGACTTTGAAAATCTCGTCCAAAATCTCAAAATTTCTATTGCCTCATTCTTCAACGTCATCAGAGAGAAAATACAAGTAAAAGAGAAGACTTGAGTCCATGTGTCATTCTTCAAAAAGCAAGTGACAGAGACCTCAAACTTCTTTCCTTCCGACATCGGACTAAGAACAACCTACAGAAAATGATCCAGCGACCTGTTTTCCATCGATGTCGGTGACTTCAGCAGGTCTGGTGCTAGATGCTCCATCTGACCCGGCGCAGTTCCAGCTAGTTTTCTTATGGTGTTGATCCAGAGTCTCCAGTCTGGACACCCATATCCAGAATTTTCAACACCTGGGACAGATCCATCATTATTCCTGAAAGCCATGTTCAGATTCTTTAACTTGACTATGATCCCCTCTTGGTGCGCCTACTGGCCCCATGGGACAGATGGCATACTCCCTTGGAGGTTTTCCGGCACCCTACCAGCCCGCACCCATCATGCCCTTCCTGTCGTTGCCTTAAGTGTCCTAGGTGTCTACACAACCGACGGCAGATGCACCGATGGCGAAGTAGACTCCACCCCAGTTAATTGTTGCTGCTTCATCTCCTTCGGCTTCAAAGCACAATTGATCTCTGATGTCACAGTCGACTCCAATGGCGCCACAAACAACACCGATGGAACCTCTACCAAGCCAACCATAATCCTTGCCTCTTATGCCCCATTAGTCTAAGAGGGAAGCACAGAGGTTTGAAGAATAGAGATTTTTTCTTTCTTTGGGGATGAAGATCTCCAAGAAGATATAGGTCACATAATGATGGACCGGGAGGTTTGAAGGATGCAAGTGGCCTTAATACTTCCCCCTGAGTGGGAACTGCTCTCCCCAGCGGGTCTTCCTCCACCTCAAGTGACCCCATATAATTCTGTAGAGAGAAAAGCAGCAGAAATTCTTAATCTGAAACTTTTATCAATGGAGGTCAAATCTAACATCCTTACGGAAGTGCTGCATTCTACCTCTCACTCTGCAGAGGCACTTCTTCCTTTTTAATGAAGCCCTGACTGAACCTATCTTGGCTAATTGGAAAAGCCGACAATATTTACAACTGTATCCAGGCAGATAGCTTGTCGTTACAAACCTGCCCCTGGGACCCTGACTTTTTGTCAACCGATCCTTCCCCAGAAAACCTGGTAGTAGAGGCTTCATGTTCATCAAAATTGACTACTGGATCATTACAATCCATAGCATCTGATCGAAAGTAATTGAAAAAAGACCAATACACAAAAAATGTCTTTTCAGTAAGATGTATGGCTCTCCAATCCATAAATGCCACTTACTGTGTGGGAAGATATGTGCATGCCCTCTTGAACTCTGCTCAGTCTGTCATCCCTAACCTATCAAACGAGGTTCTGGATCACTTCAATGATCTCATAAGTGATGGTCAGGCCTCTGCAAACCAGGTCTTACAATCCAGCATTGACACTGCGGATCCAGTGGCTAGAGCTATAGAGACTTCAGTCTCCCAAAGAAGACATACCTGGTTACTAAATTCAGGCTTCTCACTGGATGCCCAAACAACACTCATGGACTTACCCGTTTGATGGATCTCTCCTCTCTTTGGTGCTGAGGCAGACTTAGCTCTTGAAAGATTCAAAGACAGAAAAGCTTGAGCTAGATCTTTTGTCTAAAACCCAACCTAGGAATTACTGACAGTTTTAAGATATTTTGTGGTTTTAGTAGAGGCTTCTCCATTTGAGGGCATCAACAATATTCTGCTCAACAGCAACAGGCAAACCCACTCTACAGACATTACAAGGGGCGTGGCAGAGGAAAACAACATGTCCTACCCCATCCTCTCTCCTCCACTTCCTTTTCCCCAGCCACTGCAGGGAAGCAGTCCTAGTTCCGCATTATCGGATCACACGCTACCCGTTGGAGTATGGGTATCCTCCTCCTTTTCACAAGCATGGAGAGTCCTAACTTCAGACCTTTGGGTCTTACAAATTGTGGAAAGGGGGTATGCCTATTCTGGTCAACAATCCCCACCTCCCATCCCTCCCCAACCAGATTAACTTCCACAAGACCAACTGCTCATCCTCCAGCAACAAGTTCAATCCTTGCTCCAAAAAGGGCATAAAAAAGTTGGTTCCAGAGGAGGAACGGGGTCAAGGAGGTTACTCTTGTTACTTCTTGATCCCCAAAAAGGACCGTGGTCTAAATCGGATCTTATACCTAAGGGTTTTGAACCTCAAAAAGGAAAAGTTAAAAATGCTAAGCCTAGCTCAGGCTTTGCTAGCACTGGAATTGGAAGATTGGGTGGTGTTGGTCGACCTGCTGGATGCCTATTAATTCTGCATTCACACAGGAAGTTCCTTCGCTTCATGGTTGGATTACAACATCCAGTTAGTGGTCCTAGCGTTTGGCCTCACTTCAGCACCTCAAGTATTCACGAAGGTGATGGCGGTGGTTGCAGCCCATCTCAGACGGGTGGGAATCACAATATTTCCTTACATGGACGACTGACTCATCAAGGCCAGCTCTCCAGAGATGGTATCTTGTCACTTGTAGGCAACAACCACCTTGTAGTTCCACTTGGGCTTTTTGATCAACAAGCCCAAATGTCACCTGGTGCCCTCTCAGCGCATGCTGTTCATATAGATAGTACTGGACTCCACATCCAGTCGAGTCTTCCCTCCTCCTCAGAGGGTTAAAGATATTAAGGCTATGATTGCGATAGTTCAGGATGGAGCGATCATTCCAGTCCTGTCGGTCTTACGAATGCTCTAACCTTCTACCTTCTGGCGCATGTGGCCCTCCAGTGGTGTCTCTGCAGGCAATGGTGCCAACACAGTGGAGATCTACAGGCCTTTATAAAGATCTCCAGGGACACAGCAGTGATCTACAGTGGTGGAGTGTGAGCAGCAACCTTTCTCAAGGAAAGCCATTTCACACTACTACTCTGGTAACAACACTGATCTTGGATGCCTCCACTCTAGGGTGGGGAGCTCATCTAAAGATCTGGAGGAACTGGAGATCAGAGGCCTCTGGTGGCCAGAGGAACATATGTTGCACATAAGTATTTTGGAATTACTGGCGATACATCTGGCTCTCAATGCCTTCCTCACAACCTTTTGCAGTCAGTCAGTCCAGATCTTGACAGTCAGTATGCCTGCAATGTGCTACATCAACAAACAGGGAGGAGTGGGGTTACATCTTCTCTGCAGAGAGGCTCCGCGACTCTGGTTCTAGGCTTAGGACCATCATATTTGCTTGCCAGCAAAGCGCTCAACATGTGAGCGGACAGTCTCAGCAGTTGTCATCTTGCAGACTACGCGTGGTGTTCACCCAGAGATAACCCAGTACATCTACCAGTTGTGGGGGACTCCTCAGATAGATCTATTTGCCACTTGTGAGAATGCTCGCTGCCCGAAATTTTGTGCCCTTCAGTTTCTAATGCAGGGCATACTGGGGGACATGTTTCATTTGAAGTGGAACTTTCTACTTCACTATGCTTTTCCCCATACCCTTAATTCCTCATGTTTTGAGATTTGCCTCAACCATGCCCAAACAATCTTGATCGAACTGGCCACAAAGAGTGAGGTACGCAGACCTCATTCACCTGTCCCTGTGCCCTCTGCTCCGTCTCCCTCACATAGTAGACCTCCTCAGGCAGTCTCAGGGGCAGGTTTGACAATCCAACATCCAGAGCCTTCGTGTCCATGCCTCAGGATTGAGCAGGGACACCTGAGTGCATTCTCTTTACCTCCGGAAGTGGTGGATGTTATTTTATGTGCTATGAGACATTCCACCAAAACTGTTTATTTTAGCAGATGGTCCACATTTGTTCAATGGTACAGACAGTGCTATAAATCCCCCCTTCAGGCTCACCTATCTGATTTTCTCCATTTTGCCTTCTTGCTGGGCCAGCAAGGTTGCATGGTGGCTACTGAAAAAGATTATTTGGCAGCCTTATCTGCTTTTTTATGTTTACCTGATCAACCAACTCTCTGTAAGCCTCAAATTGTTATGAGATTCCTCAAAGGTCTTGCGAACAAGTACCCTGCTACTCCATTTATGATGCCACATTGGGATCTTAATTTGCTTCTTACTTTCTTAACATGTACCCCATTTGAACCTGTACATTGTTGTCCCTTACAGTTATTAACATTCAGGACTATCTTCTTAATCGATATCACTTCAGCCAGATGAGTACGTGAACTTCAGGCGCTGCGTGTAAAACCTCCCTTCACCACTTTCTTCCCCAACAAACTGGCATTACAAATGAGGGTTGCCTTCCTGCCTAAAGTGGTCACTCCCTTGCACTTAAGCCAATCCATTACCCTTCTCACATTCTACCCGCCTCCACATCCTACAAAAGAGGAGGAAAAACTTCATCAACTTGATACCAAGAGAGCGGTTCGCTTCTGCAAGGCAGAACATGTGAATTCAGGCTGGATGATCAGCATTTTGTGGCTATGTTGGAATAATGAAAAGCAAGGCAGTCAACAAAAGGACATTATCAAGCTGATTTATCCTATGCAGGAAAATCTGCTACAGTAACAAAAGAAGGGACAGTGGGCTTTTAGACAGGTCCAGCATAAAGGTCCAAGGAATTGCAAAAAAGGAGAATTATGCTGTTCCTCTAAAATGAGAGAGAGAAACACAGGGAATCATGAACCAACCTGACCACTAGGGTTCAAAGTTGGGAATCCATTGTATTGGATAATAATGCCCTCACACACCCTGTCGGGTGTCATGCTTCATCATAGGGCTGCTCCTCGTCGGGTCGGCGGTGCAATACCCGACGGGCTCCCTATAATAGGGGCACTTTAGCAGAGATCTTTTTTCCAACAGCCGGTAGGTGAAGTGCGGGTTAGAGGGCCTCGAGTGTAGATGTGTGTAAATATTGAAAGTGAATGTAAAATAGGGTTGGGAGTACCTAAAAAAACAACTTTAATCAAAGGGTCTCCTACCCTAAGTAAAAACCAAAACTATAAGGCGCGAGGCTGAGATAATGTCTTAGATTATGGCGCTCTTATGAATCGTTAGTCAACATGTTTCTCGCCAAAATGCATGATCAGCAGGCGATTCGTCAGGACCAAAGGGGGAAAAACTATCTACAACTAAAAAATGGTGTTGTGGCTACACACTCACATCAACCATAGGACTAGAGTAGTCGAATACCTGGTAGTACTGGAACTACCTGTGGAGAGAGAATACATCACATGGGTCAACGTAGTACAGTTGTGAACAGTGTATTCTCTTTAATTCTCTGTGTATAACTATCTCTCAGCCAATATATCATGAGCATCAAACAGTTAAAAACCATTAAAAACCAGGGTGCCACACGGTGAATACATCAGGTGAGCAAGCATTGAAATTCACCTGACGTGGCACACAAGGACGCAGCAGAGAGAGGGAACTTACCCAGAGGAATAAACTAACCAGGCATCACAGTACCCGGTAGGTTATACACACGAGGGGTTCCTCATGTACCAGGAGACACAAATAGGAGAGGGAGGGTAGGGAAAAATTGGACACATCACATTTAATGCAGAAGATTGCACAGTCACACAATCGCTAATGACCTCCTGTCCCCTGTTGTAAATGGTCAGGAGAACCTCCACTGTCTCGATGTCCCAAGACTATGTGGTGCCTATGAATTCTACCACAGCCTAGTGAGCAGGGATTTTAGGAGTACAAAAGTATTGTAAGTCTCAAAATTAAGCATGTAGTGATAGACTAGCACAGATAGTCGGAACAACGTATCAGATGTCTGTTTGCCTGATTATGAACTTGTATAATGATCAGCGTGGCAGTGTAGTTATCTCGTGGCAGTACGATACTAAAGTCAGTAAAGGAGTAGTGGCGCCTTGAAATTGATGATTATCATAACAGTATGCCAGCAGTTCCTACGGGAAACAAGGATCCTAACCGTTACCCAAAATAGTATATTTAGGCAGTTCCCGGTTCAATGCTCTTGATCCCCTGAGAGCGGGCATTGTATACAATTGCGAGTTAGGGCGGTGTTTATAATAGAGAGCAAGGAATAAATAACAGACCTGTCGCAACTCGGCTGCAACTAAGGCTGTATATGCCCCTAGAGGAATGCAACCCATAACAAATTTTAAATGGCAAAGTTCAACAATGGTAACCTAGTGTAAACGGTAATGCCGTAATGGCCTCCCCTCCTCAATGAGGTACTCACGTTTGTGCCGATCGCACGAAGCTGTAGACCTACCCACTCCTACCGGGCCCGGGTGGTAGAGTGGTGTGGGTCTATCGTGTATTTAGACCTTCCGCGCACTTCCGGGAGGCGGGGAGTGTGTGTAGAGAGGGTGGGGGCATAAAATGCTAACCATACTAGCGGCCATCTTGGAGGGGGTTATTTATGTTGAAAAATGAAGGTGAATATAGCAGACATCTTGGAACAGTGTCATTTCATAAGTTATCTTCGATTAAAGAAGCTCATATGTTGGGCTGCTTAAAACAGTATTCCACGGTCTTATTTGGTGGATGGTGAATTCGATCTCCTTGGTGTGTCTTAAATATTATCCATGCGGTACATGGCTAGAAGTATAGTTTACAGGGCTTAAAGCAGCTTAAGTGAATTGCCGTTATAACTAGTATTCTCAGACCTTGTTAGAATATTTTAATCTGATTACTCGGTGTGTTTTAAAAAAATTTTTTTATTATACACCCATTAACTGCATGGTTTGGAAAGAAAGTTATGTGGGGTTTAAAACAAGTGATCTAGGATCATGGAGTAGTCATAATGGTCAAACTGCAGGGTGTTGCTAGGACAATCATGTGGGAAACAATACAAGCACGTGAGGCTCATGTAGGTTAACAAGTCCCCAAGTCTCGTCTGTAATAAAACAGTCGGTCTTTCATGACGCTACATCCGTGGGCCAGGTAGGGAATGATGTCAGGCGATGTCATATCTTCAGTGTACCCCATGGTATATCATCATTCAAACCTTGAGTATGTAGGGATAATCGATGTATCCATCTCTGTTCTTTGAGAAAGAGGGCATGCTTGGTGATTTTATTGAAAGTTTCTAACACCACCCATTTAAGTGAGTCAGGTGAGTGGTGTTTTTCCAGAAAATGTGAACACATTTTCGTGTTTGTCCTCTGACACCGGATGTTGTTCCAGTGTTCCGCAAAGCGTGTCTTAATGGTGCGGGTGGTCATCCCTACGTATTGTAAATTACAGGGGCAGGTGAGCAGGTATATGCAATTGGTTGTGTTGCAATTGGTGTGAGCCCGTATCTCCCACGTAAAACCATTGGAAAAAGTGATCGTTTTACATATGGTGGTAAAAGTACAGGCAATGCAAGACCCACAGGGATAATGTCCCTTAACCGGCGGTAAATCCCATAAGGTTCTTTGGACGGCCGGTATCGCTGTTTTCGGTCTGGTGTGATAAGCATATCTTTCAAGTTGCGTGAGCGCTTGAAAGCAAAGCGCGGTAGATCTAATGTCATGGCACCAGTGTTAAGTATCCCCCAATGTTTCCTGATTGCTTTGCTAAGTTTATTAGACCCAGGTGTAAAGGTGGTCACACAGGTGAGAGTGTCACTGGGGGTCTTGGCTCTCTGTTCTAGGAGCGCTTCCCGGTTGTTATTTCTGGCTCTCTTTCTGCTGCGGGCAATACTACGTGGGGGGTAGTGTCGTGTTGCCAATTTTCTGGCTAGTATTTCAGATTCCGTTTTGTAGTCTGCAATTTCGCTGCAATTTCTTCTCACCCTCAGAAACTGTCCAAAGGGGAGATTTTCTTTTAAGGCATGTGGATGATGACTACTATAAAGCAGCAGACTATTGCGGTCTGTTGCTTTTCTGTACATTGTAGTGGTCAGGCTCCCCTGTTCAAGTCTAACCATGAGATCCAAGAATGGTATCTGATTCTGAGAGATGGTGCTAGTGAATCTCAGATAGGGGTTCAATGTGTTAATCCAACCACAGAATTCTTCACAAGATGTCAAGTCACCTGCCCAGAAGATCAAGATGTCGTCTATGAATCTCTTCCATAGACGTATATTTTGTCAATATGGGTTTGACTCATGGAGGATCTGCTCACCCTCAAAGGATGCCATATACAGGCAGGCTAAACTTGGAGCGAAGAGTACTCCCCATGGAAGTACCTTGCGTCTAGGTAGTATAGCTGGCCTTTGAACTCAAATTTTTTTCCGTCAAGGCCAAAGATGCACACTCAAGGATAAAACTCGGTGGTGTGTTGGACTCCCATAGTGTCGAATTAAGTGCCTCCTCTATCACATCTAGGGTAGCTCTCTGAGGGATGTTAGTATAGAGAGCCTCAACATCTAGAGTGATGAGGAGATCGATGTCGCTTGTTGGCTGAAATTCAGAGACCAAGCGTAATACATCAGTGGTGTCCTGTATATAGGACGGTATTTGCCTCACTAATGGTTGCAAAAAGTGGTCACAGAACTGGGACAGGGGTTCAAGTATAGAATCTATACCGGATACGATGGGGCGTCCAGGTACTGGTGTGACCCCCTTGTGTATTTTAGATAATATATAAAAATAGGGGGTCTTGGGTTTTTTTTTCATAAGAAAGTCAGCCTCCTTCTTGCTGATCCAGCCCTGGGTTTCTGCCTCAAAGATCAGTGTTGTTATGGTAGTGTTGAGACATGTCACTGGACTGCTGGTAATGGGGGTATAATACCGCCGGTCACTCAGTTGTCTCAAACATTCGGTATCGTAATCGATGGTAGCCATGATTACTGTGGCCCCGCCTTTGTCGGCTTGTTTAATTGTGATGGTGGTGTCATTAGACAGGGCGGAGACTGCCAATAGCTCTCCATTGGTGATGTTGCAGGCTTGTCTAGAGTTAGATTCCCTCTGTAAGTCCTTGAGGACAGCTTGTTCAAAGGTGATAACCTCATTCAGTACCATACTGGTGTTGGGAGTGAAAGTCGCAGGATTACGTAGGCCAGAGTCACTGCATTCCTGTGGCTGTGTGCCATCAAAGAAGGCTCTCAGGCGTACTTTACGAAAGAACCGCTGAAGTTCACATAGTTGTTTGAATTCATCTTCCCTGGGGGTGGGGACAAACCCCAACCCTTTTGTAGGACCCTGTGTTCAGTCTCCGTGAGGGATTTGGGAGACAAGTTCACAATCAGGTTCTCTTCTTGGTAATGCTCCGGGTTTCCACTATCCGTTGTTGTGGTTCATCCCATTGTACCCTCTTGTCTTGCTGATTGCCTCTTCTTCGCCCGCGCCCTTTGCCCCAACCTCTGCCTAAAAAAGGCTGGCTCATGCCTGCAGGGCCAAAGGGTTGTGGGCCTGGAGGACCAAAGGGTTGTGGGCCCTGTGGGAACATGGGGTATTGCCAGTATGATGGGCCCTGGTAATGGGGCACAGGGAATCCATGAAAACCCTGGCGGCCCCTTCTCCTGGGGTAGTTATTATTCCAGTTCTCTGTGCTGGAATCGCTATTACTAGACGAGCCCCTCCTGGAGGAATTGGAACTCAAATCCGAACCACTGTTGGTATCTGGGGGGACAAAGTCCTGTTTCAGGTATGGATAGACTTTCTCCTTGTCAAATCTGCGGATGTCTTTCTGCAGTTTGACTACTTTCTGCTTCATAAGGTATTCCTTATGTTCCGCTATTTCATTATTTATTTCCGTGAGCTTTGATTTAAAGCTTGTCTGTGGGGTAGCACTTTTCAAAGTGCTTTCTGCTATCTGGATCCTTGCTAGAAGTTCGTCAGCTAGTCTTTTGGCTGTATTGATTATCAATATCAGTAGATCACATGTACACTTCCATGAGATTTGAGACCATTCAATCTTGAATGTGTCGTCCTCAAGGAAAATCCGTGGGAAGTTTCTAATAAGTAAGCCGTTTGGTGCTATATTCGCCCTCAGATATTCAGTCATAAGGGCCCCATGTAGGGTAATCCTGACCCATTCTCTTTTCATGGATGTAAGGGACAGCCAGTCGTCCGGCTGGCTCCCTGTCGCTGCACCTCCTTCTGCTCCCAAGATGGATGGTGCCCTTAGTATCTCTGCTGCCATATCATCTCCATAGCTCAAGCCTTGTCCTTCCATGATATAAGGAACAAGTGTGCTGGAGGGATAGTTGAGAATGTGGATGCTCAAAGAGAACAAAGGCTCAAATGTAGCCGTGAATTTTCTTTTTATATATATGGGGGAACAACGTGAGTCTAACCCACCAAAAAAAAAAGTCCCACGGGGGTCGCCCGTGCCGAAATCAGTAACAAAAGAAGGGACAGTGGGCTTTTAGACAGGTCCAGCATTAAGGCCCAAGGAATTGCAAAAAAGGAGAATTATGCTGTTCCTCTAAAATGAGAGATAGAAACACAGGGAATCATGAACCAACCTGACCACTAGGGTTCAAAGTTGGGAATCCATTGTATTGGATAATAATGCCCTCACACACCCTGTCGGGTGTCATGCTTCATCATAGGGCTGCTCCTCGTCGGGTCGGCAGTGCAATACCCGACGGGCTCCCTATAATAGGGGCACTTTAGCGGAGATCTTTTTTCCAACAGCCGGTAGGTGAAGTGCGGGTTAGAGGGCCTCGAGTGTAGATGTGTGTAAATATTGAAAGTGAATGTAAAATAGGGTTGGGAGTACCTAAAAAAACAACTTTAATCAAAGGGTCTCCTACCCTAAGTAAAAACCAAAACTATAAGGCGCGAGGCTGAGATAATGTCTTAGATTATGGCGCTCTTATGAATCGTTGGTCAACATGTTTCTCGCCAAAATGCATGATCAGCAGGCGATTCGTCAGGACCAAAGGGGGGAAAAAACTATCTACAACTAAAAAATGGTGTTGTGGCTACACACTCACATCAACCATAGGACTAGAGTAGTCGAATACCTGGTAGTACTGGAACTACCTGTGGAGAGAGAGAATACATCACATGGGTCAACGTAGTACAGTTGTGAACAGTTTATTCTCTTTAATTCTCTGTGTATAACTATCTCTCAGCCAATATATCATGAGCATCAAACAGTTAAAAACCATTAAAAACCAGGGTGCCACACGGTGAATACATCAGGTGAGCAAGCATTGAAATTCACCTGATGTGGCACACATGGACGCAGCAAGAGAGGGAACTTACCCAGAGGAATAAACTAACCAGGCATCACAGTACCCGGTAGGTTATACACACGAGGGGTTCCTCATGTACCAGGAGACACAAATAGGAGAGGGAGGGTAGGGAAAAATTGGACACATCACATTTAATGCAGAAGATTGCACAGTCACACAATCGCTAATGACCTCCTGTCCCCTGTTGTAAATGGTCAGGAGAACCTCCACTCTCTCGATGTCCCAAGACTATGTGGTGCCTATGAATTCTACCACAGCCTAGTGAGCAGGGATTTTAGGAGTACAAAAGTATTGTAAGTCTCAAAATTAAGCATGTAGTGATAGACTAGCACAGATAGTCGGAACAACGTATCAGATGTCTGTTTGCCTGATTATGAACTTGTATAATGATCAGCGTGGCAGTGTAGTTATCTCGTGGCAGTACGATACTAAAGTCAGTAAAGGAGAAGGAGTAGTGGCGCCTTGAAATTGATGATTATCATAACAGTATGCCAGCAGTTCCTACGGGAAACAAGGATCCTAACCGTTACCCAAAATAGTATATTTAGGCAGTTCCCGGTTCAATGCTCTTGATCCCCTGAGAGCGGGCATTGTATGCAATTGCGAGTTAGGGCGGTGTTTATAATAGAGAGCAAGGAATAAATAACAGACCTGTCGCAACTCGGCTGCAACTAAGGCTGTATATGCCCCTAGAGGAATGCAACCCATAACAAATTTTAAATGGCAAAGTTCAACAATGGTAACCTAGTGTAAACGGTAATGCCGTAATGGCCTCCCCCTCCTCAATGAGGTACTCACGTTTGTGCCGATCGCACGAGGCTTGTAGACCTACCCACTCCTACCGGGCCCGGGTGGTAGAGTGGTGTGGGTCTATCGTGTATTTAGACCTTCCGCGCACTTCCGGGAGGCGGGGAGTGTGTGTAGAGAGGGTGGGGGCATAAAATGCTAACCATACTAGCGGCCATCTTGGAGGGGTTATTTATGTTGTAAAATGAAGGTGAATATAGCAGACATCTTGGAACAGTGTCATTTCATAAGTTATCTTCGATTAAAGAAGCTCATATGTTGGGCTGCTTAAAACAGTATTCCACGGTCTTATTTGGTGGATGGTGAATTCGATCTCCTTGGTGTGTCTTAAATATTATCCATGCGGTACATGGCTAGAAGTATAGTTTACAGGGCTTAAAGCAGCTTAAGTGAATTGCCGTTATAACTGGTATTCTCAGACCTTGTTAGAATATTTTAATCTGATTACTCGGTGTGTTTTTAAATTTTTTTTTTATTATACACCCATTAACTGCATGGTTTGGAAAGAAAGTTATGTAGGGTTTAAAACAAGTGATCTAGGATCATGGAGTAGTCGTAATGGTCAAACTGCAGGGTGTTGCTAGGACAATCATGTGGGAAACAATACAAGCACGTGAGGCTCATGTAGGTTAACAAGTCCCCAAGTCTCGTCTGTAATAAAACAGTCGGTCTTTCATGACGCTACATCCGTGGGCCAGGTAGGGAATGATGTCAGGCGATGTCATATCTTCAGTGTACCCCATGGTATATCATCATTCAAACCTTGAGTATGTAGGGATAATCGATGTATCCATCTCTGTTCTTTGAGAAAGAGGGCATGCTTGGTGATTTTATTGAAAGTTTCTAACACCACCCATTTAAGTGAGATTTACCGCCGGTTAAGGGACATTATCCCTGTGGGTCTTGCATTGCCTGTACTTTTACCACCATATGTAAAACGATCACTTTTTCCAATGGTTTTACGTGGGAGATACGGGCTCACACCAATTGCAACACAACCAATTGCATATACCTGCTCACCTGCCCCTGTAATTTACAATACGTAGGGATTCTGCATTAAATGTGATGTGTCCAATTTTTCCCTACCCTCCCTCTCCTATTTGTGTCTCCTAGTACATGAGGAACCCCTCGTGTGTATAACCTACCGGGTACTGTGATGCCTGGTTAGTTTATTCCTCTGGGTAAGTTCCCTCTCTCTGCTGCGTCCTTGTGTGCCACGTCAGGTGAATTTCAATGCTTGCTCACCTGATGTATTCACCGTGTGGCACCCTGGTTTTTAATGGTTTTTAACTGTTTGATGCTCATGATATATTGGCTGAGAGATAGTTATACACAGAAAATTAAAGAGAATACACTGTTCACAACTGTACTACGTTGACCCATGTGATGTATTCTCTCTCCACAGGTAGTTCCAGTACTACCAGGTATTCGACTACTCTAGTCCTATGGTTGATGTGAGTGTGTAGCCACAACACCATTTTTTAGTTGTAGATAGTTTTTTCCCCCCTTTGGTCCTGACGAATCGCCTGCTGATCATGCATTTTGGCGAGAAACATGTTGACCAACGATTCATAAGAGCGCCATAATCTAAGACATTATCTCAGCCTCGCGCCTTATAGTTTTGGTTTTTACTTGGGGTAGGAGACCCTTTGATTAAAGTTGTTTTTTTAGGTACTCCCAACCCTATTTTACATTCACTTTCAATATTTACACACATCTACACTCGAGGCCCTCTAACCCGCACTTCACCTACCGGCTGTTGGAAAAAAGATCTCCGCTAAAGTGCCCCTATTATAGGGAGCCCGTCGGGTATTGCACCGCCGACCCGACGAGTAGCAGCCCTATGATGAAGCATGACACCCGACAGGGTGTGTGAGGGCATTATTATCCAATACAATGGATTCCCAACTTTGAACCCTAGTGGTCAGGTTGGTTCATGATTCCCTGTGTTTCTATCTCTCATTTTAGAGGAACAGCATAATTCTCCTTTTTTGCAATTCCTTGGGCCTTTATGCTGGACCTGTCTAAAAGCCCACTGTCCCTTCTTTTGTTACTGATTTCTGCACGGGCGACCCCCGTGGGACTTTTTTTTTTTGGTGGGTTAGACTCACGTTGTTCCCCGATATATAAAAAAAAAAAAATTCACGGCTACATTTGAGCCTTTGTTCTCTTTGAGCATCCACATTCTCAACTATCCCTCCAGCACACTTGTTCCTTATATCATGGAAGGACAAGGCTTGAGCTATGGAGATGATATGGCAGCAGAGATACTAAGGGCACCATCCATCTTGGGAGCAGAAGGAGGTGCAGCGACAGGGAGCCAGTCGGACGACTGGCCGTCCCTTACATCCATGAAAAGAGAATGGGTCAGGATTACCCTACATGGGGCCCTTATGACTGAATATCTGAGGGCGAATATAGCACCAAACGGCTTACTTATTAGAAACTTCCCACAAATTTTCCTTGAGGACGACACATTCAAGATTGAATGGTCTCAAATCTCATGGAAGTGTACACGTGATCTACTGATATTGATAATCAATACAGCCAAAAGACTAGCTGACGAACTTCTAGCAAGGATCCAGATAGCAGAAAGCACTTTGAAAAGTGCTACCCCACAAACAAGCTTTAAATCAAAGCTCACGGAAATAAATAATGAAATAGCGGAACATAAGGAATACACTTATGAAGCAGAAAGTAGTCAAACTGCAGAAAGACATCCGCAGATTTGACAAGGAGAAAGTCTATCCATACCTGAAACAGGACTTTGTCCCCCAGATACCAACAGTGGTTCGGATTTGAGTTCCAATTCCTCCAGGAGGGGCTCGTCTAGTAATAGCGATTCCAGCACAGAGAACTGGAATAATAACTACCCCAGGAGAAGGGGCCGCCAGGTTTTCATGGATTCCCTGTGCCCCATTACCAGGGCCCATCATACTGGCAATACCCCATGTTCCCACAGGGCCCACAACCCTTTGGTCCTCCAGGCCCACAACCCTTTAGCCCTGCAGGCATGAGCCAGCCTTTTTAGGCAGAGGTTGGGGCAAAGGCGCGAGGCGAAGAAGAGGCAATCAGCAAGACAAGAGGGTACAATGGGAGGAACCACAACAACGGATAGTGGAAACCCGGAGCATTACCAAGAAGAGAACCTGATTGTGAACTTGTCTCCCAAATCCCTCACGGAGACTGAACACAGGGTCCTACAAAAAGGGTTGGGGTTTGTCCCCACCCCCAGGGAAGATGAATTCAAACAACTATGTGAACTTCAGCGGTTCTTTCGTAAAGTACGCCTGAGAGCCTTCTTTGACGGCACACAGCCACAGGAATGCAGTGACTCTGGCCTACGTAATCCTGCGACTTTCACTCCCAACACCAGTATGGTACCGAATGAGGTTATCACCTTTGAACAAGCTGTCCTCAAGGACTTACAGAGGGAATCTAACTCTAGACAAGCCTGCAACATCACCAATGGAGAGCTATTGGCAGTCTCCGCCCTGTCTAATGACACCACCATCACAATTAAACAAGCCGACAAAGGCGGGGCCACAGTAATCATGGCTACCATCGATTATGATACCGAATGTTTGAGACAACTGAGTGATCAGCCGTATTATACCCCCATTACCAGCAGTCCAGTGACACGTCTCAACACTACCATAACAACACTGATCTTTGAGGCAGAAACCCAGGGCTGGATCAGCAAGAAGGAGGCTGACTTTCTTATGAAAAAAGACCCCAAGACCCCCTATTTTTATATATTACCTAAAATACACAAGGGGGTCACACCAGTACCTGGACGCCCCATTGTATCCGGTATAGATTCTATACTTGAACCCTGTCCCAGTTCTGTGACCACTTTTTGCAACCATTAGTGAGGCAAATGCCGTCCTATATACAGGACACCACTGATGTATTACGCTTGGTCTCTGAATTTCAGCCAACAAGCGACATCGATCTCCTCATCACTCTAGATGTTGAGGCTCTCTATACTAACATCCCTCAGAGAGCTACCCTAGATGTGATAGAGGAGGCACTGATTCGACACTATGGGAGTCCAACACACCACCGAGTTTTATCCTTGAGTGTGCATCTTTGGCCTTGACGGAAAAAAATTTGAGTTCAAAGGCCAGCTATACCACCAGACGCAAGGTACTTCCATGGGGAGTACCTTCGCTCCAAGTCTAGCCTGCCTGTATATGGCATCCTTTGAGGGTGAGCAGATCCTCCATGAGTCAAACCCATATCGACAAAATATACGTCTATGGAAGAGATTCATAGACGACATCTTGATCTTCTGGGCAGGTGACTTGACATCTTGTGAAGAATTCTGTGGTTGGATTAACACATTGAACCCCTATCTGAGATTCACTAGCACCATCTCTCAGAATCAGATACCATTCTTGGATCTCATGGTTAGACTTGAACAGGGAGCCTGACCACTACAATGTACAGAAAAGCAACAGACCGCAATAGTCTGCTGCTTTATAGTAGTCATCATCCACATGCCTTAAAAGAAAATCTCCCCTTTGGACAGTTTCAGAGGGTGAGAAGAAATTGCAGCGAAATTGCAGACTACAAGACGGAATCTGAAATACTAGCCAGAAAATTGGCAGCACGACACTACCCCCACGTAGTATTGCCCGCAGCAGAAGAGAGCCAGAAATAACAACCGGGAAGCGCTCCTAGAACAGAGAGCCAAGACCCCCAGTGACACTCTCACCTGTGTGACCACCTTTACACCTGGGTCTAATAAACTTAGCAAAGCAATCAGGAAACATTGGGGGATACTTAACACTGGTGCCATGACATTAGATCTACCGCGCTTTGCCTTCAAGCGCTCACGCAACTTGAAAGATATGCTTATTCACACCAGTCCGAAAACAGCGATACCGGCCGTCCAAAGAACCTTATGGGATTTACCGCCGGTTAAGGGACATTATCCCTGTGGGTCTTGCATTGCCTGTACTTTTACCACCATATGTAAAACGATCACTTTTTCCAATGGTTTTACGTGGGAGATACGGGCTCACATCAATTGCAACACAACCAATTGCATATACCTGCTCACCTGCCCCTGTAATTTACAATACGTAGGGATGACCACCCGCACCATTAAGACACGCATTGCGGAACACCGGAGCAACATCCGGTGTCAGAGGACAAACACGAAAATGTGTTCACATTTTCTGGAAAAACACCACTCACCTGACTCACTTAAATGGGTGGTGTTAGAAACTTTCAATAAAATCACCAAGCATGCCTTCTTTCTCAAAGAACAGAGATGGATACATCGATTATCCCTACATACTCAAGGTTTGAATGATGATGCATACCATGGGGTACACTGAAGACTATGACATCGCCTGACATCATTCCCTACCTGGCCCACGGATGTAGCGTCATGAAAGACCGACTGTTTTATTACAGACAGAGACTTGGGGACTTGTCAACCTACATGAGCCTCACGTGCTTGTATTGTTTCCCACATGATTGTCCTAGCAACACCCTGCAGTTTGACCATTATGACTACTCCATGATCCTAGATCACTTGTTTTAAACCCCACATAACTTTCTTTCCAAACCATGCAGTTAATGGGTGTATAATAAAAAAACTTTTTTTTAAACACACCGAGTAATCAGATTAAAATATTTTAACAAGGTCTGAGAATACTAGTTATAACGGCAATTCACTTAAGCTGCTTTAAGCCCTGTAAACTATACTTCTAGCCATGTACCGCATGGGTAATATTTAAGACACACCAAGGAGATCGAATTCACCATCCACCAAATAAGACCGTGGAATACTGTTTTAAGCAGCCCAACATATGAGCTTCTTTAATCGAAGATAACTTATGAAATGACACTGTTCCAAGATGTCTGCTATATTCACCTTCATTTTACAACATAAATAACCCCCTCCAAGATGGCCGCTAGTATGGTTAGCATTTTATGCCCCCACCCTCTCTACACACACTCCCCGCCTCCCGGAAGTGCGCGGAAGGTCTAAATACACGATAGACCCACACCACTCTACCACCCGGGCCCGGTAGGAGTGGGTAGGTCTACAGCTTCGTGCGATCGGCACAAACGTGAGTACCTCATAGAGGAGGGGAGGCCATTACGGCATTACCGTTTACACTAGGTTACCATTGTTGAACTTTGCCATTTAAAATTTGTTATGGGTTGCATTCCTCTAGGGGCATATACAGCCTTAGTTGCAGCCGAGTTGCGACGGGTCTGTTATTTATTCCTTGCTCTCTATTATAAACACTGCCCTAACTACGCAATTGCATACAATGCCCGCTCTCAGGGATCAAGAGCATTGAACCGGGAACTGCCTAAATATACTATTTTGGGTAACGGTTAGGATCCTTGTTTCCACGTAGGAACTGCTGGCATACTGTTATGATAATCATCAATTTCAAGGCGCCACTACTCCTTTACTGACTTTAGTATCGTACTGCCACGAGATAACTACACTGCCACGCTGATCATTATACAAGTTCATAATCAGGCAAACAGACATCTGATACGTTGTTCCGACTATCTGTGCTAGTCTATCACTACATGCTTAATTTTGAGACTTACAATACTTTTGTACTCCTAAAATCCCTGCTCACTAGGCTGTGGTAGAATTCATACGCACCACATAGTCTTGGGACATCGAGACAGTGGAGGTTCTCCTGACCATTTACAACAGGGGACAGGAGGTCATTAGCGATTGTGTGACTGTGCAATCTTCTGCATTAAATGTGATGTGTCCAATTTTCCCTACCCTCCCTCTCCTATTTGTGTCTCCTAGTACATGAGGAACCCCTCGTGTGTATAACCTACCGGGTACTGTGATGCCTGGTTAGTTTATTCCTCTGGGTAAGTTCCCTCTCTCTGCTGCGTCCTTGTGTGCCACGTCAGGTGAATTTCAATGCTTGCTCACCTGATGTATTCACCGTGTGGCACCCTGGTTTTTAATGGTTTTTAACTGTTTGATGCTTATGATATATTGGCTGAGAGATAGTTATACACAGAGAATTAAAGAGAATACACTGTTCACAACTGTACTACGTTGACCCATGTGATGTATTCTCTCTCCACAGGTAGTTCCAGTACTACCAGGTATTCAACTACTCTAGACCTATGGTTGGTGTGAGTGTGTAGCCACAACACCTTTTTAGTTGTAGATAGTTTTTTTTCCCCTTTGGTCTATGACGAATCGCCTGCTGATCATGCATTTTGGCGAGAAACATGTTGACCAACGATTCATAAGAGCGCCATAATCTAAGACATTATCTCAGCCTCGCGCCTTATAGTTTTGGTTTTTACTTAGGGTAGGAGACCCTTTGATTAAAGTTGTTTTTAGGTACTCCCAACCCTATTTTACATTCACTTTCAATATTTACACACATCTACACTCGAGGCCCTCTAACCCGCACTTCACCTACCGGCTGTTGGAAAAAAAGATCTCTGCTAAAGTGCCCCTATTATAGGGAGCCCGTCGGGTATTGCACCGTCGACCCGGCGAGGAGCAGCCCTATGATGAAGCATGACACCCGACAGGGGTGTGCGAGGGCATTATTATCCAATACAATGGATTCCCAACTTTGAACCCTAGTGGTCAGGTTGGTTCATGATTCCCTGTGTTTCTATCTCTCATTTTAGAGGAACAGCATAATTCTCCTTTTTTGGAAAATCTGCTACCCCATGGTGCACAGGGAACCTCCAGAAGGTATTGGGGCTCATTCTACAAGAGCCCAATCTTCTACTTCAGAACTAGCAATAAGAGTGCCTGTGACTGGTATCTGCAAAGCAGCAACTTGTTCCTCCCTTCACCCTGTGGCGAAACACTATTGTCTGGATTCCGAAGCGGGGAAGAGTGGTTACTTTGCTAGTTCAGTTTTTCAAAATCTTTTGGTATAGACAGCCATGCGTCCACCTCCGAGTGGTGGGCTGCTTGGAGATTCTATTCGAAAGGTGAGGAATCTGCAGGTCGAGTATCCAGCAGAAGCACAAGTTACCTACCTTCGGTGATGCTATTTCTGGTGGATACTATATCTACCTGCAGATTCCTCGCCGACCCACCTACTTCCCCTTTGCATGGCTGTGTTTACCAATAGTTCTGTTGTTTTCTATTCTTCATGTTACTGAAAACTGAACCTGTCTAATTAAGATGTTGGCTTCATCCATTCACCTCAAAGGCGTTAAAAAAACAAAAAACTGGATGGTAATTGATATCATCACGCCAACCGGGGAGCTTTATTGCTCCAATTACGTCACGGGGTTGCATGTGGGCTTGTGAAGGAGCCGGCGCCCACACCTACCTGGGACATTCAAAAGGTGAGGAATCTTCATGTAGATGTGATATCCACCAGAAAAGGCATTAACGAAACATACGTAGGTTGTGCTTTTAGGGGATTGATTAAAATTACTGCCTGGGTGCTGGTGTATGAATAATGACTGGTATGGTTTGCACGATGGTTCAGGATTAACGGTTAGGGGAGGTTAAGAGCTATGGATGACTAGATAGTATGATTGCTTTCGAAATCACCTGAAACACTGAACTTACATTTGTCCTCTGCAGGTGTCTGCTTTGGCATTTAATGGAAACTGCACATTGCTGGCATCAGCACAAACTGGCAACTTAAGCATGGTACGCCTGTGGAATTTTCTGAAGGGTTCTTGTCTCTCCATGTTTAAAAGCCATGTGCACTCTGTCTCATCACTCAGGTATGTTCATCAGAAGAGACAGGGATATGTGAGGGCAGAAAGTGTTTCACTGGAAGCTTACACATCATTGATTTATAAATAGCATGCTGTTCTATTGTTTAATACTTGAGAAACGTATGTGAATGTCCACAAAGCTGAAGCCTTTTAGGAATCCATGGAAGAGCAACACCAAGGGTGTCTTTATAAGTGTACCACTCATTGCTTCCTATCTGTACTTCACTTTTGGACATCAGATACAAATTTAGTCTTTGTGAAAACTTTATCCCACTTTTTACAGTTGAGGACACCCACAAAGCAATGCAATCACGAATTGTTTGTTTTTCTGTTGTCAATGTCTAATGGTTCCAATGTGTTTGGAGAGCAAAATGCATCAGAATCTGACATTGTTCAGGTCAGAGCCTCTTTTGATAACTTAGCCTGGTTTTTAACGGGCAGTATCTGTTGCTGTCCAACTTTCTCTTTCCCAGCTCCTTATCTCTGCATTCTGTGTTTATTCAGTAACATATCTGGCATAAACCTGTCACCCTTCATGTACTTGTTGAGGAGGATACCATTAGCATCCACGGTTGTAGAGAGGGTGGCACGGGCTGACGATTCATAGATTCATGCAGCATGACGGAAGAACAAGAGCATTGGGTCCTAATTCTGCCTTTTAGCAAACTTTTCTGCTGAATCTTAGTTTTACAATAGCTGTTGTTCAGTGCCTTCTTGCACAGGTTTTTGGTCCTTTGAAATTATTTGTTTCGTCCCACCACTTCTACATATTCTGTATTTCATACTTGCGTTGTGACAATGCACCGAGTACACTTTTTTGAGAGAGGCAGGCCGTTTTAAGCCCGCTTTAAATCTTACATGCACAACAAGCTCCTCCCTGGATAGCTTCCCCTGGATTCCATGTAAACACCAATCTGAATCTAGAGGTCACTAACCTGTCCCTACTATGGAAAAAGGCTGACACACTTTGACTCTTACCCATAGGTAACCTGTAAGTCTAATATCTCCTGTCTATAGAAATTTGCATGGTTCACTTAATACAATCAAAGGGTGTTGCTAGCAGCTTTCCCGTAAAGCAACAACCCTATCTTTGACTCAAGTTAACAGTTTCAAGATTGGAACAATCCAGATTTATGAGATGTGACCTCTATCAAACTCTTGATTATGGGTTCATCCACCTATTCATGGTGTTTATAGGAATGATCTGCTGTCGGGAGATCCTAAAACCCTTTTATTACCAAATTGATAAAGTCCTGAAAATGTAAACATTACTCTTTACATCTAAATTGTTTAAGCATTACTATCAGAAAGTCTCCTTATTGGGTACACTCCAAGAGTCTCTTTAGTTATTTTTTCTGTACATGTATGGGTACCTCTGTACACTTATGGGTGGTTGAATGATCCTCACAATTGGCACTCCTGTTAGGATTTTTGATATGTTAATTTTCTGGTAGATTATCTCTGTCTTTACTCCAGCGTTTTCTTCTCTGGAGCATGCTTTTTAATGGACCCAGATCCCTAGAAGATTCTTCAAGCACAGACTAGGACCCCAGAAACCTTTTTCATAATGGCAACGTGATGCCCAGGAAGAAGGGAAACTGCTGGAAAATGGAAGGTTATTGTAGTGAGATCTCATAGTTCCATCTAGAGTTGATAACACCCTAGTGCGTAAATGGTGCAACCATACCCCAAAACTTCTTCATTGAGCTGTGCGACCTCTGGAATAAGATGCAAGGCCATCTCCTATTGTTCAAAAAGGCACAATTGCTTTCATTTTATTTGCCTTTTCTTTAAAACAATTTTTTTTTAAGTTTAAAAAAAGAATAGTGACACATAAAATATCACAGTATATAACTTCTAGTGTTACAACAAATACATATGCATCAGCATTGTTCACTCAGCTGTGGTGTTTTTGACCCCTTGATCACCATTATCTTTCTCCAACATCAGCACGCTAAGCATTGCAGACTAGTCTTCTAGGCCATCAGACAATTTATCATCCGTCTGGACCATTTATATTGTAATATCTTCAGCGATAGACCATTCCATGAGGTCCCTTTCCTAGAAGGCCCTTGTTGGGGTTGTGCTGCTTTAGCCACTGAATGACAATTCAACGTTTTGCCAACACTAGACCTAACAGTGCAAATTTATATCTAATCCTTGTTCTTTTGGGCTAAGGTATAACATTTAGTAGACCGTGTCTAATTGTCATTTCAGTAGATCAATAGATAAAATCACAATTTCACAAAATGTATTAACTATAGTTTGCCAATATGCTTGTATTTGAGCACAGCTCCAGGTCATATGCAGGAAATCAGCTCTTTCTGATAGGGACTTCTAACCGCAGATTCCTTACCTTTTAAATATTTCCCATGGCATCAGACTGGACCCGGAAACATTTTAGCAGTACCTTTGTGTGCCGTCAGGTAGTGCTCTGCAGCCCCGTAATGCTGCCGTTCTGATTTGGAAATGATGTGTGTGGCCAGTGTAGGCTCCACCCCCATGCGCTGGTGTCAGTTCCTTTCTTTCTGCGCCACCACACACGGATCCGGAGCTACCTCTAGTCACTTTTTGAGACCCGTTTATCTCAAAATACTAAATCCTATGTGGAAGGAAAATGTCATCTCCTAAGACAACAAGGTTTAAGCCTTGTAGGGACTGTCGCAAGCAAATGTCTGTGACAGTTTCTCATTTGGTTTGCCTGTGATACCTGGTGTGGGCTCACGACTCCAAGCCCTGTAGTGACTGTTCTTCGATGAATCCAAAGGCAATTCGGGACCACGAGGTGAAGCTCTAAGTCACCAAGCGTTAGAAGTCCCCGCGTCGGGACCAGTCCAAAAGTCGGTCTCTGTCCCAGTCCAGAAGTCGGTCCTGAGGTCGATCGTCTTTGCCCTCCAAATTCTCGGATAAGTCGAAGAAAAAAACATTAAAATCTAATCGGGGCACGGCCCCTTGCCGCCTCTCTCATACACCTGAGAAGGTGCAAGGGTATCACCTTGCCTCTCGATTGTGTGCCTGAAGTTGGTCAAAGTTGAAGCCAATACCGCAATTTGTCCAGCAAAATTCAAGTTTCCAGGACTGTCTCTGAAACCGAAGCAGGTCCATGAGTTCCACCAGGCCATGGTGCAACTGTTTGGATCCCTTCCGACTCTCTCAGGTGCTCCTGCAGGCCCCACGGAGCAGACCGGTCTACCATCTGGGATATTGCCAATGGGTTGGCGACAGGCAGACCCTAAAATCCCCCTCTAACAACGCCTTTGCTGACTCCACCTCTGGCTCCATGTTCCACTCCGGTTCCCGGAACGTTCACACCAATGCCGACTCCATCGGCGCTGGAGGACGAGGAGCAACCTGTTGTGCTCTCCAAGTTGGCACCACCCCGAACTCGACTGAGGCCGCCGTCAGTGTCCATTGAGCCTAAGCCTTTTCCCTTTCCACCTGAGCTACTCAACGTCCTGGTTCCGCAGGACAAGCCTTATAAGCTACAGTCTATATTTGGGACAGACTCAGATACTGAGTATGATGTGGGAGACGGAATTGGGCATCCCTACCAAGAAGAAAACTGGGATGAGGACCTCCAGGGTGCCAGTGGCCTCAACACCCCTCCGGACACTGGTCTAGTCTCACTTCAAAGCCCTGTCACTGAGAAAAGTGCCTGCTTTGCGATGGTTATGCAGAGGGCGGCGAGGTTCTTGACCTCCAGCTCCCCACCTCCCCACCTTGGAGGTGAAAACTAACATTCTCACCAAAGTTTTCCAACCGGGGCAGACCAATACTGAGCCCCGTTGCCCTTTATTGAGGCCCTCACGACAATCTTTTAGGGGCCTGGGCCAAACTTTTCTCAAGTCCCCCGGTAAATCGCTAGATTGCACGGTACCATTGTCCTTCCCCCGAGAACTTGGTGGTGCAAGCTTCCACCAGCAGGACAAATCTTCTGTCCACCCCCCCCCCCTCCCTCCGACTTTCTTTCAGGCAAGGCCTTCTCGACCAGTCATGGGGGATGGTTTTCACCCCAGTCTCCGGGGCCTCCACCTACATGCTAGGAAATTGAACGGGGTTTCTTTTAGCTGCCACTGGAGGTGGTGGACGTCATTTTGTCAGCTTGTCGCTCCTCTACAAAATCTGCTTACTCTGGCAGATGAACCAATTTTGCTGCATTGTGTGCGGACAATGACGTGGACCCAGTTGCAGGCGAAGCACTCACAGGTTCTGCAATATGCATGTTCCCTTGTCCAGAGGGCTTGTGAGATCAGCATTGTAAAGGGGTATTTAGTCTCGTTTTTCAGCATTCATCTGCCTGTCAGAACAGCCATCACGTTTTAAATCCCACATTGTTATGCTTTTTCTGAAGGAGTTGACTAATATGCATCCTCCAACCCCATTTGTTGTGTCTTGATAGGACCTTGATTTGCGTTTGATTTTTCTTATTGGGACTCTGTTAGAGCCCCTCGATTCCTTAAGGATGTTGACTCTCAAAACTGTATTTTTGGTTGCTATCACATCATTCAGGCGGTTTAGTGAGTTAACACGCTATTAGCTTCCGTCCCCTCTTCATCTCTTTTTACCCAGACAAGTTGATTTTTGTGAACCAAGGCTGCTTTCCTTCCAAAAGTGGAGACCCCCTTCCACCTGTGTCAGTCCATCATCCTTCTGACCTTTTACCCTCTGCCCCATCCCACCAAGGAGGAGGAGCAGTTTTTTTTCGTCGGGTACTGTGGTGCTAAAAATGGAAAAGCGGTTCAGAAAAGAACCCTTTTGAAATGGATCATCCTCTGCATTAAGGCCTGCTACACTTTTGCACAAGGGACCTTCCAGAAGGCATCAGGGCCTTTTTTCACCAGTGCCAAATCCACCATGTTTGCCCTTCCCAGAGTCCATCCTATCTCAGAGATTTGCAACGAATCAACGTGGCCATCCCTATTCACCTTCACCAAGCACTACATTCTGGATTCCGAAGTGCTTATGGGCAGCCACTTGACAGATTGGTTGTGCAGATCTTCTTTGTATAGCTATCCATTAATCCTCCTCCAGGGGCAAGGTAGTGCTGTGAAACCTGTTCTACAGGTGAGGCACCTGCAGGTAGAAGTATCCATCAGTAGAAAAAGTTACTTACCTGCCGGAATCTTTCTGGTGCAACTCTGTCTGCCTGCAGATTCCTCACCGATCCACCTGCCTCCCTGTTTGATGGATGTGTATAAGGAAAGTTTTGTATTTATTTTTGTTAAGTTTTATTGGCATTTGCATAAGGACATTACATTCTTTTTCAAATAGAAACATGGTAACATCGTCAATCTTGTGGTGGTTTGTCCATGATACAAACTTTGGGCTTCATACTTTTTTTTTTGTTCTCAGATACTCCTCTGAGATGCATACAGCGCATTGTGCACAAATACCATTCTACTAACTATGTAAAACTTTAACAATTAGCATATCACCCAGCCCCACCCCCCCAAGGTCGCATTAATCGAATCAACTCCGGGTTCCGAAAGTCATATCACTGTCTGTGTGGCCTATATTCCTGCACCGTTCTCCGGTGCTGGGGGACTTCCGGGTGTCGCTACCGCCTCCATCCCACCCTGCTCTACCCGCATTCCGTCTGTTTCCTCCGAAGGGAGGTCGTCTTTTTGAGATATATATGCTATCATGGTGTACCAGGCCCTCGCGTCTTCCTCTAGTTTATCATCTTTTCTAACTCTTTTCATTCGGATTAGCTCCGCCGTGGCCCATTCGCGCACGTCGTTAACCCAGCTCTCAGCTGTGGGGGGTTCAGGACTCAGCCACCTAGTTGCTATTCGTCTTTTAGCTAATTCTAGCCCTAACTGGAGAAATTTCCTGCTGAGTTTTTTGGTTTTGGGCCTGGGGAGAAGTCCCAGTATCACCTCCTTGATAGTGTGTGGTATCTTCCAGCCCGTGGCGTTCCGTAAGCAATCTATCACCTTACCCCAGTAGGGTGCTAACTCCGGGAAGTCCCATATCATGTGCACGAAATGAGCGTCCTCATATCTGCATCTCGGACAGTGATTGGGGCGTTCTGGGTATATTTTATGGAGCACTCGCTGGGTTAAGTATGTTTGGTGTACAATATTATATTGTTTAAGTTTAAACCTAGTGTTAGAGCAAATCTGTTTGACCCCCTCGTGTACTTTCTTCCATTCTGCCACTGTCGGGGGTTCGTCCATTTTAGTGTTGCATTTAGTGTTTATTGGAAGGGGACCGGTGGGAAGATCCTCCCTTAGCGCTTTATAGATATGTGAGACCAGTGTACGTCCTCCCGCCAGGTTAGTTATTGTCTGTAGGACTATCATGGTGTGCGGCTCCTGCTGGAATTTCAGCCACAGCTCACGAGCCACCGCAGAGATTTTTGCATATTGCAAATATTGCTCCCTGCCCAGCTCAAATGTGCTTTCCGCCTTCTCCCTTGTTAGGAATCGTTGGGCGATATATAAGTCTCCCATCGTGTGGCAACCTCCCTCTGTTCATTTATTAATTGACATTGTTTGCCCTATCTGTTTGAAGGGCTGCACAACCCATAATGGGGCATCAGGAGCGTAAGGCGCTCTTTTAACTACCTTTCTTATTGCAGTTTCCCAGGTCGCGGCAACGACCTGGGAACAGGAGTTGCTCAGGCACCCAGACCCCAGCATGAGGAGCTCCGTCAGCGAGACCTCCTGGTGCGTGCCCGCTAGTAGCTGTTTCTCCCAATTGTCTTGCTCATCCAGCCAATGCACCGAATGCTGGAGCTGCGCAGCCATATAGTATAGTTCTAGGCGGGGGACCTCAAGTCCTCCCTGCTCCCATCTCCTCTGCAAGGTGTCCAATTTGATCCTTTTCCTTTTTGATCCCCACAGCAGCTCCACTAGTAGATGCTCCAGCCGTAAAAAATACGCTTGTGGAATTCGGTAGAGAGAATTTTGTATAGCATATAGGCAGCGTGGCAAGATGACCATTTTCGTCAGTGCCACTCTACCCATCAGTGACAGCGAGAGTTTCTTCCAAAAGGCAATCGATTTTTGGATGCCTTCCACGCATCTCCCCATATTACTCTCCAGATTGGATATATGTGTGTGGGTCAGCTTAATCCCCAAATAACGTACCTCGTCCCTGACCCATTTGATCCCCACCTTAGGCAACTATGTGTATAGGGAAAGTTAATAAGATTCCAATCTGTATTTTGACACTGCACTACTCTATCAATGTCCGTCCGTCCGTTCGCCTCAAAGGTTAGGAAACAAATGGATGGAAACTGACGTTGCGCCGGGTGGGAGCTATATGGCTTTAGTAACGTCACCTGATGCCTCTTCCGGCGTCGATATGAGGCCAGCGCCCACCTACTGGCGACGTGAGAGCTTTTGAAGATTCTACATCCAGTCTGAGGCCTTGAATTGTTCCACAGGTGAGGAATCTGTAGGTAAACAGAGTACCCACCAGAAAGATTGTTACCGCAGGTAAGTAACTTTTTTATTCAGGATAGATTGATAACATTTAGGGTCATTAGTTTCTAACTTTAAGCAAGGGGGATACTCATGCTAATTTCATTTCATATGTATAACGCCTTTCTGGGAGGAGTTAGCTGCATTCTAATCGGAGCTAGAATAGCAATGCTCTCCTTTACCCTTTTAGTTGGCATTAACAATGTTGCTGATATCAGCGTGACTAACATTAGTTAAAATAAAAGGTAAGGAGTTCCTAGAGGTGATTGATTCTCTCAGACCAAGATCTGTGCTGCAAAGGGCAGTTTCTTTCCGACCATTAATCTTGGATCGAATATTCCTACTCCTAATGTGAAAATGATCATGGTATTATGCCAATTGCTTGCTTGATTGATTAATTCTAGTTTTACCAAGTCCCGGATCTGCCAAGGTTTTCAGAGTTCTGAATATTTCTTTCAGGGTCACCTGTGGGTGAATAAAGCTTTTTTTGCCCTCCTAAATACTTATTTGATATATACTCCTTGAAAAGCTTGCAAATTGTCATTCGATTCGTCTTAATGCCATTTACGATTGAGTGTCCTCACTTCTCTTTTCATCCCAAACCAGCTATTGTGCTTGGCTCCTCCTTTCTTATACCCAATAAGAGGACACAACTGAACTATTTTCACTTCTGAAAATCTTATTATAATCTGTTTTGTCTTCAGACAATTTGTCTTTGATAGGATGTAATGCGAGAAATCCCCTCAAGCTGTCAAAATTAACATTCTTATAGTCCCAACTTGTTGGAACATATGGGGATCTTGTACGTAAGGAAGGCAGTGTAAATAAGACCACACTATTATCAGTCTACTTTAGGCTGATAGTGTTAGTGACTTGCACCAAGGAGTGTTTGTCAACATCCAGTGTATAATGTCATCCAGGTGGAAAAAACATATGACTCCCAGGTGTGCAGCTTGTTCAGAATTGTCCAGTGCCACAAACTCCCACCAATGCTATTTTCTGCTTTTTCCAAGCGCTGTTCCAATCCCCCTAGTTGCAACTCGTGTTGACCCACTCCCTCATAGAGGTCTTCCAGTGTCTCTTCAATCGCCGTGACTTTGCAGACAGTGGTTCCCATCATGGCCCTCATCTATCTCAAAAGGTCATGGATCAGTGTCTCACCTGGTGTCAGATTTGCAGTACGGAGGATCCTCTGGGTCTCTGTCAACCTGGCCAGTCCTTGAGTTTCTGTGTTTCATGTGGCGAAAGTCTTCATTTTTACCTCTCTGATGCTTTTGGTTTTATTCTCCTTGGACAGCCTGGTGTTGTAAATCCCCTCATGCTGCATTTGGTAATCCAGGTCCTGGGTGCTAACTCTGAATTAGGATCAAAACGCCACCTCACAAGGTTTCCTCCAGGAGCTGCCACTGACTTGGAGCGGCTTTTCCAGACCTACAAGGTGCTCTGCGACTGACTGGTCTCGCAGTAGCGACACACTAGGTGTTGGTCCAGGAGGTCTCTGCCCCCTAGCCTGGTCCTATGGGTCTCTAGAGATTCAACCAAGATGCATTTCGCCTCTGTATTGGAAATCACTTATCGGGGGTCTCATGGAGGAGCTGCAGTCTCAGGCGATGCTTACCTGGCACCATGTCAGAGGCCTCAATGCCATTTTGGATTCAGCTCCAGTAGCAAAGGGCTCAGTTTGCACCCCTGAATGTTTAAGGGTGCTAAAACTACCGCCAGAGCCCGTGAATCAGGCCTTCAGGTTATTCAACCTCTCCTTCAGGCATAGCAACCTCAATCTCGCCCTTCTTGTGCTCGAGGCCTACGATCCTGGTATCACAGGAGAACTGGGCTGGAGCTTTAATCAAGAAGTGTCTGCTTGGAAGCCAGGCTGACTCTACCGCAGAATGTGACCTTTAGTGTGCATGGATAACTTGGTTGAAGTCTCGTTTCTGAAAAGTATGGCAAATCTCAGTGACTGACCTATAGTCAAGCTCTGCAAACCTTAGGTTAAAGTCTTCCATAATAAGACTGCACGAGTTGGCTGACAGAAGATAAAGAAGCTGTTCTAGCAGTGCAGATACAGAAGAATTAAAATATTTCAGTGCCCTGCAAATCAGCATGAGAGTCTCGTATTTTCTGCAGCTGATGAGTTTTGCCACTAACTGTTTGAAAGATCCCATATTGTTGTTGCCTATGATACAGGGATTCATTATATAGGTGTAGTTTATGGACTTTCCTCCATCTCTTTCATTTGGTATGCCAGTTCTCATAATATAACAGTGAATTGTATATTATGCTCCCTATTGACAATAAAGCTATTTTATTGTGTGGCATGTGCCCTGAAGGAATGCATATTTGCCAGTACATAGCTCAACACCAGACTGTCTTTAGCAGAATGCATGTTGAAAATAGCTTCAGTCGTTGTATTGGGAGAAATCATACTAGCTGGGCTTGATTTTGAGGTAACGTCTCTAGCTTTGTCACTTAAGGATGTGACTTAGACATTTTCAACAGCTAGAGAGCTCAGCATATTACTGGCAAAGCTAGGCAGAAGGGCAGGATATGACTATCTTGAATCTATTACCATGATACCCATTATCAGTTTGTGAGAGAGGGCACAGATCGTTAATCTATGAAACATAACCTTCCCAGGAATATGAAGAGAAGGGTTTGAGTTGGAATGTTCAGGGAGGGAGAGGGTTCACCTGAAGTAAAAGGAGCAATGGTGATGGTTTACTGATAATGAAGTTAAGTTAAAGGATTTATCTAATGGATTTATTTATTTTGATATAGATTAGGAAAGGAGATCTTGTGTAGTGGCTCAGTTGCTCACCTTTGCACAGGGCAACAAGGGCTCTCATTCTGACTTTGCCGCTTGCCCAACTCTCCTGTGGTTTCATTATAGTTAAATCACTTTGTCTCTGTCCCTTAAACTGTAAATATGTGTAAGGTATCAGAAAATGTATATTTTTGCAGTGAATTGTCCCTTTCATCACCAGTTTCCTTCATCACATCTCTACGTAAGCATTTAACCATCAATAATGTAATTTACCACTATGTTAACGTATAACTTTTTTGTTAGTGCTTCATTCCTAAATACAGTACTTTAAAAGAAGTCTCATGCCGCCACTTATTTGAGCTAAATCAAAAAGTCAACAAAGTTTTTCTTCTTGAAAGTAGCACTTCTATTGGCCATTACACTAATGAAGTGTCAGAGGTGTACATGGCTGCTCTCTTCCTGAGAGATATACCCCAAGTTCCACAATGACAAGGTAGTTAGGAGAACAAATACACAGTTCCTATTAACCAGCAAGGTGCCTTACCTACCTTTTTCTGCAAACAGTCAAGTTCTCCTAAGAAGTAACTATGAACAGCGCTCAGAGCCCCCCACCCACTGACCATGCACGTAACCTCGGCATCATCTTTGACTCCTCGCTCAATGATCCACCAAATCAATGCCTTCTCATCGTCCTGCTTCCACATGCTCCGTCTGCTTCGACAGAAATTTAAGTGGATCCCCACCGAGTCCAGAAGAACGGTCACGCAGGTGCTTGTCAGTGGCAAACTCAACTACTGCAACAACTCTACGCCGGCACCACCCAGAAGCTCCAAAAGAAATTGCAAAGAATCCAGAACGCCGCCGCAAGACTTATCCTGGACATCCCCCGCTGCATCCAAATCAACGATCAACTGAGAAACCTCCACTGGCTCCCGATCAACAAAAGAATCACCTTCAAGCTCCTCACGCACACCTACAAGGCTTCCCACAACATCGGACCTGCATACCTCAACCACGTCTCTTTCTACACTCCCACCAGACACCTCCGCTCCGTCAAACTGGCCCTGGCCACTATCCCATGAATCCTCAAGACCACAGCCGGAGGTTGATCCTTCTCCTACCTCGCCGCAAAGACCTGAAAAACTCTTCCTCTACATCTCGGCAATCACCCTCACTGCCTCAATTAAGGAAGGACCTCAAGATCTCGCGCTTCGACTGAACTGGCTCTTTGACTGAACTGCAGAACCCACCCCCCAACGCCTTGAGACCCTAACAGGTGATTAGCCGCGCTCTATAAGAACCCTGATTGATTGATTGAGAGGTCTCCAAGTTCTGTTTGGACAGAACAAGGAGATTCAGGAAAATAAAAGAATAGTTTATATACTTTGGATATTATGAAAGATGACACACCATAGCTTAATAAGTGAATCCACACTATATTTATTTCAGAGGTTTCCAATCACTCTAGTCTTTCATGAGTTAACTTGCATCTCTATCTTCCTGTCATGACTTTCTGTGGTGTTCCCTATATGTGAAAAATTGAGCTTTGCTACCTTTTGGCCTAGTAGAACGCACTCCATCTCATTGGCTACCATGGCTGCTATTTTAATGTTTCTTCCACGGATTCCCAACATGACAATGAGGAATCATTGTTCCAGGGGTAGAAAGATACCAAGGCTGGGCAGCTGAAGTCGCAAATAAGTAAAGCTTTTTGCTCAAAGGTTACAACCCCAGATGGGTTTTAAGGCATTTTACCATTTTTGCTAAGGCTACTCTAGTCCTCTTTTATTGTTATTATATCTTTGAGAATGGGATCCACTTTGAGAATGTGTTCAGTGCTAGTAAATCTGTTCAGGAGAACATGTTTCCTTCCAAACTTCACACAGCAGCCCTTGATACTAATTTCTTAACTTATATGGAAGCAGCATGGGCATGCTTACTCTTTCATACAAGGCTTTGAAATGTTTGCTAATTTCTGTTGTTGTTGAATAAATAATGACAGAGTGAAATTTGCATGTTCTTACCACACGAGTTTAGATTTGGTGATAACTAATATCTTAATATGTAAAACCACAAATTATTGAGAGGTGTACTCTCTTTCACATCACTGTGCTCTCTTGCTGGTGCTACAGACATAAACTAAATTGTCACAGATTCTTTCGTATATGTCTGAAGTGTCAAAAGAAATAGATTCCTATTAGATCAAAAATGTAGAATGAAGGTAACAGCAGCATAAACCGTAGGTAGGCAAGTCTTTCTTTGGCCAACAAAATCAATGATGTGTGCTGTTTAGTATTGCCCCACTGCAGAAAGCTAACTGCACAATTCAGTTTAACTCAAGGTTTTCTTCATCTCTCTCTTTCTGCAGCTTCTCTCACAGTGGAGCAGTGCTTTGCGGTGTGGGCAAAGATGGCCACGGGAAAACTGTGAGTGAGCCCTGTAATGATTTGGTGACTTCCGTTTTGTAAGGATTACGTTGTTTAGAAAAAACGCTGCTGAATGGGAGATTTGGTGTCCTGTATAATTTCTGCAGTGTACTTTTTTCCATAATGTCAGTCATTTAAGCCAGATTCCAATTTTCTAGGTGGTTGATAAGGATGCGCAAAGTTGTATGGATTGCAATTGGAGGGAACCTTCCCCAAAAACGTAATACCCATTGGAGACCTGGATGAATCTCAGAGTGTTATAGATGTGCTACCAGTAAAGCCATACAGCACTGCTTTTTATCATGGAACTAGCATGATGGCACCAAATGGTATTGGTAATATGCTTCCTTTCCCAGAGGATATGGGTCAAAATGCCTCTTTGAAAGATATTTGATCAGTTTTCTTTATGCTGTTCTCCTCCCTGCAGATGGTGGTGGTGTGGAATACAGCCCAGGCAAGCAGTGGTGGAGACGTGGTGGTATTAGCAAAAGCTCACACTGATGTTGACATCCATACCATGAAAATTGCTTTCTTTGATGATACCCGGTATGAAGACGGAGTGCATCCTGGGGCTTGTCTAGGACTAATATGAAGGAACTCATTATATTGATGGTTTTTAGTGATAATGGACTTCGGGTGTGCGGTTTGGGAGTTGAAATAGCTGAAGTTATATAGCACTGACAAGCACTGCTGAAGGAATCAGTTACTGCTGTAACACTGGAAGTGGACTGCTGGGCTGGAGCTCCCACTGCACCGATGGTGCTGCCAGACTAGATTTGCAATACACCCTTGTAAAGACACCATCTTGTTGTAGTACAGTACCACTGATAGTCGCTGAGGCCTATTGTTTCGCACTGACAATGATGTCTTGGGATGTAGCTTATACTACTGCAAACTTATAGCTCACATCACTAGAAACCTTTACCATTGAAGTGGCACTGCTCATAGATGGGCATGTGGTGGGTTTAAGTATTATTAACGTTTCTTTTGTGTTTTTGCTGTGTTTCCTTTGTCCTTAGTATTGCTTTATTCATGATTCACATGTTTTGATACTTGCTAACACCTGATGGATATGTATGCGCCATTTTTGTTCCACAGGATGGTGTCCTGCGGCCGTGATAACATCCGACTCTGGAGAGTGCGGAGTGGCACACTTCGCTCCTGCCCAGTAAACTTAGGAGAGTATCACAATCTAGAGTTTACAGATCTGGCATTCGAAGAGGGCCACACACCTGAAAAAGAGCCAGAAGAGCGCACACTGTGAGTAGTAAAGCCAGGTTATGAGCAGCTGCTTATTTAACAAAGTTGTAGATGACAAGGTCTCAGTCAGCTCAGTACATTGATCTTCAAGGGATTTTGTATGTCCTGTCCGTTAGTAGTGTGTAGCCTGACTAGTGCAAAGTTTCCGTTACCTGTCAGTCAGACCTGGGTGGGATGGCAGGATGTTGTAATTGACTGCCCTGCTTGACCCAGGTCAGTCATTTATGTCATGGTCCACTTAACTATGTTGAGAATGGAGTAAACAAGTTTATATCATCAACCTTGGATTACTAAAGGAATATGGACAATAATAAAGAGTTTGAGAAACCCTGGTCTAGCTCCATTTTGCGCTTCTCCGCAGCATACAAAACCTTCAAAGTGGTGGTCATTGATAACTTTGAAGCTACCCTCAGCAGCGGGGCCAAGGAATGAGTGATATGAACTGCCTTGCTAGAAACAGCCTTGGAGTCTGAAATCTCCTAACATGTAGGAGATTTCAGTGATTGATGTGGCATCAATATTAAATTAATATTTATTCTTAAAGGGAATCACAGACATGTTTAGGATTGAGTGCTGTAGAACACTCTACTCCCAAGAGTTCTTGAAAGTAATCGCAGAGGCCACAGATTGATGTACATAGATATTGAACACTCTGTTACTCAGAGGTCCTCTCTGTAGCAATGTCAAACATTAAATGGTTATAGATATTAAACCCCAAAATTCCAAATGAGAAAAATTGAGACTGGTAGAGAACAGGCTCTCTTCTCTACAGAGGACTCCCAGCCCCATTAGAAAGGTCTAAGATTGAGTATGGTCTAAACTAACTTGTAAGGTATTAGGGACCCAGTATTTAGTAGCAAACAATAATGAAGTCCCTTTCACTTACTCTAGTGATCCATAGTTGGGAAGACTAGATTCCCATCACCCCTTGAAGTGATCTCTTTAAAAAGGGATAAGTGATTGAGCTGTTATGAGAGTGGCCCGCCCCTTCATACCCCTTAAGTAAAGCCTCCAGAGACTGGTTTAGAATTATATAGATGAAATATGCTGTCTTCATTCCTAGAGGTGACCTGGCCAAAGAATGAAGGTTTATGGAGAATTACCTTAACTTTGAAACTGTTCCTCTTACATGCTTTCATAGAAAGAGCTGCTGTGTTCACAATACCCAATTTGCTGAGTGTAACTTTGCCACATTGTTTCATCTTCTTTCTCAGCTTTGTTTGCAGCAGGAGTGGTCATATATTGGAAATTGACTACAAAAATGTGGCCATCCGGAATGCCCGGCGTATCCTGACATCTGAGCATTCCCACTCGCATCGGCGGGAGAAACAGACCTTCCTCTCTGGTAGGCAAAGGACAAGTGAGTGGTTGGCCCAGTGGAAGAATGGAGGTTGTGGGTGGGAAAATGGTGTTGCATATTAAAAAATGAGATTGGCTGAAAACTGGACATTTGTAAACACTTGTGTGATTGTCCTACTGTCACAAAAGTTTGGGAGTTCAAGCATGATACGTTGAAGCCAAGCTGGTTATTTTACATTGGTTATAGGATTTGGTAAATATTTTGTATAACAACTTATGTCTGTTGTTAACTTGCATTCTTTAAGGAAATATGAATACCCAGACACCTATCTGTTTGGAAACAGACTAGACTGAATCAGATCTAGAGTGAGCATCTGATAGAGACATCTAGCCGCAGATTCTTTAACTTTTGAATTCTCCCCAGGCGTCAGACTGGAACCGGAAATTTTTCAGCAGTCCCTCTGCGGGCCGGGGGACAGCGCCTTACGACTCCGTGATGACGTCGACTCAGGTTATGATGTCAGTGGAGTCATATATGTCCGCTCGGGCGCGCGGACGTCAGTTTCTTTTTTTCCACACTGCAACGCGGATCCGGAGAAGCGGTTCCTTAGGCCGGTTTTTCTGGCCTATTTTGACAGTTTTTTGTCAGTGGGAACAGTGTGCCTTTCTCCAATGTCGTCTGGCTTTAAGCCTTTTGGGTCCTGTACTCGACAGATGTCGGTTACAGACCCGCATTCCATATGTATGTGGTGCTTGGGAGAACACCATGACTCCAAGGATTGCGGCATCTGCCAGAGACTGAAGCCGAAGGCACTCAATGAGTGCCATAAGAAGTTCTTGGCGGCACATCTGTCGGTGTCCTCAGAGACCTTGCTGCCCGGTATTTTCTCATATGGAGTTCGGTTCGCAAGGTTGGTCTTCACCTTCTAAAATGGCGGTCCGTTCATGTGGCCGTTCCAGGAGCTGCAGCCATTCTCCAGGTCGTAGTACTTCAGAGACGTCCAGTGGTAAGCGCAGGCGTTTGAAGTCACGGAACCCCCCAACTTCGCTGCATGGAGACTCTGTTTCCCAGGACTCCTCCTGCTTAGCAGTTGAGGAGGTCGGTTGCGACTCCGCCTTGCGTCTCCCTGTCTTTCTTGGAGTCGAGGCATCAATGGCTCAATCGAGGGAGTATTATAACTCTCTACAATTCTTCTTTGGTCGTCCACATTCCAATGGAGCTCCTGGGGGCCCCAAGGAGGTGAGTGGAGCCACACTGGTGGGGTTGACCTCGGTTTCAGTTGGGCCATTTGAGTCTTTGGGTCGGCGCTGGTCGGCATCGGTCAAATCTGCTACAGAGCCGGTGCACAGTCCTTCGGGAACTCCACTTCGGCGTTCGTTATCGATCAGCTGACTCTGACATTGACGTCGGCAGCACCAATCGAAGTCTCTCCTCCTTTCGACGTGGAAGGGTCACCTTCTCAACGTCGACCAGCATTGGATGCAGAGTCGGTGTAGCAAATTGGGGGTAATGTGCTATTTTCACTTCCTCCTCAGGGTGAGACTTCTGAGGGTCACCTTGTAATGGGTGATGCAGAGAGGCCTGGGCTTGTTCAGCCCATATCTGCAATTATTCCATCTCAAGTGGAAGGGAGTTGGATAGCTGCTCTTGGTGAGGCTAGTGGGGTGGAGTCCTCTCCAGCCTCGGGGCATCTTTACCCACCTAGCCTTGATACTGAGGTAAGTTCCTCTTTTGCGGATATGTTGAAGAGAGTGGCGGCAGTGTTGAAGTTGTCACTACCTTCATTGGAGAAGTCTACCGACCTAATTGACGTCCTTTACTGGTGTCAGTCAGGTGAAAATCCTGTTCTTCCATACAGTGAAGCCCTGTTCAACATATTATTTGGAACTTGGTCCAAACCTGATTCAGGGGTCTCGGTGGACCGCGCTATATCTCGCAGGCACCTACCTGCTCCAGGAGACCCAGTTTGTTTCCGCAGGCATCATACTACGCGTAGCCTGGTAGTTCATGTGGCTGCAGCCTCTCAAGCTATGGATTCTTCACCTAAGACTCCAGAGTAGAGACTCTAGGAGTCAAGAAGCATGTGGCAAACAGATCTTTGCTTCTGCAAGTTTTGCGTTAAGGTCTACCAACACGTCTTGTGTTCTGGGACGTATTTCCCAAGCTCTGTGGGATACCTGATACCTTGCAGACTATGTTGCCATCGCTTCCGTATAGTCTCCGTTCTGATGTTGAAAACTTGATTAGAGATGGCCAACAAGTAGCTAAGCTCATAATAAGATGTGGCATGGATACTACTGATTCAGTAATCCGGACCATGGCAGCGTCATGCATGGTTAAGAACTTCAGGTTTTTCAGAGGCGATGCAGGCGACTTTAGTTGAAAAGCCCTTTGACGGCAGCCATCTTTTTGGGGCTAAGGCTGATTCAGCATTCAGACCCTTCCGTGATAGGAGACGTGATAGTCTTAATTGCTCTTTCTCTGTTATATGTTCTTTAGTTGTGACTCTATACTTGGGATGTATAAATGATGTTTATTTTCTCAAAGAGCCTAACTGGTTAGGGCATTGACATGTCGCTCTTTAATTACACCCGGTTGCTGTTTCTGCGGGTGCAGATGTTATTGTTTCAATACTGTCTTTAACAGGTTAAGTGGTATAAAGATACCCGAGGTATTCTTTTTTCCTCTGATAATGGGCTTTATGCTCAAGAGGTCATTTGCAAGTGTTGTATCTTCCGGTTAGGAATTTTACCTTTTCACATGCTTCTTTTGAAGCAGTTAGGTATACTGTTATGTATTACTGTTCACTTGCAGTATCTTTTATAAGAGACAAACTACTTGTTCCAATTGTGAGACCTTGTATACAGAACTTATACTTGTTTTCTTTGAATACTCTGAATTTCCAACTCAGGGTAATTTTGATCTCTGGTTTCTTCAACTCAGTCCTTTTCGCTACTAAGCGAGTGAACTTTGCATTGAATTCACATGGTGCATGGATAGTCTTTGCATTGGATAATTTTAAGGTTATGCTTCTCGGTGAGGGGGTCATGCCAGCTTTATTGTGTGATGGGTTCCTTATCTCCACATAGGAATTTGTTCCATGGAGGTGTGCTCATTTTTGCGGGAGACATTGCGTTTGGCAATTCCAGCTGGTTTGTATTCTTCTGAATACTTAAAGTCTTGGTTTCCTCCATTGTTGGAGGTGATACTTATTTTTAGGTTAAATTTTTGAACATGGTTGTTCTGTGAGGTCTGCTTCTAAGGTTATCTGAGATGCAGTGTGTGTATTTACCTTAGGGCTGCTTGCGATCATGTTTTACTTGATTGGAAAGATTTCTGTTTTATCTAAAGAGAAGGTTCTCTTTTTGATGCTTCACTTTTGGAACATTCTGGATATTTCCATACTCTTTAGCATCGGTACTATTGATAATCATACATTTTCTGTTGGGAGGTTGGATGTTCTCTGTCTCTTTGGGGGCATTTCTCTTTCTCGATTAAGTATTTGTTATTGGCTATACCTTAAAGCTCTTTGAGGGATCACAGTGTGAAAACATGATCTGGTACCTCGTGTGTTCATATAGAACTAAATATGTTTATTGAGCATTTGTCTCTCTTACAGTCAGATTGGATTTTGGCTCATACGCTTTGTAAACAATTACTCCAACTGGGTTCCCTTGCTGGGTGTTTCTCAAGGGGCTTGGTTTATTTTATTCTTTTTGACTTTCTAAGCCAAGTGTGGTCGTAAGTGCTGGCTACTGGCAAGGGCTCATTTTCATGTGGGTTTTCTTTAGGTAATACCAGCCTGTTAAGATATTTTGACAGGCAGTATTATCTTAATGCTAAGCCACCCAATGTGTTTCATTGAGGGTGCGATATCTCTCTTGATATTATATTGTATGGTACTTTGCGACTGGTTTTTCAGTACAGTTTATCCATGTGTTTATCCAGAGTTTACAAAAGTGTGTTGCATATGTGTTTACACATGCTGAGATATAGTCTGCTATATACAATAAAATGGATATTACATTCTTTTAAATTTGGATCCATATGTATGCGTGGAACGCGGATATATAGATCTGGGTGTAATGGATCATTTTTTACACCAAATTCATATCTGTTTAATTGCCCTCTTTCTGTCCACTATGCATTGTGTGAACCTTCGATGGTCATTCTCTAAACATTTTTTAAAAATCTTGGTTTTAGAGATGGACTCGACGTTTATCTGTCTGGCTATTTGGAAACAGCAATGAATAGGTTTATTCATTTTGGTTTTAATGGTAATGGGTTTTGGAAGCCCTTCTTTTTTGGATTATCAGAGCATATTGCCTGCAGATATTAGTTTACTGATGTAGAGAATGCGGGTTACATGGCATTCGCTTTGCCTTTGGCTCGTCTAGTCCACGGACTTACCTACCCTTTGGGGGTTATATACTATTGTCTGACTGTTGTCAGATCTCTTCTATCAGGATATTATCTTCTGCCCCTTGAGACTTTAGTTTTTCTGTGCCTGCTGGGTTGTTTCTTATTTACTTTGTCTGTGGTCATTGCCACGGTTTTTATGGAGAGCCATGCTCTTTTTCGTTTAATTCCTACGTAGGTCTGGTCTGTGGTCAATTTCGACCAGCTGGTTGTCTTTTAGAGCTTTGGTAGGATTCGTTCGCAGACCCTCCTCCGGGTGGGTATAGCTATGGTATTTCATTCAAAAGTTAAGGAATCTGCGGCTAGATGTCTCTATCAGATGAACAAGTTAGTTACCTTCGGTAACATATTATCTGGTGGAGACCGTCTAGCTGCAGATTCCTTAACGCCCTTCCCATCCTTCCCACTCTGCGAACGGTCTGTACTGTAAGGGTTATACCCTTTTCAGTACTGGTTTTATATACCAGTGATGACTGTTTCACGTAATTGTGTAATTCAACGGACCATTTGGTCTTACTTCTTAAATCTTGACTTGGTATTGCCATACCTTTCATTGTCTTTTACTTCGTCACAACATTGGGCCTTTCCTTATGGGCCTTGTCTGGGTATTATCATACCATTTATTTCCATTTTCTGAGTCTGTTTGAGAGATACATGGATATTTTTTGGCACACTGTTTCCACAACCAGTTTATATAGTGGCTCTGTGTTTTATCGCAGAAGGTTTCACAGAAGAAACTGACGTCCGCACGCCTGAGGGGACTTGTATGACTCCACTGACATCCTAACCGGAGCCGGCGTCATCACGGAGTCATAAGGCGTCGTCCCCCCGGCGCGCAGAGGAACTGCTGAAAAATTCCCGGATCCAGTCTGACGCCTGGGGAGAATTCAAAAGTTAAGGAATCTGCGGCTAGACTGTGTCTCTACCAGATAATTTGTTACCGAAGGTAAGAAACTTGTTGTTCTCTGCAGTTCCCAGTGTGTCTTGGCGATGCTTGTGATACCTCTCATGCTACCTTCTCCCACCCCTGATGGTAGGCATCCGACTTGCTCTTGATTACATAGTAAATCAGTCAAATGTTTGTGAAAAACCTAAACATCCTCTGATCAGCTACAAGGGAGAGGAGAATTTGTTGTCCTGGGCTGTGATGTCTCTTGTCTGTAGCCTGAAACTGATTTTGTCATTGACATAGCTGAGTGTGCAGTGGACTTGCTGTACAATGAGCAAGCACAAGTTCCATATTGTGCTTCTCAAGAGTCCTTAAACTCCATTCTAAAATATTCATTGGATATTGGAAGCGAACTAGAACACATTTCACAGAATGGGGCTGTTTCTTTAGAAACACTAATTTGTGAGTGCACTCTCATCCACAGTAGCACCCATGCCTGAACATGCTTGCTGGCTTCAAGTACCCACTTATATTCTCCACTCCTTCAGAAGCCAAAAGTGTGTATAGACTAGAGACTGAGTTAGCAGAGAGGTTGAGGTTGTTTGAAAGAAGAGGGACTGAGTACTTCCAGTACAAGATTCAGTATATTCAGGAACCTGTTGCTAGGGGCACTTATCTTCTTGCTCCATATGTCCTTGAGGGAGGGGACACGGGGAAAGGTGTAAATTGCTGAAGTTTCAAGTGCTTCAGAATGTTCAACAGAATCCAGGGACAATATGGAAGGAAGCAGTTTGCAGACCAGCAGAATGCCTAGCCGGGCAGGTTGTTAAGTGGGACTTGACCCTACTAAACATCTTATTGACAGCTTGTGTGTAACACACAATGTTTTTGTGCATGTAGAGAGAGCCACTGACAAGCTTGAATACGATGATCGATGGAACTTGAAGTTGAGAATAGACTTCATTGGCTCTGCACTCACTTATAGATGCCATTTGGGAGGGCCACATATCAAATGATACACCCTGTGAGTAACCTAAATCCCTGTTTTTCTGGCGCTTGTAATCCATTATGTAAACTCTTGGTGGGTGGGATGGAAGGCCTTGTAGGCTACTTAAGTTTACTCTGCCCACTCCAAATAACTTGGAAAAATCGTAGCTCTTTATTATGCCATGTGAGCCCTGCAAATCAGCTTTTTCTGGCCATACCCATATTAAATAGAACCTAATGCCCCCATAGTAATTATCATGATTTCATTTGGATTTAGTAATTTACCCATCACATTTCCATATTGAGGTTGAAGGGGCAGATACTTTTTCTTTTAAGCTGCTTGATTCAAACTCGCCTCCACAAAAGATTTTTCAGGCACCTACTAAAAACCTGACTATTTCAAATGCACCAAGTAGTAGGTGTTCCTAGAGCAATGTGCCTTCATTTACTCAAGTCAGTCTAGTGTTCTATTTGTGCATCATTAATTCATAAATGTGGAGCATCATTTGGGGACGTGTTTCATGTTTTGAAATTGTCTATCCACCTATGCCTGGCTTTGATTCTAAGAATTTAAGGTGTACGCACTAGGTGAGATGATCTTGATATGTTCAAATGGCTCTTCAGATTTTGACTTTCTGTCTCTTAATTCTGTATGAGTGAGTGATGAGGGCACTTGTATAGTGCCCAAAACTGACACCACCCCCTCTTGACTCCAAGTCTTATGAAAGGATATTCTTCTTTTCCCTTCCAAGGAGGAGCTTTTGTCTTAGGGCTTAGGTTGATAATCCATACCTTCCTTTGCGTGATTAACCGAAAAGCTTTGTTACTGAGACTGTATTTCTGAGACCAATTTCTAAACACCATGTCACTATGTCAGAAATTGCAAGTTAATAAAGGTGGCCAGAAAATAATTTACTAGAAAAAAACATTTTGACTGTTGACATTTAACAGAAAGGCAAAATGTGATTGATCGAATACTTGAAATAATTCCATCCACTAGTAATATTTCTGTGCTGCATTCCTGTCCCATCTGAATGGAAACGTGCTCAACCCTAGATATGCTTTATCCCTTTTCAGTCTCTATATTATGTTGCAGCTTGAATCCTGTAGTGCAGTAATCTACAGGGATGAATGGAATACTTGAATTAATCTCAACCACTAGTAAGTGCTCTGGGACACTTTCCATTTTGTCTTTTTTGCTCACTGTGCTGACTACAACAAGTGAGTGGCCGGTAAGATGGATTCTAATACCCTTAAAGGTTGTGACATTTTTCGGTAGATGTCATTCAACAGGCTGAGGGAGAGGGAGGGATTCACCTCACAGATTTGTTTGGGGAATTTGGAAAGCCCAGATCTCCAGCTCCTAGTGAGCCCTTTTCATTAGAGAGGGCTTCTTTCTACATGTACTGTCCCTGCAAGTAGTACATCACACCTTTGTTTCTTCGTATCACTGCTGCTCCCGGTCGATGTACATGTGCTTAACACCTCATTATTGTAGACATTTGACATCTGGAGCTTCAGAAAATAGTGTTCTCCTCTCATTGGAACTTCATAGATTCACATGCTTGAATTTCCCCCCATATTCAGACTAGGAATCTTTGGTGATACATGGTAAAACATCATTGTTAATAAATACTTATTTACATTGACCTTGTGAAGCCCTTTCACCACCTTGTGTGACCAAAACTATGGGCAATGAAGAGCGGCTCTGAGCTCCACTCCTCCTTTGGCTACCATAGCTCAGATTTTATTCCGTATCACCATGGCTGAAATCTCTTTGAAGTTGATTAAATCTCTCTTTAAACACTGTCACATGCGGTGCAAGAATATCTTGGCATATGAACCGCACCTTTAATACATTTGCTTGCATCCACCTATATCAATTTCCTACAAAATGTGGTATCTGTTTGCTGCAAGTACATAATCTGATCTGGACACCACCGACTGCTTGGGCACGGCAGTTGGCACTGCCATGGTGCTTTGGCGGCACACTTGGATGGGATCCACGACTATTCAGGGGACGTGCAAGCCTCTTTAATGAACAAGCCATTCTGTAGTTCTTGCCTATTTGACAAGGCTAATTCAGCGTAGGAACGCATTAGAGAAAGCTGGGCCGCGGCATGCTCCCTAACCCTTTCCACCCCTGTGAGACAGTACCCTCAACAGTTTTGCCCCGTTCAAGACTAATCTAGAGGATTGGAATGCTGGCAATGCCAAGATCCCCCCCCCCCCATTCTTTCAGAGGAGGGGATCAAGCCGACAACACATAACCCATCGGGGGCAATGTACTTTCCAGTCCCCCGCACCTGTGGCATCAGCCTCTATGCTGCTTTAGTTTGCCCTTAGCGGCACATGACCACCCTGTGGGAGGCAGGATAAAAAAATTGCTATGGGTGTCAAAGAATAACATCCAATAGGTTGGCCCTGCAGAACGTTCAATGAGGCTATGAGCTTCCATTCCTTTTAGATCAGCCACACCTCTGCACCTTTCTCCATCTTTCTCCACGGATTGCAGGTTGTTTTGATCAAAGGAACCATAGAGAGGGTCCCACCCAGGAAATAGGGACTGGTTGTTACTGCCACTATTTCCTCATGCCGAAGAAGATAAAAGAGATATTTTATATCTCTGCCATCTCAATGCCTTTTTGCAGAAGGACCAATTTGAGATGCTCATACTGACCTAGGTTCTGTCTACCCTGGATCCAGGCAACTGGATGGTGGCTTTGGATCTGCAGGATCCCTATTTTCGTGTACCAGTGCTGCAGTCACTCAGATACTACTTGCGGTTCAAGGTGGGCCAGGGGCATTTTCATTTTGCTGTGCTCTCCTTTGGCCTCATCAGCGCTGCTCTGGTGTTCATGAAAGTGATGGTAGTGATCACAGCACATCTTCAGAGGTTGGGAATTCCAGTTTACCCTACCTCGACGCCTGGTTGTTGAAGACAGATTCGCCACAGTCAGTCGTTGATCCCCTCCAGATGACAGCAAACCTCCTGAGATCACAGGGGCTTTCTATAAACATGCTGAAGTCACACCTGGCTCATTCATGAAGGCACCTTTTCATTGGAGTCGTCATGGATATGGTGCAGTTGTGTGCTTTCCCTCCACAACAAGTAGTCCAGTATTCTCGGACTGTGATCCTGACATGTCAGCCTGTGTCCTGGGTTTTGGGGAGAGTGGTTCTGAGGATTCTGGGCCTCTTGGCATCCTGCATCCTGCATCCTGCTCATCAACTATGTCACATGGCTTAAGTGGGCTCTGCAGTAGAACCTGAAGTCCCAGTGGGTTTAGCACAAGGGGAACCTTTTGTGTTCCATGCAGGCTTTGGAGGGGACTGCAAAAGACCTGATGTGGTGGCTCATCTGCAATTGGACTGACAGCAGACCACTCTCCCTGCCCCACACGAAGCTGACGGTAATGATGGATTCATCACTGCTGGAATGGGGCGGCCATCTGGGAGAGGTAGCTATACGAAATCTCTGGTTTCCGGTGGAGACCTGTCTCCACATCAGTCTGTTGAAGTTTAGGTCCACCCGCCTGGTGCTGAAAGCCCTCGTACCATCCATCAAAGGGATGCTGGTTCAAATTCTCACAGACAACACCACTGCCATATTGATCTGCAACAAGCGGGGCAAGCTGGGGTCCTGGGTCCTGTGCCCGGAGCTATTTTGTCGCTGGAGCAGGCTGGAGCTCCAGGGTCTTTTCCCTGATTGCAAACCACCTGGCAGGATCCTTGAACTCCAACGCAGGTGAACTCAGCCAGCCTAACCTGGCAGATCACGAATGCATTGTTTGTTTTCTCTCTGGCCCAGCAAGGATTTGCATTTGGCAAAGTTGAAAGTTATCTGTCGGTCCTTTCGGCTTTTTTACGTTTACCAGACCAGCAGTCTGTGTTCAAATCAGCCATTGTGGTGCTATTTCCAAAAGTTTCAGTTCCTCTATTTCCTCCAAAACCCTTTGTGATGCCACAGCGGGATCTTAATGTGGTCCTCACTTTTCTCATGTAAATGCCATTTGAACCAATAGTGGAATGCACTATTCCACTATTGAACCGTAGTGGAATGCACAGCATTCCACTACGTCTCCTGACTCTGAAGACTAGGTTGCTGGTCGGAGTGACTTCAGATCATCGAGTGAGTGAGCTTTAGACCCTTGGTGCAGCCCCATTACATCACCTTTTTCCTAAGAAAATGGGTGCTGTGGACGAAGGTTGCATTTTTTGCCATAAGTCGTGGCTGTTTTTCATATTGAGCATTCATCTCTGTAAAGAGCCGGTGAGACTCCATTAGTTGGACCACTGCTGCACGGTGGTTCATGACCATATCAGCAACCTCACCACTGTTTGTGCATTGCTCAAAAAGACCTCTTCATCGACAACAATCACCTTGCCTACTAGACCTTGCTTGTTGACGACAACATCCTTGACTATGTTTTAATGCACAATGTGTGCTACTTTATTTCCAGCATTTCACGATGTGCCTGTCTCGTACACTTTCCCCTTTTAGCCACTACAAGTTTTACCTATCAAGATCATGCCAGTGCCTTCAACTGGGAACTTGGAGGAGCATCCCAACAGCCAAGATGGCAATGAAGAGAGGTAGGGGCAAGGAAAAAGAGGTTCAAGCCTTCTTCAGTGGGAGGGAATAAGAGAAAGGTACTGATGAGTATCAGGCATTAATTAATTGAACATTAGTTTGCTCCTGGAAGAAGAAAAAGATAAAGAATAAGAGTATCCCTCACAGAAAATGGATACTGTTTATTTTATGGAGAGAACCCTTTCTTTCCACCACCTCCTGTTGTCCTGGATCTTTAAAGATGATGCTAAAAGGTTTCCAAGATCTGCCCCTTTAAATAGGCCCTACCTATGTGACTGCCTTGTAAGCAACACTCCCAGGTCTGCAGTGCACCTCACTTGCCCATCAAGGAAAATTATGAAAGGGACAAAGGGGACTAATATGATAATAATAATAATGAAGAAAATGAAGATAACCTACTTCCCAAGAAACGAATCCATGTGTGGAGCACAATCAATGGAAAGATTACCTAGCCCCTAATGATGGGCCTTCGTAGCCTCTATCAAGAGTTTGTCTTCCTGACAACATTTGCATGTTCCATAGTCTCATGGTGAGAGCTTCACATACTTTTGATGTCCTGATGCCAGTTGCTTAGAAGTCCTGCTACCTATTTTACTTCATTGATACGTTTAGAAGATCAATAAACAACTTTCCTATCTTGGACACTTAAGGATGGAAGGTTTGAATTGAATGAAAAACCCTTCTACAGCTACGAGTAAAGTCAAACATTATGGGTAGAAGGTACAAACTCAAGATAATTTCATAGGCTGGTTGATTCCCCAAATCTGGAAGGGCGCATGTTTCAGCAGGAGCACAAAGAAGGTCAAGAAGACCAGCATAGCCATGCCCAGCCCCTACAGACAAAGGGAAAGGCAATGGACACTGTAGGGAAGGTACTTATTGCTACTTACATATTGGCCTAATGCAAAAGGCATCTGTGGCATGACCGTACCCACTTACAGGACGACTACAGGAGGAACAAAAGAGATGGGTGAATAGGTTTAGTCGGCCATTATCACTGTTAACAAAGTTTTCAGTGGTGCAGCTATGACCAGTTTCTGCCAGCTAGCCAATGGAGCAGTCCTTCAATGGCAAAACCAGCTGATCAGCACCTCCAGACTTGAGGTGCAATCCTGAATTCTAGAGATTCCTTTTGACAGCCAGGGCTCGTTTTGGGGGACCAGACGATGCTTTGAACCCTTAAAAACTGAACCAGATGTTGAAGTTTCCTGATACACATCAGAGGAAAACTGTTTATGCTTCATAGAGGAAATCATACCGCCATAGGGAATAACAGTATTAAAATTTTTTACATCTATACTGGCAACATGACGCAGAATATTTTAGGAGGCAAATCAGTTCAGAAAATGGGAGATGCTTTCTTCAACAGAGCACAGGATCAGACTGGGTTTCATTGACCCCCCCCCCACTTTAATTTGCCTCTTCTTAGTCCCACAGGTTGGGATCAGAAGTCAGCGGTAGTTCCCAGCATTGCAGGAAAGCAGATCTGACGAGTGGGTATTAGACATTGTTTTCTTAGGATGTTTTCTGAAAATTACCAACAAACCACAATGCACAACTCCAAAAAAGTAGCAGGACCATTCCCTGAAGGTCCTACCAGATGAGGTGCTCAAGTTGGTGCTGATAAATGCAGTAGTAAGGTGCAGTAGGTTAATACTGCTTTCAATTTCAAAGCACTTGTGTTTGTTTTATAAAGTGTTCTTGAATATAGCACATAGATATCCAGATATCCTTTACATCTTTTGTATAACAGCATGCTAAAGTCTTCTCTATATCAAGAGCACCACATTTTTCAGTTGTAAACTCTCTCATGCAAATCACTTAATTGGACACTCTTTTCCCTTAGAAGGCCATGTACCAAAATATATCTTTTTACTTGACGAGTTTTCTTCAGAATGTTCATTCCTTCTATTTTCTTTTTTTAGTTGTGTAGGTAATTAAAACTAATATTGCCATAATGCATAAGGTTTAGTTGTAAGAACTGTAGTCCTATTTTCTTGTTGTACAGCTTTATCAAAACCAATGTACTATATTATTTCAGGGCCTGGAATTGCTATAAACAGTATCAGCATTTCCTCCACCTTTTGTGCCACTGGCTCTGAGGATGGCTACCTGCGACTTTGGCCCCTGGACTTCTCAGCGGTCTTCCTAGAGGCAGGTAAGACACATTGTAGTATCTGTCACTTTGCACACCACCTTTACAATCACTATCACAAAATCTTCTCTTTTTGTTCAGACAGGCATATGTTTTTGGTATTTGACCAGACCTGCATTTGCTCAAAAGAACACTACTCTGCTAGTGGCTGTCAGTTTTTTGTTGTTGTTTTTTTTTTACAGTTTTAGAGTTTTTTCAAACACGCCATCTTCAGAGTAATTGAAGTACTTAATTCAGATGACCACAGCAACTACCTAAGCATTTGAGTCTGCTCATAAATTACAGATTTCCTAATGAAGATTTTACTGGTAATGTGAAGTCTATGGTGCTCTGTTGTCCTACATCATCACCGTTGAACAACTGCTATCAGGATCATATGATCTTGCAATCAAGTGGTCAGTAAATATATAGCTGGCAACTACAAAATATCTCTGTGTCCCTGGCGTCCCATCTTCTGAATCTTTTTTTTATAAATGCATTTATAATAGTAAGTAACGGAAACCAAAGATAAAAACTGTGAAATGTGTTGATTTGACTTAAATTTGTCTTTCCAGGGGTCTTCTATCTTACTGTGTTTTTTTATCGGGCCCCTCTGCCTCATATATTGCCTTTTCAAGAAACGTACTTCTGATGGATACTTCTACCTGCATATTTCTCACTGGTAGAATGACTCTGGCGTTAGACTGGATCAGGAAACTTCAAAGCTCTCATGTCACTGGTAGGGGGCACTGGCTTTGTGTCGATGCTGGAAGTGGCTTCAAATGATGTCACCGAAGCCATAGGAATCTAAAGCATGAACCCACTGCTAGCAGAATGTATTTAAAGGAGCCATCACTATTTAGTGGCTTGCAGTGGTCCAGATACACACAAGAGAGAGATTGTTTGAAATCAGGTGTGGTGCCTGAGGTGGGCGTGCAGTGGTGGAAACTTCTTTTTGTTGACAAATGTCGTAGTTAAGGACATACTGTTTAATTCTGCTTGTATAGACCTGTCCACCAAAAGCGTTGCTGTAGTAGTGAAACTGTAGCCGCCACACCTGCATGGGCAGAAGCTGTCCCCTCATGAGCTGCCATGATTAAGTCAGGTCTGCAGTTTGAATTTGGAATTACTCTATCCCTCACTCCAGGAAGATGAGCAAACTGAATGTTTTGCGCACTCAGTAGGTAGGAGTATTTTGCTGGATATGCTTTTGGTAAGGGTGTGCCACAGCGCGAATCTGTAACAGCCCTCATGATGTCTCCATCTACCTTGTGTGTGAACGAGTTATTGCAGCTACAACAGCAGTTTGTACTGCCGCCTTTGCAACTTCATCAGCCAGTGAATTTCCTGCAGCTTGTATTCCTACATATTGGTGGCTCAGTGTATAGATAACAAGAGCCCGTGTCAAACTTGCTTTAAGATTTGCTACCTTTCCCCAAAGCGTCTTTTGCTTGATAGTATACCCTTTAGAGTCTCTGAATCCATTCTGGCTTCAATAGTGTAAGTACTCATTGTAACACTGGACACAATAATATGAATTGCACACTATCAGTGTGGGGAATTCTGGATCTGTATTCTCTAGCGCCAGAATTAGAGCTTTCAGTTCAGCCAGTTGTGCAGTGCAATCACCTAGTGACTGCGTAAATGTTTTGAGAGACTACAAAATTCCATCTTTCATTTTACCCCTTACTGCTGCACAAGCGGCACTGCGGGCTGGGCAGAGCCATCAGTGTAGACTATGAAGCCGTACTGATCTTGAGGCATAGTTTCCCTGGGCACAGGCTATTCTTGTTCATATTGTAGGTATGCTTGTGTTTGTAATGTAGAATCAAAGACATAGTCTACGTCAGTTGCTGTTAGTGAAGTGGCCCACTGTATCCATCTAGGATATAAGGCTTCCGTGTTCGGACTCTGGCTTTCGTAACAGCCTCTAAGTCTGGGATGGAAGTAATAACAGTTATGCGTTTCCCCTGAGCCAATGATCTTTCGTTAACAGCGGCTGTCTAAACCGCAGTCAGTATTTTTTCTGTTGGTGCAAAATGCATCTCTGTGTTGGAATATAAATGCCATTTATATGCAATTGGTTCAGTGTCACCCTCATTGAAAGTGGCACCTGTGTAGCCTGTGGTCCCCACAATTACGCGGATCACCAAGTTTGTGGTGTTAAGTAAGTGCTTTGAAGCTAGATTGTCAGTTTGTACTGAACTCAAGATCTATGTATGTTCTGATGTCCAATGTGTGCTTGAAGTCTGGATGTATTAATTCATAAAACAGTTTTACCCATTGTACATAATCTGGTATGTATGTTCTACCGAAATTTAGAAAGCCCAAAATTGATTGTACCTTTTGATAGTGTTAGGTGGTTGTAAGAGTGCACATTTCTCCAGGAAATGTGGCGCTAATCTTTTGCGTTCATTTGATAGCTGGTATCCCAAGAACAGGACACTGAGAATGGCAATTTTTGATTTCTGGAAATTGAATTTGTACCCCATTTGAGCTAATCCCGCAACAATGTGATCTACTCTGGCTGGGTGTGTTTCTAAGCCATCATCTGTAAGGTATATGTCATCTACATAGAACAATGCTCCTTTGTCAAAATTCTGTAACAGTACTGTTACATGGGGAGAGAACAAACCTAGCCTGTTCTTATACCCTTGAGGTAATCGACAAAATTGTTTTTGTGACCCAAGCGCGGTAAATGCTGTCAAATACTTGCTTTCAGGTGCTATGTTTTGGCAGAAAAAGCCATCTGAAATGTCTAATGTTTTATAATTTTTGCTCGTAATGTTGCTGATTAGTGCTGTGCTGTGTGCATTTTGTACTGCAAACGTGTGAGTGTGACTGTTTAATTGTCTGTAGTCTAAAACTAAACAGTAAGAATGGTCTGGTTTCACTACCTGAAACAAAGAATTGCTCATTGGTGAGATACAAGGCTCAATTATGCCTTGATATTCAAGTTTTGTTAGAATTTTTCTAACTGGGCGTTTAGCATTATGTTTTAGGGGGTATTGTGGTTGCACTTGCGGGCTGGACTTCATAGGAATTATATGATAAGGAAATCTTCATCCCAGCGCACATGATTGTGATATAATGCCGGGACTTGTGCAAGGGCCCACTCCTTGGAGTACGCATGTTGAACTGCTTCGGGAACAAGGATGGAGAAGGATGGTACTATCACACTTTCCCCTGGTGGGACTTTTCATACAAACTGAGGTGGGCAATCTTTTTCAGACAAGAGAATGTCATAGCCAAATGTTAGGTTCTCCCAGAAGAAAACTTTAATGGTTCGGGGACTATCACCCTCAATTTGAATTTGCAAAAAATACAATCTGCCAGGAGAACTAACGCTCTGATGTTTTCACCTGAACGTACTCATTAATTGGTCTTCGCCACCGAAAACTCTTGACGATTCTGACGGACTATCGTGACCTCTGCCGCGCTGTCTAGCAGTCAGAGCCCACTCCTTGTTTGGAAGCAGAGTCTTCAATATTTGTGGCATATTTATTTCTGTGTAATACTAGCTACATTCTTCTTTTTGAATTGATGCTTTTATTGTGGAAGTTTTTCTTCCTTTTTTATGGTGATGTCAGAAGAGTGTTGAGAATCCTACCTCAGTTTCGCGTACTCCTCCGACGTGTGCTCTGATCGTCCTGCTTCCTGAGTGTTTTTCAGATGATTCCTGAAAGGAAAGAAAAGGACGTGTATCAGTATTCTGATACCTATCCGGCAGTTTTATAATTTCCTGGTTATGCAAATTCTAACGCTTTTCAGGGGATTCCTGTGGAGGTGATCTACCCTGGTACCTGTGTCTGGGCATCCTTTTTAGAATAGCCCTATAATTGAGGTTTATTAGGTCTGGCCCTCAAATTATTTGGACCTATAGATGTGTAGGTTTCAGCAATAATTTTAGGTAGTTTGCGCTCTTGGTCTGCCAAAGCGACCTGCGCGGTGCATTGGCATACTGCCAATGCTGCTGCTTCTCCTTTAATATTACTTAAGATTATTGAGGCTACTGTGGCATAGTTGCCTATCTGTTTCATCCCCAAGTTTAGGACAGGGGCGGCCCTGTATTCATTTTGAATCTGTTTGAGCACATCAGGCAAAACAGCTATGGATGGTGTACCATGCGTGATGGTATAGATTTCAGCACACACTGTTCCCCATGTGGCACATTTTCTACCGCGGCAACCATCCCTAAAGGTAGGCACATTGTGAGAATTCTGTGTTTATCTTGGGGTCCCGTATGGGGAAACACTGATTTAAGCGGATTCGTTTTCGGTGACTGAACTAATTGCTGGCATTACCAGATGTGGTTGTGCAGCTTGAGCAGCTATCGCTGGTGTTGCTGTGATTTTTCACATAATGAACTGCATTAAGCATCTGTATAGTCTAACTATACCTGTGTAAAGTGTATGAAGTTCTACTGCTGTGGAACTCCTATTCGTGGATATGGTGTAAAGCCGGCTAAGACTGGCCATGTTGCCCCTTTATTGCTGAGGGGTCCCAGTCACACATTTTCTAATGCATGTGGTAGGGCGCCTTGGAACCAATTTGTGTGTTCCTGAAATGTTAATGCAATTTCTAAATGTTCATAAGCTCTGCAGTTGTTTGGTATGGCTGCTTCAGTGTATTTATGAAAATTTCCTGTGGTGGCGTCTGCTGCTGAAATGTTACACATGAATAGAATTCCTCTGTTTTATATGCTTTGTGGGCCTCTACCACAAAGGTAACCTACCCTCCCATAGGAGGAAGCCCTTGTTGTTGTAACATTTGTGTTAATGCATGTCTGCAAATCAGTGGAATAACCACCGGTACTGGATTAGCCATTTTAACTAATGGAATTCAAAGGTATTCTATAGTGAGGTGATCCTAGACAGAAATAGGGGTTCCCTATTTTAGCTGCAAGGATTTTTTCCCTAACACCACTGATGACTAGGGGCTTTGGGCACATGTAAGAATACTACTCAACAGATCCATTAAATAAGTACCTGGCCTATAACGTTGGTGGCGCCATGTCGTACGGTTCCTACTAATTCTGTAAGACTGTGCATTTAAACAACATAAACGCCAAAACTATGGGGACTGATTCCACTCATACTATCAACTTATGTTGGCCTAATTTCTGGATATGTCACAGTGGTGTCTGCAACGTCAGAAATTGACAACCCTAAACCCCCCAAGGAAGTTGTGGAAACAGATCTACCCTTTTGTTGTTATCTGAGGCATGCCCAAAGGGAGACACAAGAAATACACAAATTGGCATTTCAGTCATTTATTGAAGCACTTGGATTCTTGTGTAAAATACGTGCGCTGCAATGATTAGTAAAAAGAAACCGAGCATTGTAACCAGCAAGATAAATAATTCAGCCATTATAATTGTTTCATTGATGATATGTTTACATATAATTGTACTCCTACCTAGTACTACCTATTTTAGAGAGCAAAGGGTGAATGTGATTCTGCTAGATACCTTGGGTTGGTCTAACTCCCCATTTACCTGTGTGCGTGTTTCATTCGGAAGCCAATCTGGTGTAGAACAGGCTGCCGTCCCTCTCAGGACAGTGATGAGATTCCGCTGGGCTGGAAATCATGCACGGGCCGACCACGACAATCCATATAAATGCTCCTCTGCCGAACAAAGGCTCAGGCAGTTTATATAATGAAAACTGGACCCATTCACACTGTCTGAGTTCAGATCCTGCTGTCATTGTTGATTCTACCAATTCAGAGCTGACTCCAAACAGACAACAATATGCAAGCGCAGCTTGCGCAGTGTACTTGGTTCTAGGACAAAATGTAGGATGATATGATAATGTGCCTACGAGTAAATGTCTCTGTATGCAAATACACTTTCTAGGTACAATATTGCATTCAAGCATTACAAGCAAAATGTGCTAAAAGTCATCGTCTAAAAAGATGTCAACTTTAAACATGAACAAGTAAAAAATGGAAGCATTTGTGAACCGGCCCTATTAACCTTACAACAATTTCTCTACCCATTTCCACCAACTCTTCTCATTCCAACCATGTTTCTCAAGTTATATCGATCCCAAACCAGAATGATACTAATAGCAGTAGAGTGGCCTCGACAGTGGTGGTTCACGGACCTTCTACATCTGTCAGAGAGACCTCATAAAAGGTTGCCATGCAGACAAGATCTCCTATTCAAATTCGGAGGAGAGATACTGCATCCCAACCTCCCATCACTTAACTTGACAGCATGGTTCCTGAATTGCGTCAATATGGACATTTAGGCCTTTCCAAGGAATGTATGGACATTCTCAGATAGGCTAAGAGACCTTCCACCAGAATATCCCATGCTTTTAAATGGAAAAGGTTTTGTTTATGGTGTACACACAATAATCTCAATCCAGTTTCATGCCAGGAAAATGTAGACATCCTGTGTCTTCTACATTTAGCTAAATCAGGTTTGCAGTTCTCCTCAATTAGGGTACACCTTGCAGCCATTATGACCTGTAAGAAATCTCCTTCACAAATATATTTTTTCAGAATTCCAGTGGTGAAAGACTTTCTCGAAGGGCTTAAAAAGGTGTTCCTTCCAGTCCATGGGAACTTTATATTATCCTTTCCAAATTGATGGGCCCTCCATTTGAACCAATACATAAAGCCTCTTTGCAACATCTCACATGGAAAGCGGCTTTTCTTGTTGCCATCACTTCAGCTCGAAGAGTAGGTAAAATTCAAGCCCTAAATTTGGGGGTACCGTATATAGTGTTTCACTCAACGAGACGGTGATGAGAATTCATCCCAGCTTTCTCCCAAAGATACTCTGACATTTTCACATTAATCAGAATATCTCTCTACCGCCTTTCTTTCATAACCCCTCAAATCCAGCTGAAAGGTCTTTACATTCTCTGGATATTAAGGGAGTGTTAAAATTCTACTTGTCCCTAAAGCCACATTAATTTTTGGGTATGATCTGGTGAAGTTCTGCCCAAGCTTTGAGATCGTCAAGTAGCAGGCTGGCATGCAGTTTGGCGTCATTGTCAATTAGAGCTATGAGGCGGTAATGGCTTTGGTTGGATTTCGAGCCCCCTTTAAAAATTGGTTGGATTATGGATCCTCTCCAAGACTCTGGGATGTAGTTTGTTTGTTAATTATGGTCCGGTGAGAACAGGTTAGGCATCCTCTACACAGTCTATTTCAAGATGGATTGTTTCCTGTATTCTATTGTCAAACCAGCTAGTTAAAACATTCTTACATGCTAAACCTAGGGCACTCTCTACAAGGGGAAAAGCTGCTACTGCAGGTCTGTTAGGAAATGTGCCTATTTCTGAAATTTGTAAAGCTGCTACATGGAAATCTGCTCATATGTTTACTAGGCATAATTGCCTGGACAGATGCTAAAGCAGATACTCAAATAGAGTAAGCTTCTTTGAGGAATCTTTTTGGTTAAGTTTTGGAGCTGCTGTTACTTCTGAGTCAGCACTTTGTGGGATGGGCTTGCTATTCTATTCAATGCTTATGTCTATTGATGAGGATCTCTGGGAAGAGACGGATAAATTGCTTGTAATCCAAGTTCTCTTCCAGGGGAATCCTTGTCAAAGTCATAAGCAATCCACCCACCTCCCCAGACGAAAGCTATTTCAGCTATCAACAAGTTTTTTTATGCAGGATTCCTTAGTTTTCGGTAAAAAATGAACTGACCTAATTGTGACTGGTGAGGCATGATGGGCTACAGGGGGTACTGTGAGGTTCTTAAAGGCACAGTGCCAGTCTTATGTTTACTCTTTAAATGGCAGCCTATTGGTTAACAATGTATTTTTTATTTTACGGAGTTTTATATAGCGCGAACTTGACCCGAAGGTATCGGGTATCAGAGCGCTTTACATAGCACCAGTTGCGTTACATGAGGACACATTCATTTTTTTTGTTAGGCACGGGGAGATTAAGCGATTTGCCCAGAATCACAGGATGTTCAGCGTCATTGCCGAGACTCAAACCCAGTTCCCCAGATTCGAGGTCGACCGCCCTAGCCATTAGGCCAACTCCTCTCCCTATTATATTCCCTTTCCTTTTTATTTTTAAATAAAAGTTTGTGAAAGGCTTTCTATGGTCAGTTTTTCATTATTAACATGAATTGTATTGATTTATGTGTTTTGAAGAGAAAAGTAAGTGTAATCTGGCCATTTTTTACCCTTTCTATAGGCTGCAGATCTATAGATATTTATTTATATGTTAAATAGTGCATACATGTTTTCTATATATATTCATTTGAAAAACCAAAGGTTACAGGGACGTTATAGTTAGGCTCAGATTTTACACACACAAAACCATAGAAATTAAGCAGTTCTAGCTCTCTGAGCTAACTATAACTTACGCCCCCACAATGCACTGCTTATGACCTCACATATTACATCACTCATGACATGGTCAGTGATATCACTGATGACATCTCAAATGACATCACTGATGACATCATCCAGTGAGTGTAAGTGTTTCTTAAATGTTTCTGAGGCTTAAAGATAGATACTAAGCTACTGCATAAGTTAAATTACTATTCTTTCTGTACTAGTACTGAGTGATACTATTTCTAACATGTCATCTGAGTGGCTGTGTGACTGTCTGTATCTGTGTGAGTGGGTGTCTGAGTGGCTGTATGGGTGTGTGATTGGCTGTATGGATCTGTCAGTCGGTGTGTGAGTGCTTCTATGGGTGTGTGAGTGTCTGTATGGGTCAGTGAGTGGGTGCGTGAATGGTTTTGTGGGTGTGAGAGGCTGAATGCATGTGTGAGAGGTTCTATGGGTGTGAGTAGGTGTCTGAGTAGGTGTGTGAGGGGGTGAGAGTAGTTGTATGGGTGTGTGACTGGGTGTGTGTGATTGGTTGTATGGATCTGTGAATGGGTGTGTGAGTGGGTGCGTGAGTGGTTGTGTGGGTGTTTAAGTAGGTGTGTGAGTGGTTCTGTGGATGATGTCATCAGTGATGTCATCAGTGAAATCATTTGTGATTTCATCAGTGATGTCACTGACCATGTCATAGGGGATGTAATATGTGAGGTCATAAGCAGTGCAGTTTGGAGGTGTAAGTTACAGGTAGCTCAGATAACTATAACTGCTGAATTTCTACGGTTTTGTGTCTAAAATCGGAGCCTAACTAGGACGTCCTTGTAACCTTGGGTTTTTTGAGAAAAGTTCTAAGGTTTTTTTAATTCTATTTTTTATGTATAACATCCCTGTAACCTTTGTTTTTTTCAGTGAATTTTTGCGTTTTTTTAATGTTATTTCCGAACTATTACGTCCCTGTAACCTGTTTTTTTGTGAATTTCCTACCTGTAACCTTTGAGAGTGGGTGTGTGAGTAGTTTTTAGGGTGTGTGAGTAGATTTGTGAGTCGGTGAGTGGGTGTGTGAGTGGCTGTATGGATCTGTGAGTGAGTGTGTGAGAGGCTGTATGGGTATGTAAGTGGGTGTGGGTGTGTGAGTGACTGTATGGGTCGGTGAGTGGATGTGTGAGTATTTTTGTAGATGTGTGAGTAGCTGTATGGGTCAATGTGTGTGTGAGTGGTTATGTGGGTGGGTGTGTTTGTATGAGAGAGTGAGTGAGTGGCTGTATGGGTCTGTGAGTGGGTGTATGAGTAGCTGTATGGGTCTGTGAGTGGGTGAGTAGCTGTATAGGTCTAGGGGTGGGTGTGAGTGGCTGTAAGGGTCAGTGAGTGGGTGTGTGAGTAGCAAGATGGCAGAAGATGACACATAAGATGGAGGGTGTCTTTCTGTATAGAATAACATGACTTAGAGGGTCTGAGGTAGGGTAAGTTTGGTTTCTACAATGCTGCTTAAGGTCTCTCTTGAGTAGAGACCACATTGACCAGTCTGATGTGTTGTATGAAGAGCAAATTGTTTTTACTCTAATTGATGTTTGGGGAGGTGCCTTGATGCGCAATTGCGTGATAGAACTCTATGAGTAAAATTTCAGTTTCTGGGGGGTCTGAATTTTGGGGTATGGTTTTGCTTTCACACGCTTGCAAGCACAACTCCAGCCAACCAATCCCCCCATAAAAGACAGATAGCAATGAAATGCCCCCTCTTAGGCTTGTCTTTTCTTGAGGTTAGACGGACTGAAACGAGGATATGTAGGATCTTGCGTCAATGTTTCAAAGATGCATTGAGATAGCAAGAGCAGGGATCCTGAAACTAAAACGGATGCCTGATTACAACTTTTGGACTGTCTGAACATGCACAATAGAGATTTAGCAGTGGAATAATTGCCTATACGTTGACTGGAAGGGTGCCTTTGCAAACAATTGCTCAACCCTATTGATTCTGGGGACCCTTATCCGCGCTTTATTGAAGCATTTAAATTCTGCGTGCACAGGGATCCAACTAAAGGATCACTCATGCTTCAACTGACTAGTTCCCGCTGGGTGGGTGCATGCTTTTATAGGCCCATCATGCCCCTTTCCTTCCGCCCCCCAGACATTGCTGTAATCGAAAGGGCTGGTAAGGATTGCCCTCCCCTCTCTTCAACATAATATGCCTCAACCACACATTCACACCAGTTTGATCCCAGAACAAATTAGAATTATTAACTGTCTTCCTACAGAAAGTCCTATCATAGTCCTTCCAGCATGACACACGAAACTCCTCATAAGCACAAACTTTTATTCTGATAGCAGGATGGTTGGGGGCCCGAATCGAGGAACTTTTTCATTCCTCCAGACCCACTCCTTACATTGGGCACCCCCAGTTTGGGGTGCGCCTTCTGTAAAACCCACCCCCGATAAAAACTGCATCTGGATTTACCATAGCACTGTAGGTAACAGCTGAAAGTACAGTACATAACCAATCGCCTCGTGAACGAACATTATACAAATTTTATTTTTAGTATATGCATACACACAGTGCACACAGCCTGGTGCATGTACAGCGCATACACTACAGCACATAGTGAATATCCAGTGAGCGCACGCAATTATATGGTTTACATGAATATACGTAAATCTGAGAGGCCAGAATCACCAGTTTAAATATTGAAGAATTAGTCGCGACAATTTATGAAAGCGTGGTTTAGCTTGTTATATGTTGATTGCAGTTCCTTACAAAACATCAAACACTAATAGCGTGTTGTTTAGATGCTTGCTCATTGAAGAGGCAGCAGCCTGTGTACCTTTTTCAAGAATAACCAAATGTAGACATGCCGGTCCTTTAAAATCATGACGCACCATTAAATCATGACACTTGTGATAAAACCATGAGTTTGGAAGACTCCATCGTGTCTTTTCGAGTGTTAGATTCGGGGTGTTGCACACTCTGCCTTCCTCAGACAGGCATCTAATGGCTTTGTGCGTATAGGGTGTTCATTTGTGCCATCAACGTTTTATAGGTATGTTGTAAGGGAGGGGCCGAGGCTTATGATTGATGGATGTTCATGTCCAATATGCGTTTTTTTGCTCATAACAGTCTGGCGTTTCTGATTATTATTTGTATCTGGTAGGAGCTCTTTTCAAGCCGTAGTTTAGACAGGGATGGGGTGCGAGCCTTGTATTTATTGATGAAGGGTCTGTGCAGTTTTTGAGGGGTAGTTAATAACGGCTAGAGCGGTCGACCTCGAAGCTGGGGCACCGGGTTCGAGTCTCGGCAAGGACGCTCAACATCCTGTGAAGGCTCAGCAACGACGCTCAACAACTTGTGATTCTGGGCAAATCTCTTAATCTCCCAGTGCCTAACAATGAATGTGTCCATCTGTAACGAAACTGGTGCTCACGTAAAGCGCTCTGATGTTCGCGCTATATAAAACTCAAAAAAACAAACAAAAAAAACCGGTGTTTAATAGGGTGCGATACTTTTGTATGTTAGCGAAGTGCATGTATTCGGTGGCATGGGGGCTGCAATTCATGAGTAGTCTTAGTGGGCTAAAATTGATAAACTAGAGTCGGTGGCTGAACTAAGGAGTCTGCATTTAATACTTCTGCGCCAATTCAAGTTTGGTCTGCCCCCCTCTCACGGAATGGATAGATGTCGATGGGGGTCTGGTTTGCAGCGCGTTTAGTTGGTATGTGGTGCTCTTTATAAGTCAGTCTACTAAGTTAAAAATTGATCAGTGTGAGTTTTTGTTTGGGTACATTATGGATGACTAATTCTTTAATTTTGGGAACTGCTGCTTACTTTCCTGAGAGGTACATGATACTCCTGCTCTTTTAGGCTGGCATTGTGTCTGGAGGGGGTAGTAGGACCTTTGGCTAGTTTGGTCTTTTAACTTGATTGCATTCAGATGTGACCAGTCCCAAAGCACCCCTCCCAATGGTTCGACGTATTATGGGGCCCCATGCCTGGCAGGGTTTACCAACACTTGGCTTAGGCTCTGGAACCGATCATGTGCTATTGAGAGCTGGAGGTGGGGGAGGGGGCTCAAAAGGCTGAGCAATCTGGTCTCTAAATGCGGAGGCTGGTGGTGGCTGCTTTTAAATGTCTTGCTTTTTTGTGAGGTGGGGGCGAGGTTCAGCGCTTTGAACAAAGAGGCAGGAGGTGCACAAAGGGTGTGTTGCAAACTCCAGCATCTGCTCCTAGGCTTGACAGCCCCTACGCCGAGAGGAGGTGGCAGTGATGTTAGCTTACGTCTTATATTGTTTTTATTTCCGTGAAGTTTTTTTTCAAGCACCTATAACTTTGTAAAGAAATGAAGCACAGGATACCTTTTCACTCCCATCTCTTTTGTACTTGCTACTAATATATATATATATATATATATATATATATATATATATATATATATATATATATATATATTATCTACTGGCGGTCGCCAGTAGATAGTTATAGTTAAAACCTATTATCCATAGGAAATCCGCGACATTCTATTTGAAATAACGTTGGCGCCGGTTGACGAATCTTCGCGAAAGTTTCCAACTTGTTGGGGCGCTCCGGTCCGCTCCTATCCTGAAAGTCTCGGGGTGATACGTCAAGCGGGGCCGAGAAAAAAGGGGGTCCCAAAACGCGTTTTCCCCATTCATTTTTCCATAGGAACCTTTAGTCGCAGCTACAGCCCGAACTGCTGAACGGAATTACACCAAATTTGGCAAAGAGGTAGCCCTTGGTTCAGTGTTGTGCCTTTTGCTTAAATGGTGTAAATCCGTTCAGTAGTTCCTGAGAAAATCAAAAGTAAAGTCACATATATATCTGGGCGGAGCCTAACCACACATGTCATCGTGAGATCTGATTGGCTGTCAGCACTTCATCCTGGAATTGCTGGCAGCCATCTTGGGACCAATATAAATGATAGTACCTCATTGAAATGCATTGTAGTGAATAGAAGATTTTGAGGGTCACCAAAAGGAGAACTATAAAGGGTGATAACAGGCTTTAGTTACATTAGAATTTATTTGTTGATGGTACCATACTAATTTTAGGAATTGTGGTGTATTCTAAGGTGATTTTACCATGTGAAAAACCTTCTGCTGGGATATCATGAATCATGTTTGAGAGAACACTATTTTCTCATGCTTGTCCCATGGAGGTTTGGAAGGTGCTCCAGAAGCTAAAATGAGAGCATATTTTCTGTAAATTCACATTATCTTTCTCACTCATGTGAGAATGAAGTCTGACATTCTCAGTAAAACATGTACATCCAACAAGGGCAGAGACTGTCAGTTGATTCCTTTGTGTTCTACTGCAGCTTCCCAGAGTGTTCTAAAGAACAACTAGAGTGCTAACAGCCTTACTTATGACAAAAGTATGGCACACCTGAAGCCATCTTGATTGGAATAAACTGGTAACACTTAAAACATTTAATTTAAAAAGGAACAAAATGATGGGGTTCATTTTGTCATAGAAATTATGGTTAGTGCTGTAGAAAGAAAAATTAGGACATATTTCAAGTGTGATCTCAAATATCTTCCTGTTATATTTCAACAGGAGCAGCCTGCCAGTTGATGCCTTTGTGTTCTACTGCAGCTTCCCAGAGTGTTATAAAGAACAACTAGAGCGCTAACAGCCTTACTTATGACAAAAGTATGGCACACCTGAAGCCATCTTGATTGGAATAAACCGGTAACACTTAAAACATTTAATTTAAAAAGGAACAAAATGAGGGGTTCTTTTTTAAATAGAAATTATGGTTAGTGCTGCAGAAAGAAAAATTAGGGCATGTTTTAAGTGAGATCTCAAATCCTCTTCTATTTCATTAGAAAATTCTGACATGCAGACTGAAACAATCACTTTCAATACCTGCAGCAGACTACCAGTTAACTCCCTGGTGAGCAATAGCTTTACTCCGGTGATCTAATGAGCAACTAGAGTGCTAACATTCTGATTTTATGGCAGATGTGAGACACATCTGAATGCCTTCTTGATGGAATCAAAGTAAAAAACTGAAAGCATTTCCTACTGAGGAGACTGCAGTAAATGAAGAAATTAGGAAACTTCATAACAAAGAAGTATTCCAAGATGGCCACCAGTGAAAAAGAGCCCAAATGTAGCACAAATATTACCCAGATGTAGCCCACATATAGCCCAATGACAAAAGTGTGCAAAACACTTTTTATTTTTAGTTTTTTTGCAGTTTTATGTAGTGCAGACTGGTCAGGTATTGGAGCATTGCATCTTAAAACATGACCCCCTACACTACAAAAACACCACTGCACTACCTTAAACCCTAAAACACTACCCCCAGCACGACCCCCTACACTACACAAGCACCACTGCACTATCCTAAACCCTAAAACACTACCCCCAACATGACCCCCTACACTACCCAAACACCACTGCACTAACCTAAATCCTAAAACACTACCACCAGCACGACCCCCTACACTACCCAAACACCACTGCACTACCCTAAAACATGACACCCTTCACTACACAAACACCACTGCACTACCCTAAACCCTAAAACACTACCCCAGCACGACCCCCTACACTACACAAGCACCACTGCACTACCCTAAACCCTAAAACACTACCCCCAGCACGACACCCTATACTACACAAACACCACTGCACTACCCTAAACCCTAAAACACTACCCCCAGCACGACCCCATACACTACGCAAACACCACTGCACTAACCTAAATCCTAAAACACTACCCCCAGCACGACCCCCTACACTACCCAAACACCACTGCACTACCCTAAAACATGACCCCTACACTACACAAACACCACTGCACTACCCTAAACCCTAAAACACTACCCCCAGCACGACCCCCTACACTACACAAGCACCACTGCACTACCCTAAACCCTAAAAACACTACCCCCAGCACGACCCCCTACACTGCCCGAACACCACTACACTGCCCTAAACCCTGAAACACCAGCCCCTGCATGACCCCCTACACTGCCCCAACACCACTGCACTGCCCTAAACCCTGAAACACCACCCCTAGCACGACCCCCTACACTGCCCAAACACCACTGCACTGCCCTAAACCCTGAAACACCACCCCCTTCACGACCCCCTACACTGCCCGAACACCACTGCACTGCCCTAAACCCTGAAACACAACCCCCAGCATGACCCCCTACACTGCCCGAACACCACTGCACTGCCCTAAACCCTGAAACACTACCCCCAGCAAGACCCCTACACTGCCCGAACACCACTGCACTGCCCTAAACCCTGAAACATCGCCCCCAGCAAGACCCCCTACACTGCCCGAACACCACTGACCTAAACCCTGAAACACCACCCCCAGCACGACCCCCTACACTGCCCGAACACCACTGCACTGCCCTAAACCCTGAAACACTACCCCCAGCATGACCCCTACACTGCCCGAACACCACTGCTCTGCCCAAAACCCTGAAACACCAGCCCCAGCACGACCCCCTACACTGCCCGAACACCACTGCACTGCCCTAAACCGTGAAACACCAGCCCCTGCACGACCCCCTACACTGCCCGAACACCACTGCACTACCCTAAACCCTGAAACATCACCCCCAGCACGACCCCCTACACTGCCCGAGCACCACTGCACTGCCCTAAACCCTGAAACACCAGCCCCAGCAAGACCCCCTACACTGCCCGAACACCACTGCACTGCCCTAAACCCTGAAACACCAGCCCCAGCACGACCGCCTACACTGCCCGAACACCACTGCACTGCCCTAAACCCTGAAACACCATCCCCAGCACGACCCCCTACACTGCCCGAACACCACTGCACTGCCCTAAACCGTGAAACACCAGCCTCAGCACGACCCCCTACACTGCCTGAACACCACTGCACTGCCCTGAACCCTGAAACACCAGCCCCAGCACAACACCCTACACTGCCCGAACACCACTGCACTGCCCTAAACCCTGAAACACCACCCCGTGCATGACCCCCTACACTGCCCGAACACCACTGCACTGCCCTAAACCCTCAAACACCACCCCTGCAGAACCCCTACACTGCTCGAACACTACTGCACTGCCCTAAACCCAGAAACACCATCCCCAGCACGACCCCTATACTGAACGAACACCACTGCACTGCCCTAAACCCTGAAACACTACCCCCAGCAAGACCCCCTACACTGCCCGAACACCACTGCACTGCCCTAAACCCTGAAACATCACCCCCAGCAAGACCCCCTACACTGCCCGAACACCACTGCACTAAACCCTGAAACACCAGCCCCAGCACGACCCCTACACTGCCCGAACACCACTGCACTGCCCTAAACCCTGAAACACCACCCCCTGCACGACCCCCTACACTGCCCGAACACCACTGTACTGCCCTAAACCCTGAAACCCCACTCCCAGCATGACCCCTACACTGGCAGAACACCACTGCACTGCCCTAAACCCTGAAACACCACCCCCTGCACGACCCCCTACACTGCCCGAACACTACTGCACTGCCCTAAACCCTGAAACACCACCCCCAGCACGACCCCTGCACTGCACGAACACCACTGCACCGCCCTAAACCCTGAAACACTACCCCCAGCAAGACCCCTACACTGCCCGAACACCACTGCACTGCCCTAAACCCTGAAACATCACCCCCAGCAAGACCCCCTACACTGCCCGAACACCACTGCCCTAAACCCTGAAACACCACCCCCAGCAAGACCCCTACACTGCCCGAACACCACTGCACTGCCCTAAACCCTGAAACACCACCCCCAGCAAGACCCCCTACACTGCCCGAACACCACTGCACTGCCCTAAACCCTGAAACACCACCCCCAGCACGACCCCCTACACTGCCCGAACACCACTGCTCTGCCCAAAACCCTGAAACACCAGCCCCAGCACGACCCCCTACTCTGCCCAAACACCACCTCACTGCCCTAAACCCTGAAACACCAGCCCCAGCACGACCCCGTACACTGCCCGCACACCACTGCACTGCCCTAAACCCTGAAACACCAGCCCCAGCACAACCCCCTACACTGCCCGAACACCACTGCACTGCCCTAAACCCTGAAACACCAGCCCCAGCACAACCCCGTACACTGCCCGCACACCACTGCACTGCCCTAAACCCTGAAACACCAGCCCCAGCACAACCCCGTACACTGCCCGAACACCACTGCACTGCCCTAAACCCTGAAACACCAGCCCCAGCACGACCGCCTACACTGCCCGAAAACTACTGCACTGCCCTAAACCCTGAAACACCACCCCCAGCAAGACTACCTACACTGGCCGAACACCACTGCACTGCCATAAACCCTGAAACACCGCCCCCTGCACTGCCCTAAACCCTGAAACACCACCCCTCAGCACGACACCCTACACTGCCCGAAAACCACTGCACTGCCCTAAACCCTGAAACACCACCCCAGCACGACCCCCTACACTGCCCGAACACCACTGCACTAAACCCTGAAACACCACCCCCTGCACGACCCCCTACACTGCCGGAACACCACTGCACTGCCCTAAACCCTAAAACACCAGCCCCAGCAAGACCCCCTACACTGCCCAAACACCACTGCATTGCCCTAGACTCTGAAACACCAGCCCCAGCAAGACCCCCTACACTGCCCGAACACCACTGCACTAAACCCTGAAACACCAGCCCCAGCATGACCCCCTACACTGCCCGAACACCACTGCACTGCCCTAAAACCTGAAACACCAGCCCCAGCACGACCCCCTACACTGCCCGAACACCACTGCACTAAACCCTGAAACACCAGCCCCAGCACGACCCCCTACACTGCCCGAACACCACTGCACTGCCCTAAACCCTGAAACACCAGCCCCAGCACCACCCCCTACAATGCCCGAACACCACTGTACTGCCCTAAACCCTGAAACACCACCCCCTGCACCGCCCCCTACACTGCCCGAATACCACTGCACTGCCCTAAACCCTGAAACACCACCCCCTGCACGTCCCCCTACACTGCCCGAACACCACTGCACTGCCCTAAACCCTGAAACACCACCCCTGCACCACCCCCTACACTGCCCGAACACCACTGCACTGCCCTAAACCCTGAAACACCACCCCTGCACTGCCCGAACACCACTGCACTGCCCTAAACCCTGAAACACCACCCCCAGCATGACCCCTTTACTGCTCGAACACCACTGCACTGCCCCAAACCCTGAAACACCACCCCCAGCATGACCCCCTACACTGCCCGAACACCACTGCCCTAAACCCTGAAACACCACCCCTGCACGACCCCCTACACTGCCCGAACACCACTGCACTGCCCTAAACCCTGAAACACCACCCCTGCACGACCCCCTACACTGCCCGAACACCACTGCACTGCCCTAAACCCTGAAACACCACCCCCAGCACGACCCCCTACACTGCCCGAACACCACTGCACTGCCCTAAACCCTAAAACACCACCCCCAGCACGACCCCCTACACTGCCCGAACACCACTGCACTGCCCTAAACCCTAGAACACTACCCCCAGCATGACCCCCTACACTACCCGAACACCACTGCACTACCCTAAACCCTAAAATACTCCCCCAGCACGACCCCCTACACTACCCGAACACGACTGCACTGCCCTAAACCCTAAAACACTCCCCCAGCACGACCCCTACACTACCCAAATACCAATGCACTACCCTAATCCCTAAAACACTACCCCCGCACAACCCCCTACACTACCCAAAGACCACTGCACTACCCTAAACTCTAAAACAATACCCCCGCACGACTCACTACACTACCCAAAGACCACTGCACTACCCTAAACCCTAAAACATGACCTCCTACACTACACAAACACCACTGCACTACCCTAAACCCTAAAAACTACCCCCAGCACGAACCCCTACACTACCCAAACACCACTGCACTACCCTAAACCATAAAACACTACCCCCAGCAGTACCCCCTACACTACCCAAACACCACTGCACTACCCTAAACCCTAAAACACTACCCCCAGCAGTACCCCCTACACTACCCAAATACCACTGCACTACCCTAAACCCTAAAACACTACCCCCAGCAGTATCCCCTACACTACCCAAACACCACTGCACTACCCTAAACCCTAAAACCCTAAAAACTAACCCCAGCACGACCCCCTACACTACCCAAACACCACTGTACTACCCTAAAACACTCCCCCAGCACGACTCCCTACACTACCCAAACACCACTGCACTGCCCTAAACCCTGAAACACCAGCCCCAGCACAACCCCGTACACTGCCCGAACACCACTGCACTGCCCTAAACCCTGAAACACCAGCCCCAGCACGACCGCCTACACTGCCCGAAAACTACTGCACTGCCCTAAACCCTGAAACACCACCCCCAGCAAGACTACCTACACTGGCCGAACACCACTGCACTGCCATAAACCCTGAAACACCGCCCCCTGCACGACCCCCTGCACTGCCCTAAACCCTGAAACACCACCCCTCAGCACGACACCCTACACTGCCCGAAAACCACTGCACTGCCCTAAACCCTGAAACACCACCCCAGCACGACCCCCTACACTGCCCGAACACCACTGCACTAAACCCTGAAACACCACCCCCTGCACGACCCCCTACACTGCCGGAACACCACTGCACTGCCCTAAACCCTAAAACACCAGCCCCAGCAAGACCCCCTACACTGCCTGAACACCACTGCATTGCCCTAGACTCTGAAACACCAGCCCCAGCAAGACCCCCTACACTGCCCGAACACCACTGCACTGCCCTAAACCCTGAAACACCAGCCCCAGCATGACCCCCTACACTGCCCGAACACCACTGCACTGCCCTAAAACCTGAAACACCAGCCCCAGCACGACCCCCTACACTGCCGGAACACCACTGCACTAAACCCTGAAACACCAGCCCCAGCACGACCCCCTACACTGCCCGAACACCACTGCACTGCCCTAAACCCTGAAACACCAGCCCCAGCACCACCCCCTACAATGCCCGAACACCACTGTACTGCCCTAAACCCTGAAACACCACCCCCTGCACCGCCCCCTACACTGCCCGAACACCACTGCCCTAAACCCTGAAACACCACCCCCTGCACGTCCCCCTACACTGCCCGGAGACCACTGCACTGAACCCTGAAACACCACCCCCTGCACCACCCCCTACACTGCCCGAACACCACTGCACTGCCCTAAACCCTGAAACACCACCCCCTGCACTGCCCCCTACACTGCCCGAACACCACTGCACTGCCCTAAACCCTGAAACACCACCCCCAGCATGACCCCCTTTACTGCTCGAACACCACTGCACTGCCCCAAACCCTGAAACACCACCCCCAGCATGACCCCCTACACTGCCCGAACACCACTGCCCTAAACCCTGAAACACCACCCCTGCACGACCCCCTACACTGCCTGAACACCACTGCACTGCCCTAAACCCTGAAACACCACCCCCTGCACGACCCCCTACACTGCCCGAACACCACTGCACTGCCCTAAACCCTGAAACACCACCCCCAGCACGACCCCCTACACTGCCCGAACACCACTGCACTGCCCTAAACCCTAAAACACCACCCCCAGCACGACCCCCTACACTGCCCGAACACCACTGCACTGCCCTAAACCCTAGAACACTACCCCCAGCATGACCCCCTACACTACCCGAACACCACTGCACTACCCTAAACCCTAAAATACTCCCCAGCACGACCCCCTACACTACCCGAACACGACTGCACTGCCCTAAACCACTCCCCCCAGCACGACCCCCTACACTACCCAAAGACCACTGCACTACCCTAAACCCTAAAAAACTACCCCCAGCACGAACCCCTACACTACCCAAACACCACTGCACTACCCTAAACCATAAAACACTACCCCCAGCAGTACCCCCTACACTACCCAAACACCACTGCACTACCCTAAACCCTAAAACACTACCCCCAGCAGTACCCCCTACACTACCCAAATACCACTGCACTACCCTAAACCCTAAAACACTACCCCCAGCAGTATCCCCTACACTACCCAAACACCACTGCACTACCCTAAACCCTAAAACCCTAAAAACTAACCCCAGCACGACCCCCTACACTACCCAAACACCACTGTACTACCCTAAAACACTCCCCCCAGCACGACTCCCTACACTACCCAAACACCACTGCACTACCCTAAACCCTAAACCTACCCCCAGCATGACCCCCTACACTACACAAACACCACTGCACTACCCTAAACCCTAAAACACTACCCCCAGCACGACCCTCTTCACTACCTAAACACAACTGCACAATTTGTTACAGGCGTTGCAACGCAGGCCTGTGGTGCTTACTGGAAGTACCTGGTGGGCTAGTTGGGCCCCAGGGACTCTCAGGATTCAAGGTGACCTAATCCCCCAACTTAAAACGCGACACGGGGCGCGTTTGCACAGTGGTGAAGGGAGGGGGCGGGGCCTCAGGTGACATGTGCGCAAACACGCCCTGTGGTGCATTTTAAGTTGGGAGTTAATTCCCTTTGAATCCTGGGGGCCAACTAGCCCACCAGGTACCTTCAGTAAGCACAACAGAGTTGCGTTGCAGAGAGGTGAAAAAAGGTGCGTGGCCTCGGAACGCCTCTCTGCAACTCAGCTCTGTGGTCCTAACTGTAGGTACCTGGGGGCTAGTTGGGCCCCAGGGACCTTCAGGATTCAAGGGGACTTAATCCCGCAACTTAAAACGCGCCACGGGGCGCGTTTGCACACATGTCACCTCAGGCCCCCTCCCTTCACCACTGTGCAAACGCGCACTGGCTCTGGTTAGTCAGAGTCAGTTACCACCAGTACCCGTCTGAAAAATTTGTGGGCACAGGATGATTTTGCAACAAGGCCTCTTTCTGCTCCTCTGTTGGTTCTTTCTGCACATCTTTTGCTTCTTTCTGTGCGTTTTTCTTCTTTCTTCACATGTCCTACCTCTGTTGGCATAGTTAGAAACTAGCATTTAAAAAACCTTTGAAATTCACTTAAAAAATCATACGTTTCAGGCACGTTATAGTTAGAAATTAGCATTTAAAAAACCTTTGAAATTCACTGAAAAAAACATAGGTTTCAGGCACGTTATAGTTAGAAATTAGCATTTAAAAAACTTTGAAATTCACTGAAAAAACCATAGGTTTCAGGCACGTTATAGTTAGAAATTAGCATTTAAAAAACCTTTGAAATTCACTGAAAAAACCATAGGTTTTAGGGACAGTTATAGTTAGTTGGACATTGCACTCGTACAAAACCCGTGAAATTCCCCTGTTATAGTTAGTTCTGCTAACTATAACTCGCGCCTCGCAATGCACTGCTGATGACGTCACATATTACATCACTCATGACATGGTCAGTGACATCACTGATGACATCACTGATGACATCTCAAATGACATCACTGATGACATCATCCATGTGATAATTTCATGCATCTTCTCACACCCTAATATAACTTTTGATACACCCACTCTAAATTACAGACTGCCATTCTCAAAACCATAGACACTCCAACACCAAAAACTACATACCCACTCACTGATTCTTAGGTCTACACACACATCCACTCACTCACCTGTACAGTCACTCATTCTTACAGTCACTCAGTACAGGACTATCATATGCACTCATACACCTATATAAACACTCACACACCGCCACTCATCCATAGAGGTACTCACACACCTAGTCAGTCATGCAAAAAATTAATCACACACCCATTTACTCACCTATACAGTTATACACACACCAGCTCACTTACTCATACAAATACTAGCACATTCTTACGCTCTTATACAATAACTGATACAAGCACACACGCATCCATACAGCCACTCTCACAATAACACACTCTCACTTATAGCCATTTAAATACTCTAACACACATATATACTGCCTTTTACATATGTAGCTACTCGCACATGTACCACTGAGATATACATTCACTCACTAACACACCCCTACACACACTCACCCACCCAAGCAGTCCATCACAGATGCACTCTTGAAATCATGCACCCAGTGAATCACCCACTCACACATCTATGTATAGAGTCACACACACCCCACCCACACAAACACTCAGGCAGCCATACAGATACTCAGAGAACCAATCAATAACCCATATAGACACTCATGTAGGTATTCGCAAATCCATGCATCCACTTACAAACCAACAGACAGACGGATACAGACATTCACACAGTTTAGTCACTAACCCATGCATTCAGTAAGATACATTTAATCACTCACTTGTAGAGTCAGTCACTCACGTACTAAATCATCCATTCAGACACTTATACACCCACTCATTCTTCAATACGCCTTTCCCTATATATATTAAACATATTTAAACTTTACAGAAACACAGTCACTGGATGATGTCATCAGTGATGTCATCAGTGATGTCATTTGAGATGTCATCAGTGATGTCATCAGTGATGTCACTGACCATGTCATGAGTGATGTAATATGTGACGTCATCAGCAGTGCATTGCGGGGCGCGAGTTATAGTTAGCTGAACTAACTATAACAGGGGAATTTCACGGGTTTTGTACGAGTGCAATGTCCAACTAACTATAACTGTCCCTAAAACCTATGGTTTTTCAGTGAATATATATATATATATATATATATATATATATATAGCTTGCAAATCCTGAGCCAAATTCCTTTTCCTTGCGGACGGAAAATCAGGTATGGACCACAACAGCTTTTAGTGGATGAAGTGCTTTATTGAAATAGAGATTTCCACTGCATGACGCGTTTCGACCGGGTTATATATATAAAGAACTGGAGGGACACAGCGGGGATTCCAGGTAAGTAGCTTTAATTTCAGAACAGCAATGGCATGACGCGTTTCAACATAATGTCTTCCTCAGATGCCTGCT